>CM038640.1:6455980-7118480 GCA_021554675.1 Leuciscus idus | reverse complement strand
CTTCAACCTGTCCTCTACAGCCGCCTGGAGAGAGACAGAGACAGAGACAGAGAGAGAGAGAAAGATAGGTTGGTCGCTAAATGGAATATCACAAACAAGCTGAAGAAATGCATCCACACACTCACAGCAGGGTACAAAACTCAGCATATGAAAGACAGTAATGAACACACACACACACACTCAGACTTTCTGCAGTCTCAATGAGTGTTCGAAAGAGATCCTGTGGAAAACAGATATGGTCTCATCACAGCTCGAACACACACATGCACACACTTTCCAATTACTCTATTGAGAACAGCATACACTCTCATACGCATAGACTGGACTAATTACACAAATCACCTTTAGAGAAGGAAGGATTCATTAGAAGGAAAAGAAAAAAGAAAGAAAAAGGGAAAATAAACAGAAGGAAACATACAATGAATGAGAGAAAAAAGAAGAAAAAAAAGAAGAAGTATCCTGCATAACAGGAACAGGATGGGAAAGGAAAGAAAATGCAGAAACTATGTAGAGTACTTGCATGAAGGATGAGAAAGAGGAAAGTAAGAGAAAAGTAAATGAAGAGGAAAGGAAATAGTAAACACGAAAATGATAGGAGCATGAAGAGGACTTGCATGCAAAGGACAGGAAGAGGAAGGATGAAGAAAGGAAAGGAAAGGAAAGGAAAGGAAAGGAAAGAAGGACAGATCAATGCAGATTACTTGCACGAAGGAGGAGGAAGAGGAAAGAAAGAAAAGGAAATGAAAAGGAAAGTGGAAAAAGGATCAGAGAATGCAGCGGACTTGCATGAAGAAACAGAAAAAGGAAGAAAAATGAAAATAGGAAACCTAAAAAAAAGGATATGAGCATGCAGAGGACTTGAATAAAAAGAACAGGAAGAGGAAGGAAGAAAGATGAGAAAGGAAATGAAATAGGAATTATGAAAAAGGACAGGAACACGCAGAGGATTTACACAGCTAGGAACAAGAAGAGGAAGGAAGAAAATTGAAGAGAAGGTGTAAATGGAAAGGAAATTAAAGGAAAGAATAAATTAGAAAAAGGATAGGAGCATGCAGAGGAACATGAAGAGGAAAAAAAGAAAAAAAGAAAAGAAAAGAGTAAGCAGAGGACCTGCATAAAAAAAAACTGGAAGAGGAATGACTAAACAGGAAAGGGAAATTAAAAGGACTGGTAAAATAACTGGAAAGGGAAAGGAAAAGGAGGACCTGCATGACAGGAACAGGACCGGATTGGACTGGACGGGAAAGGAAAGGGAATGAAAGGAAATAACGAAGGATAGGACTATGCAGAGTACTCGCATGAAGGAAGAGGAAGAGGAAAGTAAGAGAAAAGGAAATGAAAAGGAAAGGAAATAGGAAACAGGAAAATAATAGGAGCATGAAGATGACTTGCATGAAAGGAACATGAAGAAGAAAAAAAGAAAAAAAGAAAAGAAAAGAGTAAGCAGAGGACCTGCATAAAAAAAAAACTGGAAGAGGAATGACTAAACAGGAAAGGGAAATTAAAAGGACTGGTAAAATAACTGGAAAGGGAAAGGAAAAGGAGGACCTGCATGACAGGAACAGGACCGGATTGGACCGGACGGGAAAGTAAAGGGAATGAAAAGAAATAACGAAGGATAGGACTATGCAGAGTACTCGCATGAAGGAAGAGGAAGAGGAAAGTAAGAGAAAAGGAAATGAAAAGGAAAGGAAATAGGAAACAGGAAAATAATAGGAGCATGAAGAGGACTTGCATGCAATGGTACAGGAAGAGGAAAGATGAAGAAAGGAAAGGATAGAAAAGGAAAGGCAAGGAAAAGAAAAGAAAAGAAATCGGGAAGAAAACGGACAGGAAATGAAAAAAGAAAAAGGAAGGAAAAGAAAAGAAAAGAAAAGAAAAGAAAGAGGAGTATGCAGAGGACCTGCGTGAAAGGAACAGGACAAGGCAGGAAAGGAAAAAAGAAAAGAGTATGCAGAGTAAAAGAACAGGAAGAGGGTGGATAAAGCAGGAGAGGGAAATTAAAAGGAAGAGTAAAAGAACTGGGATGGAAAGGGGAAGTGTACGGAGTGGGCAGAGGACCTGCAGTAGTTTCCAGCGCATGTTGAGGTTGTCTAACTGGCGGTTGGTGGTGGAGGACAGCTGGACGTCCAGTGGGGTCAGCTGACCTGCCAGATCATTCACAGCTCGAACATCCTGCTTCAGAGGAGCAATCTCCTCACGAAACGCCTGAAACACACACATACACACGGAGAGAGAAATAATCACATCACCATCTTTATCTCTGCGTTTCACACACACACAAATTTAAATAAATCACCAGCCGGAGCCTTTGGAAATTACTCACACCATGTGTGAGAGGTGTAACAGCGTCATTTTATGATAAAACTACAAAAATAGCTTTAGGCAGGAAATTAACTGACTAGAATAATTGTTAAAGGAACAGTTCACAAAAAAAAGGAAGTTCTGTCACCATTTACCCTACCAGTGTGTTCTTACAAACCCAAACAATTATGTTTCTTCCGTGGAATATGTTAAGATGGAGATGTTAAACTGGATGTTCTCATGGCTCTTTTCCACATAATGGAATTAAAAAAGACTAGGGGCTGTCAAGCTCCAAAAAGGAGCCCGACAACCCCCAGTGCATGGTATTGTTAGTGTAGAGAAGCATCCAGATAAACATCATCTGTTATGCTCCAAAGAAGAAAGAAAGACATACAGGTTTGGAATGAAATGAGACTGATGACAGAATTACCATGTACCAATTATTCCTTTAATATGCCATGATGACTTGGCTGAACTTTTTCTGATATCATCCCTAACGATTAAGGAGCTCGGTCTGGACTCATCGCCATTGGTTATAGGCCTCAGTCGTGAAGCAGAGTAATAAGCTCACCGTTGTCCTTTCGATGTGATCCTGTAGGGAATCTATGAGAAGGTCTCCCACGGGTTGCCACCCTGCCTTGAGCTCCTCGGCCTGGGCTAGACGCAGGTCCAGTTGGTCCATGGAGCTCTGGAGGTCCTGGAGTTTATCTAGCGCTCTCTCCACCTGCTCTTGCCAGGTGCCGGCGTGTCCCATCAGCCTGTCCCAGCGCTCACCCACCTCTGCGGTCTGCTTACGGATGGCCTTGGCCACCTGCTGGGCCTTCTCCTCCGGGGTCAGCTCTACGGAAAACCACAGACACAAACTCCATTCAAGTTACGTCTTCACTTCAGTTGACCTCATTTTGGAGAAGTTTTCTAAAAGGTTCTAAAAAGGTACATTTGGATTTTACGGGGCTAGTTACTGAAACACTAAAGCACATACAGATGCTCTGTCTCAAACTCTTCTAAACCACAGAGAAGCCTAAAGGCCAATTCACACAAAGATGACTATATAAATAACTAGTATTAATTATATTAAAGTGCCCCATTATGCCTTTTTCGAATATTACCTTTCATGCAGTGTATAATAGAAGAATCGACTCTGAACGGCCTATACGAGTCATCAGGAATTCCAGTCTCACTTCTGTGAACTGTGAACAATGCGGCAACACATTTGCATAATGGTTTCCATTGGCTGCCCACGAAAAACGTCTATTTTGACCCGCCCTCAAAAAAATATATTAAGACATATTTTGACCCGCCCTCAAATATTAAGAGCATGTCGAAAAGACATTGTTCAGTGCTGCAAATTAGTGCTAAATTCAGTGCTATTATTGCAGATTATCTGTTGTTCTTACAACTTGGAGTAAATATAATAGATGGAGCAAGATTTGTTTTGCCAACTTTAATGTTATATCAGTCATTCATGCTAGTGCTGGGCAAATACCCGCATGTGCACCACAATAAATTAGAAATATACACATTGGCTTGTTGATGGATGTACACTTGTTAATGCTGATGCTGATGGTGAGGAATTACAGTTACAACATCTCATAATGTACCTCAAACTGAGTAGTGTATCACTGAGAAACACTGAGTCCTGCTCAAGTCGTCCTTGCGATGGAGTTTCGGGTTGAATAACTAGTTCTTCCAATGTTTCACTATCGGACTCGCTCTAGGATTGATATGGTAAAATCGACGCCAGTGCTAATGTCTTTACAGTGTGTACAATCGCTGAGGACTGAGGAAGCCTACAGAGCTGAAGTTCAGTTATGGTAATAGTTGTTTAGCTTCTGTCGTGCTTTACGCTGTAGACCAATCACAACAGACTGGGCCATCTGACCAATCAGAGCAGAGTAGACCAATCACAACAGACTGGGCAGTCTGGCCAATCAGAGCAGAGTAGACCAATCACAACAGACTGGGCCATCTGACCAATCAGAGCAGAGTAGACCAATCACAACAGACTGGGCCATCTGACCAATCAGAGCAGAGTAGACCAATCACAACAGACTGGGCAATCTGACCAATCAGAGCAGAGTAGACCAATCACAACAGACTGGACAGTCTGGCCAATCAGAGCAGAGAAGGCTTGCTGAAAGGAGCTACTGAATCTTCGGATGAGTCGTTTGAGAATCAATGAAAAATTTATCATTGATGTCCAATGTATTTTATGAGAACATTTTCTCATAATTATATAATTTTTTTATTTTTTTTAACATGGTGTGTTTTCTACCTTAGTTTGGTTTGTTTAGGCACATACAATCATGGACACTCAGATCTGCAAAATAATCGGTCCAAGATCACCAGTTAGTCTTGAACCGATTGAAAACTAACTCTGAGTGGTTTGGTCGTGGTGAGAAAGAAATTTGATCCACCTGACCCCTAAACTAAAGCTGTATCACAATTCATAATGGAAGATGCATTACATAAAAAGCAGCAGTGTCTGATTCTGTGGGGGAGCACATTAGTAATCGTTTATCACATTACTTACTGAAAACCAAAGCGCTCCTCTTCATCTTGAAATGTTCTGCAATTTCTCTTCTCAGAAACAGGTGCATTGCAAGAATGCTCTCCCGACGAAGCATTAATTCCTGCTCTAACTGATAAATTACATGTATAGAGTGGGAATGAAGGCTTTTATATAATATATATACATATAATGTGTGTGTGTGTGTGTGTGTGTGTGTGTGTGTGTGACAAAAGCTAGTCCGCATCTTGATGAGAAGAATCCCAGAATATAATCAGATCCACCAATGAGAGGACAGTTTTACTCACACGACTTGCATAAGCACATTTAGGCACGCATTGAAATATTGCCTTGTGAAAGCGAATCGAACCAAGGAGAAAATGCAACATTGTAAGAATTTAAGTCCCTGTTTTGGAACAAAGAAAACCATCCAAACCTGTGTCCAATGAAAATGATAACCCTAGGTACTGATTATGAGCTTAATATAATGTTTAAAAGGTTTCATTTTCCAGTATCATTGTGAGTTAAACAGCCATAACAAAAGTGACAATAAGTTACCTTAGATCTTGGAAATAACACACAATGTGAACAAGCGTGTTACATGGAAAATAATGATTTGGTATTGATTTAAATATTGCTGGTCTAAAACACAATCGTCATCATGTTTTACCGCAGGACAGCAATTGCCAGTACGTTTTCAGTCATCTGTGCAGGAATGCAATAGGAACATTTATCTTTAGCAACACTATGAAAGTATATAGCAGGCACAACAACCGGTATAAACACAGATATCTATGAGAACAATATGCGTCACAAAGCCTCAGTTTTCACAGTCCACACCTCAAAGCGAAAACAACATTTTCAAATTCATCCACTTGGGAGAGCGTTTTAAAAAAAGCTCCGTCTTGGTTGTCAAAAATGCCCTCTCAATGTGGAGGAAGGCCAAAACGGAGAGAAAATTATGCGTTTTCAAACAAAAGCGTATATTAGTGTGTGGACAAGGCTTTCGAAGGCAGTATAATTTTACCACATACTGTCTGAAACCGTCTCTGTGTTCGGGATACAGCAGCTAAAATGCTGTCAATGGGAAGCTTACTAGGTTTTCGAACAGAGTAATATAAACGGTCTGTTTTGAGCACCTCACATTTATCAATATGCTTGTCAGCTTTTTAACTTTTTAACATTTCATAGTGAGGGGTCACTTAAGAAAGTGTTTATTAATGAGTCCACTCAGCTAATGAGCTAAAGAGAGGGAGGTTTACAGGCGACAGGAGGCAGATGTTTGGGCAATTTTAGAAAGAGCCGAGGGCATGTCTACAGGCAGGTCTACAGCATTAACATCTGCTCTTTCTTTCAGCTTCCAGGCTTTTTTTTCAGGACGTGAGAAGACACTTTAGCACAAACGGCAGGGCTGATTTATCCATTCCCCAAATGCTCACCTCTATCTTTCATCTTTATATTTCTGATTAAGCCAAGCGAGAACCAATTTACAATTCAAATGCGTTCAAGCGTTTCTGGAAAGGTTTGAAATTCAATTAAGATCCAGGGGTTGAATGGAAATGAAAGTGACGGATTCACAGCGGCTTGTTTATGCTCATTTGGTGACGAACTGCGGAACAGATTGCTTTACATTTGAAAACATACAGTTCGATTTGGAAAACATGCCTTTGCGTGAACATTAGTTGTGTATGATTGTATCTCTGAAAGCCGTGTGTTTGCGCAGGACGGGCAGAGCTCATGAGGGGTCGTCTGTTCAGATAGCTGAGCGCTGCGCTTTGATCGCAGGGATAAAGGAAGATGGAAGTGCAGAGATCGCTCAAGGACTCTGAATGGGAGATTGCTCGAGGTGTTCGGAGGGAGGCATGCGGAGAGAGATCAGAAAACACTGCCCCTCTCAACCCAGCTGACATCAATAGGAGTAAATGTGAATGTATGTGCAAATGTGTGGTAGAAATATTAAATAAGCAGCACGCTGAATCTGCACCCTCAAAATTAAGTTGAAAAAGATTATCATAAATGTCAAAACTGTCATTCACAAAGTTCTACAAATGCATATTTATTTTTTTGGGCTGTGAAACAAATGCATTAAAAATGCATATAAATAAATATTTATATAAAATAATGTGAATATAAAAATATCCATATTAATAATATTAACTATAATAACTAAATACATTAAAAGTTTGCTATAACTAATCTTGATTAATCGCGAAGGAAGAGGGGAAAACATTAATGCACGCTCAGGAAGATTTTTTTTTTAATTGCATAATTTATTTTTGCTCCCAACCCTAGTTTGTTTATGAAATATTTTCCCTAGTTTGATAATACTTCCAGTCAAACTCAAGAACATGTCAGCCTGCACCATCTAGTTTCATGACAGAACTTTGTATTTTTCTGGTCTTTATATATCTTCCCATTGTAAATCGATGGAACTCTAAACTCGAATGGAAAATGAATAACTTTCAATAACTCTTTGACGTTGGCGCACGGCCTAAATGACTAAAGAAGGTTGCAGCGCACTTCTAGCAGCCACATGATCTGAGATGTCCTTCCCGTCTGTAGCACAAACAGTTCAGGACGAGTTATGCAGCAAAGTTTAAAATGCAGACTTAAGTGGAAGTGGCATGTGAAGGCCATGTGTGGAAACCCAAACTCGGAATTTGTCCTCTGCATTTAACCCATCCAAGTTAGTGCACACACATTGTGAGTAGTGAACAGACACACACACACCCGGAGCAGTGGGCAGCCATTACGCTGTGGCGCCCAGGGAGTGATTGGGAGCCTTGCTCAAGGGAACCTCAGTCATTTACTGCCGGTACTGGAATCAAACCAGCAACCTTTGGGTTACCAGTCAGACTCGCTAACCATTAGCCCACGACAGCCCTAATTGTTTGTTCAAATCCCTAACTCTCAGAATGTGCAGCAGTAATAGTTCTGCTTGCCTTAGCAAAAACTTTCTGCTCTAGATGACTTTGGCGTTTTCTGAAAGACAAGAAACATTGAGCTTCAGGAAAGTGGAAAGTGGAAAGAGCCTGCAGTCTCTGATCTACCAATTAACCCGGTTTCAGTGGGCATTCGCACACTCCTCCTAAACGCTTGCTGGAATCCGTGCGCATGCGTACGTGCTCTCACACACTCACTCTACAGCTCTTCTTCTTTCTGATAACTTATGTCTGATGTTTGTCCTAAATTAGCTTTTCAAGCGAGTCCCAGAGGAAGTGTCCAGAGAGCTGGGGAACTTCCCAGACATCAGATACTGCAGTTAAGAGCGTGTTGACAGGAGGTGTCCGACTTATCAGAGTCACTTACATCAAAGAGCATCCCTTAGAGAGTGTCAAAATAAACTCCGCTGGTCTGTGTGTGTGTGTGTGTGTGTGTGTGTGTGTGTGTGTGTGTGTGATGTTCTCATACTTGTCTAAGTTTCTCAAGTCCTTCTTTTGCAGAGGTATTTTTTAAGAGCAATCAATTATTGTAAAAGTTACTCTCTCCTTGCCTCATTGAGCACATGGATCAAAACACGTTATTCATGGTATAAATCAAGACTTATGCATTTTATCCCTTTTCTATTTCTTTTCTCTCTATCATTACACATCTGGGAGGATGGCAGGACACAATAAATAATGGGCTCTCACCAGTTTTGGGTTGCAGGTTCTTGCGTGGCTCTTCGGGTCCTTCGATTGGCTGTTCGGCCAGAAACATGTGTGCCTGATCCAATGAGCTGAGTACTAAATGCTCACGCTCCAAAAGCTCCGCCCTCAGAGCCTGAAAACAATCAATACTGTCATTAACGGAGCTTAATCATGGAAAACAGCAGTACAGGAATAATAAATAAATAAAAATCTGGTGGGAAAAACAATTAGCATTAGGAAAACAGTCGACCAATCAACAAAGAGATAGATGGATGGATGGATGGATGGATTACATAGAGAAACAGATCAGTAAAAATAGACAACAGTATGAAGAAACTGATTTTCCACAATAAACCACGTCAACAACAAATGAATCAACAGGCTTTCACCCCCATTATGTCTGTCGTAGTCTGTCATTATTTGATGTTATATAATTTCTTATGCAAGCAAGCGCTCCATCCAAAGAGAAAGAGAGAGAGAAGAAGTGTGTGTTTGTGTGTGAGATCAGTGAAAGCAAGATGAAAAACAAAGAGATCAAGAAAAGGTGAGAATGAGGGCAGAGAAAGATTGATAGGGAGCACGTATAAAAACGGACACTGAAGTGCAATGGCAAGCACAATCTCGGAGGTCAAACTAGACATTTCCACAGGGTCGCACGCAAATTAGCCAAACTAATAGCCGTTCCTTAACTCAGACAAAACTAATTCCTGCCTTCGGGCAGCTTCACAACTTCTGTACACACACACACTTACACTTAAATGAATAGCCAAATCTCAGCGGAGAGGGAAACTGGATTACCATTCCTCTGATAGTTGGGCCCCTAAGGCTCGACTGGAGAGCAGGGTCACGGCACCCTTCCACACTTCTGAAACGGTCGTTAAACAGAGCCGGAGGAAGTGATAAGCCCTTTAATTACATCCTGCTACAGTAAACCTAGCGAACACCATTAGAGGCCCGGATGAGGAGAGAGAGGAAGAGGAGCGGACCATTAAACAGCATTACTGAGACATTAAGGGCCGATATTAAAGAACAATAAAGATTAGAGTAAGATGGACAAAGAGGCTCATATGAGATCAAAGAAGAACATCACATTCGAGTATGTGCAGCTTGAGAACTGGATAAACTGTGTTTCCCTATTAGTCAACAGACTACTCAGATAAGGAAGTAAACTGAATATCACCTACATTGTGTTCTCAGTGTTTCAGCGATGGCGGCATTAAACAGCCAATATACACACAACTGTGGTTGAACATCAACTAAATTCACTATTATTGAGTGTCAAGCTGTGACTGGCCTAGCAACCATAAAAACATGAACACTCCTTAAGTTTATCATGCTTTTCTTTTCTGCATTTCTGCATGTTTCTGTTCCCTGTTAGCCCCAAAGATAAACAGGGTTCTTGCAGGTTTCAGCAAGTCAAATTTAAGACCTTTTTAAGACATTTTAAGACTATAAAGTTTTAAATTTAAGACCTACTTAAAAAAAAGTTAAGTAAGTTGGCATTGCCAAAAAAAAAAAAAATCAAATCAAAGAATTCATTTTATTTCAATGAATTAAGTAATTGAAAAAAACATTAATTTAATTTACAGATAAAACAATCACATTAGTAACCTTCCACACCCAACAACGTGTGTCAGAATCAGAATCAGATATATTATTTTTTTTATAGAAAATTGTACTATGCATATTATACTGTAAAAAACACATAATTAGTTGATTTTAGTTGATCATAACTAGAGATGAAATGGCATGAACATTTCATTTCAATGATTATAGTGACAAAAATGATCACGGTTATCACAGAATCCTGTTCAAAAAGTACTAATACTACACAATGTCGAAAACCAGCAAATAACAAATAAAATTAGCATCAATATGCACTTTTTGTTTATATAAACATTAAAATAATACCATTAAAAATGATAGCCAGATTGTAAAAGTGTCTTGCAACATGTTATATACTAACATGTACAAGTTCAAATAAAGTTTTGACAAAAAAGGTTTTTTATAAAAAGATAAACCTCACATATTTCAGACTTTAAATCATTTTTTATAAAAAGACAAATTACTGACATTTACAATGCACTTTAGCTTATCTTTTATTATTAATAGTAAAATTCGGTCGGATTTTCCCGTGGCGTCTGTCGTTGCTATGCAACCAAGCACTGCGCTCTCCACAATGACAAAAAAAAGTTTTAGTGGCTAATGGATTTCCACCGGCGAGAAACGCTTGCTGTAGTTCTGCTTCAAGATTTATTTACGGAGAAGAGAAAAACACCCGTAGTGTTTGTGGTGCACCCCCATCCTTCCAGTTGAGTGAGCTTTCAATGTTGTTACGGAAAGGGGCGAAGCTGATTGGTTGGTTCTTGTCACATGACCTGCGGTGCGTTTGCGGCATTCTGAAGAGTTGAGATTTTTTTTATCTCGCTGCGCCTGGAAATAAACGAGTGCGTCGCTTCAATTATGAGCGCGTGCCTACATTTGAACGAACTTGAGCGCGCAAAAGATGCGATATGTGAACTTGTATGTGAACATAATGTGCTTGGTTGCATAGCAACGACAGACGCCACGGGAAAATCCGACCGAATTTTACTATTAATAATAAAAGATAAGCTAAAGTGCATTGTTGGCGAGACCTTTTTTAGACCTGACTAAATGAAATTTAAGACCACGGATGAAAATCTGGCCGTTTTTTAGACATTTTAAGGCCTTAAATTTAAAGTTCATAATTTTAGACTTTTTAAGACTTTTTAAGACCCCGCGGGAACCCTGGATAAATGACACGGTTTAAACGCTATAACCTTAAACAGCCTAATTATACAGTTTCATTAAAGGGTCATTGTTTACTCACCCCCCTGTTTTTGCCCATCCATTGAAAGTCCTCAAAACCAAACCTTCAAAAAGTTTATAAAGAGACCAAACCTTAAGCTTCATAAAGACACTGTAAAAGTACTCACACTCGTGTTGTTCCAAACCCATAAGAGAAAACACACAGAATATACATTATACACATATATATATATAACCTATATGTAACCTAGGAGTTTTCTGTTCTACCACTGAAAGTCAATGCAACACTTTCAAGCTTCAAGTTCATAAAGAGTTCATCTTTTAACTCTTTTCCCACCAGCGTTTTTGAAGAAAAAAAAGTTGCCATCCAGCTGCAGCATTTTTGATCATTTTCGCAAAAGTTTCATGGCCCCCAGAATATATATTTTTTGAATGAATATCTGAATATGCATTATATCAAAAGAAAGAACCCCTTGCTTAAAAAAAAAAAAAACACAACGACCCTGTTTTATTCTAGCTTCATGCATTCCTTGTTTATCCACATTTGAATGTGGGTGAGTTTCATAAAAAAAGGAACATTTGGAGCAAAAACCTGAGAAAATAATTCTGTTGATTGATCCAGATTGGCTTCAGAACGCTGATCAAAACACAGATGGAGTAGATCGAGTCCATCAACACCCCTAAAGCTTCAAAGTCCTGTCGCTCGTCCTGGGTCGACATTTCATTCAGTAACATTAGGCCGTTTTGATTTATTTATGCATTTGGCAGACGCTTTTATCCAAAGCGACTTACGTTGCATTATCCTATACATTTATACATAGGCATGTGCAATCCCCTGGGATCGAACCCACAACCTTGCGTTGTTAACGCAATGCTCTTACCACTGAGCTACAGGAAAGAAAAATGTATATGCTGTTTAAAGTTGATGATTGCATTATTTTACGTATGCATCTGCTTGCATATCCTATCGCTTGTTTCTGCTTCTTCTTCGCTTGTGTTTTGATCAGGAGATTCAGTAGTACTCATGAAGATGTGTAATAGAGCCCCCTACCGTATAACAGTCAAAACATGGAAAGCAGGAAAATGACATCAATGGCGGGGAACAATGTCTTAAAGTTTGGAAATTTTGAAGCTTGAAAGTTTTTGTTGCCTTGACTTTCAATGGAGGAAAACTCTTAGGTTGAAATTTTTCATTACAATATAATTTGTGTTTTGAAGACGAATGAAAGTCTTATGGGTTTAAAGGGTTGGTGACATCACAAACCCTAAAGTTCAGTAGCCCCGCCTACTGATCCGAGCACGACAAGTAGCAGTAGGTATTTAACAGACTACCACTGACACTGAATCAAGCAACTAACCGATAAACATGTCTTTGAAGAGCGAACATGTTGCCAAAACCCCCGTTATAATAAACAAATCTCTTATTGTGTTTGCACTGTTAGTTATGATGAAAGCATTCGTGAGAGTGCAGAAATCGAATTATAATGACGAGATCACTGCATTCATGCACTCACTGCAACCTTTCATGCCAGCATCTAAATATAATGCTATAGATACACTTTTCATGATTAGTAAACCTTGAGAACTGTAATAGTGAAAACGTGCTAAAAGTGTTCGAGAGAGTTAAAGGGTAAGTAAACCCTAAACCAACTTTTTTTAGTTAATGATCTGTAAGAATGGGGCTTTATTAGTGCTGTTCATTGATTCAAGTCGTTTTTTTGACATTTGTGTTTAAAGTGTTTTAATTTTACAAAATATGGTGTAAAAACGTCTGAGTGCTGCCCTCTTCAGGTTGAACAGTGGCTACTGCAGTTGAATTTTCCTATTGGAAGTTGTGGTACCCTCTGACGTCAGAGAGTACCAGCTAACCACGCCCTTGCCTGCAGAGAGATACGTCACAGATGCACGCCCCCTCTCCACTGGGCTCTGCCCACTTTTCCAGCATTTTTCAAATATTGCCAGTGGGTGGAGTCAGGCTCTGACCAGGGGTTTAGTTACCCTTTAAACATGTAATACTAGCTATTTCATATGCAAAGCTGTCAGCCAATCACAGCAGTGGGCATTTACACTGAAGTCTCAAAGACACGCCCCTTTAAATCAGAGGCTAAAATCAGGGTAGGAAAAATGCCTTTTATTTATAAATTATGACAATTTTTGAAGTAAAAATCCTACTAACATTATAATATATATACATGCATATGCACCCCAGGAAACATTATAAAACAATGCAGTTCATGACTCTTAAACACTTTACGTTGGCGTTTATAGCTGAAACATGTTTTAGTAAACAACCTTCCAACATCGATACAAACAAAACAAAAACGGATAGCTCTTTCATCTCTTCCTCTTTCACAAAGATGATGAGTTTCCACTTTTAAAGCCAAAAAAGCATCACTATCATCAGTGCTCTTTCCTGAGCTCTTAAAACACTTCTGACGGACACAAACAGCCAAACACAAAAGCACACTCATTCACTGTCGTAAATGGCACATAATGAGTAACCTCAGTGACGAGAGTGAAAGACCATTCAAAGCCATCAAATGGCAAACTACTCGACACATCCTGAACGCCTCTAAAAGACTCCCAAACAAGCACTCTAACGGCTGGGGCGATGAATGTGAAGAGAGAGAGAGAGAGAGAGAGAGAGAGAGAGAGAGAGAGAGAGAGAGAGAGTGAGAGACTATTGTCTGTCAGTTGTAGCGGCATCTTGCCCTTGACTGAAGCTCACGTCTAAGATGCTGGAATTATGCCAAAGTGCCATTTATCGCTATAGCAACAAACAGCGTCATAGCAACAATAATTACCTCAGCGCTGCTCTCCCCAGTTTAGAATAATGTCACCCTCAATGTTTAATTGAACTATCTGTGCATTGTATTGAATAATCTGTGGCATGCTGTCGATTACAGAAGAAGATCATTTTGCTGCTAGTTTTGAAACAAACAGAAAACGCGTCTTTATTAAAGCACACACAGTTGGAGGTTTAAAGCATTTGTATATTGAGTCATCTGGACAAAAATGTGTTATTTAAAAGTATCAGAAATACATTTCTAGGCGGACATCATTTTTTTTGCTGATTTCAAGACCTCATGAGAAGTTAATATACGAGCTTAAAAGTGTTTTAAGTGATTTTGTTCAATTTCATACTTTTTTCTTGCACAAAGACAGGGAGCTTTTAACACCACGGCAATGAAGCCAAAGCCCAAAGGAAGTTAAAATTCAATGGGTGTACTTATAAAAGTCAAGCCATATTTCAAAATAGCTGGGCAATAAGACTTTTTTTTTGAATGGCTTCTTTCAGGAGAAGCACACAGAGGGCAAAGGGTTTTAGTACAAATCAAATCATGAAAGTCAGAAGCATTTGCAATGATGGAGAGTTTGTACTGTGCTTAAAATCTAAGATAATGACTTTCCAATCCAATGTGTAAATTGAAATCAATACTCGAGCAGCAAATCGACACTGATTCATAACTAATGTCTATCAAAGTTGACCGAAAACTGTCATCATTTCAGACAGATAAAAACGTACAGCCCACCTCTCATCAGGCTGAGGCCGAACTCTTAAAGGTCCCTGAAATCAAAATGTACGTTTCTTTTAGGTTTTAGTATCAATATGTTAGCCTGAAGGTTATGAATAAGCTGGTGTGTTCCAAAACAATGACAAAATTCGCATTTAGGAGATATAAGCATTCAAAACTTACAGTCTCTCACTTCTGCTAAAATGGATCACGGATTTTTATGACATCACGCGGACTTCAGCTCCTCATCACATCTTCTATCCAATCAAATGCTCTCTAGAATCTAAAGCTCCGCCCCCTATGCTATAAATACCACCTGGCCAAAGCGACCGTTGACACGTCACAGAGCAATATGCTCAAACGCTCCAACTGTACGTTGGTTAAGAATGAAATGACTAGAATTTATTCACACCTCTACTATTGAATCCAACGTATCATCAGATCTCGGATTCGCTTCCATGGTGCTGTCAAGTACGACTTGCTGTCTGTGAGGTAAACTAAACGCTATTGGCTATTTGAAAAGGGGGAGGAGCCATTCAATATGTCCCGCCTCAGCTTCCTGTTTCAGTGGAAATTACATCAACGCATTATACACAATTGCGTGTTCCAAGGCCCCAGTGGGGCTTTAAGTGGGTCATAGTGAGGTCATTCTTTCCTGTCGCAGGTCAGAGAAATGTCTGAGGCCTCGGGCGGCTTTAATCAGTGCGGGGATTCAAGGCCCAAATGATCAGGATAAATCACACAGATGTTGCCATTATTCAACAGAGCTGAGCCCGGCAAAGTAACAGCAATCAGTGCAAAGACACTTTCAAACTTTTTCCAACATTTTTTCTCTTCTTGTGTGCCCAGACTGTTACAGTGATGTGACTAATGCAGCATGATAGTGGTTATATAAGAGTTATATGAAAAATTTGAAACTGCGTGCATATAAATTTCAGTCTATTCTGTGCATTAAGCTGTCATATTCAGAGGACTAAATAGCAAGAGGCTTATGAACTACTTTTATGCCACATTTATGTGCTTTTTTTTTTTTGTCCTTTCCGGAGCTTGTCAGCCCATGGTCACTGTATGGATAAAGTGCAGCTTGGACATTCGCTAAATGCTCTGCGGAAAAACATATGATATGAGGGTACACAATGATTTTCATTTTCAGAATTTCAGTGTGAATTATTCCATTAAAAGGTCGATAAAAATTGTCTCTGGTATTAGATAAGTCATTTGTCCTTGTTACAGTAAAAAGCTTTTTAGCATTACACCCTTTATCAACTAAAACTAAGAATAACACACAGTCTCCCACTCTCTGTTTTTTAGAGGACTTTCCTTAAAGGTGATTGATAGTTTTAATTATGGCTGCAATAAAGGAGGCTTTTCTATTGGATAATTAGGTGTATGATTAATAAACACCATTACTGAGACAAAAAGATGAGGGAATTCAGAGGAACTGTCCTCAAGTACTCTGTAAACGTTATCGCTAATAATCAAATGAATGCTGCGTGGGTAAGATTACAAACATTAATATGCTAACAGACACACACCACACGCAGAGACACATTCAATAACTATGAAATGGAGAGAAACTAGTGTTGCACACCAGCTAAGAGGAACATTTTCAAGTAATAATGGTCTAACAGACCATATATATTTTATTTACAGGTTGATTTTACAAAACAGGTGCTAATTGTGCTTTTCATATACATTTGTGTAAATATGAGCTGTCTTATGAGCTTTTAGCTGAAAAATAAGTACATTTTTGTCCCCAGATAAATTTGTCAACCCTGTTATTATCATTTTGGTAATAGTCAATGCAATGAAGTAAGGTATGGTTAAGGTAATGTAAGGTAAAGTAAAGTAAAGTCAAGTCAATTAAAGTAAGGTATATTACTTGTATTGTCAGAAGGAGATGAGCTCATGTCAACCCTTTTACCATGATTTTGATTCATAAACAACAGATACAGTACTTTAAAATTGGGAATTTTATGGAAGTACCAGCATCAAATGATCCTTCTATTCTTCGTAGTTTCAAGCTTTGAGCACAAGGCTTGTAATGTCAAATTAAACTGTGAAAACCGTGTAAATTAAATTAAAGTGTCAACCCTGTTACCTTTCTAAAGGCATAACTATTTCACAACATATATTTATTAATATATTAACCAAAATATATTCATTTAGTCTGAGATTGCACAATGACATACATTATTAAATTCAATATCAAAATGTACTTAGAAAATCACCTTTTCAAAATGGAAAAGCCACTGTTTCCATTTCATCTAATGACCTCAATTAATCTGGGGATAAAGGTCATTCCGATTGCGGCGTCTCTCTAACTGGCTCAGTGTCTTTATGGCTGGAAGTTTTCAGACAGACAGTGTGTTCGCCTCTTTTTAGTCTCTCAGACCTCACACAAATTATTCATTTTCACTTCCATCTGGTGTTCTGGGGTGCTCTATCCTGGTCCCGCCCGCTTGGCACGGCACACTAATCAGCCGTGACGTGTTCAAAAGGCCTGGCGTTTTGTCCCCGCACGACTAAAGCTCTTACCAGGGCAGCCGGCTCAAAGACAATCTATTATAAGAGCCCGAGAAAAAGATGAGGCGGCGAGAGAGAGAGTGGGAGAAAGTCAAAACAGGGGGGGGGGGGGGGGCAATCTTTCTCTTCGCTCAAGAGAATCATTAGTCAAACTGTCTGAGAAAGAGAGAGAGAGAGCATAACCAAACTGTCACAGACTCGTTACAGTTTCAACCTTCCTGCCACCTTCCCATAATTCCCTGCGGTGGTTGTTCAGCGCTGTAGGTCTTCTTACATCAAACAGCAAAAAGAAGCCAGAAAAGGGCCAGAATTTTCCATTAAACATGCCACAAAAGCTCCTTAAACAGCTCTTAATTATCAGATGCATCTCTGGATCTGTGCATGTAAACATTTAAAAACGTTATTTGTGATGCTGGGTTAGTCAAACACTGATTAAAATGTTTTCGAGTAAAGGTGAGATGGTAAACGGTCTGATTGTTCTGTTCAGGCCTGCTATCAGTTTGATTACTGTTATTATCTCACAGACAGTTAATGACACATTTTGGTGATTTGTTATTTCGGAGACGCGCTGTACACACACTCTGTGACACATGATCCAAACACATGATCCGAACATAACTGGCCAATATGATGATTTAACAGAGTGGCATAAACACTCTAATATTCCCCGCAGGGTAATCTGATGAGATAATGAAATGCCAGAGAATGGAGGAAAAAATGTGTAGAAGATAAAAAGATGGAAAGAAGAGACAAGATGAAATAAGAGACAAAATTAGACAGGAGATTGGATGAGATGAGAGGAGAGGAGAGGAAAGGAGGGGAGAGGAAAGTAGATAAAAGGAGACCAGATGAGATGTAAGGAGACAAGATGAGATGAGACGAGAGGAGAGGAGATGAAAGGGGACAAGATGAGATGTAAGGAGACAAGATGAGATGAGACGAGGAGACAAGAGGAGATGAGACGAGAGGAGATGAGAGGAGAGGAGAGGAGAGGAGAGGAGAGGAGAGGAGAGGAGAGGAGAGGAGAGGAGAGGAGAGGAGAGGAGAGGAGAGGAGAGGAGAGGAAAGGAGAGGAGATGAGAGGAGACAAGATTAGATGAAAGATGAGAGGAGAGGAGAGGAGAGGAGAAAAGAGAGAAAGAAAAACAAGGAAGAGAGAAGAGACAGGGTGATACAGAGATAAGAGGAGATGAAATGAGACAAGAGAAAAAAATTATATAAAATTGGAGACAAGTTGAGAAGAGAGAAATTAGACAAGAGGAAATGAGAGAAGAGAAGAGACAATAAGAAGAGAAATACATGGGAGCGAAAGTTACCAAATGAGATGAGGAGAGAGGAGTTGAGTTGAAAAGCGAGAGAGGAGACTAGATGAGAAGACAAAATACACAAGATGATAGGAGACAAGATAGCAGTGAGTCGATCTGAGTGTGTGTCCTCTCACCGTGCAGTGGATCTGTTGCTGCAGTAGTGTGGGCACGTCTCCTCCGATGGGCATCTGTTTATTCAGCTCCTCGTCCTTCACACTGATCCAGCGCCCCAGTTCCTCCAGTACTGACAGAAGCCTGTTCCAGCGCTCAGCACTGGCCTCCAGATGAGCCCTGCACACACGTTTAAACATTTAAATAAACCTTACTACTAGATTAAGATGCAAGATTAAGGATTTTTCTACAAACACAGTAAACTGGAGAACTTTCCAACTTTCTCAGTACTAAACGAGTGCAACAGGTGAAACTGTGTGTGAGAATGCAGGGCTCAACAATGTGAGCGTTTCACTCGCATTTGAGACTAAAAATAGATGTGTGCAAACTATAAAATGTACAGCAGCAACTCAGCCACGAAGCAGAAGACCACATAAAGTCACAAAGATCACCCAGTGCTGAGGCGCATGCGTAACAGTCACCAAAGCTCTGCTAATCTCATAGCTGAAGAGTGAAACTTCCACTGGCATTAATATCAGCACAAAATCTGTGAGGCGGGAGTTTCACGGAATGGGTTTCCATGGCCGAGCATCTGCATGCAAGCCTCACATCGCCGACTACAATGCCAAGCGTCGGATAAAGTGGCGTAATCACGCTGCCAAGAGAGCAGTGGAAACATGTCCTGTGGATTGACAAATTACACTTCTCTGTTTGGCAGTCTGATGAGTGACTTTGGGTTTGGCGGATGCCAGAAGAACGTTACCAGCCTGACTGTATTGTGCCAACTGGTGGAGGAGGGATACTGGTGTGGGGCTGTTGTTCAGGCGTTGGGCTAGGCCTCTTACTTCCAGTGAAGGGAAGTCTTAAAGCTTCAGCATACCAAGACATTTTGGATGATGCTGTGCTTCCAACTTAGTGGGAACAGTTTGGGGAAGGCCCTTTTACTATTCCAGCATGACTGTACAAAACAAGGTCCATAAAGACATGGTTGGATGAGGAACTTGACTGGCCGGCACATAGTCCTGACCTCAAACCCATCTACACCTTTGGGAAAAAGTGGAATGGAGATTGTGAGACGGGACTTCTCATCCAACATCAGAGCATGACGTCACAAATGTGTTACTGGATAAATGGGCAAAAATACCCACAGAAAAACTTCAAAATCTTGTGGAAAGCCTTCCCAGAAGAGTGGAAGCTAATATAGCTGTGAAGGGGGACCAACTCCATATGAATGTTTAAGTATTTAGAATGTGACGTCATTACAGTCCCTGTTGATCAGGTGTCCCAATACTTTTGGTGTATTATATAGTGTCCAGAAGGTCCTTCAAAAAAGCTTAATGCAATTTAAGATCATAAAAAGTCTTGAATATCTTATATGGTATAACAAACATCTTAATTTTAATTTTAAGAGGTCTTAAATTTGGGGATGGAAAAACAGAATAAAGGTCTTCAGGATAATGGCCTAATCAAGCTTCAGGCATGTGAGTTTGATCAGGTTGCCCCAGTTGATGCAGACGGTTGTAAGACAACACGTCACCGCCATTGTGTTTTCACTGTTATACGGTAGGGGGCGCTATTGTGCATCTTCTAAAATAGTACAGAATCTCCGGATCAAAACACAGATAAAAAGGAGCAGAAACAAGAGATAGGAGCATTGCTTAGGCACATTGAAGTCTGTGAAAAAGAAAAAAAAATCTCAGTTTTTTGTTCAAAATGTTGCCTTTTTTTTATATGAAACGCACCCACATACAAGTGTTGATAAACCAAGTCTTTTTTTGATTTATTGCATGTTCAGATATTCATACAACAAGATATTCTGAGGGCCATGAAACTTCTGAAAATTATCAAAAACGCTGGTAGTTGCTGGCAAAAAAAATAAAAAAAAAATAAAAAAAAAACATTGGTGGGGAAAGAGTTAAAAGTCCTAAATTTTGATTAAAATGTTCTTAATTAAAAAAAAACAAACATATTTTGATACATTCACATCGCGTCCCTAAAAGTTTTTAATGTGCTCCTAATTTTTTCAACTTGTACCTTGGGAAAAAAGTAAGCGTCAAGCCTTGGTGTATGTTAATGACCGCATCAGCAAGACTTGTAATTATGCATGTTCACTAATTAGTGCCTAATTAGATTTAATAAAACCGCAGACATTAGAGCACACAATTACATCGTTGTCCTCTCACACACACATACACACTCTCCTGTTAGCCCATTTACCCTTTAAAATGGCACACACATATACAACAACTATGCTTGTAACCCACACACACACACACACACACACACACAGCTGCTCAATTTGACAACATAACAGAAACGCGGCTCCACCAGTGACTCGTGTGATGATTTTCAAGTGACCTCAACATTAACGTGTGCACTTGAACTCGAGGTGTTGTGTGTGACTGACCGTATATTGGCAGATTTGGCCTTCAGGTCGTTCCAGCGCTGGTTCATGTCATCCAGTCTCTGCTGGAGAAATACTGCCTCCTCGGAGCTCCCAAGAGCCTTCACCATCTTCATCTTATTCCCCTCCACACTCCTGAAAACATCATTATGAGCCTCGATCTCCGCCTGGATGTCCTACACACACACAGAGGGAGACAGAGATTGCTTTAATTGCACAGTATCACCTTCATTATGTGGATTCGTTAAAGGTAAAGCTAAATAAATCAAGGAAGAGATGCTTCCACACCTTCTCCGCTGAGAGAGAAATACGCAATTAAAGCTGTCAGTCTGATACTGAACCTCTCCACACACACACACACACACACACACACACACACACACACACACACACACACACACACACACACACACACACACACACACACACACACACACACACACACACACACACACACACACACACACACACACACAAGCTCATTTCAAAATGAAGATTAATCACATTACTTGTGAAAGCGCACATGAAGATACTGAGCACACAAACTAGTCACCTATACGAAGTCACTTGTTTCAGTATTATGGTATAGATTGTATCTAAATATAGTCTTAATGTCTTTTTGTTGTTGTTGTTTATTTCATTTCAGTAGATTACGGAGTTCAGTTTTCATTCTTTTCATAACACAGCACCACACGTACCACCTACCTATGATGATAACACACAATTTATCACAACCGGCATCATATTTAATACCAAATAGTAATATAAAAATGCCTTCAAAGTTTACTATTCAAACACTGCAGCATTTCCTGTCAATCAAATCATTGCTGCCACACAGCTAAACTGTAACTAATGTCACTCTGGGTGTCCATGATACATCAACGTCGATGATTGATTGGATGCCTGTGTGGTTTCTTTGCGGTTATTTCTGACAGGATACACTGATAGTCAAAGTATTTTTTTTGGAAATACTGCACCATAGTCATGCTAATAAAGCTTGTTTGAATTTGCCAGATTGAGGCATGTTGAGTAGAGGACAGTAAAAGCAGGGTTGGGTCTTTTCCAGTTCATTTGCAAAGTGCTCTCTGCAATTTAACAAACTCTCTCACTCTGTCATTCCTTTAAAGAAAACACACACGAATGCCAATGAATACACACACCAACACCAACTGTGTGCTGCTGAGACAACACAGAAAGGATAATGTAGTGTATTCTGTTGAAGGTCCCAATAGAAAGACCGATCAGTTCACACACACCAGAAAATAAATAGGTAAACAATTTATATACAGATTTATTTTCTGTGAACTTAGGATTGCAAGATTGTAATACACTGTTTGACTGATAAATAAAGTGACTTACATTCTGACTTAAGTGACACAGACAGTTCTGTTCATGAACATCGATATTACTGGAAACAGAAAGTCCCAACCAACAAAACATTTAGTCAAACAAAACAAAAAGAAACAAATTAAATCTTACAAAGATTTGATGCCACGAACCTCACACACACAAACAAAACCAAAACACTAAACAAAACTAAACTCAGAAACAAACTTGAAATCTTTCAATGATGTTATGCCACGAACCTCAAAAACTTTGGAAAACAAAACAAATCTAAAACAACTAACAAAAAACAAAAAGTAAATAAAAATTTGATGCCATGAATCTAAAAAACTTTGGAAAACAAAACAAAACCCAAAACACTAAACAAAACTAAAAAAATAATAATAATAACTAAAAACAAAACTCCAAAACAAACTTGACATCTTTTAAATATTTGATGCCACGAACCTTACAAACTTTTTGGAAAACAAAACAAAACAAAACAAAAACATTTTAAAAAACTAAACAAAACAAAACTCCAAAACAAACTTGAAATCTTTCAAAGATTTGATGGCAACAAAGATCACAAACTTTGTAAAATCCAGTGACTGATGCAGAAGATGCTGTCTGGTAAATGGTAAATAGCAACCGTCACCCAGAATATACATAGTCAGCCAATCAGATCTGAGCTTGCAATTATTTTGTACGATTATTTTCATTTATAACTGCAATATGCATGGAGTGGTGCGATCCACTGGTCATGCTGTCTAACTGTAGACTATGGTTTAAGTAATACATGTACGTGTTTGAGATTCACATGCACAAATATCCACTGTCACCCCTAGGACTGAAGCTTCAGCACACCACATGTTTCTGGAGCGAAGTCTCGTTTCTGCAGTTCATCTGTTATAGTTCTTAATGAAATATTTAACTGTGATCAATTCAACCACGAGCCCCGCACACACTAAAACTCCCTCATCTGGCAGTCTGACCTATTAAACGCGGCAATAAAAAAGCTTTTCTCGTTAATAAAGTTAAATAATTGCTTCTCGATCATAAAGACTCCCTAGAGCTGTCGTTCAGCGTGCTTTCATTTAACCAGACTTACAGAGAGAGAGAGAGAGAGAGAGAGAGAGAGAGAGGTTAAAAGAAAAAAAAAAAGTGACATTTTCCTGTTTGACCTTTCCCTGTTGGTTGACAGAAGCATCCTCATCGACTAACACACACAAACACGCACACACCCATGGTGAGAAACACTGTTCAGCATTACACACTTCCACATGTGGGAGATGCTCTTCAAACTGAGTGTATTGAAAGCCCTAAAAGCAGTTATTACACAGATAACACACACCTTTATCCAGAGTGACTAACAGAACACTGAATGCTGTACAGTCCCTCCGACAACCTGAGGCTGAGTGTCCGATCAAGGACATCATTGGGATAGTTGACAGATCAGAGCTTGTGGGACATTCTCTACAGGACAGGACATTATTCATTTCCATACACATAGTTTTTTCTCATGCATATTAGTAACAAAGAGGTACACGAGACTATACACACGAGACTATATACACGAGACTATATACACGAGACTATATACTAGGGATGGGCATGATTAATCGACGATCGATAATTGATCGTTAAGAATTTCGTCGATCACGTTTATTTGTTATCGATTAAACTAATGCAGGTTGCGTTGCGTAGTGTGAGTCTTAAAGCAATGGAATTAATTTTAGCGCGGAGGTACCTGCGCATCCCGGCAACGTCAGTCCCCTCAGAGCGGGTGTTTTCGGCGGCTGGACTGGCTGTCACCAGGTTGCGGTCGCGTCTGATCCCAGATCATGTCAACATGCTTATCTTTCTCAACAGAGAAAGTTCTATGGGAACTTCATGCGTTTTCTCAGATCGGATAGCTATCTGATTTATCAAAACGATTCCATTTACACCTGGTCACATAAATGTGTTTTTGCAAAACGGATATAAATCCGATCTTGAATTCCCGCGCTATATGCATATTTAAATTGTTGCACGTCATTGAAAGCAACTGATATGAGCTGCATTTTATTGATCATCAGCGAAAATTTCTAAATCAAAGACCGCAACAAGATATTGCGGCAACAGCCCTGGTAAGATCATTTCGGTTCTTTACTTTTAATGAAGATGATTGTGTGTTGATGAATGACTTTAACTTTGATTTGCGATAGTTTGCACGTTGGCTTGATGAATAGATGCTCATCTGTGGTGATGCGTGTTGAAGTAGCGTCGTCATATCTGGATATAACATGACATATAGCCTATAACACGCTCTCACACGTTTATTTCTTATCATTTTTGGGATAAGTCAAATTTACATATGTGGTTTCAACAACCAGATGCATTTACTCTTGTCCAGTTTCGTCTGGAATGCGTCTCAGATCTCCTCCTGAAGTGGTTTGAGCGATCGAATTTAAATCCGTCTCGAATGCGTTTCGGAGGGCATTTAGATTTGGTCTTTTCACGACCGGATAGCTATTCGATCACAGAAAACGGATGAAGTGGCCATGGGTCTCTGTTTAAGAACGCCGGCTCGCAGCTGCAGGTTCCGCTGGTTTAGAGCACCGCAGGAATCTTCAAGTCTACCGAACGTCCAGTTTCACTGCCACAAGTTGATCTTCTTGTAATAAAGATCTCATCGAGGACAAAAAAAACTGTATTTTCATTGCATTTTTAATTTATAAAAAGTTAAAGAAATAATGAATTTCAATATAAAAATATTAATGATTAATCGATAGTCGATCGTTAATTCTCCCGACGATCGACTAAGAAAATTTAATCGAATGCCCATCCCTACTATATACACGAGACTATATACACGAGACACGAGACTATATACACGAGACTATATACACGAGACACGAGACTATATACACGAGACTATATACACGAGACACGAGACTATATACACGAGACTATATACATGAGACAAGACTATATACACGAGACTATATACACGAGACACGAGACTATATACATGAGACTATATACACGAGACACAAGACTATATACACGAGACTATATACACGAGACTATATACATGAGACTATATACACGAGACACGAGACTATATACACGAGACTATATACATGAGACTATATACACGAGACACGAGACTATATACACGAGACAAGACTATATACACGAGACTATATACACGAGACACAAGACTATATACACGAGACTATATACACGAGACACGAGACTATATACACGAGACACAAGACTATATACACGAGACTATATACACGAGACACAAGACTATATACACGAGACTATATACACGAGACTATATACACGAGACTATATACACGAGACTATATACACGAGACTATATACACAAGACTATATACACAAGACTATATACACAAGACTATATACACGAGACAAAACTACCTCGTTTAGTGAACGGTCACAAAAATATGACTTTGTTCCTCATGTTTTAGTTTTAGTGGTTTAAGGAGAACAATTTTCCACATGTGTGTCGCCAGATTGAGTTCTGGAGGAAAAAGATAACTTATGGCATTCTAGATAAACCTCTGAAGCTCAATGTTTTAAAGACCAACACATTTTATCTGGAGTAGATAGTTTGAAGTGAATCGTTTGAATAAGGGTCAAACTATCATTCTAACTATTCAATTAAGACAATCTATAGCATACATTTTTATATTAGATATTTATTAGTCATGTATAATAATTATCATTATTACTGCCTTATCGGTATCAACTTGAATTTAAGAAACATTTTATTTTACTGTGTCCTTGTTACAAATGTAGTTATAATAGACATAACAAAACCCCAACCCACGTTATTTGCATCAATGTTATTCTACTATCTTTGATACTATTTATAGTTTGTTACCATTTTTAATTAGATTTAATAAAAAAAATCTGTTTTCACTTTAATTTTAGCTAAAGTTATAGTATTTTGTTGTATTTTTGTTATTTTATTAGTTTTTTTTCTATATACTGTAGTTTAAATTTGTTTATTTATTTTTATTTATTTTAGTACTTCAACTCAAACTAAACAAAAGTGAAAAATTTTGCCATGTCAGCTAAATAAAATACATTAATTTAAAGAAAATGTTGGTTACACTTTATTTTAAGGTATCCGTGTTACAATGTAATTGTACATTTAAGTACTGAGTAATTTTAGTTAACTACATGTACTTACTATAGGGTTAGGAATAGGGTTTGGTTTGGGGTTAGTTGCGTGTAATTATGCGCAATAGTTTATAGTTATAGTAATTACTATAGTAACTACATGTAACAAGGGCACAAATAGAGTGTTACCCATTTTGTTAAATTTGTTCATGCTTTTTATTTTAAGTAATACATTTTTTGGTTGCACTTTATTTTAAGGAGTGTAATTTTACATTGCAATTATATATTTAATGAACTTACTTTAGGGTTAGGATTTGGTTGAGTGTTAGTTGCATGTAATTATGCATAATTTATACATATGTAACAAGGGCACAGTAAAATAAAGTTCCATAAAATTCAATTTAATGATAAAAACCCGGTAAAGTACATGATGTTAATTCATATTACTCAGAACGTATTTGTGTAATTACATTGAAACCACTTAAAATAATGTGTAACCAGAATCTTTGTTTTATTGGTTCATTCCTAAAAATCTATTATGATGAAGTTCCTGATATAATCACCAACAAACCGGTGAGAAACTGCCAGTTTACACTTGCATTCGGCACTTGTGGAACTTTGTGATCCAATGACAAGCAAATGTAAAAATACCTCCTCAAACTTCTCCAGCAACTCCTGCAAGCTGAAGTTCAGACCGATCATCATGATCTCCGTCTACCTCCACCGCACTACATTACAAAACGCCGAAGACGGAGAGAAAGCAGGCAGCGGATCAGTCTCCTCTGGTGGTCCACACGCGCATAATACAGCTTATTATATGCAGGAACATCTGTGGAAGAGCAGGAACACATCACGGCTTCACCGTCTGCCAGCGTAGAGCAGAGCCTGAGCGCCTGTGCTGAAGACCTGTCGCTCTGAGCCGAGATCCGCATGCTCCAGTGCTTGAAGGGTCTCGATCGGGGTTCGGGACGGCGTGAGGAGAAGGCCTGGGTGTGTTGGAGGTAAACTGAAGGAGGAACTCAACCAAATATCCAACTGTTGGTTCAGAGATCAGGAGATGACTTCGCTGCTTTAACTCACAAAGATCTCACATGCGCTCTCGTACAGACGCACACAGAAAGAGTCTTGTTCCTCCTCTAAGTTCCTGTGACCCTCGGGCAAGCGTTCGTAGTCAATTACCCGTGTCAAAGAGCCTCTGTGTGGTTCATGCTGGCGGGCAGAGAAGGAGAACAGCAGGGCTGCAGAAAACACAGACTCAGAGTCAGAAAGTCGAGAAGAACGCTGAACATCTGATCTTGAGGAGAACACCTCCATATCTAGACATGAGGACAGGCCAGAAGCAGAGCTGTGAATGTGACGCTCTTCATCTTTGCGTTCACAAGTCCTCAACTGAGCACTTCAAGAAACTCCTGAGATGTACGGGTCAGATCTCCACAGGCAGCTTGAGACACATTTCCAGAACTTCCCCAAAGTTTCCCTAAAACTCTTCCCTGCGGTCCACCTTTCCTCAGTCAGTGGCCCGTCCTCTTGTTCTTCTCTGACTGCTGGCTCCCAGAGTTTACTTTTCCCCCCTCTCTCTCTCTCTCTCTCTCCCCAGTGGCAGCTGTTTATTATTTTATTCAGCATCCTCTGTTTCCCCTCCTCTTTCCCTCCACTCCAAACTAACACACACACACACACACACACTTCCTGTAGGGCCCCACCATGAAAGAGAGGGAGCACGGTGTCGAAAATGAAAGAGAAGAATGTTCGACTAGAAGGTGAAGGCGGGAAAGACTATGTTTTATGAAGTATCGCAACAACTTGAGCATCAGTGAAAGTCTGCAGAATATGAGCGAGCGAGAGATCAAACCCAGTAAGCACGAGTACGTGACAACACAACATGTGATGCGATCTAGAGAATCATCTTCCATTGGAAGTCATATTTGTCTACACACATCTGATAAACACCTTAATCACTAAACTAAATCACACACACACCATCGTTGAACCTTCTAACATCCAACATTTTAGTGACTATATATTGTGACTCACTGCAGTGACATACTGACATTGTTGGGACTATTGTGACACGGGACAGTGACATTTTGTGGATATTGGGAATTATTGTGACTTATTGCAGCAGCAAAGTGAAACATTGTAGATATTGTGATTAATTACAGCGATGTACACATCAATACATTTGCAGATATTGCGACTTATTGAGGTGACATATTAATGACACAATGCAGATATGACCGATTACTGCAACATACACAGCAATAAACTGCTGATATTGCCACTTTTTGCAGTGATGTTAATCACATACTGCATATTTTTTCACTATTTACTGAAACATACACAATATATTAGTGTATAACATATACAACATACACAGTATTTGTGATATGTGTGTAAAGTCCAGCAAAACAGTGTTACATCTGCTTCAAGGTTGGACCTCGATTGTAACAAGTGTTTATTTGAGTTACTGTTGCCTTTCTATCAGCTCAAACCAGTCTGGCCATTCTCCTCTGGCATCAACAAGGCATTTTCACCCACAGAACTGACGCTCACTGGATATTTTCTCTTTTTTTTCAGACCGTTCTCTATGATTGTGAATGAAAATCCCAGTAGATCAGCAGTTTCTGAAAGACTCAGACCAGCCCGTCTGGCACCAACAACCATGCCCTGTTCGAAGTCACTTAAATCACCTTTCTTCCTCATTCTGATGCTCAGTGTGAACTTCAGCAGATCGTCTTGATCATCTCTACATGCCTAAATGCACTGAGTTGCTGCCATGTGATTGGCTGATTACATATTTGCATCAACAAGAAGTTGAACAGGTGAAGCTAATAAAGTGTCCGGTGAGTATATATTAACTATACAGTCAATATACAATATATATATATATATATATATATACAGTATATAGAGACATATTACAGATACTGTATCCTAAAACAGGTCCACTGTAAAAAGTGATCAGTTGACTTAAAATCCCACTGTAGTCAATAATTATATCACTTTAAAACTCATCTTTGGTCACCAAAATGACATATTTAAATGTTTCTTCCTTGAAAAAAAATTATTCATGGCTTAAAATAGCTTGAATGTAACTCTACACTCTTCCCTCATTTAGTATATGTGGTTCTATGAATATGCAAATGAGCCCCACCTCCACTCACTCATTCAGCTCAGAGATCGTTGATGATCACACGTTGATCTGATTGGTTACAAGGTAGTTTGTGACGTCAGAAACACCAGCGATTTCAAAGCGTGTTTTTGAGAGTTTTAAGGAGAAAATACTCAGCAATGCTGTCGACTTATGAATTTACACATGGTTTGTCTTAAAGCATATTAAAAACACCACATGGACATATAAACAACATTAAAAGCTTGATTTACACCACAGGGAGACTTTAAAAAAAGCGAGGAAACCTGCTTTAAGTAAACAACCTTCATGCGTAATTGAAAAATCTCATGAAGTTTTTAACCTATTTTAAGGCAACAGGTTTCCTCGCTTTTTTTAAAGTTAAGTCAACTGATCACTTTTTACAGTGTACATAATCCAGATATTAGAACTTATGACAGATATTAGACACATGTAGTGATGCCGCATATATTGTAACATATTCCAGTAAACATCGTGGCATGTAGATATAGCAGTAAACACTCTCAGAGGAACAGACTTCTGTTCGACACGTGTACTATATCATGTAATCGCTCTCCTCTCAAAGGTCTCGGTTCATCATTGATGAAGTCTGACTGACTAAAATACTAGAAATCACTCTCTCGTGTTCCCATCTTTCACATTTGTGCTTCTTTTTTAATAATTTGTCGCTAATATTTCCCATTGCCTTTAGATATCACCACCTCTTCCATTCTCTGCAGCGCTCGGGAGTCAAACAGCCTCACGCAGAGCTCCTCAAAGTGTGTGTGAGTGTGTGTTACGCGTCCTTTGAAATTCAGAACGTACATATGGGCTCTTTCTTTGCTTGTCTAAATACATAAAGTCAGCATGTCAGGGGCCATGTGGCCCGAACGTACACACACGCGCAGTCTAAAGAGGCCAGGAGCAGAGACAGAAGACAATTGCGAATATTCATGAGCGAACCTCTTTGAAGTGCCTTTACTTCATTAGAGCAATTACATAATGAATATCCAGAGCAGCACGTTTGATGTGTGCGTGTGTGTGTGTGTGCGTGTGTGTGTGTGTGTGAGAGAGAGTAAACAAACCCTGCTGGATTACAATCAAATCAGGATATGAATATGTGTAACACATAATAGTTCACGAGTTAATACATGAGAATGCTTGTTTACGCAAACAAAAGTAACGCAGATGATTATGAACGAGGAGAATAAACACACTCGGAAACATCAGCGCTCAGTGGGGACGCTTCAAGACACTGGCTGGAGAAATACACACAACCGACTGGAAGTGGAAAGAGGGCGAGAGGTGAAAGAAAAGGGTGATGGGTGAACGGGAACTGGGAACTATGGGAAGAGAAACTGATCAATCAAAGTTTGAGCTGAAGAGGGTGGTTTGAGTCACGGACATGTTTCAACACGACCACTGTTCATGAACGCTTTAACTTCATTAGGAGAACATGTCTCCATGCACACACACACGCACGCACACACACACACACACACACACACACACACACACACACACACACACACACACACACACACACACACACACACACACACACACACACACACACACACTTTAATCTTCTTAGCTGTTATGGAGCAGATTTCTGTGCAGGTACTTCTAACAAACATCTGAGTCGAGTCCACATCTGTCTCTTACTGATAATGTTGTGTGTGTGTGTGTGTGTGTGCGTGTGTGTGTGTGCGTGTGCGTGTGTGTTTAGTTAGCTATATCTTGTGGACATTGCAGGGTTTCTGCAGGTTTTACGAAGGTAAATGTAAGACTTATTTAAGACCTTTTTAAGACCAAGTAATGGGAATTTACGAAATAAATTGAAGGGAACTCAATACATCGATATGTTCTCTAAATGTGTATGTTTAAGGAGAAACACTTCTCCTTTGAAAATGCATCTTCCAACAGATATTGCTTGAATCGTTTTGCTCAAAACCACTACCGTATGAAATATAAATAAATGTTTTACTGATCAAACTCCAAAAAAGATTCTTTAGATTCCTAAATCAAGATACTTTTACTTCAGATGTAAAATGACATGAAATATTAAGTCTTGTTTTCTGTGAAATTGATCAAAATTCAGTTTATGACTAAAACTAAAACCAATATCTGCCAATGTGCTCAGACAAATCAGCTTAATTTAGAAGATTTGACTTATATTTGTTCTTGTTTTAAGCATAAACATAAACGACTTGGAAAACCTGTACAAAAACACTGAGGAATTATAATTTTTTTGCAAAGCATGCAACATTTAATGCATGACTTTATGAATTTATGACTTTCTGCTCTGATTTAAGACCATTTTAATATGTGTAAGTGCCTTAATTTTTGTAAGTGCAAATTAAGACCTTTTTAAGACTCGCAGAAACCCTGACAATGTCCCTAAATCTGACAAAACCAGAATAAACTGACTGAAATTGCAATGTATTTAAAGCAGTTTTCCCACATCTTTCACTGGTGCGTGACTAAACTACATGAAGCACACACACACACGACTTCAGCGATAGCAGATGGTTGCATACGCTCAACACAATCTATTAGTGATCCATCTGAGAAAGACTTGCAGATGTGTATATTTGTGATCACATGTATAGATACAGGAACGACACTTTCAGAGGTCCTGTCCTCAAATAAAGCAGCTCTGCTAGTTGAGGTAATGATGTTTCAATCACTAAACACTGAAAAAAACATTAAAAAGACATCACATGAACTGGAATAACCTCTCGCCATTAGCAACAGAGCATTACGTATTCATGTTTTAAGGCAGTTTGTCTGAACGAAGCTCTTTTATATTTGGAAACAACAATTCAAAGAATTCACCGTGACCAAAAACAACTTCCAGCAGCGGTAGAGTTTCTCTCCAACACATCTCTACCACACACACACACACACACACACACACACACACACACACACACACACACACACACACACACACACACACACACACACACACACACACACACACACACACACACACACACACACACACACACACACACACACACACACACACACACACACACACACACACACACACACACACACACTATGATTCATCAGTTAAAGCCACTGGTAACACTTTATTTTACAGCATCCTTGTTACACATGTAGTTACTACAGTAATAACAGAAAATTATACATAATTACAAGTAATTATACATAATTTGTGACACTGTCTGTTTTGTTGCTGTTGTTTTAATAGAAAAACATTAATGTAATTTGGAATTAATGAAATTAATATTAGGCATTTCACCATTTTAATTTCTGAGAGAAGTTTCGTTCTTTTTTTTATTTTTTTACCAGTTTTTTTATTTCTTTTTTTTTTATGTAGAGTGTTCATTTATGATAAATAGCTTATAATAAATCAGTAGGCAACACTAGATGAGCTGAAATAAATCATGCGTATGATTCGACAATTCTCTTAATGTGTGCCTGAAAGTGCAATAATTCTGAGGAAATGTAAAAACTACAATCATTGTGGGCAAAATTATCATTATTATCAGTTTAAACATTATGCACTACAAGTTTTATACATACGTTTTCTTTGATAAAGAAAAACAGGAAAGGTTGACTTGACTGAAATATGAAATATAAAATGTGAAAATATAAACTAAAAAGTACATTTGACACAGGACTAAAACTAAATGAAAAATAAATAAATAAATACAAATTGCTGACAAATGTAATACATAATTGTATAATTTCACTGTAACAAAAACACCTTTGTGTGCCTGAAATCGAATAATGATAGTATGTAGGAACTACATTTGAATATGAATTTACTTCACGACCAATAAAAAAGTATGTTCTATATAGTATGAATGTGTGTAGTATGAATGTGTGTAGTATGAATGTGTGTAGTATGAATGTGTGTAGTATGAATGTAATCTGAACGTCCTTCATTCTCCATGCTGTCATTCTCATGTGATCTACCAGCGTCAGTTGCATCATTTCACTGTCATTCATAACTCCTCTCCCGTGGCCTCATGGGATATAGTGAAGTGTTCACACTTCAGTCTCTCACCGGAAGTAGTAGATCATCCGGGGACTTTTCACATATTGTTTTTTTGAATACTATGCATTTGGACCTCTACTTTTTTGACGTAGGGACATATTTGATGTTGGACACATCACATGTATTAGTATTTTGCAGTCCAATTCAAACACATCAATAATACATATATTGTGGCATCTGGAGAAATGACGTCTATATTACGTCTCTCATCTGTCGAGAAGCGCTTGAACTGCTGTCAGACTCGCTGCATTATAGATGTGCTGGAAACAGTGAGGCAAAAAAGCAGATTCAGCGTTGAGTTGTCTACTTCCAGCAAACACATCTCACCCTTTTTCAGATCGCAGACACTCACAACTGCAGTAAAGCAGTATTTACATCAGAAATTCGAAAAATATCCAAATATGAATCATTTGCAGCTGAAGAATCACTGCTTTAGAGCCATCGAGGATGAAAAATAAAATGGACGATAAAAAGAGTGACTTGGAAAACTGTTTAAGCAACAACAACACACACACACACACACACACTTTGCATCAGATTTACAGTAATGCTTTTCTCTGGCGTTCTCTCTGATCATTTGTGTGGGTCTCTGTATCATCCCGCCATCACAGCGCCAAATTCCTCAGTAATAGAGGAGCTCGGCCCTCCCTGCAGCGCACGCTTATCAGACCTGTGTGATTTCCTGCTGCGCTCCAACAACAGCTCAATACGTGTGTGTGTGTGTGTGTGTGTGTGTGTGAGAGAGAGACAATCAGACATCAAGGCAACACCCCAGGTGAATAGGGTAAAAGAAAATACTAATAAATATCGCCATTCTTCACCAGTTGATTGATTACATTCATATTTGCAAACATTTTTTGTATTACAAGTTTTCTGAAATGTTATGTTTAGATATGCAAATGAGGCATTATCTAATTAAATATGAATTAATTTGCATACATTTCTAAAGCAAAAATCAGAACATTGGATTAAGTCAGGTTCAAAATTCTTGTTTCATTTTTTTTCTGATATCTTGAAGTCAAAGGTTTTTACAGGGGATTTTGGATATCTCTATTTTTCAGTGAATCACTCAAATACATTTTCACCATTTTTTTTAATGAATAAAATCTGGAAAATGGTATATGAACAAACCCCTCTGTAAAAACCTTCAGAATATAGATACAAATGAAACTGTAAAGTTTAGTGTAAGTGCAACTGAAGTGGAGATTTCTGGCTCAATATAGGAGGAAAAACTCATTTAGAGAAAACAGCCTTTATAGAAATATACTGTAATCGGAATCTAGACACAAATAGATAAAGTGCTTCAAAAATATACAGTTAAAAGTGTATTTTGCATGTTTCCACTAGTCTGAAAAAACACTTTATGAAAAGCCAAAAAGCCCAAAATCTCCAAATTGACAGATGCATGAAAAAATACTGTTTTTGCCTGTAGTGTCTCGCCTTAACAACACTAGACCAACTAAACAAACAAACAAATAAATCAAACAAAAGCATAATATGGGATTATTATCTCCATTACTGTAGGAATAATAATTGAGGTAATCATGGCAACAGCTTTGGTGAACATGAGACAAAAAAATAAAAGATATATATATATATATATACAGTATATCTGCACAAACTAAAACTACAGAATGAAAATAAAATATTAAAAAAATATAATAACCTAGGATCATGTTGATTTTGAAGCAACAACAATGACAATGACAAAAGCTGACATTGTAGTGACACTGTAGACTTGTCAAAACACCCACCACACCCAAACAAACACACACACACACACACACACACACACACACACACACACACACACACACACACACGGGTGCTGTAAAGGTCACGTGACTGATGCTGTTATTTCCTGTCAGAGGTAACACCGGTGAACTGATAGTGATCTTTATTTTAAGAGCAGATGGACACAAACATTCATAATTAAAGACGAGCAGAGATCCCAGAACATCCAGACTGACAGAGATACAGTATAAGGACACTCACTAACACCACCACACTAGCTCTGCCGGTGCGTTTGACAGATGGGTACGGTCGGTCTGTACAACATTACATGTGTTTTGAGGGTGTGGATAAAGCCGTGTCGGAAATGGAATTGTTTTGAATTTTATGATGCAATGTAAATGTCAGGGCTCCTTTCACACATGGTCTCACACCTTGGCCCAGAAAGTCCGACTGCAGTCCTCACATAGTTCTGTTTCTACTGTATTTTTGATCAAATACTGTAAATGCAGCCTTGGAGAGCATAAGAGACTTAAAAAAAAAAAAAAAAAAATTACTTATTCCAAAGTCTATGCCATCAAAAACAAATGAGATCTGACTGACCCAAAACAACTGTGATCTGTAATGGAATTGTGCCCGAGAGCCTCGTATTCAAACAAACCATATTCTGATGTCGAACGCCTTCGAGGACCTTCCTCCAGATGTCAGGACCAGACGCTGCCGGAATCATTATGACTAAACAGGATTTCTGTGTGGATCAGATTTCCTCTGAACCCCTCCACCTCCCCAGCTCCACCTGCCTAGATCTGCTTCATGCTCACAGTAGTGTTGCTCAACATTCAAATAGTCTGGTTCCTTGTTTGCTGTAAGCTAGTCCTGCTATCAGAGTTCCTCAGTCTGAACCCCTCCTCCTCCCCAGCTCCACCTGCCTAGATCTGCTTCATGCTCACAGTAGTGTTGCTCAACATTCAAATAGTCTGGTTCCTTGTTTGCTGTAGGCTAGTCCTGCTATCAGAGTTCCTCAGTCTGAACCCCTCCGCCTCCCCAGCTCCACCTGCCTAGATCTGCTTCGGGATTTATGTGTGTATATTTATGCAGCAGCAACAGATCTTACATGCTCACAGTAGTGTATCTATTAGCAGTAGCGAATCCATACTTGCTCTGCAGTCTGCCAAGACCAAATACATTAACATGGCCATATTCAATAACATACTAAAATTATTTCGAGAGTTGAAATATTATAACAACTAAAATGTGAGTTGTGCAGGAGACTAGAGGAAGGTATCAGAGTCTGACAGCCTAATATGTCTATAGATCAGCATGTTTCATACTCTACTGGTCTTCATAAACACAGGAGATCCGCCAGCAGGCCTCGTTTTATACCGTAAGCAGGTGCCGTGGGAAAGAGGCTTTCCCAAAACATTCCATGGAAATCTGCTCATGCCAAACAAACACACACACACCCATATGTTTCCACAAACTGTGTGTTAAACAGCCACACATCTCGCATCGCATGATTCAAATAACACTTCTCTAACAGGCAGAGAAACTGAGATTCTAATGCCATAAGAAAATATTCAATAAAATAAAACACCGGTTCCGGAGCATCTTTATGTCACCGAAGATGCAGACAAAAAAGCTGTAAAAATATGTAATATACGGTATATGAAAGAAAAAAATATAAAAGCAACAAAACTGTTTTCAACATTGATACTAATAATAAATATTTCTTTAGCACAGGAATAACTTACATTTGAAATATCTAGTTCAGTCATGAAACTCTAGAGCAAACACACAATTACCACATGGCACAAGATGATTGGCCTCTGCTAATCCTGCAGCCAATGAGATTGCTTGTTCAACATCCTCCTCCTCCTCCTCCTCCCCAGCTCCACCTCCCCAGCTCCACCTCCCCTTCCCCCTCCCCAGCTCCACCTCCCCCTCCCCAGCTCCACCTCCCCAGCTCCACCTCCCCAGCTCCACCTCCCTAGCTCCTCCTCCCCAGCTCCACCTCCCCAGCTCCTCCTCCCCAGCTCCACCTCCCCAGCTCCTCCTCCCCAGCTCCACCTCCCCAGCTCCTCCTCCCCAGCTCCTCCTCCCCAGCTCCTCCTCCCCAGCTCCTCCTCCCCAGCTCCACCTGCCCAGCTCCTCCTCCCCAGCTCCACCTGCCCAGCTCCTCCTCCCCAGCTCCTCCTCCCCAGCTCCTCCTCCCCAGCTCCTCCTCCCCAGCTCCACCTGCCCAGCTCCTCCTCCCCAGCTCCTCCTCCCCAGCTCCTCCTCCCCAGCTCCTCCTCCCCAGCTCCTCCTCCCCAGCTCCTCCTCCCCAGCTCCACCTGCCCAGCTCCACCTGCCCAGCTCCTCCTCCCCAGCTCCTCCTCCCCAGCTCCTCCTCCCCAGCTCCACCTGCCCAGCTCCTCCTCCCCAGCTCCACCTCCCCAGCTCCTACTCCCCAGCTCCACCTGCCCAGCTCCACCTCCCCAGCTCCTCCTCCCCAGCTCCTCCTCCCCAGCTCCACCTGTCTAGATCTGCTACAGGATTTATGCATGTATATTTATGCAGCAGCAAAAGCGTAGCAGATTTAGTCCACCAAGACCAAGACCAAATACATCAACATTACCATGTTCAATAACATGCTAAAACCATTCCGTCTTTGTTGTCATGATTTAAATAGTATTACAATTTTACAACATTACTTTAAATATTTAACTAAAAATTAAACGCAGCTTTTGTGACCATAAGTATTCTTAATAAAAAAATAATAAAAAAAAAACTTAGAGAACCCAAAATGATATAACAGTAGTGAATATGGCACTTTTGATTACAGTAGGCTGCTGAGGGCAGTGAATGTAATAAGGAATATTTACCAAACCTTACAAACCTAAAGGTATCATTAATGAACTGGAATGGGAATTGGAACCATGATGATTCTCCACTGAGAAAGAACCTGATGAGTGTATGAGAAGAGAAACCAGCAGCTACTGTAAATTACAGAGGCAATTACAGAAAAAAACACTAATACACACACACACACACACACACACACACACTCTCTCTCTCGTGGCAACACACCAGTGGCACACTGTATATGTGTATATACAGCCAATCAGAAGATAAGAGAGGGTTTCCACGACAACCAGGACACAACATTTAAGATTCTTTCAGTCTCTAAGGGGAAAAGGGCAGAGATTAGAGGAGCTTGACCGACAATCGTTGCTAAACATGAGAGCGAGAGAGCAAGAGAGAGAGAGAGAGAGAGAGAGAGAGAGAGAGACACACACACACACACACACAATAGTGTTTGACTGGAGGTGAAGAGGACGGTTAGACTGAAGTGGCTAAATCTGGGCTTGAAGATCAAACTGATCAGACAGACTGATGGAAGTTTCTGTGAAACACAATCACTGGCTCTCTGAACTCATTCATGATCCAGCCAAACTCATTCTCCACATCAGAGTGCTGAAACCCACTGTGTGTGTGTGTGTGTGTGTGTGTGTGTGTGTGTGTGTGTGTGTGTGCGTGCGTGCGTGCGTGTGTGTGTGTGTGTGTGTGCGCGTGTCGGCTCCGCTGCAGTTTTATGCATCACTAAGTGCTGATCTATCATTTCTGCTCACAGACACATTAAACGCAGCATCTGTGTGAGCAGTAGATCAGGCTGACCTAAAGCCTCCTGCTAAACTCACTTTATATAATCGTTCAGATCAGCTCCTCGGAGAACGACAGCTCAAGAGACAAAGAGAAAGATTTTTATCAACTGATTTATTGTGTTTTTTAACTGTTTTCTAGTAATTAGGTAAGATGCAAATGTTTCGCCTATACAAATGTACAGAACACTATCCGTATTAGGAGCCTCTGGCTTATTAAAGATCCTACAAGGCTTAATGTCAAACTGAACATAATTACAACCCACGCGGTGTAATTACACATCGTCCAACTGAGGACAAAAACAAATAGAAACACTGCAACTCCTAAATGAACAAAATGAGTAATCTGATACAAAAATGATCAGGAATATTATTCAGTGTGTGCTGAGTATTTGTGGCCTTTCTTCCTGCGTCCTACTCAAGAAGGCAAAGGAAGGATATAGTCAGGGTTTGAAAGTAACAGCGGGTAACGCTGTCAGATCACAAGCCAATTTGGCGTGTTGTTATGTTTACTCACTTTGCTGGTGAAGTTTGTGTAAGTCAAATCTGCACAGATTTAGCGCAAATACTCAACTCATGAGTCATCATATTATATTAAATACAGCGTATTGTTCAGAATCTGCACATTTCTGGCTTACATGAACATGCCATCACTACACAACACATAACAGTGCGCTTGTTCACTTGAATTATAAATTAGATTAAAAAGAATTCGGTTAACAGAAAAGACATTGCTATTTTCCAACATCCTACATGTTCTTTGTACTGTATTGATCTGTCCACCTAAAACACATTTTTGGTAAAAAATATGAGAATGAATGAGGAAGGGAGGAGAATGCTGGATGATAGGATTTTGTTTGAATAAGAAATGAACGTATGAAATCCAAATTTTAATATAGCCTATTATACGAATATAATGAAGCAAAATATATATGAATATATATATATATATTCAAAGCTGTGAAATGTATTTTTTTGGCTAGTAAAAGTTCTGAATGGCAGTATCTTAAAAATTTAGTAGCCGAATTTGGCCGGTGGGTGAAAAAGTTAATTTGAAAAACTTATGATAGTCTATTCTTCTTTTCATCCGAAGCATTCGCGGCTGTTCTGAATAGTCACTCACCATCAACACTTGAATGCTAAACTTCAAGTACTAGAAATACAACTACATACTTAGTTTTTTAAAGTAATCAAATGTGCAAAAACAGTGCATAATCTTTGCAAAAGTGGTTTAGTTAAGAGCAACGAGAGACTGATTAACATGAATGGCAAGGACAGCTTTATTAGTGTGCTTTCACTTTAACACCGAACGCACTGTTGACATGAATGATTGTGTTTACTGAGATACTCGTGAAGACGGGCATTTTGACTCACAAGTGTGTGTATTTGACTGTTCAAGCGCAGTAAGATAAGTACTCAGTGCTGTATGAGCAGCAGCTTTATGTGTGTGTGTGCTCGCGCACGTATACGATGAGCACTGTTTCACTGCTCACTGCACTTGAGTGGCTTCAAATCACCTGTTCTTAAACCGCAAGGCTTAAACACACATTGTTTCTCTAGACCGTATAATAACTCCACACTGGTGATGACATGACTGCGGTAGTAAAATCTGACGTCTTCAATTTGCGATCAGTTGGAGAGATCAGCCAGTTTTAGTGATCGAGTCAGAGAATGTGATCGACGGGCGATCGATTGGATCATCCCTAGAAAAAAATGTCTCTCGCAAATGTTTGTGTTCCCCGAGAAACTTTGCGACGACTCGCAAATGATTCAAACGTTTTGAAAATGCAAAAGCATTGACATTTTTTTCTCCCATTTCATATGCTAAATCCCGTAAAAGTCCTGTCAGAAAGCGATGCATTTTTTATAATTTTTTCCCGAAGTGTTAACAACTTAGTTTTAACTAATAATTGTAACTGGTACTACCAACAAAATATTAGCTCATTCCTGGAACTGGGCGTCGTTACACTACATCCTTATGCATCGCTTTCTGCCAGGACTTTTACGTGCTTTTCCCAAATCAGTGAAGTGACGTCGGTGTCCGGGTTAGCGGTAGCATGAGCCATCAGGCAAGTGTTATTTAAATAAACTCCTGATGTACTTACAAACTTTCCAATGCCTCGTTTTATGAGTACAGAACCTATTTGTACTACTGTAGAAGTTTGGTACCATTCTGGGCATTATTAGTGGGGTAATTTACGAGATACATCATAGGATCCGTTAGCGCCTGCACTAAGACATCCGGCTGATATCTAATAAGCTGTTTGGCTCGAGGTCATGGTGCAAAGGACCCTAGGTTGATTTTACTCCGAACCGTCCCTTTAAGTGGGAGATTAAGTAGCGTTTAATGTTTTGCTATGCTAAATTAGAAGAGTTTCTGTTGTGTTTTTTTATTATTTTTTTTATTGCTGTACTCCAGGGGTCGGCAACCTTTTTGTCATAAAGTGCCATTTTTAAGTTTCCAAGTTCATCACTGTGCCACAACACACACATAGCCTATATATATATATATATATATATATATATATATATATATATATATACACACACTCATATAAATACACAAACATTTTACATTTTCATAATGGCTTACACAGAAATAGTACAGAAATTTAAATATTTCTCTTGAAATTTGTTTTAGATTTAGATAAACAATTTAATAATATTTATAACTCCTAACTAGAGATGCACCGATTCCGATTTCCGATTTTTCATTGAGTTTGACCTGCCGATACCGATTTTTTTAGCCGATTCCGATTTCATTTTTTCTAACTACTTTACAGCACACACAAATATTTATTTTCTATATTTTCTTTTATAAAATACCATATCCTTTTACCCAAACTGAATAAAAAAAACAAGTTTAAATGGGTAAATTTTATATAAATATTTTTGAGTCTTAATTTTCTTTTCTGACATAACCTAATCCAGTTCTTGTTAAAACACACTAGACATGCACATTCTGTGCATTTTGGGCACTTTTGTTTGGAATCATATTTATTTTGTCCATCAAAAGTGTGCTTTCACTTTAGCACCTTTCACACAGCGCTTTGAACCCAGCGCACAGCGCTTTGCCTTCTGTGTGAATGCAAACACGACCCGGGATCGATGCCGGGTTGGGGACCTAGTAACATTGCCATGTTCAGTCCCGGAACGCGCGCTGTGTGAACAAAAGCCGTAATAATGCCGTGTCGTAGTGATGTCGCTGAAGCCGGGATCGTTCGCCAGCTGTGAAACGATACGTTATGCGCAAGTTTATGATCGAATCAGAGAGAGAAATCGCAGCTCATACTGCAAACTTAAGACATTTTAAGTTACATCGATGTCACGTGTCTTTACGGGATTTGTAGCCTACGGCTTGTGTGTGAACGCTCTGATTCAGGAAAATCACTGGCAGTGTGAATGAACCAAAATCAAACGAACCCGGGTCAAATCTCGGGTCACTTTATCTGTGTATTTTCTGGAATCTCTGTGTGAAGGGGGCTTTAAATTTAGCGTGAGCAGCGCAGACAAAATAGACTCAGCGGCGAAACCCCTGCTTCACTGCTGCTCACGCGACGCTCCTGTTGGGCGCTCACGCGCTGATCCTGCTCCCGGTGTGAATGCACTCATTGATTAACATGCACGGCGAAAAAAAATATGCGTGAAACGGCCGTAATTCACGAGGTTTCCTACATGTGCGTTCCGTGTGCACGTGTGATGCTGATGTTGCGCGATGTTAATCATGGGGAGCCCGAGTGCATTTGACCGGCATAAAACTAGACTACTTTATCTGAATTAAATACATACACTTCTCTCGCATTTGCTTGTGTGCCAGCGATTAACCCTCCGCGTGCCAGTGTTGGCACGCGTGCCTTAGGTTGCCTACGCCTGCTTACTCATTAAGTAATTGCTATACTATACTAATAATATCAAAGCATTGTTTTTATCAATTAACAAGTTAACATTTACTGAATTAGCTAGTTAAAGCTAGCCAAGTTTACACTACTAAAAATATTTAAGTTAAAATAACATGATCATTTTAAGCTAAATGTATAAATTAGCTTACTCAAATATTGCAAGTCAAGAGCAATTCAAATGTATGAATACAAAATACAAATCTGCCAGTTCTGCTTGCTTAAACGTTCAATTTCTTAAAAAATTTGATGTAACTGATTACCTCTTTTTTTGCCGACTTACTTTACGGGTTTGCAGTGTATTGTTGGCTCTGAACCGTGGTATGTTGCATCATCAGCATGGGTACTAGTAGCAGTTGTTTATTACTGTACCAACAGAACATCTCCAGAGAAGACGGTTTCACGACATCAATAGCGAATAGGATGGATTGAACCAGAGGAGCTCACATGAACCCCAGATCACCTTCAAGTGTGCATTCACATCACATCAACCAAGCTCTCAAATGAAAGCGCCTTCAGAGAAAGTCAGAGAGAGAGAGAGAAAGAGGTAGAGAGAGAGAGAGAGAGAGAGAGAGAGAGAGAGAGAGAGGAGAGAGAGAGAGAGAGAGAGAGAGAGAGAGAGAGAGAGAGAGAGAGAGAGAGAGAGAGAGAGAGAGAGAGAGAGAGAGAGAGAGAGAGAGAGAGAGAGAGAGAGAGAGAGAGACATGCTAATGTATGAAAGAGAAAACTTAATGAACCTAATTAGCCGATACGGCTGAACGGTGGAATACAAGGTGTCTTCATGAACCTGTCAAGAGACAAACCCAAACGAGCTTAACAAACAAATAACAGCTGCTTTCCTCTGGACGAGAGAGAGAGAGAGAGATAAGGACATGTGGACGAGCGTTAATGCTGAGTATGTGTGTATAAAGCGCTCCTGATGGCCAGCGCATTACTAAAAGTGCTTATAATTCAGAAGTTCACTCGGATTTGAAGTGTAATTTTACATATTTTCAGCACATTAGAAACACAACTAGATAGAGAGGAGGAGGAGGAGGAGGAGGAGGAGGAGGAGATGATGGGAAAAGCAAGTCTTTTTCTGGAAACAAACAGCATTGTCATAAAAACACAGAGTCATGTCACAGTGGGTTGCTGGGAAGCAGTCGTCATGACACCAGCGATATCAGAACACAAGGTCAGGTGATCACTTCTCGTTCAGCGCGGTCAGCAATCTTCCCTCAAATACTGTTACAATCCATCTAGAGGGAGGAAACACACACTCGATCCATCTCTCTCGCTCTGCTCCATTAGACAGCAAATGGACTTAATGGACTTTATGTAGCTGATCTGCTTTTACATCTAAATGCATTAAAAATCAATGACGCACGCTTGCAAAGGAAGCGTACAGCGTTCAGTTTCAATAACATTCGCAGGCGTCATGTCAGCATTAATACTCAACTACTCAGAAGTACAACACAACACACAGCTCAAAAACCATACAGAAACTTTATTAAACATGACGTTAGGTCTGACAATACATACTAGAGGTGGAATGATTTACTCGATGTATCGATTAGAAATCTTGCTGATTCATAAGCTTTCAACTTGAAAAAAAGATTAAACTGTAAATCACTAAATCAGTGTTGGCCGCTAGAAAAAAAAAACACTTGAATATTTTCTCGGATTAAAGTCATCATAGAACGTTGTATTGGCAGTATTGTAATGTAAATGTACTGGTTTTGCACGTGTTCTAGTTCAGTTTCCTGTGATTTAGTTAGTTTCCATTGCTGCGTCCCAATTCGCATACTATCCGTCCTAAATAGTATGCGAAACTAGATTTAGTACGTCCCAAATCGTAGTATGTTGAAATGAGTATTCCAAAGATACCCGGATGGTCTACTATTTCCGGTTAGAATTCGAAGTGCAGATCAATGCACACTCTAACGGCTAATATTGCCCACAACCCATTGCGTGTGGGAGGGAGGAGCTTTGCGCTGATGGTGGTGATGTAGACATGGCAGTCGGATGCAGCAACGGAGATGCGCCCTCAGTTTTTAAGTGTAAGAATTCAAATGTTTAACCCTAATTAAAGTTATATTTTATTGTCTCGTAATATTAATGGGTTTATGTTGTGCCAAAAAAGTACCGTGTTTATCTTGTAGGGTCCGATGAAGATACTGAGCGCCTCATTGCAGGCTACAAAACAATAAATAAAAAGGCTCTAGTAACGTTACAGTGTCATGCAAGTGTCTTTTTTATGTATTTCTTTTGATGTTTCTGTCTGACTTATTTGTAGTAATACTGTGGCTGTACAAATGTTAACTTTTATCAGTCCAACCAAAGAAACATGGTTAGTACACTTTTACTATAGTAAAAGCATGGTTCATTTTCATCGGGGTATTTTTAAGTATTATACATAACTTAAGTATAAGATTAAGTATAAAATACGTTAAACAAAAGTTACACTATAAACTTTAAATATTTTAACTCAGAAAATAAGTAGCTTTCGTTACACACATTTGCACATGAACGTCAGAACCAGCCGCCTCACAAACGACCTGTGTTTGGTTGATCTACGACGACGCCCTGCTTCACTCCTACATTTGGTAAAACACATTGTAAATGTATTGTGGAAAAAAAGATGGGAATAGTAAATAAAATTATATTGGATATATAAGAATGAATGAAATGTCAAATGTTTTGTTAACAGTCGTGGTGTGTGTAACTAGGCAACCACGTTCTCGTTTACGTTGCATGACGTCATCGAAGTATGTCCCAGAACGTGCTTACTCTTTTGCTACACACTCAAAAGTATGTACTTTTTCATTACAAAAAAAGTACATACTTTTAGGTTGTAGTATAAGTAGGCGAATTGGGACTCAGCCCATGTTTTTTCATTGAATTGATTATCAGTTGCACCTGTTCTCCATTTCATTGATTGGTTTGCCCTGTATGTATTTAAGCTCTGGTTTTTTTTCTTCTTCAGTTCATTGTACGTTATCGTCACATTATACCTTTCTTTATATTATACCTTCACATTATGCTAGTTTTCTGAGTGTTTTGTTTTTGTAAAAAAAAAAAAAAAAAAAAAGATCCAGCCCATTTATTTCTCTGTTTATGTGTGTGTGTGTGTATATATATATACTTATATATACTTAAATCTATATACATCTAGACTTTTATTAGACTTATTTTAGACGTCTTTTAAACACATAAAAAATGTCACTGACCCCAACTTTTGAATGGCAGTATATACACACACACACACACACACACACACACACACACACACACACACACACACACACACACACACACACACACACACACACACACAGACACACACACACACACACCACACACACACACACACACACACACACACACACACACACACACCCCAATATAACATGCATCCTCTGTTTCTGGACTGATGACTTATTAATTTAGAAGTAATATTATCTTCTTGTTTGCGTCCATCAAAAAAAAAAAGAAAAAAAAATTAATAAAAAAAAAAATCAAAGAGTGTTTAATTCACTGGATTGTCCAAAAAAAGTCATTACCAAATTGCTATTTAAAATATAAACCTTTTTTTTTTCTGTGATGCGCAGCAAAAGCAACTATATCATGATATACGCCATTAATATGGCATAAAATGACACATACTGTGACATGATGACAGCATCCTTTCTATGAAACATGACAGCAGGAGAAACGCACGTATGTCACGGTACATGTGATATGTTTTTGTGGAGTGTGATAGAGATGTGATCTTAACCACACTGACACCAACACACACTTTAAATCACGGCTGAGGACCTGGAGTTGTCAGACTGCCACAAGGTCTCTCTCTGCCTCTGATATTACCGCCTGTCTCCCTCTGAGAGGTGAAGGCTTCTGGGTAAACAGACACATTTAGAGAAACAGAGATGAATGAGGCAGAGGAAAAGACCTTAAGGTCTGCCCTTAAAAAAAATAAGCACCATAAAAGAAGAACTAAATCCAATAGAAATGAACCGAACACACCAGCAGGTCATGAATGATGGAAACACCAAAATGGACACTATTTACTTCACAAATAAACGCTTCTGGTCTTATTGAGCATGATTTGAACAGACTTCTAAACTTTAGCCTGCAACTTGTTAGACATCAGTTATATATAATTGAAAATGAAAAATTGTTGAGGAGAGATGTTCTGTTAATTCTCTTAATCATCAAACGTTTTCCTCAAAAAACAAAGTTAAATTCTTTTTTTTTTTCTTCTCTAAAATAAATTAATGGCCAAAAATCAAATAAATACATCATCAAACAATATAAGGCAAATAAAAACCAGTGAGTAAACCCTGAGAAGTTAGAGAGAAAGTAAAATACATGCACGCAAATAAAATATTTAGGCCAAAATGCATGTATTTAAATTGCTTAGAATCAGAATAATCTGTTAATAATCTGTTAATCTAAGAGAAGAAAACGTCAGATGGCACTTAGAGGCTTTGCATCTGAAGTCTTCATATATATATATATATGTATATATACGAAGACATGCGCACACACACACAATCGATTTGACAGCACTAATATATAAAGATGGTTATTGTGTGTTTAAAACACATTCAGTTAATTAGTACTACTACAAAAATCACCTGTTGTATGAGTGACAAATATGCATCACATTAAGTAAATTACTTTATGTTAAAACCCAAATGGATGGAAACTTTGTATGCAATTCAAATACATAAAATGTCAAAAATTAGGCCTAAACATTGTCATATGAAAATCTCAGAAAAAGGATGCTGAATTAGCTATTCTGTCACCTAATCTGGTCTGTTTTGATTCGTCTTTGATCCCCCCCTCACTAGGGGACGAGACGTGTCACTTCCCCAAATCTCCTGCTCCTCCTCAGATAAACTCTCAGCGAGACAGTCCTGACAAACATTCCTGGAAGTTTCTGCAGTCATTATCTCATCCCGCCACGTCTGCAAATGTGACGACAAATTACAGCCAAATTCTCCGACGCCCCTCTGACAACCGCACTGTGATTTAATGAAGCAACTCAACCCCTGCGAGTCTTCTGCTTGACACTGCTGTTTGAACGGCATGTGAAAGCATAAAACGTGCGTAAATCATGGGAGAGACTGCTGCTAAACTCAGGAACTCATTTAGGCTATTTTGCACAATTATGGGCTAATGCGGATCATGTTCAGACGGCCTAAAATGAGCTAATTTATTGCCTTGATTGACTCCGATTTGCTAACTATCACTATCCTATATAAAATCCATTTATGCACTTAAGTAATTTGATGCAAATTAAAAAAGAAGCCTATGTTTAATGCATCTTGCATTTGTTCTCTGCATTGTCAGCTGTGTATAACTGAGCTGTGCCTTAAGGATTTGAATACATTTTACAACATCCACTGAAAATCCTTCAGTAGATCAAGTGTGTTATAGTGTCTGAGTGAATTGGTGTTGAGACTGTGATTTACTGTGGGAAGTGAAGTTGATGAGTGTGTTTAGAGTCCCAGTGTGAGTGCAGCATTAACAGGACTGTAGTGTTGAAGGAACTGAGGGCCTCTGTAACTGCAAAATTGGACTTGAGTACAAAGTCAATTATTCAATCAGCGAGGGAAATGCATAAAAAACCTAAAAAAAAAAACTATGTACCCACAAATATGTAGCCGTGCCTTATTTAAACACACAAATCATATTTTTCCATCACTCAGTGCAAGCTCACTTCACAGTGGTTATTTAAAGATACTCATATCACGAGGAATCTAGTTGTCCTTGATCTTTTAAGACGTAACTGTGTTATAAAAACATACCGAGTTTCAAAACTCAAAACATTCTCCTCAGTGAAAAAAAGTATGTCATTCTGAACTCCTGCGACCTTGGAAATCAGATGAACGAATACACATGACCAGTGCTCGAAGTGGGGCGGTACTCACCGGTACGCAGTACCGGCACTTCTGCATTTTACTCTTAAGCGTACCTGCACTTTTTCTTGCGTACCGCTTCTTCTCGCATGTAGCCGGTACTCTACCACTGACAGAAAAAGCGTCAGTGTCACGCCCGTTTCACATATACTCCGTTTGCAGTGCGTATTTTTTTCCGGTCCGGCAATGCGTTCCAGGAGCGGTGCGTATACAGCAGTGCAACGATCGTTTCCACACCGAGTCTATTTCTGCTGTGCTGCACGTGCTGAATTAAAGTGACAGCGCATGGTTCGTGGTCAAAATGGACACAGAATGACATGAAAATATAATAATCTCACCATAAATGTATTTTTGGGACTTGCAGACTTGGAGGAGTTCCGTTTTCTCTCTCTCTCTCACACACACAAATAACAATAAATTGTTGTTGTTCCAGCAATATCTTTTTTTACCATCAAGTTTTGTTTTTCACTGTAGAAATCTCAAATGTCATGATTATTTGCCAATGCAAGAGAGTCCCGGCACCTTTTTTCCCCCCCACTTCAAGCACTGCACATGTTCATCCACATTTACACATCAATGATGCCATACCGGGCGATTAGAAACCGTATGGTTAAATAGTATTATTCCTAAAACGTAGAAGGACTAATGATGAGAGTGACAGTCTGTCAGACCTTTCTGGCTGTGGAGCACCTACTGCCAAACATTGATTCTAGATGATTATTATTTGTAACAAGAACCATTTCAATCAGATCTTAAAGAGGTCCTATTATGCTTTTTTCATATTTCAACTTTCATTAGTGTGTAATGTTGCTTGTTTGAGCTAGTTGAGGTGAAGTTGAGGTAAAGTTGAGCTAAAGCACAAAGTAACAAATGTAAATGTAATCAGTAACACTGTTCCTGAACTCCCTGAAATGCCTCCATTGTAGTCTTGAGTTTTCTTCAGCGAACGAACACGTCCCAATATTCCTCATTTAAATAATTAAATGCCCACAGCATATGCAGAATAAAGGGGTGGGGCCTGGTTGAGTTAGGCGTGACATTTCCCAAACACACTCATAGTGCTTGACCAATCACAACACACTGATCCAGCTGACCAATCAGAGCACATTGTGCTTTACAGAAGTAGGGGCTTCATAGAGACAGGAACTAAACAGAGCAATACTGACAGACAGGGAAGAGAGGAGCTGCAACAATGGACAATATGAAACCTGATCTAGGAGAGCCCAAAAACAAAATCAAACTTTGTAAAAGGGCATAACATATCCTATTAAAAACAACAATAACTACTACTACAGTTCATTTAGTTTGTCCATGGAAATAAAAAGTGTAGTCTTTGGATCATTATATATATATGTGTGTTTTTTTTAGTTTTTTTTTTACTCCTTTAACTAAAATAGCACTAGTTCTCCCAAAGTCATCCTCCATAACATCAGTTAATCAACTCTCTTCAGTTTGCCCTGATTTGACCTCATCTGATCAAACACATTTTAATAAGTCCGTTTTAACATCAGTGGAATATTCTGCTATGGGTGAGCTAATTAGCGTCATGCGTGTCTGCACTGTGATATTTTAACGAGCCGTGGTTATGCAAGGGCCACCATCACATCATATCCCACATTCCAGTGTGTTAGCCTAACGAGATTCCTTTATGAGGTCAGAAAGAGCTAGTGGTTACCATGGCAATGCTTTGATTGTGATGTCATGTGAATATAACGGTTGCATCACCAGGCTGGGACAATTAAATAGAACAGAATGTGACACAGCTCAACTCAAGCAGAAATGTGGAACAGTCATTCAACTTGCATGAAAAATAAATTCCAAACTAACAGGCGAGGTCTCTAATTAACCAACATTATTTGAATAGTCAATATGTGTAATTCATATTTTCACGTTTTAACAGAAAAGACAACATCATACAACATTCTCAATCCATTTAAAGCTTAAGGTGTTATTTCTCCACTATTAGTGCCACAAAACAGAATTGCAATGACAAATAGGCTTCCTAAACACAACCAGCTCATCCAATGTCCAGCCGAAGTTGACATGTCAGGCCTCTCCAACACAGAAATGTTTTGATAGGCCACAAAACAAAACCTTTGCATTCAGCTACATTGGATCTGAAAGTCTAAATTATGCGCATCGCATATTATCAGATTATATTTGATGCTTAAACAGGACCTATAATGCCCTTTTACAAAGTCTTGATTTTGTTTTTGGCCTCTACTAGATCTGTGTTTCATGACTGAATGTTCAAAAAAACACATTGGTACTTCCGGAATGACGTTTTATACTTCGTATCAACCAAAACTGAAATTAAACAACATGGAGGGGGACAAATCAAAACAGGCTAGGATTAAATCACAACTAAAATCTGAAAAGACTGAAAAAGCAACAGAAGAGATGACTGACGGCCCCGCTGATAACCTGTCAGTTAGCATTATGGCGATACACGCTGACATTAAGGCCTTTCGTGTGGATATTCAAACTGAACTAATGGCCTTCCGAGATTCTCTTGCGAAAGACATGAAAGAAGAATTGTGCAATCTTAAGCAAGAAGTCAACCAAAAGTTAAACGGGCTTGTCACGGACCAAAGCGCCACAGCAGAGAGGATCGATGAAGCAGAGCAGCGGGTGGCAGATTTAGAGGAAAACGCAGCTGAGCTGAAAGAGGTCCTCGGTCAAAGCATACAAATCCAAGAAAATCTACAGGAGAGACTGTTAGATCTTGAAACACGCTCACGCAGAAATAATATCCGGATTTTCGGAATTCTGGAAGGATGCGAAGGGAATAATTCCCAAGAACTTGTGGAATCGATCGTTATAACGTTAAAACTTGGCGAGCTGGACCTCAAAATTCAGCGGTGTCCCACGGCACCCACGGGTGCGTACCCCAGATCGGTAGTGGTATTTATTCTGGAATATAAGACGCAGAACTTGGTTCTCCGCTCTGCATGGAGGAAGAAAGAAGTGCACTGCAACGGAAAAAGGATTTTCTTTGACCAAGATTATCCACCTGAGATCCAACAGAATAGAAAGGCATTCGCACCGATCAGGAAAATTCTCAAATACCCCTTTTCCACCAGCAAGAACCGGGTGCTAGCTCAGAGCCAGAGGTATTGCCAGTTCGAGAGTTGGTTCGACTGACAAGCTTTCAAAGAACCGGTTTGCCTTTCCACAGGCCAGAGAGCCACCACAGAGCCAGATCTTACGCCACTGTATACACCTCATGTTGTCCAGCAACGCTAGCGTGGCAGCGCCAAACACAAACACACCAGGCTTGTGTGAGATGGTTCGGCTTCTCGCAGACCGATCGGCTGTTGGAAACTTTTGGACAGATTGTTGGAAACGTTTTCTTGGTCGAAGCAGAGACCAGGAGACGTTGGGATATCTTTCAAGCAGAAGTTACTCTTTATTGAGAACTCGCTGTGTGTCGCTGTAGTCATCCAAGTCTGACTAGGGAACTTTACACTATAGTTTATATACTTTTCAAAGGGGAGGGATTTACATAGAGGTGGAGACACTCTGAACAAAGCATGTAAATTAAGTACGAGTCAGCTCGTTACCGAAATTTCTCCAACCCTGATCTCATCAGCCTAACAGTGTCATTCAAATGCATAGATGCTAATCCAATCAGCCTGACTATTCAACGACTGGGACAGGGGCTCCAATAGCCATTAAAGACAAAGTCTCTCAGTAATCTGACTCATTTAACTTACAATAGAGAGAACAGGACGGGCAGGAATCTCTTTGCTGGAAACTCTGTTTAACAGCTGATATAATCATCATCTATACCTCAAAATGTAAAATTCAATCTACTCTACTTTCTCAGTTTAAATACGATTGTATTGGAACCTAGATTTAACATTTAATAAATTTGTAATACAACAATATCAAAGCACTGCAAAAGTGATCCAAAAGCGTTGTATGCTCTCCAAACACTCCCGCAGCTCCGATCGGTCCGCGCCGCTCTGATGCATCTCGAACAAGCCTTACATCAACAATGGCAGTCGTTGCGTTACTATTGATGCTCATGGCTTTGCGAACCTACATCGGCATCCAAACACGGCGAATCCAACGCGTTCGTGCAGCTCGCCGTAACTTGCATAGACGGAGATTACAATCGAGCTGCTATTTAAAAAATGGCGGGTCACAAGTTTCTGTTCGTCGTTTGGTCCCAGTAACCCCGCCCACAGCCCCTGACGCAAGCGGTTCTTACTTCTAGACCAGCAATGTTTTGGTGCTACTTAAGAACCACTTTTCCTGGTTCAGAGCTGGTGCTTTGGGTGTCGAAAAACAAATAACTGATTTGAAACTAGGCTCTGGCTCTGAACCAGCACTCAAACTGCCTTGGTGGAAAAAGGGTAAAAGAGAAAGGAATCAAGTTCCAAACGCCACCGCCTGCAAAACGGAAAGTCTTTCTGGAGAACGGCCCGGTTACATATAATACGACGATGGAAGCATCGAAAGACTTGAAAGAAAAGGGACTGATTAATATCAAAGAGGCAGCTGGGATGGGCCCTCCTGAAAAAGCGAAGCAGAGGCCTTGGGAAAAGGTGGGCGCGACATCAAAGAAAAGCAACGGAGCACATCGAGCGAAGATCCGGGAGAAACTACGCGGGTTTCAGAGCGATAACACAAGCTCCGTCTGAATTAACAGATTATGTTGATAAAGCAGTCGCAAGATTCAAAAATACTGGTAAGACCCTTAAATCTGTGGATATTCTTTCGATGGTGAACACATAAATTGAATTCAAATATTTACGACGAAAGAGAACGAGTACTTTATTCGACCTGTCTTGTTGAAGAAGGATGAACAAAGGACACCACGTTCAGAGTTAAGTTGTATTATCATAATTATTAAGTTGGCAAGAGAAGGCTATAATTTGGTAAAGCAAAGCTGTTAGTATAAAAGAAGAAAATGCTTGCTTAACTTGTAAACCTAACTGAAAACACAAGAATATAGGACCAGTCATTATGTGTGCTGAATAGATAACACCTTTTGTGCAATTTGCACAACAGAGAGGAGCCCTTTAGGGAAAGAAGGCCTACCCCTCACATTCAGAAGTTACACAAAACTTCAACATTTTGTTCTCTGTGTGGTTCAATATGTTCACGGTTTTGAATTGTATTTTTTGGTCACCTCAATCTTTACAACAATTTTTGCTTAGATTACATGCGGAGACAGGAATATAATGTATTTACCTTGAATGTTAATGGATGACTAAGTCCAATTAAAAGAAGTAAACATATTACTAAAATGAAAAGAGAAAATCAACAAATAATCTTCTGGAAAGAGACCCATCTTTCTGGCACAGAACATGGAAAATTGAGGAAAAATGGGATTTAGAGTACATTTCTCTTCATACAATAATGGCCGTAGACGGGGAGTGGCAAACAAGGTTCATTTTCAGTTGCTTTCTGAAATTACTGATAAAGAAGGCAGATATATACTTGTAAAAGGGACTATTGATCAAAATTAAGTTACATTAGTCAATGTATATAGACCACTTGGAGAAGACAAATTATTTCTCAAAAAAGTATTAATATTATAGCAGTGGAGGCATCTGAGACACTGATCTGCGGGGGAGATTGGAATGTACAGCTTCAACCTAGACTTGACTCATCTTATTCCATCAAGCAAATTAGTCAGGAAGCTAGACAAGTGAGAAATACGATGAAAGAATTAGGTTTAATGGATGTGTGGAGAGATTTAAACCCTTCAGAAAAACAGTTTACATTTTTCTCCTCTGCTCATAGGTCCCACTCTAGACTTGATTCTTTTTTTGTGTTCAGTTCAGAAAGACATAGAATGAAGGATTGCGAAATCTGGACAAGGGACATCTCAGACCATTCAGGAGTGTACCTAACAGTGCTCATGGTTTAGACCAAAAAATACCTTCTGGCAACTCAATGCAACCCATTTAAATGATTTGGCAAGTAAAGAATATGTTCAGAAAGAACTCTGATTATTTAACACACAACAATAATGGAGAGGTGTCACCCTGTACCCTATGGGATGCCACTAAAGTGGTTATGAGAGGTAAACTTATAATGTGGGCATCACAAAAAAAAAAAAAAAAAAAAAAAGGAAAAACAGAAATATTTTTCAAATATTTGAACACACAACTTAAAGAGTTACCGTAAATCCTCTAATATAGGCCCGGGCCTTTATTTTACTCAAGCGCATTTCGGCCCAGAGACAGGCCTTTATTTCTATTTGAGCAAAACGGACTAGCAGTAGAATGAATAAAAACGAGATTTTTTGTCTATTTGAACCTATAAAATACTAGGTTAACTTATTGAAAATAAATGCTCCGCAGCTGCCATGGTAAACAACGTTAGCCTACCGGTGACCAGTGGTGGAATGTAATGAAGTACAAATACTTCGTTACTTTACTTAAAGCACATTTTTTCACGTATCTGTACTTTACTTAAGTAGAATCAATAGTGCATACTTTTGACTTTTACTTCGTTACTTTTTGCAGCAATTATTATACTTTCTACTCCACTACATTTCTACAACGTTTCGTTACATTTTCTGATCAGTTTTTCCCCTGCCAAAACAGAGATTGAAAAAAAATCTCCATGTTTTCGGTGCTGACGCGTTCATGGTGGCGCTGCCAATAAAGCACCTAAGCTGTCACAAAGAACCGGCAAAAGTAATGAATATGTAAAATATAGCAAGGAGACATTTCAATTGTTTATTAATAAACAAGCGTTTTCTGTGTCGGCTGCAAAGATGAAGTTAATGAAGACGATGCTGACTCGTGATCTTCGCAGTAGTGAACGCGCCAGAGAGAAATGCGCATTTCATACGGATTAAGCAGAGAGCAGTCTGTTTTCTTTCGTTTTGAATTGTTCTGTTTAAAAGTACACTTTAAAGCTGTCTAAAGATATAATTATCAGGTCTGTCGGGCTTACCATATATACGCTGAGTTTCGGTTAGTTTATGAGACGCGCTTCAGTTCACTCGCCTCCGCCTCCATGTTGTGATGATCTATTTTCTATTATATTTACTACTTATTTATGAAATCCTGGCAATTGGTTGATGAAACGTTGATTAAAATTAAGATACAATTAATACAAAACGAAATTCACTTTAAAAAAAGGCTTTGTGCTTTCTGTCTGTGTCTGTGAAAGTTTTAAAGCTGTCTTTTAGTGCCGCTTTCAGTGCGCTCACGTCCGTAACATTGTTTTTTCCTCATAAATGGAAACACGAAAAATAAATTAAAATGAATATTTTGTGTTCTGTGGAGAGCCAACCCTTCTTCATCCGGTTAGTAGGCTATTACTTTTGGTTTGCGCAGTGTAATTCACAGAATTACAAAAAATATATATTTTTCTACCTAAAAGTTAAAGATTTTTTGTGTCCCGTAACGCATGTGTAGCCTAGGCTATTTCCCTCATATTAAATATAAAACGCATGTGTAGACTGATATTTTTCAATATGTATTAAATGCATTTTCTGAGAATTTATATTTCAAGTTTTTACTGCAAATGTCCCCGTTTATAACGCTGGAATTGTCCAATATTAAATTTATCCTCAACTAGTTTTGTGGTGTAGGTCTACGTATTGTATAATGTTAACTTCAAAAAAGGGGTGTGTTGCGATTCTGCCTTCTCACACCGCGACACAGGTTCATAGGTCTGAGTGTAGCGATTTCGGATTCATATTGCATATTGTTACAGCCCTAATTATTAGAATATATACATTAAGAGAATAAATTGTTAATAAAATGTTACTATCACAAGCATAATGTTGTGGCCTGCCCAGTAAAACGTTGGTTCTAATAATAGCCCCGGCCACTATTAGAGACCGGCCTTTATTTACCTCCGCCGACAGCGAGACCGGCCAATGTTAGAGACCCGGCCGCTAATGGAATACAGGCCAATATTAGAGGATTAACGGTACACGGTTACACTAGAAAACACGGTAGGAGAAGTGACCAAACTATTTTGAAAAAGATAAAAGAGGTGAAATCAGAACATAAGATTTATGATGACCAAGAATAATTAAAACTGAAATGTATAAAGCAGAGATTTTATGAAAATGGTCCAAAAGCAAAAAAAGCTTATGGCTTGGAGAATAAAGAAACAGCAGGCAGAGAGAAGCATATTTACAATAGGAGATCCCAAATCTAAAAAGCTATGTCATAAACTGTAAGAAATATAACTGGCTTTTGAAAGGTACTATGAGGAATTATACACAAAAAAATGTATTTTCAAAAAAGATTGGATTGGACTGACCATCAATTGGATCAACACAAAACTAAGTATTAACTCAAAATATAACTACAGAGGAAATAAACAAGGCTATATCAAAACTTGAAACAAAAAAAGTATCAGGAATGGATGGTTTTTTTTCTTCTTTTTTTTTCTGCGGAGTGGTATAAAACATTTAGGGAACAATTGATGCCAATGATTCATAGATGTTTTAACTACACCTTACAGGAAGGTGATCCCCCTATATCCTGGAGGGAGGCTGTAATATCTGTAATTCCAACGGAAGGAAAAGATCGGATGGAATGTGGCTCGTATAGACCTATTTCAGTTCTAAATATTGACTACAGATTTTATGCATCCATAATGGCTAAACGATTAGAACACATTCTTCCAGACTTAATAGATACAGATCAAACAGGTTTTGTAAAACAAAGACAGACATATGATAATATATGGCGAACCTTACACATAATTGATAATATATGTCAGAATAAAACTAGTACCCTCATAACTAGTTTAGATGCAGAAAAGGCATTCGATTCAGTGAGTTGGGAATTCTTATATTTAGTTTTGCAATGGTTTGGGTTTGGAAATGACTCTTTTAGAATTATTAAATCCTTATTTTCAACCCCTACAGCAAGAATTAAAATTAATAGTGATGTTTAGGATTATTTTACTTCAGAAAGGGGATGCTGACAAGGGTGTCCATTATGCCCTATCCTATTTTCCTTATTTATTGAGCCATTGGCACAGCTAATCAGAGATGACACAGAAATAAGAGGAGTGATAGTAAAGGATATAGAACACAAGATATGTTTATACGCTGATGATGTGGTGTTGTTTCCCACATGCCTTCCTGAACTCAGCCTTCCCAAAGTGATGTATTCCCTTGGAAAATTTGGATCATACTCAGGATACAAACTAAATATACATAAAACCCAAACTCTCTCGTGTAATTATAATCCGATACATATTTAAATGGAATATGTCCTCCATTAAATATCTTGGAGTTCAAATTCCGGCTGACTTATTAACCATTTATAAAATGAATTACTGCCCTATTACAGAAATCATAAAAACAGACCTGAATAGATGGGTTCTCCTACCTTTAGCTCTATATAATCGAATAGAGATTATAAAGATTAATATTTTGCCATGATTACTTTTTCTTTTTCAAGCTTTACCAGATGACATACCAAAAAGGCAATTTGATGAATGGAAAAAAAATAATATCACGCTTCATTTGGAAAAGTGGGCGACCTAAAGTGCGATTTAACACTCTACAACTTCCTAGAGATCAGGGTGGGAGAGGTCTGCCATCGGTAGACGATTATTATAAAGCAGCACAGCTAAGACACTTGGTTTGCTGGTGTAATGATGACAAGATTTTTTCAGATATCTTCAAGTTAGACATTCAACAAGAATATAAAGGATGTAGAAGAAGCTGGATCCACAATATGATGAACATATATAATGTACAAGAATAGTATATAGTAATAGTATCAAGAATTTATTCTTGTTCAACGTCAACAAATAAACTACTCGACAACTATGTGAAACAAAAATGGGAAAAGGAAGCCAATATAAGTATAACAGAAGAGGAATGGCTAACTATGTATAAAACACAGATGAGTACAACAAGTTCAGATTCATGGAGGGAATTTGTTTGGAAAAATACAACAAAGTTTTTCATAACCCCCAAAGTAAAGTATCTACAAACTGGGAATCAAAAGGCTGGTGAATGCTGGGGAAAATGCGGAAATGTAATGGCTGACCATTTTCACATCTTTCGGGAATGTAACATAATTCATACCTATTGGCAGGATCTGAATAGAGAGATGAATACAATAATGGGGTTGAATCTGGAATGTGACTTTAAAACAATGTACTTGGGCATCATTCTTTCAGAAATAAAGGAGGACATATATATTTGTAATATATTACTAGCAACTAGTAAGAAGGTCATTACAAGGAAATGGCTCAAAGAAGACCCCCCATCGGTATACGAATGGCAAGAAATTGTAAATGATGTGTACAATATGGAATCTCTGACTTTTTCATTAAGAAAACAAACTAATAGAATTTCTTCATACTGGCAGAAATGGTTGAAAAGAGAGGAAAATATTACATTGGTTACCCAAGGTCCCCCATGACATGTATATATAAGGTTGAAAGTGAGAGAGAAAAAAAGAAAAAAAAAAGAACTTGTGAACCATTTTTGACTTTTAACCAATGGACTGTGTTGGATGTGTAGCCCTTAACATAACTACTGCAGAATTTGATCGAATCATGTGATCATGAATGTAATATAAATTCCCCCGGTGACCAGTGTATGTGTGTATGGGCTCAGAATATACATTTTGTGTACACAAGAGTATGTAAGGATGAGTATGTGCATATGTATTGTAAATGTTTTTGGTTTTTTTGCACATTATTTTTGTCAGTATCGCTCTGTTTAGTTCCTGTCTCTATGAAGCCCCTCCTTCTGAAAAGCACAATGTGCTCTGATTGGTCGACTCGATCAGTGTGTTGTGATTGGTCAAGTGTGTTTGGGAAACGTCCCGCCCCTTACCATAATCGTGAGTTTCAACACACTTCTAACTAACTCAACCAGGCCCCGCCCCTTTATTCTGTGTATTCCGTGGGCGGGAATTATTTAAATGAGGAATATTGTGACGTGTTTGTTCCTGCAAGAAAACTCAAGACTACAACCGAAGCGTTTCAGAGAGTTCAGGAACATTGCTACTGATATAGAGAATAACTCCCGCTGGAGGGACTTTGTGCTTTGTAACTTTGCAGAGCTTTTTCATGCTCAAACAGCAACATTACACACAAAAGAAAGTTGAAAATGTACATAATATCTCTTTATTGTACAGTTATGATGGGAAGTTTTTAGACCAATTATATTTCACTATAGGTGGTGCTTCCAATCACAACATTATGGAAATAGAAACCAATTGAGCATGAAAATGTCCTGCTACCGTACGGTTATAGAGCATTCTCTCTCTTTTGGGTAAGTATGATCGCCCCCAATGCACATACTAGGTCAAAATCACAAACTGAGCTGGAGGAATACATGTGTTTTTGTGTGGGGGTTTGTGTGTGTGTTCTTGTCTCGCAAGAGACTGCAGTCGAACAACATCTAATCATAGATCAGCTTGCTTGTGTCTGCCTCTCAACCTTGAGCTGAACACTATCGAACTGACCCCTGAATAAGCAGGATGGATTATCTGCATGCAAACGCTTTTAGTGATTATATACAGAGAGAGAGTGTGTGTGTATTTCAGAGGAAGCAACATTATTATAACCGGCTGTTTGCACTCTTCCAAAACACTGCCAATGTCATTAAAAAAGTTTTCCAGTAAGTTTAAAACCGTTGAGATTGAGAGAATCGGAGAGAGTACCAGACAACACTCCAGGGCACAACAGAGTCTTCCTAATGATTGTGAGAATAGGAGAGAGAGAGAGTGACAGGGAGGGCCAAAAAATAGAGAGACAGACTGAGAGAAAAAGAGTACCTGTCACACAAGACCTTCATTGCTTCTGGAAGGCAGTACCAAGAAAGCAGAATGTGTAGGAATGTTTTTGCAAGAGAAAAATCACAATTCAAAATACATCTTTGAGCTATTTCCTCAGTCTATTCAGAGCGATATGAAAGTGTGTGTGTGCATGCTGTGTGATTGTGTGTGTCTGGAGAGAGGATGTATTCTAGTCATTTGTAGTCAGTCTCAAAAAAGGGACGAAATGAGAAGGGTTTATGACAGCAAACTCCCATGATGCACCAATGTGTGACGCATAGTAGAGTATGCTCAGAACTCTTGATTAGACTCCATCTCAACATCCCTTGATATCTTTCTAAATATATACACAACACACACACAACGCTACATATCAGACCTTTGAGACTCTTTACTGAATTCTATTCACAATGATTTCTCTCTTTAGATAAAAAAATACTGTAACAACCAAATCAACCCCGAACGCTATGTTTACACGACAACGATATGCTTCAAACGGAGACGTTTTTTGAGTTTTCTGCGTACAAACAACACAATTGTCAAAACAACCCCCATTCACACGGATCCACGTAAACGACTAAAGCCCTGTGTTCTGCTGCCAGGCCATTAGATGGCGATGAAACACTGAACACGTAATACACATGTGCATGACGTCATCGTCTTCAGAGATTTGCGTTTTTGTTGTTTAAACGGAGACTTGCACTTTGAAACCCGTTTTCAAAAGTTTGCATTTTCAGGCACCCAAAACGCTGTTGTCGTGTAAACAAACGGCCAAAACACATAAAACGTTTTTAGTTCCCCAAGGGCCATTTTCCTGGTTGCATTCGCACCGCCAGTATGAACTCTGAAGTGACGTAAGCCACGCTTGTTGTTGTGACTTATTTTGATGGCGCTGAGAAAGCCAGAGCCTGAGCCTTTCGCTTGGTCCCCTTATGCTGCGTTCACACCGAACGCAAATCGAGCGTCAAATTCGCTTCTATCGTGTCTAGTTGGACGCTTGAACATTTTGAATCCATTCAATCTTTTCCTCACACAACAATGCCCAGACACAAATTATGTTATACACTAAAGTATGTTGGTTCACTTTACATTAGAATAATAATGTTTCATATAATCAAGATTTAGATAAATATATATTCAATTATTTGAAAAGGTATATAAGCTATATATGGAATAAATAGCATTCAATACAAAATGAATATGTCTCATATATTGAAATTGATTTGCTTTGTTTTTACTTCACGTGACAGCAGCAAGTAGGCTCCTGATTGGTAAAACGCGGCGCGAATAGACGCCAAAGTTCAGATTTTTCAACTCGGGAAACGACGCGAATTCGCTTCAAACGCGTGAATGCCCAAAAAGCACCAAATAAAAATCACTGGGGCGTATCGCGCCAGACACTCAATTCGCCTCTTTTGCGTGAATTAGACGCGCGAAAGAGGTGACAACGCGTCGCAGGACCTCCAGACGTGCGTCAACGTGTATTTACATTGACTTAACATGGAAATCACTTGCTCCAGATGCTCAATTCGCGTTCGGTGTGAACGCAGCATTAGAGTTGCGTTGGATTTTCTCCTCAGTGTAAAAGTTGAGAGATCCATCTATCACTGTTTTCCATGTTCATAGAGTAAGTTCATGGAGTAAATATACTGGCTATAATCGGTGTGTGTTTTTTTAAAATGGAGGGTGATGGTGTTTCGCGTGTGTTCGGCCAATCAGCGTACACTAACGCCACGTGTTGTTCCTGTTGTACTGGGTTAGACTCTACTCTGAAGAAGGAGCTAAATTAGTTCCTCCAAAAGGAGTTCCTAGAACTAAAATAGTTCCCAGTTCCGTTGGTGCGAAAACACCAAAAAGCAGGTGCTCCCGCCATTAGTTCTAGGAACTATGAAAAGGTTCCTCCGGTGCGAAAGCACCTAATGTGACTGGTACAATGGTCTCATCCTTCATGTTGGTTAATTAGTTGGTTCCAAACCACTTGTCCTATGTAGGGTCAACAGGAATGCCTATCCCAGCGCCTTGGGCCAAAGATAGGGAAACACCCTGGAAACTAGTGTCTGGATGTAGGCGTTATTAAGGATCATGTACTCTTGATGCATACATCATAAAACCCACTGAGATAAACAAGACTTGATTATGATTATATAATTAAAACTGTATGTATATAATTAAGGGAACAGAGGTGTCAGCAGAGGTAGATTTAGTCTAAGCCCACACATATTCTGCTGTCTCACTCTCGCATACATTGACAAGAGTCACAGTGTTAATTGGTTTTTAATAAAGCTTTTAATCTCAGAACTTTGAGGCTTTTCTGTGCAAACCAACTTGGCCAATGGCCGTTATATTAGTGTGTGTGAAACATCAGCACCAACATGCTAATCGTGAGTGAAGGTTTGCAAAAGCCTTGTTCAGAAAGACTTGGTCGATATCTGATCAATATCTGATCAATAGGAATGAGAAAGTGATCTGACAGAACAGTGAGGTCAATCCCATCTCTGGTCCTATCTGTTAAGTAGTCTGAACATTAATTCCCAACAGAAACGACTCGTGTTTGAGGTTTAGAGGGTCTGATCTATACGACAATCTCAAACAGTCCCTGCCAGGAGATCCTTCCTATATGTGCTGTGAACTCTTTTGTTTTACACATCGTTCATTGCTCTTTTTCGTACATGAATTATTTATCAGGTCCAGCAAAGGATATTTATCTGTCTTTAGTGACTTTAGTCCTGGTTCTGTGCCCCAGAGAACACTGCATCTATATTTATCCACAGGCATTTTGCTCTCTGTGCAACAATGAGGGGAGGGGAGGGGGGTTATCCATTTTATTTCAGACTGTTAAGAAAGTGCTACAGCATTACCTGAAATGCACTGGCTGAAGAAAATAAAGAGACAAGGATAAATGGATGTAGGCTTGAACATTAAAAGGCAGAAAGTCACACATTTGTGAAAATTCTGCTCTTGAAATGGCATCAGTACTCAATGATGGAAGCCTGAAGAGCTCTTTGTCTTTCAATGTGTAAAAGCAATCAGTCTACACACAGGCATGTACAGAAGGAAGATAAACAAATGTGTGGAACTGAGGCTGAATTAAACCCACACGAGAGAAAAGACAAAGAGGGGAGAGTGGACGAGGGAATGGAAAGGAAAGGAAGGGGTATGAAGCAAGACAAGTGGAGAAAAATAACAAAAAAAGAAGACTACAGAAGAGACGAGGCAGATGAAAAAAAGCAAACATGAGACATGACCCATGAACAGACCATCAGGATGATGAAAGAGTAGCTGTCTAGATGGACAGAGCTCAGAAACAAATGAGTGCGATGAGGAAAGCTATCGTTCCATTGTCATGCCTCGACTACCACCCCAGAGCGAGGGATTGCACTGCAAGAAACTGAAAGATGAATTGAAATCGGAGCCTTTGTTCACAAGAATGGGAAAAATCGATCAGTCGAGCTGGGGATGGCGGCCAGAATGTATGTATATGAAGACGTCTGTGACAGGCCTTTATTGATCAGGAGCAGACAGAATTGCACTCAAAGATGGAGTGACTGAGAAATTAAACAACAACAATAAGAAGTGATTGCTATCAACATGTTTGCCAGACCGGACAAGAGCAGAGAGGAAAGACAAGGGGGATAAGAGGACACGAAAGACAGGGGGGGGGGGGGGGGGGAGTAAAGGAGAGGATGACTGACGAGACAAGAGACAATGAGAGATGGAAATGAGAGGAGAAGTGAGACGAAATGAGAGGAGAGGTGAGACCAGGGAAAAATGAGAAAAGACAAAGACAAGAGGAGACTTGGAAAGTAAACTGCAGGAGAAATGAGATTAAGTGAGACGAGGGGATGTGGGAGAAACAAGGATATAAGAAGAGGAGAGATGAGGAGGGAGCAGAGGAGAGGAAAAACACAAGTGGGGAAAGAAGAGAGGAGAAACAAAGAGAGTAGACTAGATGAGGAACACTGAAGAGAAATGAGAAAAGGTATGAAAAAAGGGACAAACAAGGATTTGAGAGGAAATGAAAGGTGGGACGGGGAGAGACGAGACAAGGGGGAAGATGAGGAGAAACAAGGAAGAGGAGAGGATATGAAGGAAGGTATAGAGGAGAGGAGCCGTACGACCAACCGATTTCCAGACATCTTTGTCCAAGGACAGACAATATATCACCCAATGTCAGAATGGATTTATGCATGCGCACACACACGTCTCTTTCCTAAAATGTGGCAAATTTTGATGTTAGAGTCATAAATGCAGATTAATCTTGATCTCATTTTGGCACACAGTCTAATCTACAATCTCTCTCTCTCTCTCTCTCTCTCTCTCTCACACACACACACAGAAATATAGCACTTCCACTCAAGCTCTCAGTAATGGACATCAGCACAAAGTGCTTTAAGTGAGGGGAGGAGCCGCCGTGACTCACGGTGTGTGTGTGTGCGCACTGGAGAGAGGGAAAGATGAGTTAGTGTGAAAGAGGCAGAACCTAGCTGGTGTGTGTTTGCTGGTGTATGTATGTGTGCAACATGACAGACTGCTAATGCACCATTATCTGAAAACCTCTGAAGCAGCACACACAGATGGAGCAAGTCTCTGAGCTCTGAGCCCAGTCCAGGGTCATCACACCCCCGGGCAACCGTACCTCCTCTGCCGGTCCTCAAGGGAGGAAACACAACTTCACTACAGTTACGTTTCATGCCAACTCCAGGCTTTTAAACATGATATTCAAGTTGTATACATACTTCATTTTAAGGTGACGTAGTTACATGTTACTAAATGTACTTACTTATTATGCATAATTACAAGTAACTAACCCTAACCGTAACGCTACAGTAAGTACATGAAGTTAATTAATATTACTCAGTACATACTTGAGAAAGTACAATGTAACTGTCACCTTAAAATAAAGTGTAACTGTATGGTTTAAAACCCTCAGATTTTATACTAGCATATGTATAAGATACACTACAGTGCTCAGCTGTCACAGACAACCTAGTTATTTATGCTACTCATGTACAATATTTGACTAATCCCTCAGTGTGTATCAATCAAGGATTCATCCACCTAAGAATGATGTCCCACTTCAGAATGACAATTTACTAGGGGTGTAATGGAAACATCTTCAGTACGAGTCTTCCGGTTCTGCACGCGTGTACCGAACGAGTGCAGTGTTTTACCCACTGCAAGTGCCGAACTTCTGTGATGTGCGGAGCGCAATTTGAAGTTCGAGTTTCCCCCAGGATGGGACAATACTGTTTATATCAATATACTTTGATGTTGCAAATGCATCTGAAAAAATAACAGAGTGAGCTGCTGCCGGGTCCAAGTTGTTCTAAACATGAGAAATGCATTTCATTAAGTGCTTCAAACTAGCTCATAAACCTGCAGTTTAAAGTGGCTTGCCCTCAGATGCATGCTATTTAATGCATTTGAGACCTGCTTTCCTCAGCATTACTTACTGCAAATCTTACGGTTGTATCCTTATCTATAAATGTTAGATTTTGATGCGGGTATTTGCATTTTGCATAAAGGCTCATCCTGACAGCGAGCGAGTCACCCTTAATTTTCACAGACTTCACAGCACAAGTGTGGGCATGCATGCGCCTCAAACAGACAGAGTGCAATAAAATGGTAGCTCAATAATTCTCACTAAAATATACATTTACAAATATACATTTTGCTTCCCAAAAGTGGAAGCGCTTCAAAAAGTTCAAAACCGAGGTACGTTCCGAATAAACCTTTAGTGTAGCGTTACATCCCCACCATTTACATTGATTCATCAACCTAGAAGCGAAGTTCCATGACAACAGAAGAATAAAACGTCATTAGCATGTGCTAGTGGTGAACAAATAGAGCAAGATGAATAGGACTTTGGCAGTTTTGATTTTTATGTGCGCTGAAAAAAAGAAGAGGAAGCAAAAGAGGAGAAAATGGATGTAGTCTTGGTTAGGGAAAGAGCCCAACTTGGGATGCTAATTTTGCAAATGGAGCTTGAGGAAAGCGCCATGTTGCGTTGACCAATACGCCATTTCATGTTGCATTTTTTAGTACTTCTCTCACTGTACGACGTAGGTCCACCGTTTATATATGGTCCAAAATCATACAGTGTGTACCGGGCATTAGAAAACTAGTGCCAATTTTCACTGACAAATTGAGTCAAGTAACTTTAACAAAAACACAAGTCTAATATTTCTGAACGCTTGTCTGTTAGACTTACATTATAAATGCTATCACACATTGAGGGATTGATTTAACATGAAGTTGTGAGTATTATTCCAAGTTCATTTCGTGTCGAAATAATGGGACCTGGATGCCACTCAATAACAGATAAAAGGAAACTGGAAGTAAATCATGAACGTAATTTGTAATGAAATTTTTGGAGCCAGATGTGGATTTGCTAGACTCACACAAACTTGAGGCTCGTTTAGAGCGGCACTAATTCATCACACTCACACATACGGAGGTGGTGCGAGACAGCAGGTCTTTGGAGGCTCAAATGATCTCCAAAAGATGGATTCCTCCCAGGAGAGAGTAATGGAGCGCAGAATGACTGATGCCTTCCCATGGGTGCAGAGCCAGCAGTGCCACCCCGGGACGCTTAAACGATCACCACACCGCCTCCATCTGGCCTAGGGCTGCTTAATCGAGCGAGGAGTAACGCATGTCCCTCAAAGGTAGAGTTGGTGCTTGCGAGTGTGTGTGGGTTTCGTCTGACAGATTCCACATATGGGACTCATGAGCCGATAAGATAATTACTCAAAAATTACGTTTATTGAAAAATCATACACAGGGCAAAACATAACAACAATGTGCAACACTGCAAAACCAGCATGAGCGGCACATCTGAAGTGGTATATAGCCTGTGAAAACGTGGAATAAGTTTTCAGAAGTGTAATAGCCACGGACAAAAAGGCTCAGTCATCTTTATTTTGCTAAATCTTTAAGAAAGATAACAATCATGTTTTGCATCCTGTACTAAGATACACGCTAAAAACCACAGAAAACAAGACACACGCTGACTGACAACCACAAAGTTTAAGGTCGCTCTGATGCAGAATCTCATTTACATAGAAGGAACGCCGCAGAGCCGTCCCGGGAACAAGACTTTTATAACTGCGTACTGTTTCCATCGGAGAATGTCAGAGAGTGATTTCGCTATTTTGGATAAACCGTTGTACAGAATTGTTGTAGACTTAATCTTAAAAAACTAAGTTTTGTGCCAAAATGCTATTGCTGAAAAAACTGAGAATCAGTTTTAAATCTCACTAAACAAATCGTGGGATACCTTAATATTTTCACACTTCCCTTTATCAAGAGACCTAACCTCAGATGACTTCAGTGAGATTGTTCCAGTTATAAATGTACCGTATATCACTTTGGATAAATGTGTCTGCTAAATATAGCATATAATGTGGCATTTAATCTAATTTCACTTTTTTGTCTTTTAAATTCACCTCTTTGTTTTTTTCTTATACTTTCAGTCTCAAAACTGGCTATTGAGTCTGATTGATTTCAAGGGGCTATATCACGGGAACAGAATTTGCTTTTGAAATACCGTAAGTGAGTTGGATGTAGTATGTGACACATTCCAACATTCACGAATCAAAACTCTGTCCCCAGTACACCCAGACCATTTACTGAACACACACACTGTCCGAACCAGACACGACGAGAAGATTCCAGCATTCAAAGTCATTTAACCGTCCACAGTGGAAGTGGAAACTCAGCACGACATCAGAACATCAATCAGAAAATGTTTGATATACATTGATGTGGAGTGGGATTTTAAAAACCAATCAGATTTCACTGTGGTTGGTGTTAAAGAGAACAGAAATAGAAACCCACCAGTCCCATCGCTTGTTGCGGTCAAGTCTGGTTAGGTCCAAACTTAAACTTCACACTTTATCGCATCGTACCTCATTAGCAGCACAAGCAGATAGTTCAGAAATCTGCACCGTATTGACCACACACACTTTGCGTAAATATGTATTCGGCATTTAGCAACTGGTCCAGCTCTGATGAATAACAGCGTGAACTATGTTAGCCTATATTGATTAACCAATCACAAAGAGGCTATTTTACATACAGAGGTTTTAGAGATACAGTAACTCGCTATTGTTCGAAAAGCTCTTCATCTTTCAGCAGTGCCGTGTGTTGTGTGTTGTGTGTGTAAATCCAGTGAGGATTTCAGCTAAACACTGAATATCAGAACAGCTGTTGCTTTCTCTAATCTCTATCTCACACACACACACACACACACACATGCTCAAGGGATATTTACTGACAGCTCACACTGACAGCAGCTAAACACAGTATCACTCATATACGATATTACTAACAGGAATCCTTTAACATCGATCACATATGTCAAAAACATCAAATTATTATGTTTTTTTTTTTTCTTTAATGTTCCTTAAACTCTAACGTGGTTTGGATGTGTTTTCTGGTTTGAGATAAACAACTGGAAACTACATCACGGACCGCATCAAACTCTTCTATGCTGCTCTTAAATATCACATCCAAATTCCTCAAACAATAATTAATAAATGTCTTTCAGATGTTCATATTGGTCTGATGTGGTTTATATGAGTTATAAATGCTGTCTTTTGGTATAACGAACAGAACTTGACATTACAACTTACAAATCTACACTATTATAAATGCACTAAAACAAGATATTGTCGAAATATGAAGAAGAAACAGCTGCACAAATACAACAACAAAACATGTTACAAAGGATTTCACAGAAAGGATTTCACATTTCATGCAACAATAAAACTGGAACAACAAAAAGAAAAAGCAGCATGAGAAGATATCCAAGAAACTGAACTTCAACAGAATTTAGAGCAACACAAGACACACCAAACTAAGTCCAACTAACGCAAACTAACACAGAAACGGACGAGAGCGCATCAGCGAGTGTGTGTGAACGCCACTGACCTTGCACAGTTTCTGGTAACGCGGTGAGGATATCGCCATTCTCTGGAGCCGGTGTAAGAAGACCACCACTTTCTGCAGAGACGTCCGAACTACAGCCATCATCTTAACTCTGCCTGCACACGACTGCCAGCGTCTGAGAGCACGCATCCTCACCGCCACACACACACACACATGCTCACGCACGCTCACAGATCCCCCACCACCAGCCGAGCCGAATGTGACGAGCCCTGACAAACATGTCCTGCGCGCGCGTCAGTCAGTGCTCTCCTCTCCAGCAAAAAAACTGAGAATTAACACACAACAAGAGAATGAACGACGGAGAGGAAGATGCTTTGGGAGAGAGAGAGAGAGAGAGAGAGAGAGAGAGAGAGTGTGTGTGAGAGAGAGGGAAGGATTGATACAACGAAACTCTGGAGAGCGTTCAAGAGCTGGAGTGTCTCTTTCAGCACCAACAGAACGAGAGCGAGTGATGTGGTGTATAGATTCATAAAGGGAATGAGCGAGGGTGACACACTTTACTGAAAGAGAGCACATCTCCGGAGAGACGGAGAAATAGAGCAGTGAGACACGTCAGAGAAATGAGGGAGACGAGACGAGAACAGTAATGAATTAGAGTGGAAATCACTTACTCTTTCGCTCTGTGAAGGTGCTATTATTATCTCGTTCTATCCTTCTGATGACCCATGACGACGAACGTTCACGAAGCCAACATGAAATCAATACTGACCTCATTTACTTTCTTAAAGGAACACTTCACCCAAAACCAACATTTGTTCTGTCGCATGTCGGTCCAAACCTGTGTGACTGACTGAATATCTTGGAACACACCATTAGAAATCTTGCTCTTTTCCACGCAATTACAAGATTACATTTCAAGGTAAAGCTTCTACAGGGAACAACATGTTATAATATTATTATTATTAGCCATGCAATAATGTTACTGATTTGGATTGTATATTTGTAAATTAAAGGGGTGGTTGATTATGATTTCACTTTTCTAACTTTAGTTAGAGTGTAATGTTGCTGTTTGAGCATCAACAACATCTGCAAAGTTACAACGCTCAAAGTTCAAAGCAAAGGGAGATATTTGCTTTTAAAGAAATTGCTTTTTAAGGACTACAACAAACGGCTGGTAGAAACTACACCACATTCCTCCTGAGTAAGTGACATCACTAACCCTAAAATTTACATAAACCCCGCCCCTGGGAATGCGATTTATAGATGATCAAGACAGAATATGCTAATCAATGACTAGAAGATAACTACACAATGTTGCTTCTACATGTTGTCACTTCTTCTTGAGTCTCTCCATCTTTGTCTGACTCTGGTTTGAACATAAAAGGCTGAACGTTTTTGACATTTTCAGTGCATGTCTGTGTGAGGTAAAACGACACGAGCTCTTGAAGCTCCGCCCCCTGTGCCGGGAGCAGCAGCTCATTTGCATTTAAAGGGACACACAAAAACGGTGCGTTTTTGCTCACCCTCAAAAATTGACAACTTTAACATGCTATATACAAATACCTGTGGGGTATTTTGAGCTAAAGCTTCACATACACACTCTGGGGACATCAGAGACTTATTTTACACATTTTGTGAAAAGGGCATTACACCACCCCTTTAACATTATATCACTTAAAGAAAGATATGGTTATGAATTGTCAAATTTTAGAAGGCAAAAATGTACAAAGCACAATTATATTATCTCATAATACTTAAAACACTATCAACATCTTTTACAGTGAATTTCTGAAAACCACGTGTGCAGGTTTTTTTATTTTACCACCAAACATTTAACAGGATATTTTCACAGTGCAGTTTCTATTCACTGAAAATCTTTAAATCTACCGTTGTGTACGCCGTATGTCCGATTTGTACAATTCATTTAAGAAATCATTTGACCCATCTTACAAAACTGATCTGAACGGATTCATTAATCCAGTTGTAAAGATTAAAACCTGGATGGAAGGATTTTCAGTAAACAGCAACTTAAATGTTGATCTGTTCCTCACACCATGTCATATGGACCACTATTATAATACTTGTATGGTGCGTTTATGTACTTTTTTTAAGCTTGAGTGCGTCTCCATTCATTGTAGCTGTATGGAAAAGAGCGACCAGCAGAGTCTTCAAAATATCTTTTTCTTGTATTCCACAGCATGAAGAAAGTCATGCAGATTTTACACAAAATGAGGTTGAGTATATGACGAACATTTTAATTTATGGGTGAACTATGCAGATTCACTCCCACAAAAAAAAAAAATCACCCCAATTCTAGTGATTAATTCTTTCGCATTGTCTTTTTTTTTTTCCCGCTATTGTGCATCCCTATTGCCCGTTGAGAAGTGATTGTGACATGAGTAACTCTCTTTCTAATGTCAATGTCATTGACGTCAAACAAACACAGACATCAGTCGAGATTTAACAAATTCATAACATCAACTGCGTCAGTTAAAACAACTGCTTCTAAGGAAATACATAATCTGTCCTTGAAAAACACGAACGTTGACAAAAAGGTGCATGATTGGTGACTACAATGAAGCTGACAATATCTAAGAGGAAGACAGATGTGAAAGAAAGAAGCTGCAGCAAAAATGAGCATGTCAAAAAAGTGATTTAAACATGTATACATTTGGCAGATGCTTTTTATCTAAAGCCACTTGCATTCAAGCTCTATAGTTTATCAAAATGTGTGTCTCCTGGGAATCACACCCACAACTTTAGCTTTATTAATGACATGCACTAACAGTGACATGGTAAAAGAAAGCAATGTTTAATAAAAAATGTCAAGCAACTGAATTCCACTGTATATTGTCCAGACAAAAGCAGCAGAAAAATTAATTTGAGACTTTAAGATGTGACAATTGTTGTGGCAAAATAAATAAATAAATTATATATATATATATATATATATATATATATATATATATATATATATATATATATATATATATATATATAATATATATATATATATTATATATAGTATATATTAAGGTAATATATATTAGTGAATATCTGCACTATTCATGAGAGCAAAGTTAAAGTAGTACTAGTAGTAATTATTATCACAATATTATGATAATATTTTCAAAAAAATTCATAAAGCACAATGACAGAAATATAGTATTATTAATATTATTACAATCATAATTATACTCTGGTACTATTGTTTTTATGCTATCACAAATACTGCTGTAATAAATACTTATGGTAGCACATATTACCGCAGTACATGTGATAGCATAATTATTAAGGTAATAAAGTACCTCATAATTTGTGCTAATGCATAATAACAAAGTATTCATTACCATAATATTCTAATATTATTTACAACATTAAATGCAGCAGTAATAATAAGAGTTATTGAGTCTGTGTTGTGTTAAGTGTGATATCTTGTAGATATGTAGATAACTGTTATATATATAACAGTTCATTAAACCTTCAGAATTAAAAAAAGTTTGCTGTAATTAAGTATTATTTTTGATACATCAGGCTTTTATGGCTCATAAAGTATGATATAGTGTGAATATGGAGCTTATACTTGAGAAGGAAAGTATAAGTATATATATTTTTTATTATAAATAAAATAATTTATTATTAAATAATATTTTTATTTATTTTTATTTATTTTACACATATATATATATATATATATATATATATATATGTGTGTGTGTGTGTGTGTGTTTTATTATTATTTTTTACTTCATCGGAAAGGTACTAAACTTGGTAAAAGTTGTGGCACTTGCTATGTGAACAAAATGTAAACAAATTTTTTTTTTAAAAGTACAAGAAGTACAAAAAGACAAAAAAGTAGTTACACTTGTAATCCAAAAATGAGTGGAAACGTTTGGTACTGCGCACAGACAATTATATATATATATATATATCAACCTCAGATTAGGAAAATAGCTTGTTTAGATTTATGGCTTTGATTTTCTTACAGTTTCAGAGCAGAACATATTTTGGAAAATACATTATTTCATTTGCAATTTAAAATAGTATTTTATGCATTTTTCATAATAATAAACTGAAACTTGTATTTTTTTTTATTAGTTTCACTTTATCTTTTTATTTTTTATTTTTTTCACGTCAGGAATAATCGTGTATAATAAGTGTTGTCTTTTAAAAAAAAAGACCAAACTTGAGTCTGTGCTCAAAAGCATTCAAGATTTATGAGTTTAAGTTGGAAATGTTATTTTCAGGTCTATGCTCAAAAAGTGATTAACAGGTAATACATGGATCATAACTATTCCATAAATATAATTTAGTACCATAAAATCCCAGAAACATACAAAATATTAGATAATAAAAACATTATCTAACTAAAATATAGTACATTCATTTCATTTAAATAAACAAGTTTGCCATTTTTGAGCAGTTAAATGCTTAGTTTCAAGTGGCTTCAGTGATTACAGCAATACTCGTGAAATAGCGCTGACAATATAAAGTTATTCTTACATTTACTTCTTAAAAACCAGAAAAAAACGTTCATAAGAGTCACATGAACCACAAGCAAAAGGAGGATGTTTTTACAATTATACAAGTAGGCATTTCACTTATTAAAACAGTCTAAACTATCAACCAGACGACAGAAGGTCTGTAGTAGATTGTGTACAAGTTTTGATCATGTTGATCATTTAGAGACCATAGAAATTAGCTTTCTAGGCCTAGGTAAAATCTTCCGATCAAATGAATTCATATTTCAGAATGAACTGAGGACTCAAGGGTGCAAAACCTCTCATTTGTTGCCGAGCAACATGACAACAAAAGATGACTCAACGCTTTGGAGCGACTTCCGCATTTCAGAATTCCGAGTCGGGATGATCCGTTTAATAAAACGACACACAAGCGGATGTTGTACTTTAGTGCGGTGTGTGTAGGCTTCTGAATGTTAGTAGGCAGTGAGAGCGGCTGAGATATCCTCCACACGGTCGTGATTCCAGTCGACGGCAGATAAAGAGATCAAACTGTGATGCATGAATCTCACAGGACTATCACAGACTCGGCAAGGAACCGTCGGAGGAGGGAGAAGAAAAGGAAGACACACACTCTTTCTCAGCTGAAGTGATCTATAGCTTGATTACGCGTGCGCTGCGCTGTGGCTGACGTGGAAACTAATGAGGACTGACAGGGAGATAATTGAATATCGTTCACACACACTTTAGTGCCTGTATGTCCCAGATTTGTCTACATCACAGACGGTACAGCCCCGAGTTAACACACGACCACATCACGCACTTCACAGAAATATAAAAACACAACTGGCGTGTGCGCTTACTGAAAATCACAAGCTCAAATCTGATTGGCTGGCTTTGACTGAGCCATTGTTTACCCAGCCCTAAAATTGTGGCTGGTCATTTGACATGTCTCTTCCTGTTAAAGTGGGCGGGTCTTGGCCAGAACAAGCTTCCCACATGGATATAAAGTGTGTACAGATCTTACCTCGAGCTGAGCCTTCAGCTCCTTGATGTGGGCGGAGTCCTGTGAAAGCCCCTCCCTCTGGGCGGAGCCTGATAACACGTTGAGTGTAGTCTCCGCCTCATGGAGCCACTTCAGGAAGGACTCGAGCTCACGGAGGGACGCCTGCAGGCTCTTGAGCTCGGAGTCCAGAGCGGCCTGGCGGTCGGACGCCCTGAGAACAGCACACCGACGTAAACTACACTACATATACTTATTAACATATTCAGATTTAATTAACATTTGTGCAGTTATTATTATAGTGGTGGTAGTACTCATGAAAGCATAACTACGGGATTTTGTTTGATCAATATTGTGATAGTAGCATTTATTGCGCTGAGAGTGTAATTACGATAGTGTTTAATATCCCTATATGATTACAGTGGCATTCTTACTGTCATACATGCATCGCTATAATTATGGTTATGGTTCAATATCACTATATTATTATGGGAGCATTGTTTTAGCATTTATTTTCCACAATATTTGTAAAAGAATAATGCATGTTATGTTTAAAAGAGCAATATTATTCAATTAGAATTTATTTGTATTTATTTAATTATATTTATAAAAGCATAATTAATGTAGTATTTAATATCACAATAATATGATGGGGTATTTAATGACATGCATTGTCACAATATTTGTAAACGCATAATTATGGTAGTATTTATTACAATAATATTATCACAATAGTAATTATTGACATAATATTTACAAATGCATAATTACAATACAATTTATTACTAAATTAGTATGTTAGCACTTTGAGAGAGAGACTATAATTATGGTAATATTAATTACATCAATGTTATCATGGTAGTATTTATTATGACAACATTATTACAATAGTATTTATTATTGATATATTAACTAATTATTGCTAAATTATTATTATGGTAGTATTTGTTATATAGTATTGTGAGAGCATAATTAAGGTAATATATATTAGTGAATATCTGCAATATTCATGAGAGCAAAGTTAAAGTAGTACTAGTAGTAATTATTATCACAATATTATGATAATATTTTCACAAAAATTCATAAAGCAAAAATGACAGAAATATATTATTATTAATAATACTCTGGTACTATTGTTATTATGCTATCACAAATACTGCTGTAATAAATACTTATGGTAGCACATATTACCGCAGTACATGTGATAGCATAATTATTAAGGTAATAAAGTACCTCATAATTTGTGCTAATGCATAATAACAAAGTATTCATTACCATAATATTCTAATATTATTTACAACATTAAATGCAGCAGTAATAATAAGAGTTATTGAGTCTGTGTTGTGCTAAGTGTGATATCTGTAGATACATTTACGTCACATGACGTGTGTGCTTATGTGTGTGCGTATGATTCACTTCCTCTCGTCTAATCTTCTCCCTCCGGGACGCAGAGATTAAGGACAAGAACGTGATCATGATTTTGAGTGTAAATACAGCGATACCTGTTATTGACGCCGTTCCACGCGGTGTTGAGTTTGTCCATGAGCTCTTTGACCTTGCGCGTGTCATCAGCTGCATATTCCTGCAGAAGCTGATTGGACAGTTCATTAAAGGAAGTCACGCTCTCCTGTCCTCGACCGAGCTCCTGCAGGAACGCCTGACAACAGAAGGAAATCAATGAACATAACTACAGTCCAGACATCACAACAAAAGCACAACTATGACAATGCAAGTGGAGTCACTGCAGACGTCAAGATGCTGTTTGATTCACGTGTGTTTGTTGCTGAAGACTGAAGGACACCGAACCTTAAATGACTGTAGAAAATCGTTGCCAACAAAGTTAAGATCTTTATTTCTAACCTAAGGCAAACACTATCTACTCATGTACAAAACATTTGAATAATATATGAATACCAAACAATAAGCCAATGAAATTATGGCTCTAGCAGCCCCTACAGGTCAGCTGCAGTGGTGTGTGTGTGTGTGTGTGTGTGTGTGTTTCTCTTTCAGCAGACACTTCAGCTCAAACACTTACACCTGTGCTTGTACAGTACAGTAGTCACATTCATTCATAATTCAATACAACAGAATGCAATGATTATTTTGAGGATTGACTGATTTCTTAAATGAAATTAGGAGAAACTGACGAGAAGCCTTTTTTTTTTGTCTTGTGAAAATATTGTTAATTTGGTTAAATGTGGGATTTCAAACAGGATTTGTAATTTAAAGCTGAATTTTATGTTAAACGGTAATTTTATTTAGGTTTAACAGCAACTCACTGTTTTGCGAACAGTTGCATGTCTTTGAATTTGAAATATTTACAGTAAAATCGGGCCGTTTCTGACAGTTTTGTCACCCTGGATGAGATCCCTTCCCTCCTCACATCTTAAACACTCACAACTTACATAACTATGTTTCTAAGCACTGATTTTATACCTTTTACAAATTACATTAATAAGTTGTCTCTTATTAAGCACTGAGATTATTAACCAACTTAAGTTAAAGGGGGCGGTGCCTTCTTAAAGAATTGGATGAGAAAATCCACATTACAAAAATAAAACCACAAATGTGTGACATTAAAAAGTGTATAAATCACAAGTTTTTCTAAAGTAACACTGTCCAGCAGCGACGCCGGCAGGTAAAGTTACAGCGGGAGTCCTCGTCTCTCTTGCCTCCCCTGAGCCCGTTGAGTTTTAACAGACCCCCTAAAGCGAGCGCTGGGTTTAGTGCGGGATAATAGAGAATGAATGGGGGAAAGTCATGTGAGAAGAGGCAATGCCTCCATCACGGCATGATTGGATATAATTGGTAAAATGGAGATAAACATCTCTTACCCACTGTAGCGTCTGGACCAATCAGACACACAATTATTCATTATATTTAATGAATAATCCAGAAAACCCTCTCTCCCAAAAAGCAAAATACTTGTTAGAGTTCTGTGAACTACCCCTGAACTGCAACTAACACCCAGGCAGAACCAATTATTAGTATTATTTATTATGGGGAGAGTAATAAGGCCCATAAAAAGGGACTTCTTTGCATTAATTCATAGGCAAACCTTCTATGAATGGACATCTCCAGGACATTGTATGTAGGATTATTACTGTCTTGTATAATATGTTGTATTGTATAATGTATTATGCATGCTTTATGATAGAACCACTACTTAATGTAACACCTCACCGGTTTCATTTACTTTCACTTTCCATTTGACCTATTTTAGCATGATTGTGTGTGTGTGTGTGTGTGTGTGTTTGTTCAGATTAGTTATGTGTTCGTGATTTAGTTAACTAAAACTTTAACTCACATTCATGTGTGAGTTTAGATTCTGGTCCCTGCTTGTAAATTAATGTCCCTTTAAAGATGCAATCATGCTAAGAAAGTTATTTTTCTGTGGCCACAAAAAACATCCTCTCCGAGAGTTGATAGACGATCGATACCGAGTGTTCGCTGGACGAACAGATTAATTGATTGATATCATTTAATTAACAAGATAATGAATTATTCATATTTCCCTTTTGAGTTGATTTGCTACACCACACAGCCAACCTGTTGAAGCCCCTGACACTCAACCTGCCCACGTCAAACTCAATGCTGATAAGCTTATGAAGAGCTCGCATGCTTTGAACAATTTGGGTCATCGCCAGAGCGCACATATCTTACTAATTCATAATGACATTTGCTATTTGTATCATTGATTTTCAGTTTTTTGCAGCCAAAAACTTAAAAGTTGTTAACAATACAATGAGTTTAAATGTAGGGGAAATATAGCAAAAGATTAAAAATATGAGATATTTGATATTGACATTTTACTTTTTATTTAGAGCCAATTAAACGTTCAGTTCCTTTCCGTCATGTGTTGCTACAATCTGACAGTCACATCAAAACTTTGCTGCTGAGCTTGAACAGCCGTCCAAAGATGCCCTTATTATTTAAAAACAAGTCATGAAAATGACTGATTACTGATAAGAATTTGAAAAATTAAAAGATAAATACATACAAAAATAAAATGTAAACCTGATATGATTGGCATGTTTGGCAATTTAAAAGCAATAATGTGTATTTGAAAGTTGGATTTCGTAAAAATGTGTAGCGAGCTGTTGATAACCACAACAAATGAACATATTTTAGAAGCTTCTTGAGCCACAAAAAGATGTAATGCTGTCTGTAATTATAACCCAGAAATATGGCTTTTGTCCATTGATCTTATTAGGAGCAGCTCCATTGACTCTTTTGTTCCCAACAAGCCCACAAACATAAGAACACATTGACTCTCGTTTAAACAGAGTTTTTGTTTTTCGTTTATTTACTGTGCTCGGAAAAAACATTTGAATTCATCAACTTTAGCTACTTATATTGTGTTAAAGGGTAACTCTCGCCAAAATGCAACTTAGGGTCTTTTTGTTAATCTACCCGAGGCAAACTTTAGTGTAAAAGCATAATTAGAATGGAAACGCCACTTTTAAGATTGACCATATTTTCGTTTTTGGTCAAAATGTCTTGTGAATGGGAGTGCTTGGGTCACTACTATGATAGCATCAAACATCGCTATTTTTAAAACACTAAGAAGACTCGACACAAAATGAAACTTTGCTCAAAGTATCACCAGGGGCTCAACACATGAACTCCAGCATCGACTACATTGTTTGTGTTCACAGAGTTTACTAAAAAGAAAGATTTTGAACTCATAGTCGTGCCCCAAGCACTCCCATTCAAAAGGCAATTTGACCGAAAACGAAAATACGGTCAAACGTAAAAGTGGCGTTTCCATTCTAATTATGCTTTTACACTAAGGTTTGCCTCGGGTAGATTAACAAAAAGACCCTAGGTTGCATTTTGGCGAGAGTTACGCTTTAATTGGGAAGACAAACTGTGCATGCTGAGGAAATAAATAAATAAATAATTTAAGGCGATAAGACAATAAGGCCTAAAAAAAGAGAAGCCATTCAAGCTTGCTGAAGTGACAAAGAAATATTGGAAGAACCTGAGGAAGAGTGAAAGAGTCTTTCCCAGAGAGATATCAGACTTTCTTAAAGGAAGATATAAGAGCAGGTTACAGGGACCATGATCAGATTAAAGTGTCCCTATGATTCCTGCTGAAAAATGACTTAAGCTGTAATCCATATTTATCCAATTTGATCTGCAGTTCTTTAATTAGGTTGGACGATTAATCAAAATTTAAACACATTTGAAGTGTTTATATAATAAAATATGAGACAGTTCTATTAGAAAAGCATTGTGGGCTTAATTGGAACATGTACCTTACAAAGCCACTCCAGACTTTTAATTAAATAAAGCAATTTAATTTTGTCAGTTCCTGACAAAACATAACATGAGTTTTTATTCTTCAATGAAATACCCACTTCAGTGGAAGACTTGAATATCTATTAAGAAAACATGTTCAACTAAGATTTGGGTGAGCTTAAGGTCACTTCCCACATTCATTAAATGACAAAAGGCCTGATGGATTTCTTCTGTTTGCTCGACTACAAATCACACTGATCATCATATATTTCCAACACAATATTTCTTAGTTGTAAAGTGCATGTCTCTGCAACACATAACTAAGTTAGGACATCTCTCTAGCTTTTATAAATGATTTAGGAGACCAAGACCAAGTCTTGTATTTTGAACTGTAAGAACAAGAGCAACATAACTCAAACTGCAAATTTTCACACACTTAAGGGGCTATACACACAAAATGTGTTTATCCATTCCACTGCGCTACTTTTCCATTGATTTTCAATGCAAACACGCTAGACGGACGTGCTTAGCTGTTGCGCTCGTGCCTCGCATCTTTTGCAGTGTCTCGAGCATTTTAAAGCACATCGCTAAGTTAAAAGAAGTTCAACTTTTTAAAAACCTTGAATTGATTTTTCTGTTCCACTGACCTGCATCTTGCGTGTTTAACCAAAAGTACGAACCTCTCACTGAGTGAAAGGTAACAATCAGAAGCATTATAGGTCAAAGGTCAAGTTCTCACCTTGTTGTCACCGATCTGTTTGGTGAGCGGCTCTCGGCTCTGTTGCAGCAGGTTATGGAAATGCATCTCGTTTTGACCAATAAGGGCCTTCACATTCCGCCTCTGCTCCTCCCATTGGTCGCTGTGGCCGATCATGTGGTCCAGCTGCAGAAGCCGCGCCTCCACACCGTACTGTGTGTTGTCCCATTGGCTGCGGACCTTCTCCACTGACACAAAGCAGGAAAATGTTTATTGCTGCAGTCCATTTAAAAATGTTTATTTAATTTGAATGATTTTTTTAATAGGTTTGAATGAATGATTCAACGACTTCACTTGTTTCATTACTAGATGAATCAGCGTTTTTGAACGACGTTTTGACAGTCATTTGTCGCCACCTACTGGTGTAATGATTGTAATCGATAAAATCGTTATTTGAGGTGCCATGTTACTTTCTAAGGGTGATTTGCTCTATTTTGCACTTCCGTAGACATCAGTGTTTATATCCGAACTACACACGTTTATCCCAGTACTTCTTTGATAATATGAATATTTGTAACAGAAATAACCATACTGTGTGGTTGAAAGGACTGTTTGTGAAGCTGTTTCACACACACATATATATATATATATATATATATATATATGACAACTGCTCTCTCAGTGGCAGCGCCAACACATATCTGTTCACTGCGATTTCATCAAAGGTTTAATAGACACAGGCTAATCGTTGTCAATTATGAGTGCAATCAAGTGGGTGTTTGAATCGAGATCACAATCTCTTAATCACGATAAATCATGCAGCTTTAAGGCAAAGACTAAACATGAAATGAAGATTAAGATGATGTATAATATGCTCACGCTTCTCTGAGATGGAGGTTCGCACATCTAGGTTGGAGGTTTTGTTCTTGATGTTTTGTGCCAGAGTGATGATGTCTTCCAGCTGTGGATGTCTCTGCTCTAGATCTCCCTTAGTCACCTACAATCACAAAACTGGGGTTTTAAAATGGCCAGGGTTTAGCGGCCCAGACGCTGTTTGTAATCGCTCAGGTAGGGGGAAATGAAACTTCAATATCTTCAAAGTGAAGGCAAACACCCTCTTGGGTCTAATTCTGATGTCCTGACCTGCAGGCGTCCGATGGTGGTGCGGATCTCATCTTTGTCTCCCACTGTGACGATGCTGGATTTGAGCATCTGGTGGATGAGGAGGAGCCAGTCCGCCAGCTCCGTGGCCGTCTGGTTGAGATCGGTCGGGCCCACCAGCTCTGGGCTGTGATGGCGCTCCTCGCTCAGCAGACTGACCATGTGAACTGGAGACGCCATACTCGCTGAGAAACACAGACACAATCCAAACACTCAATTAGATCTGGAAGAGCAGCGTGAGTGTCCATTTCACCTGTCTGCACAGCACTCACTTGTGAAGTGCTGCTGAGACACTTGTTTTGTCCATGGAGACAGAGGCTGTTGTGGCGTCTCCTTCAATCTGACGTCCAGAGCTTTCCAATCTGCAGCCAGCTGTTCAATTTTACTCTGCACAAACACACACACACACACACACACACACACACACATCATGCTCATTCTCATCCACCTCTCTATTCATGTGTACTTCAGACCGTTACCATTTTGTCTATTTAAACGGGGAAAAATCCAAGATAACATCAGTAAATTATGGAGTGCCACAAGGATCTGTGTTAGGCCCTCTACTATTTTCAAAATAATTGCTGCCACTTGGTTAATATTTTAAGAGAATGTGGAATTAATTTCCACTGTTTTGCCAATGATACTCAGCTATACATTTCATCATGACCAGATGAATCTCTAAATTACCCAAGTTGAAAGAGTGCGTTAAAGATATAAAATACTGGACGGCCTCTAATTTTCTTCTCTTAAATTTGGATAAGGCGGAGGTATTACTTATTGGACCTGTTGTATTTGGTGTTGTTTGGTAAACACCATCCCGAATACAAAATCTCAACGGTATTTACTGTTATGTCTGTCAGAACAGACAAACTGAATATGAAAACCGGAATGAATTTCAATGCAGGACATTTGTGTTGGTGTAACCTTTCACGTCAAGCTCAATTCATTACGGTAAAATTATTTACTTTCAGGTTCATGCATTTAAAATCTGCTTTGGCATTGCACTACTAACAAAGAAAAGTAAGTGAATTGAAGCTCAGCTCAGTTTAATTTGTTGGGCGACACAAACCTTTTCCTGTGGTAAAAGTATCTGTTTCCTCTGGAGCTCAATAGAGTAAGACAACAACTCCTCCAGCTCTCGCTTCTGCTCTCGCATGGACATTTCCAGAACCTACACACACACACACACACACACACACACACACACACACACACACACACACACACACACACACACACACACACACACACAAGTCAGATCTCAATACTAGACAATAAAACGTGTTATTAAATTATAAGATATTGTGGTTTCATTGGGATGACTACCACAACAGAACAAAACGTCCTGGAAAGCTTTAAACAAAAGGGAGGATTCACCCCAAAATGTTTATTCTGTCATCATTTACTCTCCCTGATGTCATTCCAGCACTTTGAGTTTCTTTCTTCGATCGAACACAAAAGAAGACGTTTTGAGAAATGTGTCTCAGTGTTTTTTTGTTCAAACAATGTAAGTCAATGGTCACCAAATCTGTTTGGTTACTAACATTCTTCAAAATAATTTTTTCCATGATCAGCAGAAGACAGTCATAAGGGTTTAGGTTACCATTAAAACATCCAGCAAGTTTCATAGTTTAAAACGTCCTTCTCATTATAAACAAAGCTAATTTTTACATTGTAGGATCTGTAACATCACACAGGCAAATATATTTGCTTATGACCGCCTCCAGATCAAGACATCGACGAATAGTTTTACATCATCGCACCCACTGGCATTCAGTCACTTAACGGCTGACATTTGCCTACACCGCGTCTCTGTAGAGGCTTCAGAAGGATCCCAGCGTCCCAAACAAGTTGAAGTTATATGTTAATCAACTTAATTGTCAATATTCAACATAAACATTTACTAGAATGCAATACTGTTAAACAAATTATGACAACAACAAAAACTGAGTATTACAGTTCTAAAGGCCATTAATGACTTTACAGCATTACATGGATGCTAGACCATGTTAGTTAATACTGACTGGTTCATTTTTTTACTGACAAGCCTTAAAGGAGCCGCCCCTTTAAAACAGATCATTTCAGACAGAGGGTCAGAAAGAAGGTTGAAATGAGTCGCTTTTATATTTATATATATATATGGTCTGACCTGTCTCTCAGTGGGTGTGACGTCACTCAGAGACTGGCTGGAGATGTAAACCCAGTCTCCCAGTCTGTTCATGCGCTCCTGGAACTGGCTGTAGGACGGCAGCCGGGTCTCGTCCTGGACCTGTGTGTGCGTCTGCAGACGGCCCTCCACCTCACGCACCTTATCCAGCAACTTACCACTCACCTTTAAACACACACAATGGCACTCTTTACACATCATTATCACAGCCATATCACGTAAAGCAGTGCTGACAGACCGGTATAGGAGCCAGGCAGATTAATCAGCATATAAATGACCATTCTGAGATTGAGCCTACAACTGAGCCTACTCTGATTACCAGAAGAGTGCCACGTCCAGAGTTACAATACGCTTGAATTGAATTTTCATAAAAGTTGTGTTTATTTGTAAAGATTATTGTATCGAACAAAACCTGTAAGAATCATAAACTTTTGTTAGTCACAGAGATTATCTTCTGCAATAATACAAAAATCCTATTGGGTTTTTGTTGAGGGAACCAGAGTGATGCAAAAGTACGGGTTGGCCTACAAAAATACATCATTACTGCAGCGCTCTATTGTGTGTGTCTCATTTGACATCATTAAATTGTACCCACCAGACAGCAGAGTAGATGTGAAAACATGAGGGCGACACAAAAAGAGATATTAAGGTAGAGATTGAGAGAGAGAGAGACTTTGGTGTGTTTGTGTGCTATGGAGTTGTTGCGTACTTTACTCCAACTGATGTTGATCTGCCTTATTTTATTCACATGAATGTCTCTGTCCTGAGGACTCAGACTGGAGTTTGACAAGATCTGAGAGCCAGTTTTATTCAGCCATGACAACGTCTCATTCTGACCATCCATCTCCTCCGTTAAGGCCTGAGAGAGAGAGAGAGAGAGAGAGAGAGAGAAGAGAGAGAGAAGAGAGAGACAGAGAGAGACAGAGAGAGAGAGAGAGAGAGAGAGAGAGAGAGAGAGGGAGAAGAGAGAGAGAGAGAGAGAGAGAGGGGGGGTAGTGTGTTAAAGCAGACATTATGAGGCATTTCAGTTTTAGAGAGAAATCAATTAAAATAGTTTATAATTAAACTAAGAGTTTTATTTGGCTTTTAAATTGATAGTGTTTTAGTGTGTGTTATTGGATGTATTTATAGTAAATTTACACTACTGTTTAAAAGTCTGGGGTCAGGTTTTTCTGTTCTTTTGAACCTTCTATACATCAAAAATCCCCCAAAATGATCTGTTTCCACAAAAATATGAAGCAGAACAACTGTTTTCAACATCAACATAATAAGAAATAATTTAAATCTATATATAATAGGGATGCATTGATACCAGGATCGGTCTCGAAAAGCCGCGTCTCAGACAGCGCTTGAATACTGAACTGAATTACGTCTTCTTGCGCTTGAACTGACTAATTCACACACAATTATGTCAAACGCCCATCTTGGACAGTATCCTAGTAAACACAGTCAGTTATGTCTTAAGTGAATGTAAACAGTGGAGAAATAAAAGGCATGTGTATCAGTATATTGGATCCGTTCATTCATCCAGTCTTAAAGGGGCGGCAGCCTAATAATCCTGCTGATGTGTTTTAATGTTAATCAAACAACAAAAGACAAAGAAATCACTCACTGCTCTTGACTGAATGACTTTTATAACTTTATAAAGATCCATCTATATTTCATTTGTACAGTGAAGGCTATGCAGTATTATTTTACATTTGATTACTTTATTCAAATTCTGTACATGAAAACTGCTGTGAGACCCACCTGAAAAACTATTTATTTCATATTTGTTCTATTATATTTATTTGTGCTATATGTAATTTGATTATTTGTTCTTATTTTTATTACTGACTGTTTACTTGCCTTTAATTATGTTTTTAATAATGTTTTATTATTACAATACAGTACATTTTAACGTGCATAATTAAGCATGAAAACAAATTAAACCAATGGATATGATTCATATTCTTTTGGTTTCTCTACCAAATATATTGAAATATTACAAATGCAACAAAAATACAAGCATCAGTGATTATCAAACATAAAAGTATCGATACGGCCTTGTTCTGGAAAAAGTGGTATCAGTGCATCCCTAATATATAATATAATGAATACATATTAAAAAAATTGAATAGCTTGACTGTAGTCAGCTGATGACGCAGGTCAGTGTGTGTGTGTGTGTGTGTGTGTGTGTCGAACCTTGAGTTCTCTGAGGTTGTTGTCAGTGGCTGAAACGGGCAATGTTGCCACGGTAACCTCTGTGCGCTCCAGCCACTGGGTCAGATCAGCCGTCCGCTGAAACACATCCATCATGAGCGGATCTCCACCCATCAACCTACAGAAACATCATTCAACATCAGAAACTGATGCCCCTGCAGTGGACATGACACGTCTACACACCCTTGTTATAAAAGCTGATTATTGTGATGTAAAAAAAAAACGAAGATAATTCATTTCAGAACTTTTGCACCTTTCATGTACAAATTACAACCTACGCAATGCCACTGACAGCCAAAGTGACATTTCAGATAAAAAGTAAATGCAAAACGTGGAATAACTAACTGCATAAGTGTTCACCCCCTGAACTAACACTTAGTTGAAGCACCTTTTTTATTACATCACAAAAAACAGTGTGAAGACTTCATGTCCACTGTACATGTACAAATTGATCTGTGATTTTGGCTGGTGTGTGTGTGTGTGTGTGTGTGTGTGTGTTGTGGTGATGGTAACCTGCGCTGGCGGTCGCACACTTGTCTCTGGACGCGTGTCCAGCGGTGTCTCAGAGCGTCCAGCTTGTCCTGTAGCAGAGCGGCGTCAGGGGACGACACCTGACCGATGATGTGCTCTCCAGACCCGCTCAAAACCACCATCACAGACTGATGAGAGGCCAAGCCCTCCTCCAGATCCTACACACACACACACACACACACAAAGACACTGGGGTTAATGGACAGTTGGCCTGTGAGTGTTTAACTGATAAACATGACGTTGGCAATTCTCTTCATATGCAATTGAGGGCAAGAAATGTGCCTGACCTTAATTTGTATTGGAGGACAATTTCACATTCAACTCGCTCTCTTTCAGCACTTTCTACACACACTTTCTACACACACACACACACACACACACACACACGCTCATACAGACACACACACACACACACACACACACACACACACACACACACACACACACGCTCATACAGACACACACACAGACACACGCACACAGACACACACGTCAGACACACACACACACACACACACACACACACACACACACATGCCCTCAAAAGCTCTCCCAGACTGTGAAACACACTTCAGCACGCGTGAGTCTAATGATAATGTCCCGCTGGAGTTTTCAGCATGTGAACTGAAGAGGAAGAGGCCGGTGTGACTCTTCAAAACACTCAATACACACATCAGTGGAACAAACATGGCGGTTGATGCCGGCTTATTTTGCTCATACGCTAGAAATTATTTCTTTTTCATTTTAATTGCGAGTTAGAAGTGCTCATTGCCTAAATGATCATATAATTATCACTCAATTATGAATTGGTGACTCACAGAATGATGAGTGTTCTCAATTAACATCCATGATTAAAGATTACTCCCCTCTATAATTATGTTGTGTGATATATATTCCTGCCCTTCTGTTCAGAATTTGACATTATGATGACTTTTACATTGACATTAATGCAAGTGTCAGATGCTTTCATCTAAAGCGTATCCCAGCTGTAGATTTGATGGGAACTGAGGCCATGTCTGAGCTACAGGAGAGGCAACCATCATGCAACCAAACGATCCTACCGTTGCTCCAGTCAAAAACTGTTGAGTACTGTAAATAAAAGAGTCTGGTAGCTGAAATGTTTTATTGGGATTTGAACCTACAACCTGCTGGTAAGCAAGTCTTTAACCACTGTGTGATTATAAAACAGATGTGTGACCTTCGACCTCTGACCTGTTGTTGTCCCCGAGCGCGATCCAGGTCCAGCTCCCCGTCCGGTCGGGTCGCGTCCGCCAGGATCTGTTCAGTGTCGCTCAGCCACTGCGAGAGATCGTTCATGTCACAGTGGAACTGCCTCCACTCCTCCACAGCTCTGTCAAAACACCTGCACACACACACACACACACACACAGGTCAGCATGATGAAACATGATGATATCCTCACATCACTGAATTTCATTTCTTCAGTTAAACAGAACGGGAGTGTGTGTTCGTTTTCGACTCGTTTCACTCATTCTCAAGCGAGAGATGTATTGTAAATCTAGCAGCCTCAGCCTACTCATTTCTCTGAGAGTACCGACACACACGGCTGGCCGAGCTGACGCTCAAGTTCATCATAAGATCACATAACTCTTTCCCACCCAAACACGTAATTTTCCATGTTTTCAGTGTTACATTCGGCACATCTTCTGAAAGAATCCTGCTTTTTGCTAAAAAATTTGCTTTTTTATGAAACTTACCCATATACAAGTGTTGATAAAAATATAATACATGAAGCAAGAATTTTTTTTTCTTGTTGTTGTTTAAAAGCAAAAGAGGTTGTTCTTTCTTTTTATATATTGTATGTTTAGATATTCATACAACAAAATATTCTAGGGACCATGACATTTTTGTGAAAATGATTGAAATGATGAAAAAGAGTTATTGACATCTTAATATCTGACAGATCACTATGTGCAAAAAAGCATGCAGGTATGAGCTAATTCAAAATATTAATTAATACTATAATAGTATATAAATAATAGTGAAATCACACCGCAGTGTGTGTTGTGTTGGTGATTCTGGAGAGCGGTTTTGGCTGATTAACCGAACATTTTTGCGGCGCCAGACTCGCCTGTACTTTTCTTATCTTTTCTAAAAAGTCATCAGGTGCCGTACATCATTTTAAACAGGACAACTTAGTATTTCCATCTAGCTCATTTAAAAGTTTTACATTTATTTTGTCTGAGAATGGATGAATTTACCAGAATTAAAAAAACAAAATAAAAAAACACCTGTTTTCTGTGAACTCAAACAGAATCTCCTGAAATTTGGATTTTGTTTTCCTTTAGCGAGTTATACTAGGATGTTTTAGACTTCCAGATGAAATGTTGTCTTCATGTAACAATTCCCAAGCAAGTTATTACAATATTATTACAGGAAAAGCATTATTAGTGAAAAACTGGTGTGTTTTATTCACTGACGATGTAGATGTGTCTCAAAAAAGTTCAGGAACTAAAGTAATTAAAAGCACTGTTATATAATAACACTGAAGCAAAAGTGACTCTCTCGGCGCCGCCACTTATTTCCGTCAGAATCGATTCCACCGGGACATCGTGCAGCGACTCGTCTGAACACATACATTTCACTGCCTCATCTGATGTGTGCCGCTGGTGTACACTTGTTTTTTGGTTTGTGGTGTTATGCTTTGTCAGAGAGAAAATCTGTTCTTTTGTGTGTTTTCATGCACGCAAAAACTATTTTCACTTTGTGTTTGTTCAAATTTCCAAAGAAACATGCTAAACCTATGTTTATTGGTTGAGTGGATGACAGTTTCAACCAATCTGGGCACGGGGGTGGGACTATATCGTTCCTGTTTGACTCAACAAACCGCATGGGTTTTTTGGCGAATCAAAGCTGATCAAAACATGATGACGTAATCACTTTCACTACAGAGCTTCTGAATGTCCAACTATGTGATACCACTGAAAAGTCGGGAAGATCCTCTTTTTAAAGCACACAGAGTGGATTAGTGGTTCAAAAGTTATCAAACATTTAAGAATAATAGGGTGGCTGTCTGGGTCTTTAAGGGTTAACTAAAGGAACTGACCTGCTTAAACTACTAATATAGTGGAACCTGCTGTTTTCATAAACCAGCTAAACTAGCAACCATCTTCATCACAGACACTTTTCTAACCGAGTAACTTGAGCAGGTTTTACTGGTGAACAGCATGGGTAAACTAATGGAGGAGATGGTTCAGCGTGGAGGTCGACTGGTCTTTGATCAGGGAAGTCTCTCAGCGGGAGCTGGATGATACTGGGCGAGTAACTGGGTCACATGTCTGTCTAACGGTGTGGAAAACTTCTGACAGAGACGAAATCCTGCTCACCTTCCAGAAGAACCTGCCTCTTACATTATTAACTGAGCTTTGAAGTGGATCTCAAGGAAACATGTCTGGGTCATATTTCAACCCAAAACTCTTAGGAAATATAGAATTAGTTATATTTTGTATGAAAATAAATAAATAAAATTAAGCTTATTTTAGGCCTATTTTTGCATTATGACATTATATTGATGACACTCATATATTGTCCAATAATTACCTTTAACATTAAAAAATTACTTTTGGCTTTTTTTTGCAATTATAATTCTAAAAATTATTCTCACTAGATTCTATACAGCCATCATCCTGTACAGGGAATACAAAAAAATTATAATAATTTGTAGCATTGTTGTTATTTTTGTATTAATTATACACTATCATAGTTTCTAATCTTTTGAATTTGCTTTAAGTCTTATATTTTCAGTTTCCACCAACAAAATGAATTGTTTGCAATTTTGTAATGTGCTTTTTTTATATATATTATTTTATTATTTGATTTCCTTTTATTTCACGTGTAGTTTTAATTTTATTTCCAATTAGTAATGTTTGTGCTTCAACTTAATTCGGTTAGTTTCCAAGGCAGCACTTAAATATTTTTGAATATTTATAATTTACTTTCGCTTTATTTAAACAGAAATGTTTTACTTTTCAATTCTACCCTTTTTTGTAGAATTGAGAATTGAGGAGGATGTGCTTAACGATGATAATTTTTTTGTGAGATATGGCATATTCTTGGCACCATGATGTTTATTTATGGGCTTGTTCTACAATGTAAAGCCATTTACTAAAAAAAATATATATATCTACATTTTTTTAAATACCTGTGATGTAATAAAAATCTTTGTTAATAATCTGTAATAAATAGCATTGGTGGAATTATTCATCATTTTAATTTTGCTTTAAAACGTCTATTAGATTTTGATGTTTTTCAGTATTAATGAAGGGTTCAGAAGTGAGATTGCTAGTCTCGGTTTCTCTCTCATCCTCATACATTTATAATATCCAGAGACTAGACACATTTCTCTCCGGATTCTCCTAGACTCGGAGCCCAAGCCTTCACAGATATTGAGAGGGTATATCCCCCTCCCAACTAAAATTCAGATTAGGACGTGGACTGTTATGGGTTTTTAAATTATTACATTTGCCGACCCCAATTCTGAATGCATGGTTACATCCTTCCCTGGACTCCTCCATTAGCATGTTACCAATAGGCAAAATAACATTAGGAAATCTATCTCCAATAACGAGAAAATGAGGAAATGTAAGCTGGAATCCAAACTCTATCAATCCCACTGCAAACAACACACACACACACACACACACACACACACACACACACACACACAACACACACATCCACTAAATTCAAATGAAAAATGAATAATCACCTTCCTCACATCTAAATACGTTACAGAGTTCAAAACTATTATCCATCATTGGTTTATTTGATAATTTTCAACATTCAACGCAAATTAAATACAAAACCGTTTTTTTGTTGTTGTTTTTATCAGGTTCACTTTGTTATTATGGGCCATAACGGGGAGATGCAGAAAAACAGGGAATCATGGGAGAATGCAGAGTCATTCGGGACTCACCCTTTCCTCTGGCTGTACATGCGGTTGACTCTGTCCCACTCTGAGTTCAGTTGAGTCAGGGCATCAGATATCTGTGCCATCTCCTGTCTGGAAGCTTCCAGAATCACATCGGGCTGGCGCTCATTAATCACTTCAACCTGCTCACCCAACCGCTCCAAACTCTCCTTTATACTCTACAAACAGAGACACAGAGAAGTCAATACAACTGAAAACACCCATTGCTCCACTCAGTGTTGTCTCTATATCAGACTTCTCATGAACAGGAAGTTATTATGGTCAACGGTGCAGCTTGATAACTTTACAAGTAGATTGTAGCTTGACAAGCTAGAGTTTTGAAGTAGTTTCCCCAACACTTGTACTAGTATATTGATATTTGGAAGTCATGGACACTGTCTAACCCTGAGCGTGTCCTCCTGGCTGGAGAAGTCCTCAAACAGTCCTCCGCTGAGCTCTGAGGAGTTCAGGAGCAGCTCGTTGTCGGCCATAGCCAGCAGAACCTTATTAATGTCCAGCAGATAGTCGGACGGGGAGACGGATGCGTTCTCATCGTCCTGAGGAGAGAGGGACGACTCTGATCTCTGCGGAGGAGAAGACGATGACTCCAACACAACTTCAACAACTGGCTGAGTTCTGATAATATGAAGCTCCTGCAGAGAAACAGAGAGAGACGATAGTGAATATAAGAATCTAGCGTGATACATTTGGTGCTTTCACACATTCAGCCTTTGCTAACAAAGTAAAAGCATTTTGTTTATAAGATCTGATGTGGAAATGTCAGTAAATCAGCTGTCAATGCTGTAATGTTGCTGTAATACAGCTGAAAACATGGTGTTGAAAGTTGCAGTCGTAAACAGATGTAGCATAGCCTTAAACATTTCTGTACCATAGCATAACAGCCTTGACATAGCCGTATAATAGCATAACACGGCTTTAAACATAACAGGCATCATTACTGTAACACAGCTGTAACAAAGCATTAAACAAATGTAAACTATGTTGTTACAGCCTTAAAAGAACCAAAGAATAGAGTTTTGAAGTATTTTGAAGTAACAATTCTGTTACACAGGCATAAAGACAGCTGTAACAAAGCCGTAATTGCTCTGAACACCGTAAAATAGCCATAATACAACCGTAAACATAGCCATTATCATTATGCTGATACTGCTGATGATATAAACATAGCTATAACAAAGCCATAACTGAGTCAAAAACAATGTTGTAATGGTCTTAGCACAGCCAAAGCATAGCTTTAACATATCCGTAAATGACAAGCGTAGCTGCAAAATACCCATAACAGCCATAAATATAGCTGTAACAAAGCCATAACAGCTGTAAACACTGTTGTAACAGCCATAAATATAGCTGTAATAAAGCCGTAACAGCTGTAAACACTGTTGTAACAGCCATACAAGTAGCTGTAACAAAGCCATAATAGCTGTAAACACTGCTGTAATAGCCATAAATATAGTTGTAACAAAGCCGTAAAAGCTGTAAACACTGTTGTAACAGCCATACATATAGTTGTAACAAAGCCATAACAGCTGTAAACACTGTTGTAACAGCCATAAATATAGCTGTAATAAAGCCGTAACAGCTGTAAACACTGTTGTAACAGCCATAAATATAGCTGTAATAAAGCCATAACAGCTGTTAACACTGCTGTAACAGCCATAAATATAGCTGTAATAAAGCCATAATAACTGTAAACACTGTTGTAACAGCCATAAATATAGCTGTAATAAAGCCATAACAGCTGTTAACACTGCTGTAACAGCCATAAATATAGCTGTAATAAAGTCGTAATAACTGTAAACACTGTTGTAACAGCAATAAATATAGATGTAACAAAGCCATAACAGCTGTAAACACTGTTGTAACAGCCATATATAGATGTAAAAGCCATAACAGCTGTAAACACTGTTTTAACAGCTATATAGAGATGTAAAAGCCATAACAGCTGTAAACACTGTTTTAACAGCCATGAATATAGCCGTAATAAAGCCATAATAGCTGTAAACACAGTTGTAACAGCCATAAATATAGCCGTAATAAAGCCATAATAGCTGTAAACACAGTTGTAACAGCCATAAATATAGCTGTAATAAAGCCGTAACAGCTGTAAACACAGTTGTAACAGCCATAAATATAGCTGTAATAAAGCCATAATAGCTGTAAACACAGTTGTAACAGCCATAAATATAGCTGTAATAAAGCCGTAACAGCTGTAAACACTGTTTTAACAGCCATAAACATAGCTGTAATAAAGCCATAATAGCTGTAAACACAGTTGTAACAGCCATAAATATAGCTGTAATAAAGCCGTAACAGCTGTTAACACTGCTGTAACAGCTATAAATATAGCTGTAATAAAGCCGTAACAGCTGTAAACACTGTTGTAACAGTCATAAATATAGCTGTAATAAAGCCGTAACAGCTGTTAACACTGTTGTAACAGCCATAAATATAGCTGTAATAAAGCCATAACAGCTGTTAACACTGCTGTAACAGCCATAAATATAGCTGTAATAAAGCCATAATAGCTGTAAAAACTGTTGTAACAGTCATAAATATAACTGTAATAAAGCCATAATAGCTGTAGACACTGTTGTAACAGTCATAAATATAGCTGTAATAAAGCCGTAACAGCTGTTAACACTGTTGTAACAGCCATAAATATAGCTGTAATAAAGCCATAATAGCTGTAGACACTGTTGTAACAGTCATAAATATAGCTGTAATAAAGCCATAATAGCTGTAGACACTGTTGTAACAGTCATAAATATAGCTGTAATAAAGCCGTAACAGCTGTTAACACTGCTGTAACAGCCATAAATATAGCTGTAATAAAGCCATAATAGCTGTAGACACTGTTGTAACAGTCATAAATATAGCTGTAATAAAGCTGTAACAGCTGTTAACACTGTTGTAACAGCCATAAATATAGCTGTAATAAAGCCATAACAGCTGTTAACACTGCTGTAACAGCCATAAATATAGCTGTAATAAAGCCATAATAGCTGTAAAAACTGTTGTAACAGTCATAAATATAGCTATAATAAAGCCATAATAGCTGTAGACACTGTTGTAACACTGCTGTAACAGCCATAAATATAGCTGTAATAAAGCCATAACAGCTGTTAACACTGCTGTAACAGTCATAAATATAGCTGTAATAAAGCCGTAACAGCTGTAAACACTGTTGTAACAGCCAAAAATATAGCTGTAATAAAGCCATAATAGCTGTAGACAGTTGTAACAGTCATAAATATAGCTGTAATAAAGCTGTAACAGCTGTTAACGCTGTTGTAACAGCCATAAATATAGCTGTAACAAAGCCATAACAGCTGTAAACACTGTTGTAACAGCCAGAGCTGTAAAAAGCACGATAACAGCTGTAAACACTGTTGTAACAGCCAAAAATATAACTGTAACAAAGCCATAACCAGGGCCTGAATTTCATTTTGGAAAATGGGGGGGAAATCCCCCCTTAGGTGATTCTTATGGGGGGGACTTTTAATTTGAGGGGGGAGTTTAGACTTTTTTTTTTAATTACATTTATCTCGCCTAAATGTATACTCACTCATCGCATTTTTTCAATGGGGTCATTTTGTTCTTAAGAATTTACACAACACAAGGAAGCTTGATTTCAATCTTTGAATTAAATTGAAAAAAGTAGCACAAATAAATACAATAGAATAAAGATACCAATAAAGAGAAATAAAGAAAAGAGTTTTTGCTTAGGTCTAACACTAGTATTCAGAAATACTACAGAGACTGAATAAAGTAATCAAATGTAAAATAACACTGGGTAGTATTTTAGTCCTGACTAAATTAAATACATAGGCTATTAATCCTGATTCCTTAAAATGAAAGCCATGTTTTGTTGTTTTGACAACCAAATTAATAACAGACACATATGGCTGCTGTCCCTTTAAGAGCTAGCGCACGGATCCTGTGTTCATTATATGGTCACGTGCGATTAATGCTTATTTAGACATAACCGACTGTGTTTAGAAGATACTCACCAAGACCGAAAATTACATAATTTTCGCATGTTTTTGACTGTTAAAGCGATTTAATCCACGAAAAATTACTTTTGTTACCCACGAGCTGTGTGTGAGGTTACTCTATGTATGTGTGCAGAGAAAACCATCTCTCAGACAGTGTGCAAGTGCCGAATAGTTTAAAATCGCGTGAATGCTTAAACTGGTAAGACTTAAAAAGACGTGCAAATGGTAAACTTTAGTTACTCATGATGCAATGCTGGCCCGATTATGCAAGTGACAATTCTGTCTATCCCGACTCCCGAAACGCGAGAGTGTATTATCTCCGCCTAGCTCTTAACGAGCTGATAGAGGACGCAGCACCGCTGAATCACTCGCGCTGTTTGAGAAATTGCGTCTCGCAGACAGTTTTAAAATGACTGATTTGATTTTATAATCTGTGTGGATTAATTTACTAATACAACCTACAGGCTAAAGTGAATCAATGTTTGCGGGAATTTCCCGCATTATAAGTGGGAGACCTGCGGGAATTATTAAAATTATGCGCAATACCCGCAATCCCGCGCCGAAATTCAAGCCCTGATAACCACTGTAAACAGTGTTGTAACAAAGCCATAACAGCTCTAAACACTGCTGTAACAAAGCCGTGCTAACCGCTGTTAACCACTGTAACACTGTTGTAACCATAGCCATAACAGCTGTAAACACTGTTGTAACAAAGCCGTAACAGCTGTAAACACTGTTGTAACCATAGCAGCTGTAAACACTGTTGTAACCATAGCAGCTGTAAACACTGTTGTAACAAAGCCGTAACAGCTGTAAACACTGTTGTAACAAAGCCGTAACAGCTGTAAACACTGTTGTAACAAAGCCGTAACAGCTGTAAACACTGTTGTAACAAAGCCGTAACAGCTGTAAACACTGTTGTAACATAGACGTGACAGCCAAAACATTACTGTAGCAAAGCTGTAACCTCCATAAACACTGTTGAAACATAGCCGTGACAGCCAAAACATAGCTATAACAAAGCTGTAATATCCATAAACACTGTTGTAACGCAGCTGTAACACAGCCAGAACTATTTTAACAGCCATGAATGTAATCATAATAGTCATAATATAACCAAAAACATAGCCATTATCATTGCTGTAGCCGCCATAAACATAGCTGTAACAAAACTGGAACAGCCATAATGTTGTAGTAAAGAACATAACCATAATCATTGCTGTAACATAGCCATAAACAGTAAACAAAGCTGTAGAAAAGCTGTAACACATCTGTAAACAATGCTGTAACATAGTCTTTACAGTAGAGCCCGACCGATATATCGGCGGGCAGATATTATCGGCCGATATTAGACATTTTTCAAACTATCGGTATCGGCATTTATAATGGCCGATAAATTAATATTTAAAAAATAAAATAAAAGCGGACGAAACACCCTTCAACCATGTTATGAGTGTTGGCGCTGCATAGTTTGTCCACCAGAGGGCACTGTACAAGGAAGATCGCTCGGGCTAGAGGAGTGGTTACGAACAGAGTCCAGAGTTCACCTGAGTCGGGAGACGGCAGCGCCGGATGATTCTGTCAGCATTAAAGACTTTTAAAATAATTTAACTCGCGTTCATGTTTGAATGCCTTGTGTTTGTGATGCAAAAGACTATGCGCGCTAACCATTACCATAGTAAACATAGTAAACGCTTGAAGTAGGGCTGGGCGGTATGACGGTATATATCGTTACCCGCGGTAGAAAATGGCAACCGTAACAGATTTTTTCATTCCGTGATACCGCGACATGTAAATAAGTGGGCGTGGTTAACTCACATGCAGCGTGCGTGAGACTGATACACTGAGATTTGTCAAAGAAACATGGAGAAAGCAGATCAAGGAATTACGTTTTCTAAAGGGTTGTTGTTAACGTGATATGTTTTGGGGGGAAAGGCGCAGCAGTCAACTAGAGCAGTGCGGCACCCGTAGGCTACAGTTTAGAGGAGTGCACGATCGCAACGGGGAAAGCATGAAGCTACTTGACAACAACAGTTCATATATCAATATCGTAACGAATAGAAATAACCTTAAATAATATATAGTTATCATCTTTCTGTCTCTTATGTATAGTTACTTTTTAAACATGAAACTCGCATTCAGTATGACACGAGCGCGGTTGCCGTGGTAAATGAACAACCTGCTTGTTAAAGCAAATGTATAACATGTTAATCCTGTATCTGAGGCAAAATTACTAAATATGCAGCGCGAGTTATATATTTCTAACTCCAAACAATTGGCCACTGAATCAGCTGATAAAATCTTGTTTCGATTCAATGCGTGATTACAACTTTTCACTCAAATTAACCGATCGCATTTCACTGATGCAAAAGACGCGCGCGTGCACACGCACTGAGAGGGAGCGCGGTGTGTCGGTGTTCACCGAGTTATGTAAAATAATGACGCAGTTACAAGGTGTGTATAATTTACACTACTTAGTCAACACTAACAGTAGCTGCTGTTCGGTTTTCATACTGCTGTTCTCCTAGTCACTTATGAACTTGACGCTTCTGAACATCTCTTGGTTAAAGCTGTGACGGGTTGCCAGATATCACAAAAAGAACAAAACAAGCCCTTTAAAAGCAGACATGGCAAAAATGTACCGGGAAAACATAACTAGTATTTACTAATATCCTACCAAATTAAAAGGAAGTAACTCATTTATTATGAATAAAATAGTTCAATATAAAATATTAAGATATTATATTTAAGATATTATATTATATTATTGATGAAGTAAAGCAATAACATGATGAGATTGAAAAATTATTCAGCAACACTTTATTTAAAGTTGAATTGCACCTATGAGTTTTGTTTTGTTTACTATATTAAAAATAGTTTACCAAAGAAATAATTGACCAAATAAAAAAAAATAAAAAAATTAAAACAAAGTGAAGTAGCCTACTTTTTATTTCTAAAGTATTTGGGTGTATTTATTATACAAAACCCTTTTTGTCGATTTTTCGAGAACAACTACAACTATAAATAACTATATCGTGAAATATATCGTTACCGTGAAATAAAATTAGTCATACCGTGAAACCGAATTTTGGTCATACCGCCCACCCCTAGCTTGAAGATACACAATGTAAAAACATAGTGAACGCTTGAAGAAATCAGACCAATCATAAAGGCTATCACAGTCATGTTTTTATTTTATTTGTCAGTAGCCTACGTCTCGTCTCTTTATACCGGACTATCATGATAAAATAAAGCAACTTTTTTTTCGGGAGCTTCCTCTGTTTCTCTGACTGAAAATATCTGTATGGGAGTCGAGAGAGTGCTAAAGCTCCTCAGGTCGTATTTTTGGTGGCATATATTTGTAGAAATGATCATTCTTTCTAAATGTGATGTAAATATGTCCTGTAACTACCAGATAAACAGTAACAGACGCGACTGAAGAAGTAAGTGTGTCCTCTTTCTTTTGTGAAATAGACCTAACGGTAATTTATTTCTGAGTGACTAATGTGCAATTTTGACATAAATTAATTCATTATGATCAATGTATCACCTTTTATTGTAAACCTGTGGTAAAACATCGATGCTTGGGTTTTAAATATTCAAGTAAACAACAAAAATGCCAGCAAACGGCCGCTTTTATCATGTTTGTTTTCAACGCTGTTTCCAGTGATTTCTGATTAGTTTTCTGATAAAACTTCCATTTGTTGGTGAAATGATGGGTTAGTGTGACGTTGTTCCAGAGAGGCGTGTTACGGCGTGTTTTAGTGAAGCGCTGTGGAGCTTCTGGCCCGACAGTGGAAACGCAGGCCCGGTGCTATTAGCCCGGCACGGCCCGTTTAAAGCCCTGGCTCGCACTGGCCCGACAGTGGAAAAGCTTGGAAATCACAACAACCTTATTCTGCCTAAATAAAGTAATGATTACTGTATTTATAACTAGCATATCTGTAGTTCCAGTTTCTGCATTGTAAAATGTAAGTTAGGCACGCGAGGAGTGAACATTTAGACATAGAGAAAAAGTATCAAACATAGCCTGTGCATAAAAGTAAGCTTTTCTTTTACACGTGTGTGAAATCCAAGTGTGCGTTGCTGACTTCGTTTAGCCGCAGCATTAACGAGTCACATAATGTATTTAGTGCATCACTAAGTAGTAGATTTTAGAAGGCAGGCAGCAAATGATGATTGAAAATGGTTTGTTGTAGCTTGATGGAATAGATGGATAGAATTAAAAGAAAGAGTGCAGGTAAAGGGATAAGCAAGTTGACATTGTAATTATAAGGTAGCTTATAACATTGACATTTGGCAGACGCTTTTATCAAAAGCGACTTACATTGCATTTCAAGGTACACATTTACAATCTTATCAGTTCTTCACACACACACACACACACACACACACATTATTACATAACTGATTTATTACTGTCAATATTAATAATAATAGTTGACTTTTTTTTGTTCAAAGGACTTTAAGTTTCATATCTTAAGTTTGTATTTTTATACATTATATTTATCAGAACTTTAATATATTCTGTTCTGTTGTGACAATAAAACAAACAAGTTTATTTTTAAACTGCATTATCATATTATTTTAGTAAGGCTGAGGACTCTTAAATAACGACAAATAACTAATGTTAGGGAAATCTGTTCATGTTTTGTTACGCGTTTCTGGATTTAAAAAAATATATATATATCGGCATATCGAATTTTTAAATCACCAAATATTTGTATCGGTATCGGCCTTAAAAATCCTTTATCGGTCGGGCTCTACTTTACAGCCAAAACTTAGATTTAACACAGCCATAGTCATAGCTGTAAAATAGCCAGAACAAAACCATAAACATAGCCACGAACACGGCTGAAACAATGCTGTAACTTAGCCTTAACAACCAAAACATAGCTTTAACAAAGCAATAAATGTAACTGCAAAATAGTCATAACACAGTTATTATGGCTATCATAAAATAGCCATAATATTGAGCATACATAAGGTTAAGGATGTTCTGATGCTACAAGTCTTTTTTTCAAAGATTGGACCCTAAAGCAGGGTTTTAACGTCAAATGTTCTACTTATAGACATGACATAAAAAGCAACAGTAAATGTAAATTTGTATATTTCATTCGTACACATCAACACAGTGGACTTTCAACTCAAAACATTGTGGCCCACCAGTTTTTCAAACAGTTAGCAGCCTACTATTTCTGAAAGACCTTTTGGGTAAATTACATCTTTCAAGAGTATTTTGAAAGAGTTTTTGGTGATTTGTCTGCATAGAAGCAATACCTGTAAGAAACCGAAATCAGCTGCCAGACATGTTAATACCGCAATTTAACGGTTTGCTTCTGTGAAAGTGGCTTGAAACTCGGAGCGGGCCTTACGTGTTTGACATGTTAAGAGTGCATGAAATGACCTTGTATCGTGTCTGGAGCAGCAGGAGTCTCCTGTGGATGTCCTCTCTTCTCTCCTCATCAGACACACACAGCAGAACCTCCTCTCCTCTCCTCAGCACCTCCTCAACATGTGCTTTCTCCTCGGCCAGCTACAACACAAACACATCAGTGCTTTAATATAGACGTCTGCTGTTACTGGAGCTGATGTTCAACACTCCTGTTGTGTTTGGCTCAATTCGGCCCCTATATACGATTTTGTCATTTTACTTGAGACACTGGTTCTACTACTTACTTCTTTGGATTTTATCAATACTTTTCATTTTGGATCATGAATGTGCATGCAAAGTTTCAACACATTTGAACAGACTTAGGTGTTGGTGTCATACTGACTCCTCCACTGGTTTCTATTCTATTTGCCAAAAATCAACAATTTGAAATACAGCAAAGAGTCAGGTAAAGAATTAAAAACTTTATTGTAGCTTGTCAAAAACCAAAATATGAAATATATGAGAACTCATTAAATTTAATACAAACATTTACTTGAAATCGAAGACTCGTCTTTGGAATTGTACAAACCAATGTCCTGAACCGTTTCTTTATCTAGTTGAATTTAAAGTTCTCAAAAAAAAAAAAAAAAAAAACGCTAATTTTGACCATAAAAATATGTGGGTCAAATTGACCCCTAAAATAATAGAAATAATGCAATAGAAATATATGGGAATTAAGATACTAAGTTTATTTTGTTTTGGCTAATTATTTGATTTTGTTGGCTAGTTATTATTTAACTTTTTTATTTGGCAATTGTGAGCTTATATCACCCAATTTAGACTTTTTTTTCTCAGAAGAATTGTCATAAACTTGCATTTAATAATAAAGAAATAAAAGTCAGAATTGTGAGATAAAAATTTGCAATTACCTTTTTTTATTTACTTTTTTTATTCCATGGCAGAAAACAAGCTTCTAATAGTGTATATGATGCATGTGTTAAATAATGGGTAAATCAGGTGTGTGTGTGTGAGTGTGTGTGTGTGTGTGTGTGTGTGTGTGCCTTTATTCTTCTAATCAGTCTTTACAAATCACGGAGCACAAAATGAAGCAGCTGGAATATTAAAGGTGAACTATGCAGGTTTTATAGTCATCAGGTGTGTGTGTGTTTGAGATGTGTGTGTTACCCTCTCATCATCAGGTGTGTGTGTGTGTGTGCGCATTACCCTCTCATCATCAAGTGTGTGTGTGTGTGTGTGTGTGTGTGTGTGCATTACCCTCTCGTCATCAGGTGTGTGTACGTATGTGTGTGAGTGTGTGTGCATTACCCTCTCGTCATCAGGTGTGTGTGCGTATGTGTGTGAGTGTGTGTGCATTACCCTCTCGTCATCAGGTGTGTGTGCGTATGTGTGTGAGTGTGTGTGCATTACCCTCTCGTCATCAGGTGTGTGTGCGTATGTGTGTGAGTGTGTGTGCATTACCCTCTCGTCATCAGGTGTGTGTGCGTATGTGTGTGAGTGCATTACCCTCTCGTCATCAGGTGTGTGTGTGTGTGTGCGCGTGTGTGTGATGTGTGTGTTACCCTCTCGTCATCAGGTGTGTGTGTGTGTGTGTGTGTGTGTGTGTGTGTGTGTGTGTGTGTTACCCTCTCGTCATCAGGTGTGTGTGCGTATGTGTGTGAGTATGTGTGCATTACCCTCTCGTCATCAGGTGTGTGTGTGTGTGTGTGTGCGCGCGCGTGTGTGTGATGTGTGCATTACCCTCTCGTCATCAGGTGTGTGTGTGTGTGTGTGTGCGCGCGTGTGTGTGATGTGTGTGTTACCCTCTCATCATCAGGGGTGTGTGTGTGTGTGTGTGTGTGTGTGTGTGTGTGTGTGTGAGTGCGCGTGTGTGTGTGCATTACCCTCTCATCATCAGGGGTGTGTGTGTGTGTGTGTGTGTGTGTGTGTGTGTGCGTGTGTGTGATGAGTGTGTTACCCTCTCATCATCAGGTGTGTGTGTGTGTGTGTGTGTGTGTGTGTGTGTGTGTTACCCTCTCGTCATCAGGTGTGTGTGTGTGTGTGTGTGTGTGTGTGTGTGTGTGTGTGCGCGTGTGTGTGATGTGTGTGTTACCCTCTCATCATCTGGTGTGTGTGTGTGTGTGTGTGTGTGTGTGTGTGTGTGTGTGCATTACCCTCTCGTCATCAGGCGTGTGTGTGTGTGTGCATTACCCTCTCATCATCAGGTGTGTGTGTGTGTGTGTGTGTGCGTGTGCGCGTGTGTGTGTGTGCATTACCCTCTCGTCATCAGGCGTGTGTGTGTGATGTGTGCATTACCCTCTCATCATCTGGTGTGTGTGTGTGTGTGTGTGTGTGTGTGTGTGTGTGTGTGTGTGTGCGCGTGTGTGTGTGTGTGCATTACCCTCTCGTCATCAGGCGTGTGTGTGTGTGTGTGCATTACCCTCTCATCATCTGGTGGGTGTGTGTGTGTGTGTGTGTGTGTGTGCGCGTGCATTACCCTCTCGTCATCAGGCGTGTGTGTGTGTGTGTGCATTACCCTCTCGTCATCAGGCGTGTGTGTGTGTGTGTGTGCATTACCCTCTCGTCATCAGGCGTGTGTGTGTGTGTGTGCATTACCCTCTCGTCATCAGGTGTGTGTGTGTGCATTACCCGCTCGTCATCAGGCGTGTGTGTGTGTGTGTGTGCATTACCCTCTCGTCATCAGGCGTGTGTGTGTGTGTGTGCATTACCCTCTCGTCATCAGGCGTGTGTGTGTGCATTACCCTCTCGTCATCAGGTGTATGCGTGTGTGATGTGTGCGTTACCCTCTCATCATCAGATGTGTGTGCGTGTGTATGTGTGTGTGATGTGTGCATTACCCTCTCGTCATCAGGTGTGTGTGTTTTGTCCTGTTGCTCCAGTGCTCTGACAGTCGCCTGTATGTCTGACTCAAACAGCAGCAGCTGAGAGGAGGAGAGAAGAGGAGCAGATCGAGCGTCTACCTGTTCCTGCTGTGGATCCTGTGTGACCTCCAGACCAGCAGACACCTGCACACACACACACACACACACACACACACAGTTAGCACCCGCTGACGAGCGTCAGTCCTCTCGGACCGCTGTGAGCCGTGAGCATGTCTCACCTGAGCAGAGCTGATGTGCTGCGCCACCTTGTGGAAGGTGCGGTTGAGGTCGTCCAGTTTGGGCTCCACCAGTTCTCTACACGCAGGACCCCTGCTGGTCATCAACATCACTGCCTGATCACGAGCACTGTCCACACGAGCACTCATGCCCTCCAACTCACACAGCACAGCCTGTCAGACACACACACACACACACACACAGCTTTATCAACAGCATGACAACATCACAAACACAAACTCACACTAATACTGCTAATACATGTCAACCGAGTGTTGTTCACAGGACACATTCGCTTTTCTGGACAACTACAGGTTACACACAACTACAAATGATTAGTCATGTGAACCCTAGTACACACACAGTGATCTTTAATCAAGGTGTAATTACTTTCTCTGCCTCTGAAAAGCAACAATATATACACACACACACTCACACATACACATTATATATATTATATCCAGCTGAATATTAAGTTTCACCCGAATAAAGCGAGTGTGTGTGTGCGCTCTGACCTTGGTCATTCTCTCTTTCTCCGCTGCAGGTTTCTTCTCCATCTCATCCAATCGGATCTCAGTCTGATAGAGCCATGTGCTGATATGAGCCAGATTCTCATCAAACATCTCCACCTCACGCCTGTGATCCTACAACACACACACACACACACACACACACACACACACACACACACACACACACACACACACACACACACACACACACACACACACACACACACACACACACACACACAGGACATGAGACAGCATCTCTAGCTAATGTAAATGTGCAATACAACAGGTAATAATAGCACTGTCAACAGATTAAAGTTATTTCATTTAATCATTATTTTGCAGTTAAATGTAATTATCCCATCAATTTTTACCTCTTCAAAAATGTGCATCTAGTATTGATGCATTTAATTGAATCCTTTAATGATGTGGGAAAATGCTAAGATAACTTTTTTCTTTTATTTTTTATTAATAATAATAATACTAAAAGCATTATTATTACTACATTGTAAGTTTTGTAACATATTTTAACATATATAATATACAAAACATACTATAAAAATAAAAATGCTGTCCATTCATCATTGATGCTTTTAATTCCTCTTTTAAGAATCAGAAAAAGACAATAATAATAATAAATATTACTATTATTATTCCTACATTATAACATAGTAAAAACATATACAATATTTAAAACTGAAAATAAAAATGTTGTTCATCCAGTGTTGATGCATTTCATTTCTTTTTTTATAAATAAACTTTGATTTGATAATAGTCTTTTAAGGAAATAAAAGATAATATTAATGAGATTCATATTATATTATATTATAAAGTTATATATTATATTATATTATATTCAGTTATATTAAGTTATATTATATTATGCTCATAAGTGACATTTCAGACCAGTACAACTTTGATGTTAATTAAATTCTCCCAGAAAGACGGCTAATGACTGAAACATCCCATGTGAATTAAATTTGCATATAAATTAATAATTATGAAGGTCTTCCCTCATCATTTACCAAATTATTTACTGTGCGAGTGTGTGTGTGTGTTTGTGTGTCCCTGTGTCTCTGTCTGTGTGCGTGTGTGTGTACGTGTGTCCCTGTGTGTGTGTGTGTGTGTGTGTGTGTGTGTGTGTGTATGTACGTGTGTCCCTGTGTGTGTGTGTGTGTGTGTGTGTGTGTGTGTACGTGTGTCCCTGTGTGTGTGTGTGTGTGTGTGTGTGTGTGTGTGTACGTGTGTCCCTGTGTGTGTGTGTCTGTGTGTCTGTGTCTCTGTCTGTGTGTGTGTGTGTGTGTGTGTGTGTGTGTGTGTGTGTGTGTGAGTGTGTGCGTGTTTGTGTCTGTGTCTCTGTCTCTGTCTGTGTGTGTCCCTGTGTGTGTGTGCGTGTGTGTGTGTGTGTGTGTGTGTGTGTCTGTGTCTCTGTCTGTGTGTGTGTGTGTGTGTGTGTGTGTGTGTGTGTGTGTCAGTGCGTGTGTGTGTGTGTTTGTGTCTGTGTGTGTGTGTGTGTGTCTGTGTGTTTGTGTTTGTGTCTCTGTCTATGTGTTTGTGTCTCTGTCTATGTGTGTGTGTGTGTGTGTGTGTGTGTGTGTGTGTGTGTGTGTGTGCCTTAATTCTTCTAATCAGTCTTTACAAATCACGGAGCACAAAATGAAGCAGCTGGAATATTAACCTGAACAAGTGCACTGTGGGTAAATATGTTTAACGTTACCTTCAGCAGTCGTACTGAAAGCCAGGCTCAAACACACTCACCAGGACAGCGCTGAGCCAGTCCTCGACCAGCGTGTGCACTCGTTCCCAGTCCTCGTTGAGCTGAAACAGCTGCTCCTCCAGCTGAACGTCACTGCCCTCCACTAACGCCTGCAGGGCGGCGCTGTTCTCCGTCACCGCAGACAGATCGCTCTTCCTGCGCTCTGACTCCTTCAGCAGGCCCTACAGGGACACACTCTTTAACACACACACACACACTCTCTGTGTCCAGAAGAGACTCCATCAAACACACTCACGTTGGCCCATGTGACCTCGGCGTCGATGTCAGCAGGCATGTCTCCTGTGTTGAGCTTCTCTTTGAGCTGAGCCTCAGTGTGTTTCATCCAGGCCTGCAGGGCGGCGCTGTCCTTCTGCAGACGCTGAGACACAGACAACGCCTTCTCCAAATCCTGCTTCCCCTCAGTCACCTGATCACACACACAATTTATCGCAAATTAAAACTGACATTGACGTCAACACGAAATTGCTTCCGCAACCCATTTTACTTCCATAACGCGACAAAGTAGGGTGGAGCCTGATTTTATCCACTGACTGAGTGGGGAAAAGTGGAAAAGCAGAGGATGTGGAGGTATAGCAAGCTAACATTTCTTGTTCATATCTAAAACCTTAAATTGAAAAAGCACAATTTTAAAGAAAAAAAACATGCACACGCTGCTTTTATAGCCGTTTTTAAACGTGTTTGTGTGTGTGTGTAATGTGTGTGTACCTGAGCTCCCAGCTCATTGTAGAGTAATTTGAGGGCAGTGAGCTGTTCATCCATTCCTTTAGGATTTTCCGTCTGCTGTTTCTGTACGATCTGTCTTCCTGTTTTAATCACGGTCTCCACCTCCAGTTTGACCTCGCTCAAGATCTTATACAGCTTCTGCATTCATAAAAACAACACGCTTCCATGAAGCACAGGCAGTGTGATGATGTCCATGATGAAGTCTCTGTGCATTTCAGTTTTGCACACACACACACAGTGTTTAAATAATGCTAGAAGAGCACTGGTGTGTTTTCTCACCATGCATCCGGTCAGGTGTGTCTGTATCTCCTCTGGTTGCGTGTCTTTCAGGTCCAGGATGTGAAGTTCAGCTTTAGCACTTTCCAGAATCCTCTTGCAGTCCAGCATTCGCTGCTCGAAGTTGGCCGGTTTCTGGAACAGCTGGTATTTCGTACTAATCTCGCGGAGCTTCCGCTAAACAGACGGAGATACACGAGATACACCTTAAGCTGGAATACACTGAACATCTATTCAAATACTAGGAATCAAACACTTGCCGACTTTGTATCTGTTTAGAGAAAAACTGAACATCACACACACTAAACGACTGAGGATCGCACACGAACAGACTTTCATGTTGTTCTGAATACAGAAGTCATGCATACACATGTGCCATGTTGATAGGAGACACGTGACGAATGAAAATATATTTTACTTTTTTTTTTGTTGATATCCAAATGGATGGAATCAAAGCCCATCGTACGCAAAAATAAGAACATTTGAGGACTTTCTGCAACTAGAGCTGACTCGGAAAAAAAGAGGCAAAAATCATGCAGTGTATTTCAACCTTTAGGTTAATATTTTTATAATTATTATTTTAAGTTAAAGCACTTAAATTACTAACTAGGTATAAAAATGAACACTAAAACTAAACAAATAAGTTTTTACCTAATTAGTAATAATAAGACAGATAAAAATGACAAAAAAACATAAAAAAATATACAAATTAAAAAATAAAAAAAAAACTATAAGCTAATTCATTAATAAAATTACTAGAACTAAAACTGAACTAAAAAAAAAGAAAAAAAAGAAAAAGGCACATAGAATTACTACAAATTAAACTAATTTAAATGAACTGAAAATGTAAACAAAATTAATTCAAAATATGAAGAAAACTATAAAATATTATATAAATAATACTAAAATAACACCTGTATACAGAGTGATATCTCAAAACCTGAATATCTAAGATTAATTACTAAAGTACCAAGTAGTATGTACTCGAAGCCGAATACTACATTCAGAAAGGAAAAGATGCATTCTACGGAGCCCCATAAGGGACATGCTGATGGGAAATGTCAATGCCTTTGCATTCTCTCAAGTCTCTCAATTAAATAGTTAGGTAATTATATCGTATATTATTTGTGAGCATCAGCGAGCCGCTATTAATATGCGAGGTATTGAAATCGCTTTTGAATATACCTTCACTTTTTACTTTCGCTTTCCTGATCGTGCGTATACACTCTGTGTATGAGGAGCGGCGGTACTGACCACACATTTTACAAGATAAAGGTCCTTGCACACGGAGTTAAAAATGTTTGCATGCGTTTTTTCATCATTCGGTGGCTCAGAATGGTCAAATCACCTCTCCAAATGCTTGCTACGGATGCAAAAAACGCAGAATATTTAACCCGAACCGAATTTTTAAGTGTGGCAGTGTTTAAACGAGATTGACAAAACGTGAGGTCGTATTTATTTTTTAAAGTGCAAAAAAAGAACCTTAAGATTTGTCTCCTGATGAAATCTGATGTACACTAATGTAACCCTTATAGCCGCAAGCCTAACCATGTCCCTTTAGGGGCTTCGTAGAATGCGTTATTCATTTTCCAGCCTTTCCAAATTTGGATTTAGGCTTCGGACACATCCCTAGTGTACAGTGCAGAAGTGAAGCATGACCAACATGCAGTGTGTGCAGTTCCCCTCCCGTCCTGCGGGGGCAGTGTTGAGTCTCACCTGTAACTGGTCCAGTAGGGTTCCTGCTCGCACTGGTTTGCCCTCGGGTGCGGTAGAAGGCACGTTTCCCACATTCCTCCTCCTCAGGTCTTCCAGTGTGGCCTCATGGGCCGCGATCTCTGCCTGAATGGCCTGAGGAGAATATTGTTCAAAGAGTAAAGAATAAGCACAAAGCTGTTTCACAATATACCTGTTATTGAAAATGCACTACCAGTCAAAAGTTTTGGATCGGCAAGATTTGTAATGTTTTTAAATAAGTCTCTTCTGTTCACCGAGGCTGCATTTAGTTGATTAAAAATAATAAAAATATTGTTAAATATTATGACAATTTAAAATGACTGTTTTCTACTGTAATATACTGTAAAATGTCATTTATTCCTGTGATCAAAGCTGAATTCTCAGCATCATTACTCCAGTCTTCAGTGTCACATGATCCTTCAGAAATCATTCTGATATGATGACTTGATGATCAAAAAACATTCATTATTATTATCAATGTTGAAAACAGTTCAGGATTCAGGATTTTTTGATGAACAGAAAGTTCAAAAGAACAGCATTTATTTGAAATAGAATATTTTGTAACATTATAAATATATTTACTGTAACGATCAATTGAATTAATCCTTGATGAATAAAAGTATTAATTAATTGTATTTCTTTCTGTATATTATATATTGTATATTGTAATTGTACTGTATATATATATTACTGACCCCAAACTTTTGAACAGTAGTATTTAATGTTACAAAAGCTTTCTATTTCAGACAAATGCTGTTCTTTTGAACTTTCTATTCATCAAATAATCCTGAAATAAAAATGTAAATAACTGTTTTCAACATTGATAATCATTGCGCATCAAATCATCATATGAATGATTTCTAAAGAATCATGTAAAACACTGAAGACTGCAGTAATGATGCTGAAAATTCAGCTTTGAATTTTCATACATAAATTACACTTACACAAATAAATGACACTTTACTATATATTCATATAGAAACCATCTGTTTAAAATTGTAATAATATTTTACAATATTACTGTTTTTTTTTGTTGTTTTTTATCAAATAAATGCAGCCTCGTGAGCAGAAGAGACTTCTTTTAAAAACATAAAAAATCTTACCGATCCAAAACTTTTGACTGGTAGTGTATGTCAGAAAGAGTGTGTGAGTGTGAGTGTGTGTGTGTGTGTTCACACCTGAGCTTCCTGCGGCAGCTGGAAGGCGTCGATGCGATCTGTGAGGTAAGACGTGAGTGTTTGGTCCAGCTGTGTGAGAGACGTCTGTAGTGTGTGTAAGGCCGTCTCGTTCTCCCTCAGAGTCCCCAACTGTTGCTCCAGAGACATCTGACGTGCAGAAGCCTGTAACACACACACACACACACACACACGAATGTAACGTAACTGACTGTCAAATGTGAATCTGAATTTGATCGATTCAACACAAACACACCAGCTGAGTCAGTTGGTCGTAGCGTGAGTTGAAACTCTCCAGCTTCTCGCTGATGAGTTCGTCCAGAATCCCTCCGTCTATGAGAGTCTGAGCCAGCTCTCGGATCTGAGTCCTGTTATCACCCGGGTGACGCAGAACAGACTCCACCGACTGAAAGAGACACACAACATGAGTCACGTTTAAGGGTTAGTTCAAGTTCAAATGCTGTCATTAATTACTCACCCTCATGTCGTTCCAAACCTATAAGACTTTTGTTCATCTTCCAAACAGTAATGAAGATCAAGAAGTGTGTGTGTGTGTGTGTGTGTGTGTGTGTGTGTGTGTCTGTGGATTCTGTCCATCCACTGAAAGTCTATTCACCCAAAATGTACACAGAGCACTCAAATTAAGCATGCTTGCTTGACGCGTGAGAACCAATGAGGTTCATTCTCGTATGTCAAGCACAATTGAGCTTTTGTTCATGCTCGCTGATCTTTGTTTATATGTGAACAAAAACCTAAATTTAATCTGTTCATCAAATGGAGCAACCGAGTCCCTTCGGAAGACTTGGATTAAACCGCTCGATTCGTATGGATTTATTTTATAATCTCTTCATGAACATTTTGGGTGAACAGACTTTTTCAATGGAGGGACAGATTTCTCTCAGATTGCATTATAAATATCTTCAATTGTGTTTTGAAGATGAAAGGAAGTCTAACGGGTTTGGACGTGAGCAGATTCAGACGCAATCAAAAAACATATGTAGCCTCATTGAGGTTAAGGTGCGGTCACATTACGGTGATGTTTGAAGCACAGCTCAACACAGAAGTTCCTTTCAAACCGAGCAGCTTTCAAACACTGACTGCTTTGGGAAATATTTCACCCTCATGCAAAATTCCCAGTCTCGTGGATTCCCATTGAATCGACTGGATTTCTCCAGTGACTGCTGTTACCTCCAGAGCCGCGCTGATGGACTCTGTGTTTTCCGGGACGCTCTCAGTGGCGTGAACCTTCTCCTCCAGCGAGTTCAACCAGCCAGACTCCACATCCAGATACTGCAGCAGCTCGATCCAGCAGGACCACACCTCCTGAACACACACACACACACACACACACACACACACTTCAACTCAAGAGCCAACAGGAAACAATCAAACCATGTGTGTGACCAAATGTCCCCACAAAGATCGTAAAACTTGAGATTCCCAGCTTTGTGAGGACTTTTTGCTGGTCCTCACAAGGAAATAAATGATTAATAAACATAATAAAAATGTTTTTTATTTATTTATTTTTATGTAAAAATACAGAAGGTTGTGTGTGATTGGTAGGTTTAGGGGTAGGGTAAGTGTAAGAGGACAGAATATACAGTTTGTACAGTATAAAAACCATTATGTCTATGGAGGTCCTGTGTGTGTGTGTGTGTACCTCAAGCGTGTGGCACTTGCTCTTGAAGCGATCACACAGTTTCTGGTAGTTCTGCAGGACCTCGGTGAGCTCAGGGCTCAGGTCAGCACTACCACTAGAGGGCGTCTTGCTGATCAACACGTTAATGCTGTCCTTCAGAATCTTCACACGCACTTCCTTCTGCAGCACGTCCTCTTTAGCTCTCTGAAACACACATCACAGCAGAGCTCTGTAAACAGCTCAACACACACTTGAACACTTGGGACAGTCCCATACACAAGCACCTTCATCTCCTGCAGCGCCTCCTCCAGCTCCTCTGGGCTCTTGTACTCAAAGTCTCTCATGAGAAACTCCTCGTCCACTTGAATCATCCACTCGCGCATCTCCGCCACGTCTTTCTTCATATTCGTCACTTTCTCCTGACCTTCACTCACACGCTCCTCGCGCCTCAACAACTGCAAGCAAGATGTTTTACATTGACATCCACTCAAGAAGGACATGTTGGGTGACTGATTGATTCCTACACTGAACATCTGCTGTGTTAAGACCAGTTTACTGAGCTTTAAGAACCTGTTTACTGAGCGCGTCCCAGCGTCTCTGACTGTGGTCTAACTCCTCCTGTCCCCAGCGGATCAGAGCCGGTGTCGAGCTCTGCTGAACGGCCGACACGTTCTCTGCAATCTGCTTCAGAGACGAGTCCACGCTCTCCATCTCACTCACCAACTCCTGCACACACAAACACACACACACCACTGACAGACACTCAACCAGATCAACTCTTAACCAGGTCGAGTCCTGCTGATTAACCACCTAAACCAGCTGAAAACTGATGGAAACTAGTGATGCACCGAAAATATTCTGTTTCTAAACACTTTTTGAGGGCTGAAGTCATTAAGCGAAACAGTGACATTTCATTAACACTTCTCTGCTGAAGCGCTTGCCTGGCTGTGTGAGTGTGTGTTTCATGAACACATGGTGGATAAGCTACAGGTAAACATGTCAGCTGTGTGGACACTAGATCTGGGTGGACAATATCCATCTCTCGTTTCAATGGATCTTCATTTTGATTAAATGCCTGTGCTGTTCAGTTGATGCGTGAACAACTTCTCTAAAAAAAAAAAGCAAAGTTTCATGTTGTGTCGAGCCTTCTTAGTGTTTTAAAAATAGCGTGCCCCATTCACTCCCATTCACAAGGCATTTTGACCTAAAACGAAAATACGGTCAAAGTTAAAAGTGGCGTTTCCATTCTAATTATGCTTTTACACGAAAGTTTGACTCGGGTAGATTAACAAAAAGAGCCTAGGTTCAATTTTGGCGAGAGTTACCCTTTAATGCGTTGTGACGGATCGTTGTAGCGCTTCATTCGAGCGGCTCGTGAACTGATCATCTCTTACTCTTTACTACTAGTTACAGAACCAAATAAACATGAATGAACATCAGAAGGAATGATGAAAGATACATTACAACTTATCATGTTTCATATAATCGCTCAATCAGTGTTTCGACGGCAGAAAGACGTCACTAAAACAGCTTCAAACTAAATGTCACGTAGCATTTCACATTTTTTGGTTTTGGTTACATGAAGACTTTCATTTCCGTTTCGAAAATGTGTCATTAGTACATCATAATATTAATGTAATACTAGAAAATGCATTATTTGTAGAAATACTTGCCCACGTGTGGAACACAAAACCAGGATTAATTGTCAACTATTTTAGCTTAATTGAAATTAAGCTAAAATAAAATATAAATATTAGATGAAAAATATAAACAAACTCAAATAGAAAATTGTTGGCAACTAACTGAAATAAATAAGCTTACTTAAATTAATAAAACTGATTTTTTAAAAAAAAAAAAATATATATATATATATATATATATATATATGAGAGTGATATAAAAACTGCATTATGTGAAGTTTAAATGCTTTATATACAGCTAAGTTTTTATTTCAGTGTTGTTTGTTACATTTGATTCATTAATTGATTATTAAATAAAGTTTTGGTTTTTGGCTTAATAAAAACTTTTCCGGCCCCGACAATTTCTGTTCTGGTAAAAAAATTATAATGATAATAATAATTTCAGTAAACCACTACTTGAACGCATGTAACTAGTGGCGTTATTCTGTACAGTATCCGTCCACATCATTGTCATGCTTAATGGTTGACCTCTGACCTTGCACTGGCTGAGTTCCTCCTGCAGTTTGTCCCCGTGACTGAATCCGCCGGCGTCTCGAGACAGAAGCTCCTCGACCGCATCCAGCCAGCGCTGCACCTCCTCACTCTTCACCTGAACATCATCAACACAAGCATCAAGACACATGGCATTCACGCCAGCTCAAGACGTTCCAGCGGATCAGCCGCTCACCTGTGTGTCCTTCATGCTACCCAGAATGCACTGCAGCACGCTGAGCTGGTCCCGGGCCGCAGTGGAGAGTTGGGTCCAGCACTGCTCCTCTGTCTCCGACTCCTTCAGCCGCTGCTGCTCGATCTCAGCATGGAGAGCCTGGAGGACGGGGCAAAACTGCATTACCCACAAGCCCCTGCGGCTTTATCTCCAATCACACTGAGACAGGGTATACTCCGAATGATTAGAGCTCAAAAACACATTATAAACGACCCTGAATCCCTGACAAACCATTATGGCCATGCTGTAAAGTCATGATTTGACTGGTTCAGTTGGACTTGGGTAACTAGTTTTCTTCCTGATTTAAAGTAACAGATCGATAGACAAGAAAAACTAGGACAAATGTGTCATTAGTATAGCACATCATTTTATGTAATACTAAAAACTAGATTTATTATTTGCATAATAATTGTCCACATTTGGAAAACAAAACCAGGAATGTTATTGTTCACTAAAAAATAAGTTTATTAAAAAGGTTTTGTAAAATAAAATAAAACTTTAATTAAAAAGAAAAATAGAAACGTTGAAATAAGTTTACTAAAATGACTAAACATAATATAAAAAAATACATTTAAAGCTAAACACATATATAAAAAACAATTTTTTTAGACATGACAAATGCATATAGATTTATTAAAACTTTAATTTTAAATTTAAAGATAAAAGCTAATTTAAAATATTAACAAACACTGAAATAGTATTTAAAAAAATAACACTGCACAGAACTAATATACTGCTGACTAAAATATGTTGCTGGATTATTTGTGAGTCTGTGCAGTGATTTAAACATTAAACATTATTTAAAATATTGATCAGAATATAGGTGACCTGTAACAGTTAAGTATATGTAAGCATAAGTAACAATATGCATCAAATGATGTGTCTGGAGCGGAGAGTTATGAAATGAATTTGAAATAATGAAATTATAAAATTAAATTAAATTAAAAAACACTATTTTAATGTGTCCGTGTTACAGAGTAATTATACATTTAAGTACTGAGTAATATTAATTAACTACATGTACTTACTATAGGGTTCGTGTTTGTAAGTATGCATCATTTACTGTTATTACTATAGCAACTAAATGTAAGGTGTGTAACAAAAATAAATGGTAAAGTTACAAAGACATGACAGAGAGAAACCCCTATAGACCCTTACAGGACTGTGTGTGAGGCTCAGCAAGTCTCTCAAAAATATCAGATCATCTTAGAATGATTCATAATAAAATTAGGGCTGGGCACGTTAACGCGTTATCGCGTCGTTAACGCATTTATTAATTAACGCCGACAATTTTTTTTAATCGCACGTTAACGCAGTTTTTTTTTTTATTAATATTTTTAAAGTCCGTTGCTCACTGGCTCTGAATACACATAGGCCTACAGTCAAACCATGGGTCACAGGAAGGGTGGGATGTTGGTCAGCCAGCAAATAACCCTCCCAAACAAGCAGTGGAGGAGGCTTCGGCAGGTTCTCGAGGTGAACGGCAGGCGCTCTATGGATAGTAACCATGGCAACGGTTGCAGCCTTTTTAACTTAAACTAAAATTATACATAACTTTACCTGATATGCCTGCGTACTATAGTTTAGCGGGGATGCTCTGCCATGTGAATTCCCTCCTGTTGATGTCCTGATAACTATTTAGATTCTGGAAACTCACAAACAGCGAGGATCAGTCTCTCTCCCAGTGCTGCGCGTCGTGTACAAAAAGTTCAAGACGCCGGCCCCTCCCCCAAAACGGCCATTGTCCAATCACACATCATAGCAACCGTTACTATGTGAGCAGGTCCGACAAACATTCTCCAAGCAAGATGGTGAAGCGGTGCGCACACGGCGTTTGTAAATATGTGGAATAAGGGCTGCCTCCGACAAAAAAAAAACATTTTCTAGTCGACTATAGTTATTCATTTAAGCCATTAGTGGACAAATCGCCCCTTTATATTAATTGAATTACTTAAATACAGGATAATGAGCGTTTACGTAATATAGCCGCACGCATAAAGCTTGCCACAAAGAACCGGTAAAAGTCATTTGGGGTCAGTAAGATTTTTTAAGAAATTAAGAAAAGTAATAGGCAAGGATGCATTCAATTGATCAAAAGTGACAGTATAGACATTTATAACGTTAGAAAAGCTTTCTATTTCAGAAAACTCTGAAACTTTCTATTCATCAAAGAATCCTGAAAAAAAAAAAAAAAAAATTCTACATTGATAACAATCAGAAATATTTATTGAGCAGTAAATCAGCGTATTATTCCCTCAGGTAACGTTAGGTTGCACGTGTTCTTGCGTGAGTGGATGTTGGAATCAATAATCACGTTGTTTGCATTCGCCTAAACTGATTTGCCGAAATCAAAATGCTGACATTGAAAGTCCCGCTCGGAGCGGTAAATCAAACAATGATTTGTCCCTAAATAATGATATATTATATCATAATATATTATATATTATTATTATTGATAGGATGATGACAGGTGTCGTGATAAGCACTGCTGCTGTATCAGTCAGTGGTTAGATCAGCTTTGCAGTTAAAAAAAAAAAACAGGACAAGGGAGATATAAATTATGCATTATTAATTACGACAAATAAATTATGCCCAAAATACGGGACATTTGGCAACCCTAACGTTAGTTTTTTTTTTCCTTCCCCAAGAACAAAGCACATAACGTTAGCAGGGCTGAACTGGAACAAAAAAATCAAAATCAAATTTGCTAATAAAAATGAGCAAAATATAGCTCACAGCTCAGATAACTGCGATTGTCTGCAACAAATCGGAGAAACTCAAGACAGAAGAAGAGGTCTACGATGCCTACGGTCGGATGCTGGTTGATCACAAACTTCCAAGATGCCGTCTGCAAGTGTGTTTATGTCGATTGCGTGGATATTAGAGATTTTTCTGCGATTGTCATGGGGTTTCTCAGATTTCACTTGAGACCGGTAAGCATTAGCCTCGATAGTAGTCGTGTCTCCTTCATTGCGTATTTTTATATTTTGAGTATATCCCTCCACTGCATACTGTAACCCCTTTTGCCTCGATCTGGAGGATATCGCGGAGGCAGGCCCGGAGTGGGTAATCGGGAGAATTCCCGGTGGGCCGCTTCACTTTTGGGCCGGTCGAGGATATAGAAAATTTTTTTTTTCACATTTCAATGTCACGGCTACACACGTTCCGCATTCTGACACCGCAGCGCGCAGCCTCTGCATGGTTTGTACCATGTGAGGGAGTTCTCCCCTCCCCTCCTATAGAGTTGGTTGGGTCCATAACACGTCTTTTCCAAAACGTTTTCTCAGGTAGGCTACCGCGGCACCGCCGGCGCTTACCGATAGCTGGGCCGGCCCTACCGTAACGGTACGCGTCAGGGAGGATGGATGGGAGGAAGAGGCCAGGAGGTATGGAAGCTTTGTTTCTGCCACAGAATAAAACATTTTAAAAGATAATTGCGACTTTTTATCTCACGAGTTTACAGCTCGCAATTCTGACTTTATTTCTCAGAATTGCGAGATATAAAGTCAGAATTGCCTGAAATAAAGTCGCAATTGCGTGTTATAAAGTCAGAATTGCGTGATATAAAGGCGCAATTGTGTGTTATAAAGTCAGAATTGTGTGAAATAGTCGCAATTGCTTCTTATAAAGTCAGAATTGCAAGATATAGCCTAAAGTCAGAACTGCGTGAAATAAAGTCGCAATTGCTTATAAAGTCAGCAAGATATAGAGTCAGAATTGTGATATAAAGTCGCAATTGTATGTTATAAAGTCAGAATTGCGAGATATAAAGTCAGAATTGTGTGAAATAAAGTCGCAATTGCTTCTTATAAAGTCAGAATGGCAAGATATAAAGTCAGAACTGCGTGAAATAAAGTTGCAGTTGCTTATAAAGTCAGAATTGCAAGATATAGAGTCAGAATTGTGTGATATAAAGTCGCGTTATAAAGTCAGAATTGCGAAATATAAAGTAAGAATTGTGTGATAAAGTCGCAATTGCTTCTTATAAAGTCTAAGTGAATTATTATTTAACCTTTACATTATTTGTTGAACCATGGTATTAATACAAACTACACAATAGCTGAACTGTTGCTTCATTTATCCAATTTAGAAAAAGTGCTAATTTGGAATTCCACCATGGAAAAAGTGGGCCGGTCTTGGGCCTGAAACTCCCGGGCTGAAAAGTGGCCCCACTCCGGCCCTGCGCGGAGGTATTGCTCCAAAAAAGGTCACTGACACGCACGGGTATACCTCTTCCCGTCATGGCTATCTGTCGCGCTGGTCGTGTTTGACCATTTGTTTGTCGGACGTAGCAACAGTAACTAAGGGGGGCGGGGCTCGGCGAAAGGCTAATTCAACTTCGGCAGCGGACGGGCTTGTGCGCACAACCGCGACAGTTTCACGGGAACGCAACCCGCACCGCTTCACCTCACATTTCGCTTCAAACTTCTGCTTTTTACGCGCGTCAATTTCGCTCTGGACGCGCGAATGGATTCAAAATGTTCAAGCGTCCAACTAGACGCGGTAGACGCGAATTTGACGCGCTATTCGCGTTTGGTGTGAACGCACAAACAGGGAAACTTGCTACTGAACACAGACTGTTTCTGCTGCTCCCTGATGAAAGATACCTGTTGATACCTGGTCAGAAAAACCAAGAAAACAGGACTCTGATGGTAACTTGTTTTAACAAGCTAGATAATTAAGGTAATGGTAAAGGTAATGCCCTGGCAGTGGCAAATAGCTTTGGTTTAATATTTGATTTAATTACATTAATGTTTAAGTTGAGATTTACAAGAACTATTTTATTGCTACTGTGTAAAGGGAATACTGCTGGTAAAAAGCACATTAGGCTATTTGTTTAAAGTGTTTGCAAACCACATGTTATTGCACTTTTGTGTATATAGCAGTACATTTAGATCAAAAGTGCGCAATACACTACTTTAGAATTCATTATTCAATTTTTCGCATAACAATGCGATTAATCGCAAGAAAATCGTGCGATTAATAGCGATAAAAAAAAAATGTAATCGTTGCCCAGCACTAAATAAAATGTTATCTATATTTATGACATGGCAAATACTGCTGAAAAACAGACAACAGCAATAAAAACACTTATGTTTGATGTGTAAAACATGTATTTAATGTGTAAAGATAATATGTTAATACTATGATGCTTACTTTAAATATTCTTTTTTTAAATGTGTCACCAATTAATTTTACATAAAAAAAATCATTTAAAAAAAAATAATTAAAAACTCAATGTAAGTGCTTAATTGTGATTCACCATTTGCAAATATTAGAAGATAATTGCAATATTTGCAATTCTGCAAGTTGTCAGTGTGTCAGAGCGCAGTAACTCCTTCACACCTGCAGGTGGAGACACAACTCCAGCATCAGTCAGAGAGACACGCATCTAAAATAGGAGATCCTGGTTCTCACAGTCCATAATCAGTCCATAATCAGTCCATAATCAGTCCATAATCAGCCCATAATCAGCCCATAATCAGCCCATAATCAGCCCATAATCAGCCCATAATGCATAGCTGGAGTTCAGGGCAGGTTTTGTCAGTTAGTGTGGGCTGGGCAGAGCTGTAGACGGGCTCTGCCACGTGTCCCGGCTCTCCTGGCGAAGGCCAGAGACTGCCAAAGGAGAGCATCAATATTTACATGACTTTAAATAAATGCCAGCCTGCGTTTGCTCTCTTTGGCTTGTTTTGCCATCTTAGTCATTGGCTTTCTTCCCACCACTCATGCACTTACAGAGAGACACACGTCCAGAAATCAAAAGCAAGCGTCAGCTCAGAGACTGTACACACACGGGTCAAGTGGAGGACTAACACACGACACACTAGACCAGAGTTAACAAGCAGAGCGCCAAATGAGAGGAAAACAAACAAAACACGTGATTTAAATCAAACCGTAAGAATTAAGGGTCGGTCACACTATGCTTTAGGATCCATTGGCTTGCATTCATACACACGTGAGTGCTAGAGACAGAACACACACGGCCTTATGTGAACTTTACCGTGTTCTGGAGTGAACTCTGACCTGTGAATTCACGTGACCAACAGAAGATCGGTGTGGCCTCTGAATTAAAAGAACGCAAGCGTTGCAGTAAAGTGGACTAGATTGCATACTTTCACGATTTGAATTTATTGTGTAGAATTATGTTTTTATTTAAGGACGCTGCAGAATATGACGTTACGACCGCTGGAATCTTGCTCTTGCGTCCACACTAACCTATGATAACACTGTGTTTATTATAAACGTGCTGGAGTTGTGTCGTCTGCCGCTTTAAATGCTCTCGCTCTTTAAAATCAGCTGGACTCTGATTGGCTGTCAGTGTTTTTATTGTGAATTCCAGTGATGTGGTTCCTCTAGCTGTGTCTGAAATCGCTCCCTACCCACTATATAGTGCACTATTTAGGGTGTCGGCCATTTTGCAGTGGTGTCCGAATTCTGAGTGAACGACATCATTCCCTACATTCGTTCACTACTTTTACCCACAATCCTCTCTGAATTCGAGTGTACATCCGATGTACACTTGCTGAGACACTATATCCCACAATCCAACACGATAAGGCGATAGAGCGCGAATGAAAAATAAATATGGCGGACGGCAACAATGTCACCATGGCAACGGCGTACGTGAGAAAACAATCATTTGAAGGACACTGACTGGAAACCCCACGAAAGTAATTTTTGAAGTAATGAAACTGAAAGTAATGTTTAAATAAATGTTTGTTTTTTTTTGACAGTTTTATGTATTTATTTATTTATATAAATACCGTTATATCTATATTTGAATAAACAAATGTGTTGTGTAGTGTTTTGTTCTCTTTTATTTTCACATATAAATGTAATGTAAAAAGTAAATAAATATGACAAGCAAGTCTTTTTTTTTTTATCAAATAACGCAATAAACGTGAAAAATACATACATACAATTGTTACATACAATTCATACAGCCAAAAAAGGAAATATTAAAGATGGGTAGGTAATGTTTATGACGAAATTGTCCGAGCTCTCTGGCGCGTGATAATTATGTCAGCGTCCGAATTCGCTCACTCATTTTCGTTCACTCTTTGCTGATGTAGTGCACTCAACTGCCATTCACTATGTAGGGATTAGTGAATGAGTGAACGAGTGAGCGGTTTCAGACGCAGCGTCTGTGTCGCTGTTGTGCTTATGTAGCCCCGCACTTGTCTTTTGTCTTCCGGTTTGTATTTTCCACAGCGATCTTACGTGAATTTATGAATGAACTTCTCGTTTTAAAATCTTCCTGGTCTACTGACATTTGTTAAGACATGCTTTAAACATTATAATGCTCGTGATGACTTTTGTTAACTCTACAATAAGTAAATCCACTTCACCAGCCAATTACTGTTGGACAGCGATGCCATAGAAATATACAGAGCGGCCGCAAAACCGGAAGTTCAAAGACAATATTATAAAGATGGCTGTGCACTTGTTTCTCTGGAGCATAAGGTCTACAGTTGTGGAATCAGACCGATTATTAAAACTGTAAAGTTCTAGTTATTGTTAAGGTTATTGTTCTTGGTGTGAACAGGCCGTAACTACCGTTCACTCACTATAAGAGACGAGACTCTCTACTAAAGCAAGTCTCTTCATTAGCTTTACCTCAGTGGAGAACAGAGGGACAAAATATGAAGTGAAGAGTGACAAATCACAAACAAGCATCTCAAACACACTCTCTCTCTCTCTCTCTCTCTCTCTCTCTGTCTCTCTCACACACACACACACACACTCTCTCTCTCTCTCTCTCTCTCACACACACGCACTTACACACACACTCTCTCTCTCTCTCTCTCTCTCTCTCACACACGCACTTACACACACATATATGCACTCACACACACTCTCTCTCTCTCAATCTCACACACACACACATATATGCACTCACAGACATACACGCTCTCTCTCACTCTCTCACACACACTCACACACACCTGAGCTTTAAGGAGTCCCTGTTCAGCAGAGGTAATGTCTGTGATGTCAGCGCTGATTGTGTTCAGTCTGGTCTGGATCTGCTCCAGCGCTCTGGACTCCACCAATCCCGACAACACTACAGAGAGAGAAACACACAAACACATTATACACACACATCATTGACAGCCAGACATTCATGTAACCTAACATATTTTATATTCATATGTTTTCCTTTAATATGCATAAGGGAAAGTATCATTTTAAAAGATGTAACTCGTTTTAATTTTTTCTCCTAATTACTTTAATTACATTTGAGCAGTTTTCCTGCAAATATTGTGTGTTTCTTTGTCACAGAAATGAGCTGCATGTATGATATTCAAATCTACTAGATTTATACGTTTTCAGATTTAAGTTTTAAGTCGGCGCAATGATATTTTGAGTAAAGCATGTCACACTGTGAAACACTGCTTGCCACAAACATCATCATATACTGTACATCCGGACGATTCCTCTTCTGTAACACATCATTACAATTTTCCGTTGGATTTTGAGTGATTAATAATGAATGAGAATTGGCCCCTTCTAAGATGTGGAATATCAGCAAAGAAATAAAAATAACTGCCTGTGGCTCATTTGTGTTTGTATGTGTGTGTTCGTGTGTGTGTTCGTGTGTGTGTGTGTGTGTGTGTGTGTGTTTGTGTGCATCCCAGATGTTAGAGGTCAACAAGTCAAATAATGGAACTTTAGTTTTCCGGTTGTCCCACGAACATTAAACTGTTTGTGTTTGTGTTTTTATGCAGCTTTACTTCAGGGGCAGAATAGCTGAAAAACTGCCAAGATGGATTGTGAAAAACTCATTCTGAGGATATCCTTGAAGGTAAAAATTCAATAACATTTTTTTAAGGATTATGGGTTTGTGCTAGTCTTCGTCATTATAATGATCTTTATATAAATACATCCGCAGACTGTCAGACAGCAGTAAACAAGTGTGTGTGTTTATTTAGCTGTACTGTGGGCACAGAATGATCCCCTGCTGGTCTGACAGCTCAGTTAGGGAACACTATTTTTAAGTAAAGCAACATTTTGTCGTTGTTTTCATTCTGGTTTAAAACAGTCAATATGATTATCTGTGCGTAAAACAATAGAAGTCTGTGGCATGTCCTCGTTCCCATGGCTCGCTAAATGTGGATGTAAAGGAGATTTGCTGAAGCTTTAAGGTTAAACACTGATGTGCTTTTACTTGGAGCTGTTTCAAGCACAACACACACACACACACACACACACACACACACACAGGTTTATCAGTGTATAAAAGCTTTCTCAGGGGCCACACTGACATTACAGCCATAAATAGACTGCTCTCTCTCACTCCGCCTCGGCTCTTGTTGGCTCCACATGATTTACCTGTTGCGTAAGGCACCATTTCTGTCTTTCAATAAAACTGATGAGAACAAGAGAAACAGAGACAGAGAAAGAGAGGTCCATCTTGGGACCAATTCAAATCTCAGCCCAAATCTTATCCAAAACCTGCTCACATAGGCAGCGTTTTAAGGTCACAGTTATACTGTGTTTTATCAGACGTTTTATCCAAAGTGACTTACAGAACATTCAAGGATTGCATAGGTTGGCATTGCTAGTTTATGGCTGCAAAATTATGATTAAACTGATAATCACATTTATACTTGCACATGAAATTCCTAATATTAATCCCAATAATTCCAAATCATGTCAACTATTTTCTTATTGTAAGTGCATTTGTTCAACAATCACAATGGCAAACAATAAACCCGAGATCCATGACTGGGAAGGTTTGATGGCAGATTTAGTCGCAGAAAACAGCACGAGCGGTTCGTGAAGCAGCCCAGACTGGCTCCATGACACTGATTTGAGAAGATATATCGCGATGGAGATCGCTAACATGTTTGTCAGTGTTTTCAGATCATCTGCGCTTCTTTTGCAGTGCAGAGAGCGTGTGCACATGGTTGTCAGTTTGGGAAGTACGAGCAAAACAAAGAATGCAACCTTTTAAGAGAAAAGCTCTGATTTAACTCTTGACATCTGGCAACCGAGGCCAATGCAAACACCAATGCAATGTTACCAATGCAAGATAACACAAATGTCACATAAAAAAATAAATAATAATAGGATAAATATTGCAGATGATTTTGGGATCAAGATTAAAATACGATTAATCACACTAACAAATTACATTTACTGCCTTTTACCCTTTATTTCTATGTGTTCCTGCACTGTATTTATGCTTATGATTTAGATTATCATCAAAATCCATTTAAGGCAAGAGTAACTACAAAAGCACTTAAATGGAAATAAAAGCCTATGTGTCAAAAAACAATCAGATATGTAAAATCATCAATGAAATCTGACAATTATATAATACATTTGATCTCTTTAGCTCAAATCACTCTTAAAAATGTATTTTTCAGGAATGTTCATTTTATGTGTTTGCAAAAGTAAACTTTAGAAAAGGTGAATGGCTGCTCTACTGTCTAGCAAAAAAACTGTATGTGAGACAAGCATGTACAAATTCACAGTACTCAAAAAACAGTATCTATGTGAAAAGTCCCCGGATGACCTTCTACCACCGGAGAGACTCTGAAGTGTGCATACGATATCCCATGAGGCCACGGGAGAGGAGCTGTGAATGGCAGTAAAGTGATGCAGACAAGTCACTTAGCAACTTAGCTTAGCAACATGCTAACGGCTCTATTGAAATCAATTGTGAGTTGAGTCTGCTGTGCTATTTTTTTGTGGCGTTATTATTATCCATGAAGAGTGTTTGAAATGGATGAGGTTCCAGTTCAATTTGAACATCTAAGTAGATGTTTACATTAACTTTTGAGGTAATATTTTGTCTTTTTAGGAGCTTGACAGAATCAGTTACAGTCTATTTTAAAGCATGGAAAGAGCAAGTTGGACATGCTTAAAAATTCCTCCTTTTGTGTTCGAGTCATCTGAGTTGGAATAACTGAGTTGGAATAACATGAGGGTGAATGAACGATTACATTTTGGCTGAACTATTTCCTTTAAAGGAATAGTTCAGTTAAAAATGAAAAAAGTTTGAAAAGAGTTTGCTAAACACACAAAACAATATATATATTTTGAAGAATATGGTTAACCAACAGTTGATGGACCCCATTGACTTCATAAAAATACTATGTAAGTCAACCATCAACTGTTTAGTTTCCGACATTCTTTAAAATATCTCATGTTGTGTTCAGCAGAGGAAAGAAACTCCTACAAGGTTTGGAGAAACTTGACAGTGAGTAAATGATGACAGGATTTACATGTTTAAGTGAACTATCCCTTTAAATGCAATCCTGTAGGAATAGTCTGTTCTTTCTCCAGAAATGATTTAATTTCTTCTTGATTTGTTCCTTAGAATGAAAAGCTAAACCACCAATTTTCACAATCCCAAGCTCCCTCAAATTGCAGGCTGGAGCGACATTCTTTAAATGTCATGAGAGTGTTTTGTAAGGGCTGTAATTTGGGGATGTGTACCTGTAGTGATGTCCTGCTGCCGTGTGTTGAGCTCTTGAACGGTTGAGCTGTGGCGGGATGCCAGCGCCGTCACACTGGGCCTCATGGTATCAGGAACACCGGGTTGTGCGGTCAGACGCTCCGTCCGAACACAGAGATCTTCCACCTGCGGCTGAAGCTTTTCCAGCTCTGCTATCCGAGCCTGAAACACAGATACAGATCCATATCTGCTGTTAACAAACTCAGAATCACATAAGGCATTCGGAGTTGTTCTAAGCTCCTTCATTGGCAACCTTTGACATTCATGGAATCCTTCCATTCTACAAAAGGTTATTTACACTCTTCAAAATAAAGGTTTCAAAAGGGAGTTTTAGCTGTGATCCCACACAAGAACCATTTTGGGTTCCCTAAAGAACCTTTCAGTGATCAGTTAAACATTGTTTAGTGTGCAATGGCACATTTTAATAATCTTTAAAGAACCTTTTGTGGAATGGAAAGGTTCCATGGATGTTCTTTATGGAACCATCAATGCCAATAAAGAACCTTTATTTTTAAGAGTGGAGAGTGGGAAAAAAGTTATTTAGATTCTTAAATGTTCTTCAAATGAAGACAAAATGGTTATTTTAAGCACTGTTCACTGAAAGGATCTTTGAGGAACCCTAAATGGTTTTATTGCATTGCTGCGAAAACCCCCTTTTTGGAAACCTTTATTTTTTATTTATTTGTTTGAGAGTGTACAGTAGTAGTGAAGTATTTTTTACTTTACTCAAGTACATTTTCCAAGTATCTGTACGTTATCAGAGTGTTTTGAATGTTAAGTAAAAGTTTCCCAAAGAAAAACACTCTGATAAAGTACAGACACTTGAAAAATGTACTTAAGCAGTGTAAAAATACTTCCCTACTGTCCACCTCTGCAGTTACATATCTGTTAACATCTGATCTGAGAACAGTATCTTGCATAAAGTGGCCTGGAATTTGACTGACCTCACAGTCGTCTCTGAGTGTCTGGAGTTCCTGCTGGTTGTCTTTGACTCTAAAGTCTTTTGAGAAGATCAACCATTTCTCCTGTTCCTGCAGGACTCCATCGGCAGCCTTCAGTCCTGATAGAACCGACGCCACCCGCTCTAGAACTTGAGCTCGGTTCCTCAGCTCCTGGATCAGGTTCTGGCAGCTCTCCCATTCCTTACGCACAGAGTCCAGGCCAGAACGGGCCGCCTCTGCAGACAGACCTTCTATAAAGACAGATGGAGTAAATGTAATCAGTAGGAGAAGACAAGAACCATCATGTATCTTAATAAACCCATAATAATTCCCAACCTTTCTCCAACTGTTCAATCATCTTCTCTCCATTCTCCACCAACTCTTTCACCAGAGCCTCATTCTCAGCATGCTCCACCCCCAGGACCTACAAAGACAGGACAAAAATATTCAGTAGGCCAAATATATGAACTAAGTAAATGTTAGTGTGGGTCAACAGAGGATGTCACCTGTAGTTTTTCCTTCAGGTCAGGCGAGTCTCCAGCAGCTCCGGCAGATGATTTCCATGCAGCCAGCTGAGACAAAAGCTTGGGAACATCGGTTTCAGCTCTAAAAAACACAAACACATCACATCAGAGTTCACATGAGGGAGTGCTACAGCTGAGCAGAACAACAGAGAAGATGTGCAAACACTGCATAGCTTATGCTAACGTTCACATAATGTGCTAATTTTGAACATAGGCAAAACCGTATAATGAAAATAAATTATGATATTTTTAGCTTGAACAGCTGCTAATCTGTAATGCTTTGACATTTTAATTGTCAGAAAACACTGTCTGGAATGACATCAGATAGCCTGTGTCAAGCAGGTCCAATATTTTTTTTTTTTTTTTAAGTTTGCATTAAATTCAGTCATTGTGTGAAATCCTGGAGGGACTGATTCATATTTCTAGGGTTTTTGTCAGGTATGTTTGTTTCTCGTACAGTCTCCTGAGCTCGCCGTCTGTATCTAGATGTCGTCTTTTGGGTGGGGCGGGTGGTGGAAGCTCTCGGTCGCTGCTGGTGAAGGTCTGCTCCATCCGTGTTGTTACTGTTGTGATGGTCTCCATGACAACCCTCTCCTGTACATGGGACATCCTGGTCACAGACACTGCTTCGGTTACCTGGAAACAGAACAGACACATGGAATCAATGTTAGATAAAAAGCTCATGTGCGACAATACACACAAGAGAGATGTGTATCTGACCTGGCTGGAGCAGTCCTCGAGTTTTTGGACCAGGTTGTCCCAGCGTTGGGTTAATTGGTCTGTGTCTGTCTCGATCCCCTGAGCCGCGGCTGGACTGTTTAACAGCACCATCACGTCCTGTCCAGCATCTGACAGAGCACTCAGGGTCCTCCGCTTCTGGGCCATGTCCTCCTTAAGACTCTGCCATGGGTTCAGAGGTCAAAACAGTGATGCTCTTATCGACCAGGCAGAATTCAGCCGAGTAATGTTAATTGTTATCATAACCTCAGCTACAAATAGAAAGTTATGCATGTTTGTCTACTCACGGCTAATCTGCGGACGCTGCCATTTATTTCACTGGGGTCTTTAAAATCACAAGTCTGAACTTCAATCAAGGCCTTCTCCTTTTCTGCTAGCCATGATCCAAACAAACTCTGAGTGGACAAAAAAAAGAAAGAAATAATAAGACATTTAAATAAGTAAAGTGATAAGAATAGTACTTTGAAAGCAAAAGAAAAGTTGATTTTCCAAAGCAAAAATGCATCATCATTCATATGTTGCTCCGAAAAAAAAAGAGAAAATAATCATACCGCCCATCTCTACACAGTACTTTGGCATGCAAGCGTAAAACTACACTAATTTACTGTAATATCATAGAGAAAATCTTCTGATTTACATCACAGTTCAGTTTGCTGTAACTGCAAACTGACGGAAGTGGTCTAGACAGGTCAAGATTGTGTGCACTCTACACTAATGATGTACTGGGTCAATGGTAATGGTATCTGCAGGTCATAAACAGCCATAATTCAATCTCACTCTTTCCCAGAATGCAGTCTGAACTGTTAAAAATAGCAACCTGACCCTTAAATGCATTCAATGAACATTACTAGTCCAAGATAAGAGCACAACACAATAGGGCCCAACACAGAGCCCTGAGGCACACCTCCGATAATTTTTTAGCCAGCAGCTGTAGTAAAGTCAGGTTTGTGCTGGATTGAAATTAATGTATGGATGGGCAATATATATATATATATATATATAAATAACATTTAAATTTTGTTTAAATTTGCAAAATCCATAAACTCAAGTAACTATCAATGATCATTATCGGCCTCATTATCAATTTTGTGATTTGTAACAGTGCAAGTTTGTATTTTTGGTACCAGGCCTCACCTGGTCGTCAAGCAGCCGCTGCCACACCAGCTGCATTTCCTCGAGTTTGTTCCAGCGTTCCTCCGTCCAGCGACACACTGCCGCCCAGCGCTCCCCCAGTGACTGGGAAGAGCAGAAGGAAAAACAAGAGAGAGAAAGTTATTCACTGAAGGACTTTTCACACACTTTTATGTCCTTTTGGGAGTGTCAAATGTCTGTTCAGCTCCAAGTTTCTTGCTGCACTGCATACAATGAATTCTCAACACTGCGTCCAACATTAATAGATCTCATTCCTTAGAAGAGCGATCAGTACACCCATGGAAGAAGCTTAAAACAACTTGGTTTCATTACCTTTGCACTTAAGTAAGAAGAAATTTACTATAAGATTCATTATTTTCTGCATTCACTGTAAGATATAAACAGCTTTCACCTTGATCTCAAGTCAAACCCTGCAGGTACTGTCAAATAACATAATTCAATTTGAAGCAAAACGAACAAAATATAAAAATGATCAGAAACAGCTTTCTAATGAGCAAGTGTTCAGCAGTCTGGACCAGGGTTTGCATTCTGTTTCACTATATATGGTTATGTGTTTTGTTTCACTACTGGTACATGAAAATTAGAGCTGAAGAAACACCAAATGACAGTCAAAAAAAAAGTGGCATAAAAACTAATGATTTCTATTGTCTGAAGACAATAATGGCTCTAACCAGACACTGCCATCTTAAAGTTACACTAATTCTGACACAACAAAAAAATTCAGCATTTTATCCACTACCTGCAGTTGGTCCTCCAGGGCAGCAGTGGCGCTCTCCCCACTGTTCTCATCCACAACCACAACCATGTGCGTGAGAGAGTTCACCTTTACCTGCTCCACCTCCAGATCATTCTGCAACACCTGAAGATGTAGTGCAGTGAACAAAGGTCAAAGGTTAGGGTCTAAAGAAGATCTAAAGTTTTATCAATTTTCTTAATTTACTCTCAAAAAAATGTGTGTGTGTGTGTGTTAGGTTGAATATGACCCAGGCATGTTCTCATGTTGCACAGAATATGTAGTAAAAATGTAGGATGTAGTAAGATACAGAGTGGATATGACATTTTTGACTTGAGGTTCTGTACCAAGTATTAAAGTGTGCATGAACGAGCCTCCATATATAGCGTGGACGCGCTTGGGTGATGTGGTCCCCTTCCTATGAGACCGTGAGACTCCTAAATATAAGCATGTGTGTGGGAGCGAACGTGTGTGTGCTCTTCATTCGCTAGCTGAACAAACATGCCGAGGTCGTGTTTGCCCCTCGTTCACTGGGGCATGTGCTGATTTGCTTATTCATTCTTCTCACAACTCAATCTCTTTCCCCTTTCAGCAATCATGGTAAATTCACATTGGAGAAAACTTTTATTTGCAAACAGGTTATGCACACACACGGGACCTCTGATGCGAGTCATTCATTAACCACACAGGACTCCTGAGGACAGTTTTATTGCCCAGAGGTCACGATTTCAGGAGAGTTTATAAAAGTTAATATCCACTTTGTCTCATAATTCTCTTTTAATGTTTCTTAGTAATCTTTTTCTAAAATTTTAAATCTATTTTCCCTATTTCTCACAATCATCAATTGACTTTTCCAATCCGGCCATTTGTCCGTCAAGCTTTAAAGCTCACTGAACTGTTGGACACGTACAAAACCTCTTCTTTCTTTGGAAAATTCCTTTAACAATGGTAAACGGGTGTTATGTTGCATGTAATTTGGTACTAGGTATCCAGAGTGGCTGTTTAATGGAGTTTTATTCGTTCTCTTCCCAAAATCAGCCAGAAATCTTGAAAAATGCAAGCGTTGGATCAGACTTGTCCTTCATTCGTTTTAATTTCCATGATATTTATTCAGTTGAATAAAAAGATTGTACAGATAAAGAGTGTGTGTACAACTGTTGTGCATCTGTTGACTTCATCTTATATCTGGATTATTTGGTTTTAAAACAGAAGAATACTGAATGGACTCAGGTGTGAATCTTCGGTTTCAACAGCTCTGATAAGTAATAAATAATGTGACATGCAGCCAAAGTTATTTTTATTTATTAAAATCTCAGTAGTTAAAGACACTTAATATAAAGGGAGACCAGAAAAACTGTATGTTAAAGTCATTGTTCATGACATGTCGATTGTTGACTTCTTGTTTGCTTAGATTTCCCCTTATAATTGTGCGATATAATTTTTTTTTTTTACATTTATAATTATCTGTATAGCGCTTTTCACAATATATATCGTTTCAAAGCAGAATTTCTTCTACTGTTATACTTAGTGTTTCTACACAATCTAATACAAAAGCTTGTGCTTTCTGACTTGTTTGTGCTTGTGCTTTTTTTAACATTTATATTATAAAATATATTTACTAAATTAGAAATAAATAATTAGAAAATTAATATGAATTATATTTGCTAAATTCTGACGATAGATGATAGCGTTTACCTTTCTAGTACTAATAAAAGAAAAGCAAAAGCTATAACAGTGTTTGTATAACGTTTACTTTCTTTGTTTGAAAGCTCTGTCTAATAATTGATTACACCGAATTGTTAAACAGTGACAGTAAACGAATGAAGATGGAGAATAAGAGCTCAGATGCTGGCGTTCTCCGTGATTTCAAAATAATAGTCCCGCATGCAATCAAAATAAAAGTCCCTCCAACACATCAAAACACATTGCCGATAATAAAAAAAAAAAGTCAAATATCGGCCGATTTATAACAACCACTAATCAAAACGTGTGTATCATAACACAGTTACCAATAATACCCAGTCTTACATTTATTAGAGAAATCAAATGTATCCCTTACTTTGTGCTGCTCTATCTGTGCCAGATATCCCTCCATGTCTCCTGCTATTGGCTCCGTCTCCATCTTCCGGATCCGCCCCTCTGTCTGCGTCAGCCAATCGGAGAGCTGCTGGAGCTGCTGCTGCTGAAGGTCCATCAGAACCTCATGAAGCCTGAAGATGGAGGAGAGAGAGAGGTCATGTTCAAGCACTCTCCTCAAACACAAGAGTCGTGTGTGTGTGTGTGTGTGTGTGTGTGTGTGTGTGTCCGCACCTGGACTGGCGGTCCATGCTGGCGACCCGCAGGTTTTCCCAGCGGGAGTTGAGCAGTGTCATCTGTTCTCGGATCTCATCCTCCTCTTCCTCACTCAGATGGCCTTCAGCGATCAGCTGGTTTCCCGCCTGTAGCACGTTACCCACGCTGCTCTGGTGAGCTGTCAACTCCATCATGAAGGCCTGAGGGCAAGAACACACATCAGTCACAGAACACACACCGTCTTCACAGGCGACTTACACTTCAACACGAGGGAGAGATTTATGGAGACTTTACCGTGGTCAAGTGTGTTTTAGGCACTTCTTCTTGCTTTAAAAAGAAATCATTATTTCAAGTGATATAGCTCATTATAGTAACTGGTCTAAAATTAGTTAATGCTTAATGTATCATGAATTAACAAAGAACAAATGTTACACTATTTATTAATCTATGTTGACATTGATGTATAGATATACTACTGTTAATTAGTTCATAATACCTTAATGGCAATGTATACCTTTAACTTGTTTTATCTAATGTTTTAAAAATGTCTGTTTGAATTTTTTTTAACAATGTGTTTTCCTCAAAAAAAAAATTTATTCTGTTTTAATGGTCTAATTAAATAAGAATTAATTTAATTAACAATTTAATCATTTATTACAATATGAACAAAAAATTGGGGTCCTTTGAATTTCGTTTTACTTTTTCCCAAATTCCTTTATATAAACGTAAAGCTTTTAAATGTTGTTTATATGACTATGTGGTGTTTTTAATAAGCTTTAATACAAACCATGTGCAAAATTCACAAGTCAACACCATTTATGACTATTTTCTTCTTAAAACTGCAGTGAACCAAAGACAGAAGAATAATGAAAATATGTCATTTTGGTGATGAAAGATGAGTTTTAAGGGATAAAATGTATAGACTACAGGGGGATTATAAGTGAAACGCTGGTGAAGTGACTCTCAGGAGATGAAGTTCATGTGTTCATGTCCTCATATAGAGAGACAGCAGACGCTGAAAACACCAGGAGTGTCACGTGTGCTTCAGTCACAGTCTCCTCTGATCTATCAGACCTGGCAGTCTTCTGGGTCCCAGTGGAAATCACCACGATAACGGCCATTGCAACATCAGAACAAATAGAGCCAAATCAAACTACTAGCAACACCCCAGTTATGACATGATTGGTTCGAAGTGTAGAAACAACACTTTCTCAATACAGCAACAAAAAATAAATAAAAGTCAGAGTTTGATGGTTAAAGTGGGACCATAGTGCAGAGACAAACAAGCTCAAGCTTCCAGAAAAGCCCATTGCTCAGAGGATCTGCGCAGCTTTCCCGTATTTGCCTTGCTTTTGTTTTTGCGTCAATGCCTCATGTTGGCGCTCACTTTCTGAGAGGAATGTAAAGCTCTCTCTCTCTCTCACTCTATCAGTTTATGTGCACTGGCTCTGCTGTCTGTCAAATGTCTCCCTGCCTCACAGAATTCCTCACATTCCTGGCATGTTGGGATCATGTTCTCTGAGAGCATCTGAAGATGGGACACGCCAACACTTCGGGAGAGAGAGAGCAGGGGTGCGCGGGATGACCACAGTCTTCATCACTGAAACACTGTCACCGTACTGGAACTTCTAACCTCGATGAAATATCTTGAAAAATATCTATATATTCGATAACATGTTTGATAACACATGGAAAAACTGCCACAACATTAAGAGCATTCAGTTTAAACATCAAGTTGATTTACTTTTTGACCATAATCAATGCATTTCCACGTAACACTTCACTTAAATCCTTTATGTATAATGCAAGGTATTGATAATGTACGTTATAATGCATTAGATCTTTTCATAAATAATTGTAACCAAAGTTAAAAAGTATTAAACATTCAAAGATTCCTTGTTACGTCTGAAATTGATTGTTTGTCGTGTTTTAATGCATTATACTTTCTAAAGTTGTATTATAATGTATTATAACTGTGGTTACATTTATTCATGAGACACACAATGCATTATAAGGAGCATTACAAGGCATAATTAATGCATTAAAATTAAATTTGTAATGCATTATACATAAAGGCTTTAAATAAAGTGTTACCAAATTTTCTCTTCAGCAGAAACTCTTTTGGCTGGGATTATATAATAATAATAATAATATTAATAAGAATTATTGATATTATTCTTATTTATTTATTTAATTTCTAAAATAAAATTTATATTCAGAAAATTTATTCTGAATTTATATTCAGAAAAATATTACTATTTTAATACAAACAAACTTGTATTTCATAACAATAATTATAACAATAATTATTATTTACTTGCAAGAGTTAAACCCTTGAGCTTTTATTTTGGTGGAAAACAGCAGGGAAGCCTTTTAAGTTTCTGTGAGCCTTAATTAAAAAAATCCAGTGAAATGCTGTAATCGTCTGTCCACAAAAATGTTGGAAATTCTGCAAACGTAAAACATAAAGCATAACTATATAATTACTTCATTAAAAACACACTGCGATAAGCGTTAATTCTGTCGCAGAGAAGAGCGTGAAAAAGTAAATAATGAGGATAGAAACCATTTACAATATTTCAAGATAATTTTTTTTTTATAAAATCATAGTGATGGTATATCAATATTCTTTATATATATATATATATATATATATATATATATCATTAAATAACCATGAGATAATGCCAATAGTGGAATAATCCAGTAATAATCCTGGGAAACAGGCCATGCTTTAAATCATTATTCACTGGAAGTCCCCATCTCTGCCCCAGCTCTTCTGTGAGAGAGTTTAAAGCGACCTGAAGGTATACCTCGTGTGTGTGGAACTGGTCTTTGACCTCCTCCACGTCGTCGGACACGTCGTCCTGCATGTGCAGCGTGTCTTCGGCCGACAGCAGCCAGGTGAGCACCTCCTCCAGAGTCATCTGATACGTGTCCAGATTCACATCGGTCTCGGTCTCGGTCTCGGTCCTCGTGCTGCTCACCTCCTCCGGCTCTCCAGCCAATCCCTGCACAGCAACACACACACACACACCTTCACCTCGAGAAACTTATATAACGTTAAACAGAGTGTTAACTAATAATTCAGGAGGATTGACTTCCGTTGAATGTTCCACGTATGTCTCTGTGTGACTTACTGGATGTGTTTGCACTCGTGTGTAAAGCGTTCGGACGCTGTGAAGACACAGGTGAAGAACCGATGACATGTGGTAAATGATGTCATATATGAATGTGCGTAGGCATTAATGAATCTGAAAGCTGTAGTGAAGGAGACTTTAAAGGACCAATGACATCAGACTGAAGATTTATACATCACAGGCCGTTTACACCTGGTATTCAGATGAGTTTTGGTCGATCGAAACACACGTAGATGTGAGAGACACATTCCTGTTTACAACTGGTGTTTTAATCGTCTCTTTTGTCCACTTTCCACCACTTCTGTCCTGATTTCTTCGAGCGGAGGGTCTATGGACGGGTAAAAGTGTGTTTGTTTTTTTCAGCTCTTTCAATCTAATGGGCAAAATAAGCTCATACAATTTACATATGAACACGACCGGAGACGACGGAAAACACACGGAGAGAATCAGCTTTAGTTTCTGCAAGACCAGCTGAACACTGTGAGTGTGTGTTAGAGATCAGGAATGGTGAGAGAACCAAACTTCTCGTCTTCAAACCAAACTTGGGTCTTCAGCCCAAGTTTAAAACCTGTCTATCTAGAGCTCTTCTCATAATGTTCACGCATTAGATCAGTAGACGGAGAGAAGACGGTCTTTTGTGGCTGTTTGAACACATTCGTCCACATAAGTGTTCACACTACGAAAGCAATCCGGTCAAATGTGTTTTAACTCCCTCTGGAAGTGGTTGAAAGTGGACGAGCTCAAACGTTTTAGACCCGGTTACACCAGTATTTAGAGTCGTCAACTTGTGATCCGATCAACCAAAATGCATCTTAATACCAGGTGTAAACAGGACCATGTCCTTGAATGTGCTAAAACTCCCATCCACCCCCTTTTCTGCACATGTAAAAACTTCTTAAAATGGACATCATTTCAAATACATGTTCTGTTGACACTCCTCTAAATGTAAAAATAGTTCATTTTTTAGAGGGTGGAATTTTGTCCTGGATGTGTTTACTGAGATTCACTCCAGCATCTGTTGTGCGATGACCTTTCATGCTACCATTGAACACACACAAGAGAATCACTTATGGGAAAAATCATAACTGAAGTTCAAGAGTCTGAACCACACTATCTCTCAGCCAATCGCCACACCTTCACACAGACAATTCAGACAATACTGCCATTGGCACGTGTCCTCAGCTGAACACAAAACAGGGCCGGTCATGGGATATCATCCACATTCTCAGATGTTTATGTCCCACGCCTTAAAATTTGACAGCTTTTCTAAAACCGGCGACCTACATTCCACAGCACACCCAAGCCACAAATGCCACAGCTCATTGATAAGAGTGAAACACTAATCGTGAGTCCGATGGTAATAGAAGCCATTGTGCTGTATAATAAAAGAGACAGAATCAGGTAAATGAACCCGTCAGATCTGAAATCTGACTTTGGGGAAACCAAACGGCACCACACCCGGGAACTCTGGGGAACATCACAACAGTGGGAAAAATAAGAGAGATAACAAATAATAAGCTTGGACTGATAACTCTGTTCAGATCTTAGAAAAGCAACACTGCCATAGGGAGTATGACATGAACAAAACATGGTATTACCATTACCAAAAAAGCAGGGAATTGTCATGATAGATGTCAAGAAAAGGGTATTGCCATGGTACCACATAATACAAAAAAGCGTTGTGCAATTGCCATGGTTCAAATATAGAAGCATGACATTGTCATGATAGAGGTTCAAAAACATGGTATTACCATAGCACCATATCCAAAAAAACATGATATTGCCAGAGTACAAAAAGGGATAAAAACATGGTCAAAGTGCAAGAAAAAGGCATTGTCATGATAGTTGGTCAAGAACATGGTATCATATCCAAAACACATGGCATTGCCATAGTAGAAGTCAAAGAATATGGTATTACCATGAGAAAAAGCATGGCATTGTCATGATAGAAGTAAAAAATATGGTTTATTTTGGGTACGTTTCTGTTGGTAAAAAAAAAAAACTGTGACTAATAATAATCAACTCCAGAACATTTTCATTTAGGGCTGTTTGTAGAACTTAATAGAGATGTTGACCGATGAGACTGAACATCATACGTTTGGTAGAAGAGGCAAGGTCACCATTTCAAAAGACTGGATCTCATCTGAACAAAGAAAAACAGTCAACATTAATTTTACCAGAGCTGAAAGAACATTTAAACTGTGCTAATAGGAGCAACTGAGTCCTCAAACAAGGCTTTGTTCCTTGTATAAATGCACAGAGAACGGCCCTCGTCTGGAGGAAAAGGTCATCTGATGAAAATATTCCACTGGAATTCCCAACTTCATCCCACATGCGGGATGAGACTTTGTTATTTCTGATCGACTGCAAGAGTGTGTGCAGTGTGTGTGCAGTGTGTGTGCACGGAGGGCGGTGAAGCAAAGCTGCAACAAGCAGCATTGAAACATTTGTGGTCTGACGAATGCAGAACCACCCAAACGCCCTACAGCGTGTCAACCCTGCACAGATGCAGAGAGAAGAGATCAACAGTGTGAGGCATTTAACCATTGATTATGCTGGATTAATGATTATTGTCAGGCAAAGTTTTGAGAGTGACAACCACATTTAACTGTGGGTGTGAATCCCTAAATTATCATTCCAAACAGACTTGTGTCAAAACAGTCTAATAGCATAACACTCGGTCTTGGTTTAAGTCTATTGTTAGGCTTGACGTTAAAGAGAAAACTATCTGTCATGATTCATTCATCAGCTGACTTTAGAGATCTACAAAACTTTCTCCACAGAGTCATTCAGAAGCAAATGCAAGCAATCCAGTTTGAGTGGTCAGACAAGCAGCTCATTTCGGTTATTAAAGGCATTAAGGGTTTATTACTGCAGCCTGTCAGACATGACCTAAAAACTGGCATTATCATGATAAATGTCTATAAAAGCCTGATAGTATTACTATGGTACATGCCCTAAAAACATGGCTTTAACATGGTAAATGTCCACAAAAGCATGATATTACTATGGTACATGTCCTATAAACATGGCATTACGATGAAAATGTCCATAAATGCATGATATTACTATGGTACATGCCCTAAAAACAAGACATTACCATGATAAATGTCCATAAAAGCATGATATTACTATGGTACACGTCCTATAAACATGACATTACCACGATAAATGTCCATAAAAGCATATTACTATGGTACACGTCCTATAAACATGACATTACCACGATAAATGTCCATAAATGCATGATATTACTATGGTACACGTCCTATAAACATGACATTACCACGATAAATGTCCATAAATGCATGATATTACTATGGTACACGTCCTATAAACATGACATTACCACGATAAATGTCCATAAATGCATGATATTACTATGGTACACGTCCTATAAACATGACATTACCACGATAAATGTCCATAAAAGCATGATATTACTATGGTGTATGTGCTTAAAACATGGCATGCTACTTTTTAATAGCACTTGTATACAGCTATGCAAGTAACGATAACTGTCCGCCCTTCTCTGACAGCGTGTTACAATACAGCACACTATATACGCTGGACGACTGTGTGACTCACTCTTACCAGTGACAGCAGAAGGCAGAGAGGAAGAAAGAGTGTGTGCGCGAGAGAGAGCGAGAAAAGGAAAGCAGAGTTATGTGTTGGCATGAGAGTGTGATGCCCGTTTTCCACAGGAACTTCCTCATCAGAAAACACCAGAGAAACAACAACCTCTTTTACAACCGCCATTGCAATCTGTTTTGCATCTTGTGTATTTTCTGAGCACTGTATAAGCAGCTGTATACAGTCCAGAGGATTTCCTCTAGTGGTCACACTGAGCTGAATAAGCAGGTGGCTGAGTTAAATATATCTCCAACTCCGCTGTGTACAACACTTCATTATTAGGTGCCCATCTGAACAGCTGTGCCCATCTGTTCAAAATCATACTTCCCATTTGCCATCGGGACCCTCGATATTAGCTTGAGTTTATAAACACTGAGTCACTAGATAAATGCAGAAGGTCTTTGTGGTTTCTCAGTCACTTACAGTTTCAGTAATAAGAGGACTTACGCTAATGTCTACAAGCAGCGGATTGCAACGTGTCAAAATAAAAGCGCCCCCAATATAATCAACAAAGTCTTCCATGTCTGGTCACATCAGCTTTCAGTTGACAGACACTGTTTCTGCATTTTTGTTGCTATAAATATGATAAATGAGCAGTACTAACATACTTATATATGTATAGTTATTCTTCTTGGTGTGAACAACGTGCCTTTACACCAATCGGCCCTGACCGATCCACCTTAAAACCAACTGCAAACCACATTAAGAGAACCTTAAAAACTTCTTCAAATGGGCCTGAACACTCGATTACGACCATTAGGGCTCATGATGCAAACCCCGATCTCATATGTTTAACTGATGTCCTGCCTTGAGTAAGCACATGTGTGTGTTCGGGTACCCAGTGCACTCACAGCATGTCCCTCATCGTGCTCCACCTTATAACGTCGGGGCAGCGTCTCCACCTCTCTGATGTCATCCAGTGTGATGTCATTGGGGAACACAGCGAAGAGTGAGGTCACATACATGATGATGGACTTCTTATCTGGCAACTGCACCGCCACATCTGAGAAACACACACACACACACACACAGAGAGAGAGAGAGAGTATGAGTATGAATAAGGGTGTGTGTGTGTTTATGGAGTTGCTGTATGAGGTCCCTCTGATTAGTTGTGGCTCATGTGAACTTGTGTTCAGGAAAAGCCATGTAATCCAATCAAGTCCAGATGATTAGAGCCAGGATCTGGGCTCTGGAATGTCCTGGACCCCGGTTTGTTGACTGGCATTATTTCAATGGTTCGACTCAGATTCCCCGCTTCAGGCGTAAATAGCAATCTATGGCCAGATCTCCAAATAAGGCCAGCATTTTAGTCAGATGAAGATGATGATCAAGCACTTTAAAGATTCTGTAGACTAAGTTAATTTCAGCGAAATTTTGTTGGTCGAAAAAGGTTGATTGTCCATTAGATATGGCTTAGTGTGACTGTCTAGTTGCAAAGGCTGTGATTTAATCAAATGTATGCGTGTTTCAGAGCGAAGCACAGCACTGTGTTCTTGCATGCAGCTCATGATAGTTTAGGATCTCAATCTGCATCAAACCATCTTCACAAACTTGTAATGAGAAGCATTTCTCAAACAAAAGACGAGCTTTAATGGCTCCCGGAGGATTGCCAACAAAATAAATGTTTGCTGGTTTAACTTTTGAACGTGACAATTAAGACTTTTAGTTTTGTAATTTTACAGTTGTAATATAAAAAAAATGAACATATTAAATTACAATTAATATAATAAAATATTTTTTTATTTTAAAATATTATTTACTTTTTTAATTAATAACTTTTTCATATATATATATATATATATATCATTTTTATTTTATTATTTTTTTTTATTAAACTTATTAATTTATAATTTAATCATTTATTATTACTATTACTACTACTATTTTCCTTTTTATAACACTATTTATATAAAATCACAAAATTTGGGCCATATTTACAGCCCAACAAACAGTCAACCAAGATTTATTTTTATTTTTATCGCATTATAAACACAATCACAATTGTTATCAGAAAAATAAAAATAAAAATTTGATTTTCCCCCAAATTGTGCCTATTGTCTAATGTAAACAGTGTAGCAATGTATGAAGTCCACTACAGAAGTCACTTTAAAACCAAGTATTGCCTTTGCCCTCATGCGAAACTTCTGATTACATGGATATCTATTTAAGTGACAGAATTTCATCAGTAAACATTTGCCGAACAATGAAAAGTTAATAGTTAGATGTCCTTCTGATCTGGAGAAGTTCTGGAGCCATGATGCTTCTTTACCTTCTGGATCCAGAAGTCTCTCAATGTTGAGCTGATCTTTGGCGAATGTGAACGCGTGGTCCAGCCTCTCGACCGGGGTAAGATGAGCCACTTCCTCCCAGCTGAAGCTTTGAGGCCTGGAACAGAGTTCATACCTGGGATTAGCAGAGTCTAAAAGAGCGTTCACACATGAACCTGAAGTCATTCACCGTCAATGAGAGCTGGAGTTTCACTTTTCAGAAACCGAACTGTGTGTGAACAGATGCGTATTCAGGACTGAAAACCAGATTCTGCTGTAAGTCTGGATGAAGCTCACAGGCCGAGAAGAGCTTGAAGACATACAAGCAGGTCCACGTGAATCTACAGCGTGTCTGCAAACATGAAACTCCCGCAACTCATAGTCAAACATCCTCCTTTCCTCAGTGTTTGGTTGTTAAATATTTGCTAATCTGATAATGCTTTCGGCTGCCAATAAGAGTGTAGTACTAAGATGTGTTTAACACACTTTGTTTAAACCTATTACGCAGATTTTCCCACAAAAACCAGAGCAGAAAATGTGGAAAAGGTCTGTGGATTACATCTGGGCCTACCGACTTGATCTCAATCCCTTCATCTGCAAACATTTCATATTACTTACATAAATGAATGAAGATGTAAATGTGCAAACATGTATTAAATCCTCTGAGAGTCAGAAGCATTTTTCTGATAATGTTCTCTGAGATGTTGTTGTGTCTACCTTATCGTGAGATGTTACATTACAATTCAAAATAAAAGCCTCATACACACTGCTGTGTGTGTGTGTGTGTGTGTGTGTGTGTGTGTGTGTGTGTGTGTGTGTGTGTGTGTGTGTGTGTGTGTGTGTGTGTGTGTGTGTGTGTGTGTGTGTGTGTGTCTGTCAGTTCCTGCGGCTCATGTCTGACAGACCGAACAGCTTATGAACACAAACTCTCTTGACCTCTGACCCAATCAATACGCTCCATAGCCTTTCCCTAGAGACCGCGCTGACAGCAGTCTAAACATGCGCGCACTACGAGTATGTGTGTGTGTGTGTGTGTTACCTGAAGTGGTGTAAGATGGCGTTAAACGCGAGGCCGTCCGCCCAGCTGGTGGTGAAGTTGAGCACGTTGACGTTGTTGTAGTTACGGGTGCAGTTTCTCACCCAGCTCAGCAAAATCTTCTCACTGTTGGTCTGCTGAAGACTGGACATCACATCCTTCATGACGTCCTTAACCTGCGCGCCACACACACACACACACACACAGGTTTGTTTGACTATATTAGTGAGGACATCTCATCTCTTGTTCTGTCATGTTTGTCGTGTGTTTTCTGACCTGCCAGTGCAGTATGATACTCCAGATGAGTCCGAGAGTAAGCTTATGATTCCCATCTACAATATCTGTCCCTCCGATATTCACCAGCTCCACCTGAAGGGATAAAAGAAGGATCAAAAAAGAACTGGTCATACAACAGTTAAACAAATGTAATAAACAAAAACAAAACTCTTCAACTCTTCTTTGATTTCAAGACATCAAAACAAAATGCAAAAATAAACAGTGAAACAAAATATAATAAAAAACTAAACACAAACAAGCAACAACAAAAACACAAACAAAACAAAATAACAAAAACAAAAGCAGAATAAATAAACAAAACAAACAAAATCATTCAAAAAATACATTTAAAAAAAAATAAACATATTTAAGTTCAAATAAAACTGAATGGATACAAAACTTGAGGAAAAAAAAGAAAAAAGTATGTACTACCATTTTACAATAAGTTTCCATTTGTTAACATTACATGAATTAACATGAACAATAACAAAACATCTAAAGAATTGATGGCAACACTTTCAATATGGATCATGTGTTAAAGGGATACTCCACTTTAAAATGAAAATTCTGTCATCATATACTCACCCTCATGTTGTTTCAAACCTGTATGCATTTATTTCTTCTGCTGAACAGAAAGGAAGATATTTAGAAAGAATGTCAGTAACCAGACAGTTTTAGATACCATTGACTTCCATAGTAGGAAAAAAAATATACTATGGAAGTCAATGAGACCCAGAAACTGTCTGGTTACTGACATTCTTTCTAAATATCTTCCTTTCTGTTCAGCAGAAGAAATAAATGCATACAGGTTTGAAACAACATGAGGGTGAGTATATGATGACAGAATTTTCATTTTAAAGTGGAGTATCCCTTTAACATTAGTTAATGTATTGTTTAATGTAAACAATGGAAAAAACATAAGTTACAGTATTTATTAATCTTTATAAATAAAAATCCAGCTGTTAATTGTTTGTTTGTTCATGTTAGTTCACAGTGCATTAACTAATGTTAACAAATACCTTTGATTTTAATGACGTATTAGTAAATGTTGAAATTAACATAAACAGATTAATAAATGCTGTAGAATTATCATTCATTCTTAGTTCATGTTAACTAAAGTAGTTAACTAATGAACCTTATTGTAAAGTAACCAAAATAATGATCAATAAGTTATAAAAACATATGTTTTACATTGCTTTAACTCATCAAAATAAGTTCAGCAACTTTAAACTTTTCACCCATTGCTTTCTCACATCATTTGCATCAAAGCTCTGAAGACGCTTCTGAAAATGTCCATTCTAGACGTTTCAGGAGCATGTAAAACCACAACTAACTGAAGTATGTTTGAAGCTCAAGGCAAGCGGTCCATTTACTCGACATTTAATCAATATTCTTTTGAATGATTGATAATTGTGTCGGTGGACTTATTTCTGATAACACCTAATACACTGCAGGTACACAACACAAAACATGTATAGTGGGAAAGCTGAAACGGGTATTACACATGCTGAAAGTCTCAAACTGTCCAGATACTGGATGATTAATTGGCCTATCCTATAATTATCCGAGAGCTTTCCATTCACACGGCACTGATTCCTGTGTTTTAATCTCTTAACCGTCAGAAGCGGATCTCTCTCAGGCTAGTGCGGGTTCATCACACCTGGCCCAGATGTGCGCTGATCCTCCAGTGATCTCCCATAAACACTGCCACACACTTAATGATGTTGACGGAATAGTTTCTGTGATTGTGATGTTCAGACTCAGTTCACTCTCACTCCTGATACTGGCTTGTGTTGGACTCTCTGAGCAAACATGACAGCTTAAGTCCAGCCATTTAGTTGTCAGTGCAGGAGTGGATAATCTCCAGTGTGATTTACACACACACACACACACACACACACACACACACACACACGTCACGGGAACGACTCGCTCACATTTCTCAGGGTTTAGATGAAGGCTGGTAATAGCAGGTTGGGAACAACTGTGTGTTTATATATTCCATATGAAGCAACGGCGTTTCAAGACACATATACAAAACATTTAACTTTTGCAATGTAACATTTTTGAGTTTAGTTGGAAATATTGTCGGTCAGGACTATCATTAACTGTGGTTATATTAGTCGTTTCAGAGGTGGGGAAAGTTATTACATACATTTTGATAAAATATTATGATTATTATGTTTTGCAACGCTTTACAATAAGGTCCATTACAGTATTTATTCATTTTTATTAAATGTTAAAAATCTAAAATTAAATGTTGAATTCTAGTGTGATTTAATAAATATCTATTATTAACAATGTTGAAAGCTGCTTTAATAAATGCTTTTTGTGAAAATTGTGGTCTTTTTATGAAGAAAACTTTTGATAAATTTTAATGCATCCTTGCTGAATTAAACTATTAATGTCTTAAAAAATTATCTTACTGACCAAAATTAAGAAATTAATGCATGAGATTAATTAAATAACTGTACTAATAATCAATTCTGTTCTGTGTGATTTTTAAAGCTGTAAATAAGCAAACACACAATAAAATTATGTTTATCAGTAAATGATGGAGAAAAAATAATTGGAGTAGAAATAGTACATTTATTTACCAAATTTATGTATTTACATATAGCATATTTATATTTATATATATATATATATTATTATTATTATTATTATTATTTTATAACATTGTATCAATAGTGCATTTATTTTTTACATATTATAGCAATACTTATTTTTTCTATCGATTGCTATTTTTTCAATTCTATTGATTTGTTATTCATTTTATCACCGTTTATTTGAATATATATTAAAAAAAAATCTATATTAGTAAACTATTTGACGAAAATTTAATAAAATAAATGTTTTAATAAAATATTCAAATATTGGTATCACGGCAGCACCACGTCTACCGAGGACAATGATCTGCAATATGAATGAATGTGACAGAAGGAAACATTGAGCACATTGTTAATAGCATCTGTGTTTGTGTGTGTGTGTGTGTGTGTGTGTGTGTGTGTGTGTGTGTGTGTGTGTGTGTGTGTGTGTGTGTGTGTGTGTGTGTGTGTGTGTGTGTGTGTGTGTGTGTCTGACCCCAAGCCATCAGAGGACATGTCAAAATGCAGAGACCTTGCTGTCAAAACGACCCGCTAATGTCCCGAAAAAAGACACACAAGAACTGTAAACTATTTTAATTAGACTGCCCTTCCCCAGGCAGCGTCTGTCAGCTGATACGAGGCAAGGAATAAAACTAATGAGCCCAGAGTGTGTCCGACAGCAAGGAGAAACACGACTCACGCTGTTCTGGTGCAGGACCTGCAGGACTCGGTTCACGTTGTTGAGGGAGTGAACTCTGGTCGAGCCGCGCTCTTTGGTCTGAGAGAGAGAGAGAGAGACGGAGAGAGAGAGTTACTCCATACAGTCACGTTGAAGAGCTTCTTCATCTCACACCAGGGACATTAAACACTTACAATGAAAATGCATGTGCACTAATAATCAACAGGTTAAAAATGATAAAGAAGATCGATGAAGATGAAGATGAAGATGAAGCCTACAGCGGTCACCTCTCAGCTGTCACTCAGACTGTCTGTGTGTGTAATTCTAAAGTGTTTGGTTGAGGCTAAATATAAACGCATAGTTCAGACACATTACACTCACACACACACACACACACACACACACTCACCAGTGTGCTTCCAGTCAGTCCCTCCAGGAGGTCGAGGAGTTTTCTGCCGTCTCTCAGGTCAGAGAACATGTCTTTGATGGGCGTCTTCCCCGTCTAAAACACAGGACATTAAAGAAACATTAATACAATTCATATGTCAAGTCCTTCCTCAACAAAAAAACAGAAACCCACCGGTTTACTTACAGTGGTTCTGCATATTACTGGGATAGGCTGTGCGATTTTGGCTTCCAACAATTATGAAAACAAGATAATCGAGGTAAAAAAGATTATTGTGAGTTATAAATGCTGTTGCTAAACTGCGGGACGCTCTTGATATTAATCAGTGTTATTAAAAGTGCATTAAGCTGCAAAGGAGTCACTGTTCCCCAGGCGTCTTTCTCCGAGACGGAGCCGAACACGGATAAGGAAAGTGGGCTTCGGATACGCGCCTAAACACAAAAAAATTCAAAATGCTTTTTTGGTGAGTATTCACATAAACACAGTCGGTTATGTCTTGAGTAAACATACACATTTGAGAAAGAAACACATGTGTAACAGTATATTGGATCCTTGCATGAGCTCTTAAAGTGACGGCAGCCTAATAATCCTGCAAATGACAAAAGAAATCACTCGCTGGTCTTGACTGAATAACTTAAGTAGCTTTAATAAGGATTAATCTATACTTAATGTAATGTAGTGTTATTTTACATTTGATTTTTGATTTATTTCCATTGTAGGCTATAGTTATCTGGATACCACTGTTAGTACATCTTCCTGAAAAACCTAAAACACGGTTTATTTCATTTGTATTTTCGCTCCGTTATATTTTTCTCGGTTTTGTTTGTAATTTGTTTCTTTACTCTTCTTGTATTGCTGACTGTTGACATGTCTTCTGTAACTGTTTTGAGGACTTTTACTTACCGAGTATTGGTTTTAGCTGAAGTGCAGATAATTGTGAGATTTCAATTACATCTAAAATTACTCAAATCATGAAATAAGACTTTAATCGTATCAAACTGACCAATAATCATGATTTCAATATTGACCGAAAACAATCGTGATTATGATTTTTGCCGTAATAGAGGCGCCCTAGAGGATATACAACATTTTAACATCCGAACAATGACATGCAGAGACATCCCACCTCTCCCGGAAGGTCCGGGAGTCTCCCGAATATTGACAGCGACTCCCTGAATTATATAAAATATCCCTGAAATCGAGCAAGTAAGAGAGAAACCCTGTTTCCACCAGATATTAAGATGATGTTTCGGTGAACCAATCATAAGCGGTCAGCTAAGACTTATTATCGTTATTACACTTGTGTTCGGATTCTGTGGAGACTCTCGCCTCTCATTTCATCACACTGAACTACATCATTTCACTTCCGTCGCTTATGAGAATGAATATGATGTAGTGTAATGTATTATTCACTTCTTTAGTACTGTATTCATCGGTCAGGTGTAGTGTTGTTTTCTGGATGGGAAGCTTTTGTGCGTGTCCTCCTTCACATGAAAGTTTAAACAGCGTGCTCTCATTCATTATCATTAATTATGCGAGAGAGTGATTATCCCGAGACTGACCTCAGACACCAAACGCATCACTAAAACATCATGACTGCAGTATGTTCAGTGTACTTATGCAAATCAGCCTCCGTGATTCAAACAGATCGTTTCAATCCGGGCTTCTGATTGGTTATTGCAGACAGAAAACTTGTTATGATTTAAAATAAGTGTTTTCTATGTAAATATATAGTAAAGTGTAAATTATTCCTGTGATCAAAGCTGAACTTCCAGCATCATTACTCCAGTCTTCAGTGTCACATGATCCTTCAGAAATCAGTCTAATATGAGGATTTGATGCTTAAGAAACATTGTTTGTATTGACTATATTCACAATACACTGCAGAACAGCCTTGAGTGGATTATTTCTTAAAAGGAGGAACACGAAAGTTTCAGATGTCTGCCAGAGCTTGAGTGGTTCTTGAGGAGACCAGCCATTAAAGCAGAAGTTCAGAAGTTCAGCATGAGCGGGGATCTGCGCTTACCTTGGAGAACTGAGCATTGATCCACTTCGTGAAAGTCTTCTTCTGTACGGCATCATGTTCATCTGAAAGAGGAAGGAAACACGAGAAAATTACAACAGATTTTATGGCACGTGGAAGGTGTGGGCGATATGACCAACATCTTATTTCACGACAACGATGCACATCACGAGATACTTGAGTTATATTTGTTGGTAAAAAATAATAACAAATAAGCTAATTACAAACCAAAGGGACTTTAAAATATAACAAAAATATGAATTAAACAACTTAGCTTTTTCAGGTACAATAGATTTATTTATTGAGGAGTTAGAAATAGTACAGAAATGAACAGAAATACTAAATATTGACAGAAATAAATACAACCCAAATGAAAGTGTCAGTCAGTCTCTCGTCACTCTGCATGTGAACTGACACATTTTCTTTATATTATAGCTGGCCGCACAATTACAAATACAGCCCAGCATATTTCTGTAGAATTCAAACACATACTGTGTGTGTGTAGATATAATCCTTTCATCTACCAATAAAAGTGTGTTACCACCAACAATGCCTAATGACTTCTGCAGACAAAAAACTCTGCAAAAGCCATGTGGGGCTGCTCTTAACTAGAGGCCTTTAAACTAATTACTCATTGACGACGTTTAAACCGCAAGATACCTGGAGGTGCAAGTCAAGTATGGGACCAATAAGATGCTTCCTTGGACCTGTCAATCAAAGCTGACCCACGACAGGAGGAGGCGGAGTCTGTCTAATGGCGCGTTTCCACCGAGCGGTACGGTACGGTACGGGTCGGGTCGGTACCCTTTTATTTGCGTTTCCACTGCCAAAAGTTGAGAATGGTACCAAAAAGCCGAACCGTACCGTACCACTTTTTGGGTACCCTTCCGTTGGGGTACCTAGCACAGTGGTACGGTACTAAAAGGTGGAGCTAGACTCACTGCAGGACGTTGATTGGTTGACAGAGAATCGTCACTTGCGCGTGCTACGAGGGGAATGACAACATAAGAAGCGCCATTTTTTAATATACAGTTTAATATAATACTACTGTTACTGTGTCACGAAATGTAATTTTAAGAGTTTTTCAGGCGAGAATGTAGTTGTTTAAAGCTCAAATCTGTGGTTTATTTATAAAGATGATTTGTTTTTCCCCGGTTGTGAGATCCATGCGATCAGCGGGCGCTCGGCGCTCATGTTTCCCGGCTGGATGAGCCTTTCCTCGGCTAAGTTAGTTCTTCTGACGTTCGCCGATGACTCCGACGGTAACGTTAGTGGTTAAACATGAGATATAATTCGTCTTGTGCAGACCTAACGGGCGATCTTTGGTCTCGTGAATATATAATTCGTTCCATGTCAATCGTTTTGGCTGAGGGCTAAGTTTAGTTTCATATTATAGGCTATTTGTATTTAACTTTACTGTTGTAATGTTAGACTAGAGTGCAGCATTTGGACATTTGACTGAATTGTTTGCTTTATGTCTTATTGTATAGCTTCTTGTACCTTTTACTTAAACTTTTATATTGGCTATTATTGATAAAACTGAAATTCTACAAAAAGAAATATGGTTTCTTGTCATTTTCTTATTACAAGATTATCACTGATGTTTATTGCAACATTTGTACAAATGCATATATTGCCTGTAATATGTGTAATTTTTTTTATTATTTAAACGAAAAGAGGTAACAGTTAACGTTAGGGTTGTGTTTTAAATTTCGTTTTGTTATAAATAGAATAACGTATAACGTGCAGTGAATAATCAATATGCGTTGCGCATGAACCACATTTGTGTCCCTATAATGTTTAATTTATTTAAATGAAAACGAAAAGAGGCAGAGTAGTGTTTTATAACATATTTCGTTTTATTGTTGCTTAAAATGTACATACAGAGATAACCGGAGTAGCAGAGCGAGCTGAGTGACGCTTTTAAGAACGCGCTGTACCATTTGCATGTAGGAGTCGCACATGGCAAGTACAAACTTTGCGTACTTAATATTGAGAAAAGCCTAATGTCGGCGCTTGTCTTCTTGTGACAAACATGTCGAGGAGCAAGAACAAGATCTGCTGTATATGTCATCCATTGTAGTTTACTATGTTCTTCTTCGCGCGAAAATGACGTCGATCGAAACACCACGCCTATCAAGCACTTAGCGTCTTTTTTCAAACTGCCAGCGTCTGTTCTACATTATAACCCTATGGAGTAAACCGTTTTTTCAAAAAAGTCCTGAGCGCTTTTTTAGACGCCACCGCCGGCGTCTTTTTCTGCAGCTCAGAGCGTCTTTTTAAGTTGAAAAAAGTTCAACTTTTCTGAAAAGAACGCCCTACGTCAAGCGCCTTTTTGACAGCTGACCAATGACAAGCGAGTAGCGAGACCTGTCGTTTCCATAACAACAAGAACAACTGTCTGTCGTGCACCCACAAACGTCTTTGTGAACCGACATTCTCCTCCCCGGTAACTTCAAAAGCCAACGCAAGAGCCAACTTTCTCTTTCTCGACATTTTTTGCATCACACAGCACTAGGCTACTGTTGCAGCTGTTGTTATAGCAACAAAAGACGCGCTCGGCTGCTATTTGTAACCGAACGCTGCCAGCGTTTTTTTTTTTGCTAAAAAAACGCCGTTGTCAACTTTTTCTTGTCAAAAAAGACGCTAAGTGTGAACATAGCCGGTACTGTTGGCAGTGGAAACGCTAGCCAGATCATGGTTAACAGACCCGAACCGTACCGTACTGTACCGTACCGTACTGTACTGCTCAGTGGAAACGAGCCATAACGCAGGATCAAGTCAAAACTTTACAGCAATGTGTCTGTTGTCCATATATCCCTGTTTGAATCTAAACTGAGCCCCGAAACAGCGATTATATTAAACAATGTTTAATATTGGTAACATATGATAAGCCTCATTGGTGATATATTTGACATGTGGGGAGAGAGTTGTGGAAGGCCTATACTTCATGTTAAACATAAATATATAGCAGCAAAGACAACGTCGGCAGTGTTGACGGCAAAATAGGCTACAGAATAATTCGTTCTGTATTGAGAGGTGCAATATTTGAAAATCGATAATATTTTTTAAAATGGCATTTATTGTATTTATGTCAAAACTTTCAAACATCAAAATGTCACTTATTAATATGTATTCGTGTCAAAATTACATCTTTTCCTATTCTATTTTGCCTGGAAACGCTTCCAACACGCTTGCGTGTCGTGTGAAAAATAGGCGTTCTAGAATGCACGCGTTTTCCGCGCGTCTCGAGCTGCGCCCAGACGCGTGTGTCACACAGGCAGTTAACATGGGAGCTGAAATAAAAACGGACACGACACGCAGCCAGTGTGTCGCCGGCCTTACAAATCTGGAACGCGGTCATTCTTAGAAGTATCGATACTAATAAATTAAGGAATCGTGACGTTTTTAATTTCCGATTTACTTTTGAAGTATCGGTGCACCGTGCAACAGAGCAAGGTAGGCAACGTACCTCCATATGTCACTCCTCGCGTCATCTTTCTACGAGTCGTGGACCACTTGTGCTCGCACATTCAGCCATCTCGCTGTAGTGTTTTGTCACATGACACTGACAGCGGCAGGTTCTTTGCTGCGTGCGTCAGGAAAAAAACACAGACGTCCATAGGGAGGCGTTGTTTTGTTTTTTTAAAGTATCTATACTGATAAATTTAGGTATCGTGACGTTTTTAATTTCCGAGTATCGCGATACTTTTGAAGTATCGGTACACCGTGCAACACTACAACACACACATAACACACGCAGCCCACCTAGCAGTGATACATCTATCACACACAGGAAGAAACAGATCATCATCAGTGTCAACAATGCAATGTCACGGGTCATCTTTACACACACTCTACTCAACTAACGGCTCTGAATGGTCAAAAAAGGTGTTCAGGTAATAGTTATATATATATATATATATATATATATATATATATATATATATATATATATATATATTATATCAAAATATATATTTTGAACAATGCCAGTAACCAGACAACTGTATAGTATTGTATATGCAATAGTATTTTTTCCTATGGAAGTCAATGGCCACCGTCTGGTTACTGGCATTGTCCAAAATATCTGTGTTTGTGTTCAACAGAAGAAACTCATAAAGGTTTGGAACAAATTATGAGTAAATTATGACAGGATTTCTGGGGAAATATCCCTTTACGCATGTATGCCATACAATTGTCATTACCAAAATGTAAAAAAAAAATATAAAAAAATAAACTGTCTTACAATACCAAATTCTTTGGTCTCATATTTACAAAATAAATAAATATATGAATAAATAAATAAACAAATACAGTATATACATTATATATATATACATTATATATATATATATATATATATATATATATATATACACACACACACTTTACACACCACGGTCAGAAACATGCAATGAACAACACACACATCCTGCTCTATCACACACACAAGCAAACACTTGCCTTTTATCTAAACCCCTACATTCCTAGAGTGACTCTGCAGCCCCACGCTCCACAAACACTGTGTGTGTGTGTGTGTGTGTGTGTGTGTGTGTGTGTGTGTGTGTGTGTGTGTGTGTGTGTGTTATATCTGAGTGTCCATCAAACTGCGCTGTTCATCGCTCCCTGACTGACTCTAGGCATGTGTGCCATGAATTACTTTGAGTCCTTTAGCAATCCAGCGACAATCTGAGGCCAAAGTTCACAAAGCACCATCACAAAACTGTCATTAGGAGACTAATGATGTCCATGATTAGGAACAGGGCTCGGTTTAACAGCACTTTCAATGGGTACACAATTCCTATAAACCTATAATAAAGGAAGGACCTCAGATATTATATAGACACCAGAATATTGTATATCTCAAACTCATTTAAAAACAACAAAAAATTACAGTTAGTGTTCATTTCGATAGCTAGCTAGCTAGACGTGTGCTTGTTTCTGTGCATTTTGATTACGGCTGTGAAGTAACTGATTATATGAGATGATATGGGACATTCCATAATGCATAAAATTCCCATAATTGAGGCGGTGGATCCACCTCCACTGTGAGCTCCTGCCCGAGCTTGTCTGAAGGCAGACGGAGAAACCGTTCAAGGAAAACACTCGTTTACTAAAAGGAATTCAAAAACAGTCATATCATAAATAATATGACTTTAAGTAAAAGTTTGATGTGCCATTGCCATGTAGACGTACAACAACACTCACAAATTCATCTCCAGTCCACCCAGAGCATTTACTGAAACTAAACTGCAAAAACCACTCAATCAGAAGAAATCATCTTGGTCATGACATCACAAACTCATTAGCATATGACCGCCCCACATTTACATATCCAAACCTACTCAGAATTCAGCAACTTGACCCGCTCTGATGAACATTAACACAATGTTACTGCACCAAGTAAGCACAACGGAGCCAATCACAACGGAGGTAATTTGTATATAAAATTCTTAAAGGCACAGTAGCCAAAATTATTTCAGACAAACTTTTCAGCCAAAAGACTATTAGAAATATTGCTGTAAAGCATCAATACAGTCCCTTTAATAAGCAAACAGAGTTAATATTTTGCAATTTCGGGTCAGGGAAACCCGAAACCTTTGGGTGAGAGACTGTGACCATTTAAGAGGTTACATCTGCACACTCGTGGAAAACATGCTTTGATACGTTTTATTTTTAGATCTTTATTGTAATTGACTTTTAGCAGTGAAATCTAACTGGCTAAAACACACTTAAAAAAAAAAAAAAAATAATAATAAATATAAATATTACATCGTTTATATATTGCACGTTTATTTAATGTTTTCTCAACATAATTTATCTACGTTCTTGTTGCCTAATTTATGCATGTCAAATGAACATGATTTATGCATTTTATGTCACATGAGCTCATGTAAATTTAACATGACATATGTTTTAAATGAAAGCTTTATCCAGTATATGCAGTTGTGTTTCAATAAATAAAGTCAAAATAAAATAAACCTGATCAAAACTATGATAAAAAAACTAATCATGTCGAAAATATGAAATGCATGTTTAAAAATTCAACAGCCTCCCCACAGCCCTTCTTTCTCAAATGCTCAGTTCTGAAAACACAGTCATACACACAAAACCATCACTACAGATACACACACACACACCTGTACATAGTGAAAAATACAGTTCTATAGCCGCCTACCTCTGAGTTTCATACTGTGTGTAGCCATTGAGTCATAAACCAACAGATGATGGAGAAAAGCAAAGAGAGAACAAAACGAGTTATCCAGTCCAACTAAACATTCCTCTCTCCTCTACACTCACTAATAGTAAAGAGTGACAGAAAACACACACAGAGAGACATAGAGAGAGAGAGAGAGAGAGAGAGAGAGAGAGAGGTGGGCAGTGGGCATGTATGTTGTGCTCCACTGGTAGAACACACACACGTCTCTGTGGAACGGCATCCCAGCATGCACAGGAGCGAGAGCATGACCGACTCTGTGGGTCACCCTGACAACCATATGCCAGGTCACCGTGACGACATAAGGGAATGTGATGGAATGGAATTTTGGAACTATAAACTTTCTTTGAAGAATAACTTAGAAAATCTAACTTTTGTAAAACACTCCCCCAGTCTGCCCCAGAAAGCCCTGCCTCAAACACACAGCACTGGTTGAGTCAATGTTGCTGTGCCAGGCTTGTTATGATTGCTTTGTATTTTTTATTGTATTATTATAGACTGGAATATATAAAGTCATATACACATTAGCATATACACTACCGTTCAAAAGTTTGGGGTCAGTAAGATTTTTTTATGTTGTTAAAAGAAGTCTCTTCTGCTCACCAAGGCTGCATTTATTTGATAAAAAATACAGAAATATTGTGAAATATTACAATTTAAAAGTGTAATTTATGTGTCACATGATCCTTCAGAAATCATTGTAATATGATGATGTGAATAGTGGTAAAAAAAACAAAAAAAAAACAGCATTTATCTGAAATAGAAAGCTTTTGTAACATTAAACACTACCATTCAAAAGTTTGGGGTCAGTAAGAATTAATTTTTATTTCATTTTTGGGGAAAGAAATAAAAGAAAACAATACTTTTGTTCATCAAGGATGAATTAAACTGATCAAAAGTTACAGTAAAGACATTTATAATGTTACAAAAGATTATATTTCAAATCAATGCTGATCTTTTAAACTTTCTATTCATCAAAGAATCCTGAAAATTGTACAGACGAACACTCAGATACCCGTTACCACACACCCAAAACAGTCACATAAACTATTATACACACAAACATCCAACAATAACTCAACTGTCTTCACACACCTACTGTTCCATCACACAGACTGATGACTCTACAGTCTCTAAATGTGTGTGTACAAGCACAGCTTAAGAACATCCAGAGTCGAATTGCAGCTGAAACACAAAATAAGAAAAGTGCAAAAGCGTTTGCTGAATCAGGAAGTAAAAAGAGTGCGCGCTTACCTAACTGAGGAAAAGAAAACTTCTTCCTGTGCTTTCTGAAAAAGCTGCGCTTTCTCCACGGCAACCACTTACTCATGTTCATAACGTCTGCTCCATAAAGGAGGAGAACGAGAGGATGGGGAGATATGCAGAGGAAAACAACATACAGGAACTTCAAAAGATGTCTGAGAAGAGTGATGCTGCTGGGTGCAATGCATGCTGGGAGTAAACAGAGAGAACCTGTGATGGGTTCCTCTCAAGCCGGTGCCTGTCAATCAAATGAAATTCACATCCTGTCAGAGTGACGCAGACATCTGACAGAAACACACACAATAAAACACACACAGGGCACTAGAAGCAATCATGCTAAAAATAACATCAACTTCCCGTTTTCTTTTTTTAAACACACACACACGACTAAAACGTTTCTTACTCTTACACACAGACTGGTTCCTAAATGAAGTCATGAAGAGACTACAGCTGTGTCTCAAAACCTAGACATTTTAGCAGGAATACACATCTCAGATCCTTGCACGCTCACACTGGCTAAAACATATCCAGCTACAGTAACCACAAAACCAAGCATATTTTGGGGTCCTATTTTATATTTGAAAACCACAGATGCAGAAAAACCCACTTTATATTTGCATAGCATTTGGAGGCTATTACATGGATAAAAGATGGATAGGCACAAAACTAGCAAGCTAGTAACCTCAAAATCTTGCAAGCTAGCATATTAGCGAATAGCCTGACTAGAAACTTGTTATAGGCAAAAAACTAGCAAGCTAGTAACCTCAAAATCTTGCAAGCTCGCATATTAGCGAGCAGCCTGACTAGAAAGTGTTATAGGCACAAAACTAGCAAGCTAGTAAACTCAAAATCTTGCAAGCTCGCATTTTAAAAAGTCACCTGACTAGAAAGAGTCATTTGCCAAAAAACGAGCAAGCTATTAACTTCACAACCTTGCTCACTAGCATAGCGAGTCGCCTGACTAGAAAGTGTCAAAGGCACAAAACTATCAAACTAGTAACCTAAAAACCTTGCATGTTAACGTATTAGCGAGTAGCTTGACAATAAATATGCACAAACTTAGCAAGCTAGTAACCTCGACACCTTGCTCTTTAGCATATTAGCGTGTAGCTTGACTATAAATATGCACAAACCTAGCAAGCTAGTAACCTCGACACCTTGCTCTTTAGAATATTAGCGTGTAGCTTGACTATAAATATGCACAAACCTAGCAAGCTAGTAACCTCGACACCTTGCTCTTTAGAATATTAGCGTGTAGCTTGACTATAAATATGCACAAACCTAGCAAGCTAGTAACCTCGACACCTTGCTCTTTAGCATATTAACATGTCACCTGAGTGACAGGCACAAAACTAGCAAGCAAGTAACCTCAAAATCTTGCTCACTAGCATAGCGAGTCACCTGACTAGAAAGTGTCAAAGGCACAAAACTATCAAACTAGTAACCTAAAAACCTTGCATGTTAACGTATTAGCGAGTAGCTTGACTATAAATATGCACAAACCTAGCAAGCTAGTAACCTCGACACCTTGCAAGCTGGCATTTTAACAAGTCGCCTGAAATCGAGCGGCCCCCATAGATTGCGTTGGTGGGCATCACAGGTGTGAAGTGCATTTTTAAAATGTAGCAAAATAGCCACCTAGGCACTATTTTGGGCTTCCCGGGTGCAAAAATAATGTATATGTAGACCACATGTTCTCCACTAATTTCTTGAATCCCAGAGCACCATCTGTTGTGTTCCTATCGGGCACGAATGACTCATTACGGTTCGGGCAGGACAGAGTAAATATCCGAGTCACTGCATGGGGTCTGAAAACACATGGCCTATGGATTCATTTGTTGACTCTGCTCTCCTCTGAGGTGTGACGAAGGTCAGGATGTGCCACGAACAACTGAACAATCACACACACACACATAGAACAGGAACAGAAAGAACTGCAGGAAGGTTGTTTTCACTTTCATTTTCACTTTCCAGTGCCTGTGAATGAAGGACATGAGGTTGGGTTATCTCACGTGACGTCCCTGACTGTAAGGAGCTGTCAAAAGTTCTCAGCCTAGGTTACACGGAAAACGAGTAAACATTGTTCATTTACATATACTACCAAGGTTATAGATATGCTGAGTCAGACTCTAAACACTGCAGCAGGGTTACAGTGAAGAAAGAGAGATGTGGTGAATTTCATCTGGACTGAGCAGTGGAACAGGGCGTGGAGTGGTGCATGCTGGGAGTCACTTTACCCTAATAACACACACTACGCCCTCTTTGTCCCTCCATTCCTAGAGCATGAGAGAGGGAAAATGTGAATGTTTCAGATGACCAGGGATTCACCACTGAAGTCCAATGCTCATAAAAAAATTGACACTAAATCTGTCCAATCAACTGCCCTTAATAAGTACCAACATCTCCACTTTATATTTTGCAGTTGACTTGCTGATATTTTCTGTTATGTTTTTGTTTTCTAATTTGTGAATTTCATTTGCATTTCAGGGAGCAGTTCAGGAAAGGAACGGTTCACACAAAAGTAAATATTTTGACATAATTTACTCACCCTTGTGACATTATAAACTGGTATGACTTGATATAAATGCACTTTAAAAGTTATTTGCTGAAAATCGTCCCCTCCGTCACATCTCATGCATGTTAGTGCATATTCAAACGTGTACGAACCATAAGAGTCATACAGGTTTGGAACAACATTAAACTGAGAACTGTTCTTTCAACTTACTTAGAGGTTACATTTAATTATTTTTGAATAATTCAAATATATAATAGATGTAGTAGTAAAATAATGTATCCTAAAGTAATTAATAGTTCATAATATTTCATAAATCATCTGCATGTCCTCATAATGTAGGGGGCGTGGCCTGAAAGCTGAAAACACACTACAGTATAAAGACTTCGGGTCCTCATAATCAGTTGGCGTGTAACACAGTCAATAAGGCACCTTTTAATAAGGCATCTGAAATAATAAACTAAGTGCAATCTAGTGTTGTCAAAAGTATAGATTTTTCTATACATATTGATACAGAAATATCTGAAACGCTTCTAACACTCATTTTCCACAGAATAGACACACGACACCATCTGTTCTCTCTCTCTCTCTCTCTCTCTCTCTCTCTCTCTCTCTCTCTCTCTCTCTCTCTCTCTCTCTCTCCTCTCTCTCTCTCTCCTCTCTCTCTCTCTCTCTCCTCCTACAGCGAGTGACACACAAACCCGCCTCTCCTCACTCACTCGTTTCATTTGATCCAGATGTTACTGTTACAGGGCTTGAATTTAGGCGTGTATTGCGCATAATTTACTCATTCCCGCACATTTTGTGCTCACGAGTCACACCCAAAGTGAGCCGTCGTTCAGTACTAAATTGAGTTATTTTTATTGCACTTAAACAGTGAAATACACCAAAATAATGATGTCAAATGCCGGTCTAGGCGAGTATTCACGCAAACACAGCCAGTTATGTTTTAAGTGAACGTAAACCGTTGAGAAAGAAAACGCATGTGTATCAGTGTAATGGATCTGTGTGTCAGGTCTTAAAGTGACAGCAGCCTAATAAACCTGCTGACAAATTATGAGATAACATTAATAATATCTATAAGGCAGTTTTTCCCAATGGTATCGATGTCAGAATTGTGGCCAGTGGAAATGCTGAGTGGCGAGTAACGTTGAAAAGCCACAAGCCACGGTGGCTGGCGAGCAAAAAAGTTAATGTCAAGACCTGCTCATAATGTAGTTCAAACCAGTACACACACACACACAGAGAGAGAGAGAGAGAGAGAGAGAGAGAGAGAGAGAGTTTACATATTATCCAAAGCAGAAGTTCAATCAAATCTGAAGTGTTCTCTACCAAGTTCACTGGCCTTTAGAACAAATTAACTGTGTGTGTGTGTGTGTGTGTGTGTGTGTGTGTGTGTGTGTGTGTGTGTGTGTGTGTGTGTGTGTGTGTGTGTGTGTGTGTGTGTGTGTGTGTGTGTGTGTGTGTCTGTAGAGAGAGAGAGAGAGAGAGAGAATGACAGTGTGTAATGAGTTATGTGTGTTGGTGGAACAGCCATTGGAAAACCGCAGTGAATCATTCCACATACCCCAACCTGTAGCCATTCAGTGGATGTGAAATCACACACACACACACACACACACACATTTCAAAACTTTATTTATATATTGTTATACTGTTATACAAATGAGGATGTCTACAAAAGGAGGTTTAGCTCACTTCTGGGTACAGATGTGTCTCAAAATATGGTTAAGTAGGTACACACACACACACACACACACACACACACACACACAATCTCTCCATAATGACAGCTCTGAGTATATGAATATAGACTTTCCCTTTCTCAGCTCACCACACCCTCCTCAGATATTCACACACACACACACACACACGGGTGGTGACATAAGTTACCATGGGAGAATTCTCTCCATTTCTGCTATCCTTCCTTTCTTTCTTGTCTCTTCACTGCTTGCGCTCTTATTAGTGCTGTTTACCAAGTCAAACATCATCATTACAACTGCTCATACATATGGCAATGGTTTGACCAAATCCTAAACCCCAAGTAACTTCAAGGCCTGTTCACACCAAGACGAATGTTCGGAGAAAATAATAAACATCTGGAGAAGATGGAGCAATATGGAGAAGTGTTCAACTCTCTTTCCCAACACTCAACCATTATAGGCCTAAACACACACTCTCAGGCATCTACACGCACTAAATATTTACAGAAAATGACGGAGAGATGTCACAATTTTGACAGTATATTGATTGTTTATGTTGCTATGGGCGTTGTGCAGCGATACACAGATCTGTGCGCTGAAGCGGTCATAACCATACTTTATGGTAAATAAATAAAACACAGCATCAAGGACCATCCATTTCATAATAATATTTATTTCAAAATCAAGTGGCCACTGAATAGCTGTTTCCCTCTCAGTGTCAGATGAATAACACAATTCACTCTGAGGGTGTAAATCAGGTCTACATATTTCACACAGTGAAGTTTAGCGTGGACACACACACACACACACACACACACTCAAGATGGAGTTTAATGAGGCCCAAAACAATAGGCTGTGCTTCCTGCTTCTATTACTACTGTTTCCCATTCAATAATATCCTGAATACATCCTGGTCACACACACACACACACACACGCCGGGCCAATGACAGCAGCAGAACAGAGAGAAAGAGAGAGGTGTGGTGTGTGTGTGTGTGTGTGTGTGTGTGGTGTGTGTGTGTGTGTGTGTGTGTGTGTGTGTGTGGTGTGTAATGAGATCGCCTTGGGTGAATTTCCTTTATTTGCTTCCATGGTTTTCCATGGTTGAAGGTTTCAGGTGACACACAAACACATGGTGTCCGTTTCACAAGAACAATCTCAGGTAATAAGGTCACCGAACTCTCGGCAGGGTGTCAAAAGCACGATCTACTGGGTCAATCTCGCCCTTTACCCAGCATGCTCGGCAAAAAACCTGAGTCAGAGGGGAGATACGGAGATAGTTTGCGATATAAAGTTGCATTGAGAACTGTAAAGTCAGGTTGTGAGATATGAAGTCGCAATGACTCTCTCCTTCACTAGACATCCAACACTAGTCTCACTTCCACACTTCCACAGAGTAATACACAAGATGTTTGATATGAAAGGACACACTGCTGATCTGACAACACAGTGCTCAGTTTCATCGCACAGTGCATTCAATGAGCGCTTGATGCACATATCACACAAAATCTGAACGCTTCCCAAAAACTGGCAAGCTGTGATTTGATTGGCTAGTTTCTGTGGGCTCTAGTTGTACAGGGTTTTACTAAAAAGTTAGTGGTATTGAGTTGAAATGTATTTACAGCACTTGCAAGGCAGCCCTGGTTTGATATTAAATGAGTATTGCTATGCTATCTATTTTATGGTTTTTTTTATTATTATTTTATTTATTATTTATACTATGAAATTTAAGATTGAAGCTCCATCACCAGGAAAGATAACTATTATGATAAGTATAACAATAAAGTTTCAATAATCGCTCTAATTCTGTGAAACTGACACAGAGGAACAATATTGTTGGAATCACTTTCAGAACTATTTATTTTCCAGCTTTTCCAACGATAACAACACTGACAGCCAATCAGAATCCATCTTGCTTTAAAAGCTCAAGCATTCTAATATTTTTATAGTTTTTAGTGTGAATGGCCATTTATGTATAATGAGATCTATAATGAGATCTATATTAGCATCCACACCTATGGACAATGTTGTTCTGTTATTATAAGCATGTGCTGATGTCATGCAGCTTTAAATGCTTGAGCTCCTCGACTGGATTCTGATTGGCTGTCAACATTCATCAGCTGGAAAAAAAAATTCCAAATTGGTGAAAAAATTGTGTTGTTGGTGTTATAGTTGTGGTGTGAACTTCACTATTCTCATTGAATTTTGAGTGATTATTAAATGGATAATGATTTTTTTATTTTTTATGTATTTATTTTTATTTACATTAATCGAATGTTTAATATGAAAATTGACAGCGATGATGACATCCATAACTGGCATGCAATACATCCAATCTGTATTCTCTGATTGTCTTTTTTCTTTGCATTAAGTTGCATACTAAGTTTCTAAGTTAATAAATACAAATGTCTGATGGACAAGCCAGTTTGGTGTGGTTTCCTTTACACACACAAGCACAACCTAAAAACACAAACTTCCCTAAAACCTTCACCCATATTCTTTTGCTGCCCTGCAGGCACCCGGTATTTCCTTCAAGATATGTAAATCAGAGGAATCCAGGAAGAAAAAACAAACGCAACTGTGGTTGGAAGCCTTACTGTATATATCACTCAGACAGTCTCAGCAGTTTTTGGGCAGAATAATCTGCAAACCGGACCAGACCATCCAGACAGTCCGAGTCTAGAGTCTAGTAAAGGCAGTGGAGCTGACAGACAGATCTGGCCATGAGCGCTGCTTATATAACACTTGGCTGCAGTAAAGGAACCGTCTCGCCTCGCTTTACAATACAGTCTCTGTGTGTGTGTGTGTGTGTGTGGTGTGTGTGTGTGTGTGTGAGAGAGAGAGAGAGCAAGAATGTGAGTATATTTGGACGGGGGGACATAGATGAAAGAGAGACACAGAGACGTGGAAGAAAAGACGTGTTAAAACAGAGGAGAGCTTCAGCGTGTGTGTGTGTGTGTGTGTGTGTGTGTGTGTGGTGTGTGTGTGTGTGGTTAAAGCCCCTGTGTGAGCTGGCAGAGCTTCCGACCTGTGCAGAGAACAAATTAGTTCAGACAAATTAGAGTAGAGAGAATGTGCCCACACCAGGACTACATTACCCAGCATGCATCGGGGGTAATGTAAACAACAATCTACACTAGCATTCCTTTTTGAAAAGAAATTCATACTTTTATTCAGCAAGGATCCAATAAATTGATCAAAAAATGTCAGTAAAGACATTTATAATGTCACAAAAAAATTCTTTTAAACTTTATTTTCCTGAAAATGTATCACAGTTTTCAACATTGATGATAATAATAATAATCAGAAATGTTTCTTGAGCATCAAATCCTGCAATTTTTGATGGTGTCGTCGTGACGTCGACGTCCGGATTAGCAGTAGCATTAGCCATCAGGCAAGTGTTATTTAAATAAACTCCTGATGTACTTACAAACTTTCCAACGCCTCGTTTTATGAGTACAGAACCTATTTGTGCTACTGTAGAAGTCTGGTACCATTCTGGGCATTATTAGTGGGGTAATTTACGAGATACATCCTTGGATCCATTAGCGCCTGCACTAAACGATCCGGCTGATGTCTCTAAATAAGCTTTAAACTTTAATAATGTTCAACCAAGGGAAAAAAAGGCTTCTGGGGGGGTGTTTGGCTCGAGGTCATGGTGCAAAGGACCCCTAGGTTGATTTTACCCCAAACCATCCCTTTAAGCACATTTATTTGTTGTTTATTTGCTCTATAACAGGCAAACTGGCCTAAAACAAAAAATATCTGTAGCCGTTTGAAATTAGAGGCAACCACTGAATTAAATCATGATCCAAACAAGGATGCTACTCACATGTAGCACGAACTGTCATTTTTTATTTAAACTAGATTGTATCATTTCCAAGATTTACAGCAAAAACCAAATGGTCTTTGTGGAAATTCTGCTACATAAAACACCTGCACAAAACCAAAACAGCCAGATTGACTGAATGAAAATGCAAATTCACTCTCTGCCAGTAGGTGGCGCTTATGAAACAGTAGAGGTTTGGGTACGGCTGTACACAAAGCATAAACACTACTTTATACAGAGGTACGAGGAAAACAAAAAATGCCATCGAAATATTCTAAAGACAGTCAGTTCCCTTCGGAGATACTTTTATATAAACGCAAATTCAATATTTATATTTTTCTTCCTATATTTCGAGCATGGCGAACAGTGTTCTATGAAAGCTTGTTTTGGCCATAGAATTAAAAAAATATATATAAAAAGATAATTGCAACTTTTTAATCGCACAATTTCTGCCTACTGCGAGATATAAACTGAGGAAAAAGTCAGAATTGTGAGATAAAAAAAAAAAATATTCTGCGACGGGAAGATAGTGTTCTCTCTTCAGCATGTCCCGTCTCTGGCCTGTGTTACACGTCCCGTTTACAGACTTCATAATATTTTCGCACAAATTACAAGTGCAAGACAGAATAGAGATCAGCCACGCAAAAAAAAAAAAAAAAAAAAAAAAAAAAACATTCGAGTCAACTGATGCCTCTCTAATAGTTTGTTCTGTTTTCATTTAGGTTGATTTATTAGAAACAGATTACACCAAAACATTAGACCGGTGTGGTCAAACAAAACTATTTCATAAGTGACAATCAGTGTTGCTCTACAACCATTGCTACAGGAAAAACACCTGAAAAATATGGGAGAAAATGTTTGTAACCTTTTGATCAGAATTTCTGTTTGTCCAAAAGTATTAAGCACTACTTCTTTTGCATCATAACTGAAAACCAAGTGGAAATACAGTATTGACTGGTACTAACAAGAGTTTTCCTGTAAGGAAAGGATTTTTCCTGACACCACAAGCCTAACCAAAAACCAGCGATTAGTTGATTAGTTAGTTCAACGTGGCTTGTTGTAAAAATGAGTGGGTTTCCAGGCGGACTGGTAAAACCTGTGCAATCTGACGAAGGAAGTTGCATAAAGTCTATCAGCTTTCCAGACTGAGAAGGCACTTCCCTTTTGTGTGTGCAATATGTAGTCGGTCACTGGACAGTCATCAGTGACTAGTTGATAATTAAACTAAAATCTTACCCACAACAGTGGCATTGACCTAGAAACCCTTACCGGAAAAACCCTGAATCCAACACACACACACATTAAACATCATCACACAAACAAGCTGTTAATAGCTACAGAATGAACAATGCTGGTCAAATCAAAATGCAGCAGTGCTCTAATAAACACTCATACAAAATGTGCAAACATGTACTTTTTACTTTTACATTTAAGGCTTGTCACTGGGGGCAGTACCCTTAAAAGGACAACTCTGTACCTCATCTACCCCTAAAAGGTGAATAGTAGTACCTTAAGGGTACATGTTACCCTGCTAATAGGCACATTTTAGCAAAGGTTGACAAAGCTGTTGTACAGTTTTTTCTGGTTTTCAGAGGACTCTCAGGGGTTACAGTTACTAAAGGACACTGACCTCTGTTTCATAACAGAGGAAAAGCTCCATTATTAAGTGATGATTTCTTTGTTCCTCAGAAATCAGCTTGGTCTCTTGTTTTGGCTTTTCCATGAGTGCAATTTCACAGGATGTAGTTTTACAAGGACTTCCTGTTCTCCTCATGTGTGTGTGTGTGTGTGTGTGTGTGTTTTAAAAGAGAAAGTTCAAAATGAATGTGTGTGTGTGTGTGTGTGTGGTGTGTGTGTGTGTGTGTGTGTGTGTGTGTGTGTGTGTGTGTGTATAAACTGATCCCTAATAAAGAGGTAGGAAAGCATCAGGCCCAGTGACTGCAGAGTAAACACTATTGGCCCTATTTTAAGGATCTAAGCTCATGGTCTAAAGCGCATGGCACAAGTGCACTTATGTCGGTCCGAATCCACTTCTGCTAGTTTAACGACAGGAGAAATGGTCGTCGCGCACCCGGCGCATGATCTAAAAGGGTTGTCCCTATTCTCCTAATGAGTAATGGGTGTGTTTTGGGTGTAACGTGTAATCTCCCATTCCCTTAGAAAGCCAGTTGCGCTCGCAACATGGCGGATTCGCTATTTACACGGAGGAATCGGCAAGTGTAAAGACTGAACGCTTCTCTAGCGAGGAAACGGATCAGCTCGTGTGTGAGGTTAAAGCAGACCATCTATGCTTTTGCTATTTAAATAACGTGGCGCAGGAAGTGAAAATAATAACCGTGTCAGGCTGAAACTAGCAAAACACTTGTGTCACAGTATGTGATAGTCAGAGCCCTAAATATTTAGTTGGTAATTTCTAAAGTTATCTATAGTTCATTCTCTTTGGCCAAATATGCGATGATTGACAGTGATAACCATAGCAATGCCAGAATAGATCTGCGCATTAAGTCTTAGAGTGTAAATACAAATGAATACAGCTGCCACTTGTTCTATGTAATGTTTAATATGTTTTTAGGGATGTATCCCAGCCCTAATATCATCGGCTTTATATTACTACTACCTTGCTCTCAAAGATTTCTGCATCAGCAATGGCCATCAAAAAACAAACAAATCAGCATAAGGTTATATTCATCACCGGACACACCTTCATCACAGTGTTAATGATTGCTGTCGCTCACGTCGCTGGAAATCACCTGTTCTCATAGAACAATATCTGTAACACCACAGTTTATCACACATAAGATCCACGTTCACTTTACTCATACTGACCATACTTCAGTTGTGACAATCTCACAGATTCACTGAACTATAGTTAATCATTATTCCTCCAAAGAAAACATAAACATAAGAGTTTCATGGTTCAAACTGACCTGAGGGATTTTATTAAAAGTCTCCTCACAACAAAAATCACATGATTCAATTAATATTCCATATCAAAACAAGGCCTTACTTTAGCTGGCAAAAAAAAACCCAAAAAAAACACGTGACTATCTCTCCCTCTACAACATTTTCCCTGGCCGCTCCAACCCAAGAAAACATAACTTTTGCCCGTTACTAGGAGACCAGAATCCTTACAGAAAGAAAGGCATTGTGGTCTGGAAAGACAAGCGCTGTAAATCCACTGCCACAGTGAAATTCCAACATTCCCAGAGAGAGAGAGGAGAGATTGAGAGAGAGAGAGAGAGAGAGAGAGAGAGAGAGAGAGAGAGAGAGAGAGAGAGAGAGAGATTGAGAGAGAGAGAGAGAGAGAGAGAGAGAGAGAGAGAGAGAGAGAGAGAGAGAGAGAGAGAGAGAGAGAGAGAGAATACCTGACAGGAGACCACAGTCTGTAACCGTTAACACATATCCTGCAAAGCAAAACACAGATGTCCTGGGCTCTTCCTTTCATTCTAGTCTTTAAAGTCGCCCTTAAATCAAAATTCACAATTCTTGTTTTTTGTGAAATATTGCAATATTTATTATAAATTATTTTATTTTTTTATACATGTGCACCATAATCTTTAATCAAAGTAACTTCTAGCTCATCTCTTCTCTTCTCTGATGATGCGTTTACTGGCGAGAGGGCGGGGACTATAACCTGTCACTCACATGAGATCCACCAATAGCAAACCACAACCATTCAATCAATTCCCCGTGGACAAAATCAAGCCCCGCCCTACATTTGTTCTTGTTCCAGAAGCCGTTTCACTCGGATATACGTCACAATAGGGAAGAAAAGGCTATCGCAACTTCTGTTTCATGCTGACTTAAATGTTGTAAAGTTCATCAATTATGAATTCAATTTCAGCTATAAAGCAACTCTACAGAAGGCAAAAGTGTTATTATTTTGCTCAAGTCAGTTCAATGTATATTCCTTGGTTGGTTGAGTTTTCCAACAAAACGGAAATAAAAAAGCTAAAAAGGCAAACATTTAAAAAAAGTTAAATGTCAAATTCAGAATCAGACAAATAACTGGCCATTAGGGTGTGATGGTACATGTTTATGTCCTGAACTGTCAGGGTACAGACGTCACGGTTCGGTGCATACAGTCAGATGATGAAAACAGTCCCCAAAATACCGAACCGTGACTTCTGTCCCCCGTTACACCCCTACTGGCCATGCTGTACTACCTAGAAACAGTGAAAAGGCAGCTCAACAACACTTTGCTCTGCAGGTAATCTCAGTCTCACCTGATCTCCATTTGATGATGTCAGTGAATTGGTTGTTGTCTCCGCCCTCCGAGGCCTCTGACAGCGTGCCCACGCTAGCCATCTTCCTTCTCAGGAGTCACGGGTACGTCTGACACGCTCGAGTAGAAGTCCGGCTGTCCTTTACATGTACAGCCCACTGACAATCCCTGCAACAGAGCGGGATATGGGGATCAGCCCGAGCTCAAGGCAGTGCGCTGTGGAGAACCCTTTGAAATCCAATACTAGTATATTGTAGTCACGTGACCTCATTAAGTTACATCTTTAATTCAGAAGGTAGTCATTATCTCAGAGGGGGAAAAAAACTAGGTTTCCAAGCAATTTTGTGAAAAATATCTTAAAGTCCCCCGGTAGTCAATCATTTTATCCCTTAAAACTCATCTTTAAATGTTTTTTCTTTATGTCATGCCTTAAAATATCTTGAATGTAACTCGACACCCTTGCCTTATTTAGTATACGCGGTTCTATGAATATGCAAATGAGCCCCGCCTCCACTCACTCACTCAGCTCAGAGATCCACTGTTTGACGATCACACGTTGATCTGATTGGTTACAAGGTAGTTTGTGACGTCAGAAACACCAGCAATTTCAAAGCGTGTTTTTGAGACTGTCTTTGGTTCACTGCAGTTTTAAGGAGAAAACACTCAGCAATGCTGTTGACTTATGAATTTGCACATGGTTTGTCTTAAAGCATATTAAACACCACACAGACATATAAACAACATTAAAAGCTTGGCTTTCACCACAGGGGGACTTTACATGTATTTTAGACTCCATTGTGGGATTCATCAGCACATGTAGTAGAGGGCCATTCCATGAATACAGGATATCCACATACTGTGCAATATAAGCTTACATACTGCATAATGCTCTTTGAAATGTTTACACAGACCACAGGAGAGGGGGGTAACCATGTGACCGTACTTTTCTGAACGAGTGCAAAGCGCTGTGGGGGAGCTGGAAAGAACAGAGCAGGGAGAGGCCATGCCGTTTCTTTCCCAATCAAGTGAAACGGTTTCAACACGGGCGTATGAACTCTTCTAGGTCTTTCAGAAAGTGGGAAGAGGAGAGAACATAGACTGTTCAGCACTCCTCCAAACCGCTCCGAGAACTGCAGGGATGTCATGGCTTTCAGTGAATGTGGATCGGTGGATCGCATGAGCTGTGTGTTCAGCACTCCTCCAAACCGCTCCGAGAACTGCAGGCATGTCATGGCTTTCAGTGAATGTGGATCGGTGTGGAGTGATCGGTGTGTGTTGAGCAATTCTACGGCATTACCAATTCAGTCCCATAAACAAGCATGATCTCATTGATGAAAACCTGTTTTCTTGAGTAAGTGTGAACTACTTCAAGTTCTCACTTTGATTCTTTACATCAACACCTCATTCTGAATCGAATTGTAATTGTTATATTGATTCAAATTCTGACTCTCAACAATTCTATACCTCATTCTAATTCATATTCTGTTTCTAATATCATTTAAATTGATTATAACTTTCTGATTCAAATTTTGATTCAAATTCTTATGCCAACTTAAATTCTGATTTTAATTATAATTCTTATACGGATTCTATACCTTCATATACATTCTAACTTGAATTCCTGGTTTTGATTTGAATTCTTAGTGATTCAAATCCTGATTCTCACCAATTTTATTTTTCATTCTAATTCTGACAATTTAAATTCTTATTATATTTTCCTCATGCTAATTATGATGCAAACTAAAATTCTGAATTGAATTGTTATCCTTACATCGCATCAAAATTCTAATAATAATTGTTTTGTGTTTATAATTATTCTAATTCTTACTAATTCCATTTCCAATTCTAAATTTGGATTCCAATACTGACTCTATTTAAACGTACAGTATGGGATTTTTTCTTCCACTAGGGGTCGCTAACCTATTTACAATAACAAAGGCGTAGATTGATGACGCAACATTTGCTATGAATTATGGATTTTGTCGTCAACGTCAAGCCGACCGATCTAATAATGTATATGGATTACTGAATACATCGATGCTTTTATCATGACTGTGATATGAAGCAGTTCGGGATTGCTAAGAGACAGCTATCAGCTCCAAACGCGATGCGAGTCCCGCGGATATAAAAGGAATATGGACATTTCATTCTACCGAACTACACGCAGAATTACTACTCACAGGTCAGTTTATTAGACAAATTAAACTTGAGAGGTAACGCAGCGCTGTTTCACTTGGTCTAACATTACACTATCACTCTAAACTGCATTTGAATGTGTTGAAATGTATGTGTTAACGTTAGTTTGTCTGTATGAGACTAGCAGTAAGCTAGCTAGATCAACATTAGAATAACATACAGATCATATTCTAACATTTTATCATTGTTGAACTATATAACCTTGATTAGTTTTATGTAAATGTGCTCACCTGTTTAATAAAGTACATGTAGGAGTTGTCGAAGTCTCGGACGTGGAGCTCTCGTTTATATAGTGTCCATGGGAGCTCTCGGCATCTCGAAAACACCGCGCTGATATTGATTCTCGGTTTAGTTCTCCTTTTTTATCCAAAGTCTGCTTGCCATGGTCCATAATGTTTGAACGAAACAACAACAGCGTGCAAATAGACATTGCGAACTACACAGTTGTCCGCGTCAGTTTGGTTACTATCAGAGGGCTCTGGTTCATAGCTCTGGTTGCCATGGCAGCACGAGCGGAAACCAGAGACAACACGGATATGACGGCGACAAAACGGAAATAAAGACACGGTCCGTGTCTTCGAATTAAAATATTAATTTCTCTGGATTTAGAAGTTAATTGGAACTGTCGGGATAATGTAAATACACAACTTCAAAAAATATATATCATAGATATAGTGATTTTTTATATTAAAAAAATAATAATAATACATATTGTGTCTTTAAGTTCAGATTCTAATTCACATTTATTTTAATTACTATAAGGTTTGATTTGATTCTATTTTTTACCTTACAAAAAAAATAAAATAGTAAGGTACTTGAAAAAATACTTGAAAAAAAAGTCAAGAGAGAAAAGTCCAACTTGTAATTGTGTGAACTTGCAACGTCCATGAAAACGTTCATTTACACGACAACAGCGTTTTGAGGGCCGAAAACGGGTTTCAAAGTGGACGGTTTTGAAAACGATACCGTTATCGTCTCCATGTAAACAACAAAAACATGAAGTTGTGAAAACGGTGACCTCATGCACACGTGTATTACATATTCAGTCTATAGGCGTGCAGTGACATCGCCACCTACTGGCCTGGCATGAATAATACAGCGTTTTTAGTTGTTTTCATGAATCCGTGTAAACAGGGATCGCTTTGACTACGATGTTGTCTGTACGCAAAAAAACGCGAAGGAAAACCTTTTCCGTTTTTAGTACATCGTTATCGTGTAAACGTACCCTCAGATAATGCAACTGAAACCGATTTATGACACTGCAGAATACACTGAAAAAAAATATTTGTTGAATTTAATAAAAAATGTTATCGTAAGTGGTTGCACACAATTGATTTTAGCTACATTTAAACAAATGCATTAAGTTGAACTAAAATTTATTAAGTTCAACTTAATGCATTTGTTTAAATGTAGCTAAAATCAATTGTGTGCAACCACTTACAATTTTTTTTTTTCAGTGTACAATGATTATTTCATTACTTCAAAAGTTACATTAAAATTATAGTATTAAATGATGATTAAAACACCCTCTGGTCCTCACACTGGGCAATGGCAGAGAGTTAGTGGTGTCTAAGGTTGACCTAAATCTACAGTGAGATCAACAGAGCAGGTAAAAACATCGGCCCTATGGCACCAACCGGCAGATGCACAATCAGGAGTGAGATGTTATCACCACATTCAGCACCCATACCAGAGAACACCAGGTCCTGTGTGTGTGTGTGTGTGTGTGTGTGTGTAGGACAAGTTGTAACAGGAGCTGTCACCCAGCCAAACAGGTGACCACGCATTCATTCTGTAGCTCCCCCTACATTCCTTCCCTCAAAAACACGGTCGCTGGTAACTGGTCAGGTCCACCACCAGCAGACTCTCGGAGCAGCTGATGGACGTGATGACGTCACCCATCAGTAATGAGGTAATGAGCAGGAATGTCGAGAGTCGCTGGAGAGAATAGAAACAAAACTCCCTCTGACAATTTACAGCACGTCTTGTCCAAGAAAGGCTGTGCTTCAGCTTCATAAATGTGTTGGCATGCAGCGATACTGGATGACGCAAACCTCTATCTTTAGATTCCTGCAAAGAAAACTTTGTGCCCCCATTTTCTCAACTTCCATCCCACCTAAAGCCTGCTTATGACTTGAAATAGCCAAAAACCTTGAATGTGCATGCATGCATGATTATACAAACTAGATGAAGTAGTCAATAGCTAGAATAATGTGTGCTCTGGATTATTATTATTTTTAAAGGCAACACCTACAGAAAAATGCCATTTTTAGAGGCAAAGCATGTGCCAAGTTGGTACCTGCATGAACCAGACCATAACAACTCAAACAACCCCCACCCCCCCAAAAAAAAAACATAACACTGACCCTAAAAGACATTAACTTGGATAAATGACTCTAATCCCAAACAACCTTAACCTTGACAGGAGCCCAGACTAAACCTACACAACTTTAATCAACTCAACTAACTCTAGCCAAGCCTAACTCTAAATAAAATCTTACTTTAACTGTTGACAAAAGTTGCTGCCTGAAATGAAGTACAATCAACTTGGATGTTTAAGTCATTTCAACTTAAATTCCATTAAACTGACTTGAAAAATGAGTTGAATCTTGCATAACATAAAAAGTTGAAACTTTTTAAACTTAACTTATTTTGATGAGTTAAAACAATGTAAAAACATATGTTGTCACAACATATCGATCATAAAAAATGTTATACAGTACATACATAACTGTGACCCAAACTAAACCCAAACAAGTCTACCAAGCAAACACTAACTCAAAATCTAACTTTAACTCTTGCAATCCACGATAGTTTAAGTTTTCCTACAGTGCTTCCAACTAACTTCTAGTAACTGTAGGTCAGACAGACCATTGGAGAAACCAAAAGAGCAAATAAGACTCAAGAGACACTTACAACATTTCCCAGACGCTTAGCCTTCATTCATCTGTGTGCTTATTTATTTAGTTTAACTTGTTTAGGTCATTTGGTCAGCCGTGTTCAGACGCTCATAATTCAACAAACATATCAAAGTTTTGCGAACATGATTTTAAAAGCAGCGGCTCTCACCTTTGCGTGATGAATCTCTCTCAGTGCAGTACAGTGACTTTATATCATTGAGTAAATCATGAATCATTGACTGTTATTAGGGCATGTTCAGCGCTCCACACTGCCAACTCGTCTAATGCTCCAGATCTTTCACGGGAGATTCACAACTCCATCCAGAAAACATCCCAAGTTATCCAACTCGATTGTTTTGGCGCTCCGGGAGTATTTCACTCCGCCACAAAGTTTCCTTTCCTCATGAATAACAAAAGGAGAGTTGCAGCGCGTCCCGAGCCACTCCACGAGCTCCGCCCACGCGCACAGCAGGAATGATGGACACGTGACGTCACGAGGCGCGCGAGCTCCAGGCGTGGGTTGAATGACGAGCGCGTCCCCGTGTGGAATAGTGTGGACGCGCTCGTCATTCACGTCAGTGTACAGCACTAAACGCTGCTGTTTTGAATTTCAGGATACATCTTTCTACTTTTTCTACAGTTTAAGAAATTCTATGAATATATTTTTAGAAACTCTATAGGCCTAAAATGTACAATGCACTTTAATGTACTATTATGCATAGCGCTTATGACAGCAACATAGTGTCGTCCCAGATTCGGGCCACAACTGGTAGGCTACATGTGGATTCCACCAGTACCAGATGTGGGCCGGATCTGGGCCGACACTATGCTGTCTGGGAAGGCTAGCCGGTCTGGTCTGATCACACAGAAGAGCTACTGTAGCTCAGATTTATGAAAAATGTAATGCTGCACATGAAGAAATGTGTCAGAAGAACCCACATAGAGCTTGAAGATGAACCCAGATTGGTTTTGCATATGTTCTGGGGCCATTCTAGGATTTCACTATTAGGGGGAATAGACTGAAGGAATTGTAAAAAAAAAAAAAAAAATGATAACCATGCATATTTTATTTGATCATGTTATTTTGTATTATTTTATAATATTTTATGATACACACAAAACAAACACAATGCAGTCTGATTTATAAGATTAAGAAACTTAACAACTCCATATAAAAACACACCACCATATAACACACACGCCTGCAGCAACCCGTTAAAAAAAGAACAACAATATATTTTAGAAGCAATATGTGAACAATTACTGGCCAAGGCAGAGGTTTCGAATCAAAATATTTTCCACTCCATTGACCTCTTATAAAAACAAGAACAGAGGCCACTTTTTATACAGGCTATCGGCTATTGTATTATTGTAGGCTATATGGAGTGCTGAATATGGCCTATCACAACATATTATCATATTAATATGGCCTATTTACTTTGAAAACTTGAAAATCCATTAAAATAAACATTATGGAAAGTGTTTATTCTTGAAAATTACACCAGACTTGTATTTGTATTTATATATATATATATATATATATATATATATATTATATATATATATTTTATATATATATATAGTTTAGCTGAACTTTAGCCTTGTTTGAAGGTCATTCAATATTGTAGCTTATTATGTTATTTATTTATTTATTTAACAGAAGGTAGTTTTAAATTAGCCTACCAATAGGAGGCAGTATCAGACCACCCATTCAACATCATGTCGAGTCGATTTTGATTGTTGGCTTATTTGTTCATCTGGCACGCGTCCCACTTTATGGGCTTAAAGTCCATATGGACCGGTTTTCCTCTCCTCATCTATCCGTCCATCCAGAGAGAAAGGGGGGGAGAGGGTCAAAATTCGTGAGCATTGCATTTCATGATCCGCGTGCGATCTATTTTTAAATAAAAATTACCGTGCAATTTCTCTTTCAGTATTTATCATGATCTGTACGGCAGTTGTGCACATTTATTTTCGATTCTAATACGATGAATTTAAGAATCAAAAGTCATTACCAGGAGTGGGGTTCGAACCCACGCGGACATATGTCCATTGGATCTTAAGTCCAACGCCTTAACCACTCGGCCATCCTGGTTGATACACGTCTCCTACGAGCCTAAACTGAAAATATGCAATATAGTTATGCAGCACTTAATATGATTGTTAATATCTTATGCGGAATTTCATCTCTGTGTATATGTTTGTGGTCGTTCGCGCTTCTCCTTACGTTTAATTTCATATTCAGAGCTCAATAGCAGCCGGTGCCGCCAATAGAATCTGTCTGACTATTAGCATATGCTAGCAGACTCGAAGACCACCAAAACTTATTATTTGGTTATAACTAGCTTAAAAGATGAAGTCAATGTATGAATTGTAATGCTTGCAGTTTTCTAAACACGATATTTTAATGCAATATTATTATGATAGTAACGTTAGTGGGATTGTTAGCCGTTTGGGTTAGCAACTAAGTGCTATATACACTCAAATTCTCGACGCACTCCATCATAAACAGTTTCACTGACAAGCTTGCGTTTATGTCATTTTTCGAATTGAAACTATTTAAATTATCTTTCATAATAATAAATTATATTAATACTTTGCTAACATCAGTAGGCCTATCCCTTATTTTTACTTTCTGTTGTTCAAATCCAAATCATGTGAATTCCTGTAGATAGAAACTGGTTTGAGATGGGCTGTTGCTCAATCTGGGTTTAGCAGGTGTAGCCATGCTGGATGATTAGTGAAAACCATCATGTACACAGCAACAGTCATTTAAGGTCACCAGGCTTCGTTCACCAGGAAGATATTTGTACAATAATCTGGAGAAAAAAAGAAAAGAAAAACATATCAGACATTATACACCAAAAATTAACCATTTGATTTTAATTTAATTCTAACATTTTCGTATTTTCTTTATGTTACACTTCATCTGGAAAATTCCAGTTTCAGTTTAAACTTTTAAACTAAAGAATTTAATTAGGATCTGTGTACGTAAACTTGTATTGGTTTAAGTCTTTGAATATATGAGTAAAACTGGTAATGAATTAGTTCTACATTGTCAACACACTCTCATAGCAGTTTGTAATTATGTTTTGGTGGATTGGTGTCTAATTTGTAGGAATCTCATTCAGACATTTTTGTACAATCTTACTCCTCAGCACTAACAGGTTTATGTGTGGGACGAACCGGTAAAAATCCATACAAAGTCGGCACCTCATAATTAGTTTCATTTTCTAATAGTGTTGACATTGTTAATATTATCTCATGGTTTCTTACAATGTTGTTTTTACAGTATTTCAACACTTTAAAATTCATATTAAGAAGACTGATTTACTCTGTAAACAGGGGCATTCCTCTTCAGGACGGTTCTAGAAGCCTGACGATGATTCTAGAACACTAAAGCATCAGTTCACTCTGGCAAAGATGACACAGCATATGGATTTATAATGAAACAGCCCAGGTACATTTTTCTTTTTTGATATATAAAATATGAATGCCATTCTTGTATTTTGGTTACACTTTATTTTGTGTCCCTGTCACAATGTAATTATACATTTAAGTACTGAGTAATATTAATGAACTAGGGTTAGGGTATATGATTAAGGTTTGGTTTAGGGTTAGTTACATGTAATTATGCTTAATTTATAGGAAATGTATGCAACGTGTAACAAGGACACTTAATAAAGTGTTCCTGTATTTCGTGAGCTTAGAATTATAAGGTTCTATCTCCTCTTTTGGTCGAAATTGAGTTTTTGACATAATCTGATCCATGTTTATTAATGCCTGTGTGGTGTTATTTTTGTAAAAAAATATTTTGTTAGTAGTTATTAATAAAATAAAAAGGTTCCTTCTCTCCATTGCCAGCTGGGATGTAAAAACGTTGATGCTCAATATCTCAGAACTACCCTAAATGGAGATAGAACCTTATAATTCTAAGCTCACGATTTGTATTTACCTGGTTCTTACATGATATACGAGACACAAGCATAGCAGATGTTACCAATGTTACATTACTTTGAGTAACTATTTAGAAAAGCAAACAAGCACTAACCTGATCTTCTGGATGTCTGACTTTCCCTCTTTACCTGTTGTTCTTGTGATCTGACTGTATTCCTCTTTGACTAGTGTGCCACATGCGCTCCCTCATACACTCCTCCTCTGAATGTGCCGTCACACACGCTGGCAGAACTGCTTATTCAAGGTGCTTTATATAAACGCAACACTAAACTTCTTTTAATGAACCAACCATACAAGGACATTCACGTGCACTATAGTGTCATCAGTGGCATTAACTAGGAAGTAGGCCTATACATAAAACAGAATGTGATTCTTGTGAAAACATTTGTGTTTTACTGTGAAACTGCTAAAAGAAGCACTGTGTGCATTCAGAAAGTATTCAGACCACTTCATTTTCCTTTTTTATTATTGTGCAAAAATGCTTAAAAAATAAAAAATAAACACATCAGCCTACACTCCATACCCCATAATGACAAAGCAAAAAACTGATTTTTGATAACTTAGCATATTTACTAAAGGTCCATATAAGGTCACACCTGTCACCCGTCACGCACCGTCCACGCCACGTTCAGTGTAGACAGTATCACATTACAGTATCACAGTATAAAGATATCAAAATGTCTCCCACAGAAACATTTGTGCATGGCACTTACCAAAAATGACCAAGATGCTTAATTTTTACAACATCATTTAAAACATATTAGGCCTATATATTTAACATATACATATATTTTTGGCTTCCATATAGAATACAAATCAATGAAAGAATTGAAAAGTGAACTTCTAAAGCGAAGGATGAGTTATGGGGGAGATTAATACAATAATGTACTGAGTCTGGCAGAGATTTTCGGCACACATTAATAAACAAAACAGCAATCCCTTCTGTATCCTGTAGAGGTCACTACACTTATAGAAATGTGATTCATCAAACACCAGTTACCTAAAAGTGTTACATCATCAGTATAATGTTATTTGTTAAAAAATATGTTGTTTTCTGACAGACATGTCTATTACCTGAAAAACTTAAGGCACTGTTTATTCTTTTGTATATGTGTTCCATTATGTGTATTTGTGCTATTGCTTGTCATTTGTTTATTTGATTTTTTTTATCTTATTAATGACTTTTTTATTTAATAATGTTTGAAATTATATTAGGCTAGTCGTTTTTGCTGTGGTATCAATTATGGAATTATACATTTTCACTTGTATGTAAAATGTTGGTGTCATGGCAACCTTATTTATTAGAATACAAGCAAGGTAACATGCATGGGGGAAAAAATGAATCATTTAATTCATTTATTTATTACTTTTTTGTGGTGGCACCACAATTTGGCAGGGCAAGTAAAAAGTTTATAGGCTTCATTAACTTTATAATCTTCATCAGTCATTGAATTAGAAGTGGTCAAAAAAAGTGGGTTGCACAGTTTGTTCACTCAAAAAAAAAAAAAAAAATCTACAATGAATTATCAACACATGTTTGTCTTTGCATATTTTTATTCTTTGCTTTGCTATAAAAAAATCATTGAAAAATACCTTTCTTTCAAAGTCAATGTTTTCAAAAAATCTGCCTCATGTTTCTCCTCAAACTCTTTTCTTTTCAGTTTTCCTCTCCGCCACCCTCTTTCTCTCCCTCTCTTTCTCTCTGTAATACTCCTCTTTGAGGTTCTCCCTCTCTCTGCGCCTCCACCCTTCTGCGGTCACATGGTAGAGATCCACATTATTGCCCGAGTACGCGTCTCTGTGCGTGGCTCTGTACACGGCCTCGCGCGCGACACACGCGGCCTCCTGCGCGCTCATGCCCCAGTGCACGTCGCTGTCCAGGATCGAGTACGCGTATGGAGAGCCCGATCCCACAGAGAACAGCTCCCCCTGCAGGCGCAGCCCGTCACTGCACACATACACAACCCGAGGGCCACACATCCCCGAACGAGCTGTGACCACCTGTTGAGATTTAGATTTACAAACTGCAGCTGATTGGCTACTTGAATCGCTTTCTGTTATTGGAGTGATTGGGATATTTTTTGCATAATTCTCATCTTTTTCGCCACCCCCATCCCATCCGCACAGGGTGGCTGCGACGCACAGCTCGGTGCCTTTGAAAGGATGCAGCATGTGGGACAGCAGTTTTGCGGCGCCCCCTGTTGACAGCCTGCGGTGGTGTCGAAGCTGGTACAGCCTGAGCTCTCGAGACAAGATGCGCTTCCAGAGCGCGCAATCCGCCGAGGTCCCGGAGGTGGTGCCGACCAGGTGAGAGTGGATGGGCAGGACCTTCGGCGCATTAGGACAGGCCACCTGTCCCGAGCAGCTGGAGCGCGTGTCGGCTGCCGCGATAACACCTCCCTGAAACGCGAAGCCGAGAGTTGTGGTGCCGTGAGAGAGACTGAACGGTAGAGGAACGGAGGGAGAGATGGAGCAGGGTGTGGGTGATGGAAGAGAGATGCACGGCAATGAGGGGTGGATAAGGTCTATATTATTATTCAGAAGGTTTTTCGGCGCTGAACTGAGGCTAAATTGACCAAAGTTTATCGGGCTCTGTGTGAGGTATTCAGATATCGGCATGTAAAATTCCAAAGGACTCAAACCGCCCCTCCCAGGCAGCCGTGTAGAGAAAGCGTCTCCGTGCTGAACACCCCCTCCGAACAGATGAGTGGACTCCTCCGGCATATAGGACTGTGAGAGTGGAGCACTCCATTCAGGGAACAGAGGGGGGTTCTGCAAGCCGCATACATCTTGCAAAGCCATAAACTATTGTGTAGGTAAACAATAAATTGTAACTCTGTCAATTATTACACTGTATGACATAAACTGCAAAAACATGTCATATATGGGCTGTGAAGTATTTCAGGCACTTTAATTGGATTTTTTTGTTTTGTTATTTCGTCAATATTGTCTCCTCATTTTTATTAGGCTATATCGTTCCCACAGGTAGGTCATTTTAGTCGGTTTGTTGGTAAAGAAGTCCTGGTTTACCTCAGCATTGGATTCCCCTCAACATTTTTGGAGTTTATATCTTCTTTTGGTGATGATAGGCTGTTGAAACATGCCCGGCCACTTCCCTAGACCGCTGCTCGACTCACTTCACATCCAGAATTTGCTCATATGGAAAAGCAAAAGCAATGAGTGCCAAGTCCAGCATAAATTATCCAACTCTCAGTCCATTTAATGTCTGCGTTCAAAGTTCAGCCTTAAACAACTGGTGCCTCAGTACATCTGCAAAAGTTCAGAGGATCCTTATATAAGCGCCACTCCATGATTGACTTAACCAGAAACGCATGAAAATGCCAAAGTAAGCCTTTCAACCCAAGCTTGACGATACACACCATGAAATTTCATTTTCAAAGCATGTTAGTTTTGTGCTGCTGTGCTGTGTACTTTGGAAACAGGACATTTGTGGATTATAAATGTTCTTTATTTATTCTCACTATTGATTATTAGCATGCATATTACTAGGATATTGGCTGTTTATTATATTAATTCCTTATTCTGCATGATCATATTCTACATCCCTTAATCCACCCAATAACTAGCCTACTTTACTAACTATTAATAAGCAGTAATTAGGAGTTTATTGAGGCAACATCATAGTTAATAGTTAGTTCAAGGGTTAGTTTACCAAAAAATTATCCCATAATTTACTCACGCTCAAGCCTACATGTATATGACTTTCTTCTTTCAGCCAAACACAATCAGAGTTATATTTAAGAAATATCCTTGCTCTTCCACGCTTTATAATTAAGTGAAGTTTAACTGAGTTTTAGAAACCCAAAAAAGTGCATTCATCCTTCATAAAAAGTAATCCATACGACTCCATGGGGTTAATAAAGGCCTTCTGAAGCGAAGCGATGCGTTTTTGTCAGAAAAATATCAATAGTTATAACTTTATATAACTGAAAGGAGGTGTCTTTCACTTAAGCTTACGCTACTCCTACATCCTACGTCATGCGTCGGGTCAGAGGTCACTCTTGTGCCAGAACCAGACTGGCGTACGGCTGTTACCGGAAGCCAGTGATTATAGTTTATTAATAGGGTTTGAAATTAACACCCGCATTTAAATGTCAAATTTACTGTGGCGGGCAACGCTGTCAAATCACTAGCCAATTTGGCGGGTTTCTCATTGTTTACTCACTTTGCTGGGGAAGTTAAGCCAAATCTGCACAGATTTAGCGCAAATACTCAACTTGTGAGTCATCAATATTATATTAAATACAGTGGATTGTGCAGAATCTGCGCATATCTGGCTTACTTGAACACACATGTCATGTCTTGTTCATTTGCATTCAAGCTAAAGCGAAGATTAAAAAGCATTTGGTTAACAGATAAGACATTGTTATTTTCCAACATCCTATATTTTTTTAAAGCTCTTTGTAGCCTACTGTATTGATCTGTCCACCTAAAACACATTTTTGGTGAAAAGGCTGAGAATGAAAGAGGAAGGGATCTCCAGAGATGGCTGGATGACATGATTTTGTTTGAATAAAAAATGAATGTATGAAAATAATATATTTATAATAGGCCTATATGTAAGGGATAATGTATAGAGAGGCGGTCGTTATAGCGAATAACAACCCCGACAGGCTGAACGGGACCGACGCAAAGCCCATTTGTCCAATTACTTGTTATTCGCTATAACGACCGCCTCTCTATACATTATCCCGCTTATTACATGGCTACCTACAAAAATAAATAATTTGACACAAATTATTGATTTAAATAGGAGTTTATTGATTTTAAAACGATTGTATTGCTTCCGCCAAAGAAAATAGTCCGCGTCCATAGCAACGCGCTGTTTTTCATGGCAACGGTGTGTTATAGTTCGCAGCGGTCTGTTATCAAGAAATAACAGATCGCGTTCTACATTGGATTTTAACCAAGCCATGTAATAGATATATAATATGGAAATTTTTCTCACAAAGACGCATGGCTTCACTTCAGAAGGCCTATATTAACCCCTGGAGCGTATAGATAATTATTATTATTTTTTTTTTCATCTTCCATTATAAAGCTTGGAAGAGCCAATATATGTTTTAATATAACTCTGATTGTGTTTGTCTGAAAGAAGAAAGTCATACTTGAGGGTGAGTCCATTATGGCATAATTTTAATGTTTGGGTGATCTAGCCCTTTAATAGTGAGAACTGTACCATAATCTAAAGTGTGACCTTTATGTTCACTACAGAGATCTTTATAGAAAATGAAAAGAAAATAGTATAGCATTTAGTTTGACCTCCTGGGATATGGACGAACAACACTTTCATGGTGATAAGGTTTACCTTTTACTTGTGAAAGTAAAATCAATGACTTGGCGTTCTGAACTGTCAGTAGCGTTCCGTCGCGTCGCGTCGCTGGCAGTGCAGAATCTGCAGATGAGGCGCGTCCACGCATTACGAGAGTGTGTGTGGCCGGGCGTATACAGTGACACACAACAAACTGTCATGCTCACACACGGAAGAGCGCGGTACGCAGTGAAACATGTCGTGACTGTAAACAGCTAATGTTTTCGAGTCACACTCACCTGTGAATGTTGCGTTTGATCGCTTCGACACCTCGCGCGTCGCGTTCATTAGACAGTGAAGATGAGAGTTGTGTTGAGTTTCATCTGCACAGCTCTTCTGCTCTCACAGGTAAGACTTTCAACTTTATTTTCACCTCTATGCAACTTTCATAGTTGCTCGAGTTTCATTTTCATCTTTACACTTCGCCTCTTTCCCTTTAAAATCACGAATCATTTACTTTTCTGTTTTTGCCTGTATGTATCTAAAGAAATAAGTGATTTATTTGTATTTGCATGTTAAGCTACATAAAGTACCATGTTCTTACCATATTTTGACGTGGTGCCACCATAACAATATGTAGACTACCATGGTAGTTTTATATTATTATCTGAAGTTACTTGGAGTGTAAATACTATTGTACATGATATGAGATGTTATCTTGTAATCCAGTACAAAGACAAACAATTCTATATTTTGCTTAAAGATAATGACACCTGTTACTTACTATGATTTTTGAATGTGACATTAAGCACATCTTCCCATTCATCAGTACTGTGGGGAAATCTCTATAATGCTACAAAAGATAACAAAATAACAACAACAACAACAAAATGGATAGGATGATTTTCCTAAGTTTATTGGCATAGATGGCATCGTCTAATGAACCTTTCCATTCCACAAAAGGTTCTTTATAGTGGAAAACATGCTTTAGATTATTATAATGTTCCTCACACTGTAAGAAAAACATGAGCTGGTCAAGAACTGGTAAGAACTGTTGCTTGAAATGTTCTCCGGGGAACCAAAAATGGTTCTTCTATGGCATTGCTGAGAAAAATCCCCCTTTGGAATCTTTATTTTTAAGAGTGGATATTGTTTGCTTAATTAAATAAATACAAATAAAATATCACAATGCCAAAAGAAAGAAAGGAAGAAAGAAAGGATCCCAAAATAAGCATTTTCTTTATGCAAATGTATTAATTTGTTTGTTTGGGAGTGATGATCCTGACATTTCTGCCGAGTATCAAGCCAATATGTGATCTGGATTGTTATTCCATACAAAACACAGCAAAAAAAAAAAAAAGTAATGTTTGATAAGCATCTAATTTTTCATACTGGAGACGTGAAGTGTGGGTCAATCTGTCTCTCTGAAGGTTTGGTGTGGGTCTCCTGACACCGATAGGACTCGTCGTGGAGACTTTGTGCACTTTGGACAAGTTCCTGACACAGTGATGGACAAATGCAGTGTACAGGTCCAGTATAACTGCTCTGCTGCCTGCCGAATCGCTGTCGAAATTGTTATTTCCACCCCAACAAGGACAGGAGTGATCGTTTACAGAAGGTCCTGGACTAACCATAAGAGGTTTGGAAAGCCCCGGTCCAGAAAGGTTCCTCTGGTGTTTCCTCCAGCTGTGCTGTACCCGAGAGATGTTTCTGTCAGTGATGTGGTGCTGAGGGCCTGGATGCTTCATCTGGACCAAGAGGAACTGGGTGGAAACCATGCTGAAGCATATGACCGGTCCCTTGTGAGAACGTCTACATTTGTGAGGACACTACCAACATCTCAACGTCCAGCATATCCACAGACAGGGTCGGTGTCATGGGGTGCGTGGCTGATGTGGCAGCTGACCAAAGATACTGTGAGAAAATGTCCACATGAGTCAGGTGGGAACCAATCAGACTCACCACTCAGAATGCCTGGGAATTTTGTAAAGAAACGTTAATAAATAATGTAATGATTTACCCTTACCCTCATGTTATTCCAAACCCATTTTCCTCATGGAACACAAAAAAAGTCATTATGCTAACACTTGAGAATAATGTTCTTTCATTAATGAATAACTACACAGGAAAAAAATTAATAACGCACTAACATTCTAATAGCTGTTATGAAACTCTGATTTACGAGTTAGTAGGTAATCATGCTCAGTTGAAAGTGGTAGTTCACTAGTAGCTAATCAGTAACTACTATTTTTTCATACCTCCCAGATGACTAAGAACTACTATATTCAGGTTCATAATTAATGCGACTAGTGCAACATGTATAATTAATTCTGAAGTGAAGTTCATAGGAACCTACTAGTAATGACTCAAGTATTACCAAATCATTATTTGGATCAGTATTCTAAAGTGAAAAGCATGATAACTATCTAGTAATGACTGAATTCACTGTACAATGTTGAGGTTTTTGTTAAGGTTTGGATAGTAATTCCTTCTGATAGATTTGGTAACAATGAAATATTGTTAATTCCTTTAGAATGAAGTAGTAACACTTGAGTCATTCCAAAAAACCTTACAAAACATCAAAAGCTTACAGTGAAATCAGTTAATATTAGGGAGTTATCTTGCTTTTCACTCAAGAATACTCTTCCAAATAACTAGTAATTAGTTATGAAGGATTTGGTAATACTTGAGTCATTACTAGTGGGATACCATGAAAACTATACATTGTGCATTACTCTCATTAATTATGAACCTGTATATAGTAGTTCTTATAGTCCTCAGTGAGGTATGAAAAATGAGTAGTTATTGATTAGCTAATAGTGAACTACTTAGTTTCACTGAGCACAATTACTTACTAATCCGGTAATCAGAGTTTCTTAATAATAGTTACTAGAGTGTTAATAGTGTGTTACTCATTTGTTCCTGTGTAGTTATTCATTAATGATGGAACAGTATTCTAAAGTGTTACCAAATTGTATTAACGATCATATACAATTCCAAAATATCACACTAGATTTGTTATCAATGACACCAAATCACCATTGGTTCTTGTGTATGTTGTATTCGAACACACTATGCTAGTTTGAGTACATAAGATGGAGACCTAGATTTCAAATCAACAAATTAAATTTGGTCTGTTCCCCACACAAGTCTGAACATGGACTTTTTTATAGAGTTTGAAAGACCACTTTGTCACTCTGAACAGTCATTATGTCACTTGTGTTCCACTGAAAAAAAAAGAATGACATGACGGTGATAAAAATAATGAGAGAACTAGTTTAGTTTGTTTGAAGATACTGTACCGTCATTATTTACCAGGCGCATAGATAGCAGATTATACTTCTAAGTTCTGTTGCATCACTTATTCATTCATTCATGCCTTTCCAGAGACTGTGGATATACTTTCTTTTCCATTTGCGAGTACCGGTGAGAGGTTTGGGGTGATACACACGTTCTCCCCCTTCAAAAACAGAGATCTAGAAAGGAGACGCACCCTCGCTCTCAAACAGCCAAGGTCAGACTTGCTTTTATGAGGCTTCATTCAAATTTGTCACTGCTTCTTGATAACAAAAACAAAGACATGCATTAAGTACATATAAAGCCCATAAACATGGTGAACTAGGTGGTTAATAGGGTGTTTCTAGTGCAGGGTTTCTCAACTCTGGCCCTTGAGGTCCACTGTCCTGCAGAGTTTAGTTGAGGACTAGGTGGCTTAAGTCGCTGTGATATTTTGGTCATTAGATACAGCTGTGGTCTCTCCTGAAATGTTACAGTGTGTTTTTCATCTGTTTAATCATCCAATCAGAAAAAAAAAGTTTAGAACAGTGCCTAGCAACAGCCTAGCAACCACCCTTAAAGCTTTATCAAAGCCCTTGCGTTTACTCAGAACATCTTAGCAACACCCTAGAAATGCCTTTGGGTACACTGTCTATAGCAACACCATAGCAACTACTCATTACACCTTAGCAAACACCCTAATAGTGGCCTAGAGACCACCCAGAACAGCCTAGCAACACCCTAGTCACCACTTAGAATACCTTAGCAACACCCTAGAAATGTATTTGTGTACACTGTCTATAGCAACATCATAGCCACTTAGATTATGAGCCACTCATAACACCTTAGCAAACACCCTAGCAATGGCCTAGAGACCACCCAGAACAGCCTAGCAACACCCTAGTCACCACTTAGAATACCTTACTAACACCCTAGAAATGGCCTAGAGATCACCCAGAACAGCCTAGCAACACCCTAGTCACCACTCAGAATACTTTAGCAACACCCTAGCAATTTCAAACGACTTTGAGGACCTTAGTAACAACCTGGCATCACCCAGAATATTTGACCAACAACCTAGCAATGCCCTGGAAAGCACTAAGAACACTGTAGCAACCACTTAGCAACACCCAGTTATAACTCAGAACACATTAGCAACACCCCAACAATGTTCTAAAAACCACCCAGAGCACCTTAACAACAACCTGGCAACACACTATCAACCACAATGCCTAGCAACGCCCTAGAAACCACTCTGAATACCTTGATATTGTATTTGCAATGATGGGCCAGTTTTGTTTCCTCAGAAAACCTAACATTAATTGTGCTCAATGTAAGCACTTCAGGTGTGCTTGCTCAACTGTTGATATGCTTATGATAATCTTGTAATGCTTGAAATGTTTTGGAATTTGTATTGGGTGTTGGTACTTTACTTTTGAAACTCGCATCATCTCCTCTCTGCAGTGCTGCCCTGTCATTGTGGCTCTACTTGCTGAGCTGGTGCGGCCAGTCGGTGTGTGGGATAGTCAAACATGTCAATGAACACAGGAAGTATGGAAGCCCGCTCATTATGCTGTCTGACGCAGGTAAGCCAGCCAGTGTGCATTCCATCGTGTGACATCGATGCAAGAAATCAACTCAAGCAAATTTACAGTCATTTAGTTATTAAAAAACTAAATAAACCCTCATAAAACCTTCATAAAAAAAAAAACCCAAGTCATACAATAACTGTGCATGAGAAAAAGACTGAAATTTAAGCTGTTATTTATTGAACTATGTATCATATTTCCATGTACACGTTAAATGTGATGTGCCAGTATGTCTTGATCCTCAGGCAATGTAGTGCTGCAGGTGCAAATGGTGGATGGAGAAGAGCAGGCGTTTACAGCACACACAGCGTTACCTCTTCACACCTGGATCCGTCTGGACTTCTTCTTCCAGGTGTCAAAGGTACATCAACCATATTCACATGCAGTCATATTCCACTGTACTTCTGATGAACCATCATTCAGGTGTGAATGTATTAGAAAGTGAACTCTTGGATGTTTTTTCATATGTCAGGCAAAACTCACAGTCACCAAGGTCTTACCAGCAGGACAGACGTCGGAGAGCACTCATTTTTTTGAGTAAGTCATAAAGTCTCATCTGCACTGTAAAATATATATAATGTTTATTATCATAGCCATCAAAGGTTAGAAACAGTAAGCAATTTTTGAATTTTTTTTTCTCAATAATAAAACATATATAAAATAATAGTAATGTAGCCAAGAAGAAATTGCATGAAGTATTATTATTAATAATTTAATTTATTAATATTAATACAATTTATTTCCATACAATATTAAATAATTAATATAATACTAATTCATATGAAACATTTTCTTTAGATTTAAGTATGCACCTAACTAAATCTATTATTTAATTTATTTTTTAATACTGTTTTTTTTTTTTAAATAGTTTTTTACAGCCATTTTTATAGTGTAGTTCATGTCTGGTAAAAAACAGTAATTATAATTTTTTTTATTTTTTTTTCAGTTTTCGTCAGCCAATTAAATTTAATGACACATCAGGATATTTTGTGATGGGTGGATGCAACTACATGAAGGGGTTTCATGGCTATTTTGGACCAATCAGATACTATCGCTTAAGCTCAGAAAAGGTGAGTCCAACTCTCTTATCAACGGATAAATGCATTTAACAAAACCAATTTATTATGTCAGTATTAATCACATGATCCAGAATGCATTCAGACATTCTTATGCCGTGATATCATTTCTATTCAAGGTGAAAAACCCCCTCTCCCCTGTTCGGACGCTAAAAGAGCTGGACAGATTCCACAGACACTGTGAGGAAATGCAACAGGTTACTGAGCAATATCTGGAGGCACTGAGACAGAACCGAGACGTATCAACGGGTCAGTTCAAATGGATGAGACCAGAATAGATCAAATAGACTTTGAATCTGATGAGAAATGTTTGAGATCATACTGAAATCTCTGACATTTAATCACAGACTTTGCTATCTTGGCAAATCTGTGCACAGTTTTAGTCACTAGCTATGTTTCCATCCACATATTTTTATGTGCATTTAACACATAAAATATTGCTGGATGGAAATGCCAAGATGTGTATGAAGTCTTAAAATGCATATAAAAAACAGATATATTTTTTTATCCAATTTGAAGACATGCGCATGAACTATGATGGAAACACATTTACTGAATAAATACCCTGATGAAAAAAATCATGTGACTCAACAGATCATGTGATTGGATAACTGGACTAACTGGCGGACCATTTTAATTGCACACCATCTCAAATTTCGTTTTAGTCATTCTTAAATGCCTGAGCCAAAGTTTGTCATCAAAATGATTTGGTATAATTACCTTTCAGAATTAATTACCTCAAACGATTGCATTCCCAAACATCCCAAGCGCAAGAAAACTTGCCCCCTCCCCTCCCTCTTGCAGCGACTTCTCTTCTCTGATGATGAGGGCGGGACTATAACCTGTCACTCACATAAGATCCACCAATAGCAAACCACAACCATCCAATCAATTCCCCATGGACAAAATCAAGCCCCGTCCTACATTTGTTCTTGTTCCTGAAGCCGTTTAACTCGGATATACGTCAAAATAGGAAAGAAAAGACTCGATTTCTGTTTCATGCTCACTTTAAAAGCACTGAACACCAGTGTGAATGAACAGTGGACAGCAGATGAGTAGTTTTCTTTTTGCGTGAACTGTTTCTAAAGACTTTGTGCTTTTGGTTATCAGATGTTTGTGAGTCTTATTATGGAGACCTCGAGAGGAAGTTTGGTCGTAGGGAATGCACACAAACTTGGTCGTGGGACCAGCAAAGAAGATTCAACATCGCCCTGAGGCTTCTAGAAGAACACCAGGACTTCATAACAGGTGGGTGGGGTTTAACACTGTACGTTGCAATGTGAACTACCGATGGCTCTTGGTAGAGAGTCTCTTCATCTGTTCCTCAGGTCTGGAGAGCAGTGGTGGACATTTGCAACATCTAAGCCGAGTGATTTTCCAGAATGTGGTAAAGACAATAAGTAAAGCCGAGGAATCTGACGGCGGCCTGGATCTCATTGAGCAGCTTCAGGTGTCTCTCTGCTGGGGTCACCAGCACTCCTCTCTCCTCCTCGCGACCCTTCACCTGGCTGGCCTGGGCGTCCCTGTGGACCTGGAGCAGGTGAGGATGAGAACAAAGACTATAGAATTACACAAGACGCGTCACTCGTATTGTTTTGAATGGGGAAAAGTGCAACGCTCAATATGGTGGAATAAGTCCCGCCTTCTAAATAAGAGCCAATCGTCGATTGGTGAAGTCATCGCATCACTGCAGCCGTTAGAAGATCCGGTTCCCATAGAAACAGTCAGACGTGCTTCCACTGCACATTAGCTTGATCCAGCCTGAAAAATGGCGTTTTCTGTCATGATTCGAGCATTTAGAAACAAAATTTATGAGACCGGTGTTGTCAGATTTTATTGGTGATTTCAAATATGAAATTTAATCGTAAGCTTGGCGAACAGTTTTGGAGAATTTGATGTTTCCCCATTCAAAGAGACAGGAGCTGCACTTGCTGCCCGAGAGGCATTTCAAAGATGGCCGCCGAGTGAAATGACTTGTCTTAAAGGGACTTTAATGAGAACACCTGAGCATTCAGCACCCATTATAAAAGAGCAACGCAATGGAAATGTAATTCATCCTAAAGTAGGGGTTTAACGACCTAATTTTTGTTTAATGTGACATTTATGTGATGAAAGTCGAGTCGACGTCAACTAGTCACTGATGACGTCATTAAATAAGCCTGAACCTCGAGCTGAGACTTGAACGCGGGTTGCCTTGTGCACAGCTATGGCATATAACACAGCGCTGCTCCAACATAACAGCTTATTTTAACAGTTCTTTTGTCTTTGGGTCGTTATATTTCTCACAGATTTCTACTCGTTCTAAATCAGAAATAGATAAAGCAGCTCAGTAAACATTACATTTACATGTATGCATTAGTGAGAGAGCGATTGCTTGTGAATTAATTATACCGGGCAGCGTCTCTCTACTAATAGTGAAGCTGTGTGTTTTAGTTACTAAGAAATATATGCTAGGACTTCTCAGTTTCTAAGCTATTTAATAAGCTGTTTAAAACGTGTATTATTAACTCAATCAATTCTGAGCATCCAGATGGTATAATAAAACATGTATTGTGGAGTGCTCTCGGAGTATGCATTTGTTTGACATTTTAACTGTTCAAAACGGAGCGTAGAAGTGAACTTCAAAGATTTATTATCCAGTTGAAGTACCCCTCTATAGGTCATGATCAACGACTAGTCGACGTCAAGCTTAAAGTGTCATGAAAAGTCGACTAGTCTGTGCAACCTCTATCCTAAAATCAGCATGAAATCAAAATGCCCCTGTTTACTTTATAATTACCCTTTTAGAAGAAAAGGTTTTATATATACAGTATATACTTTAAAAGGGTTCTGTCAGGTGCTTCATATAGATATTTTAAGGGGTTTTCATCATGGGATAAAGCTGCGTTCGCGCCATGTAATTACCGTAAATAAAGCTTTCGAAATGCTCTCACGGTACTTTGATGTCATACACCGTTCGGTCAGCACAGCTCTGCTTCAAGTCGAACACACCTTAAATCTGCAGTGGTCAGGTGGTACAGCAGCCACATGCTAGAAGTCTTAGCTCTCAGACAATTACGAGTTTACACGTTGTAATTACAAGTTCTACAAGCACTTAAAGGCTTTTTACAGTTCAGAATCGTTACAGTAACTACGACATGGCGAGAATGCAGCATCATGTATTAATTAAACATACTTTATAACGAGATAAAAAAAAAAAACACAATAAACATGCAAGTATTATGCAATCATGTTAGACATTTCTCCTTATATAGAACCGTTGTGGCATAAAGACTTCTTTAAAATTGACTCAAGATCCCTAGGGTTCTATATAGAGCCCAATTTAACCTTTTTTTCTAATAGTGTACATTTGTGGTCTTATAGTGAATGATTCATCAGTGCACATTTTTTTCAAATCAAAAATGTTTGCATGTTGCACTTTATTAGACTCTCATTAGAGTATTAGTAGAACTGTTAGGACTCGGGTTAGTAGAATAAGTTGACATGTAGTTGTAAAGTTACCTATGGTCAGTAGAATGTCTGTTGAGGACCATCACAATAAAGAGTTAGCAGATATTAAGCAGACAGTCTACTAATACTCTAATGACTGAGAGTTGACACGGAGTTACAGTTACTTTTAGTTAGTAGAATGTCTAAAGTGGACTATCGAAATAAAGATTTAGCAGATATTAAGCACAGTCTACTAATACTTTAATGAGAGTTAGTTGACACACAGTTGCAAAGTTACCTATAGTTAGTAGAATGTTTAAAGGGGACTGTTGAAAATAAATAAAAGTAAAAGTAATTTGACCTGTTTGCCTTAATGAACTTTAATCAAAATACAATAGCTTGCTTAACTAATGAATAACTGCTTTAAAACACCTTTCTCTTTGGTTGACATCACCTAGGCCAAGCAGGCTATCGGATAATGGTAACCATTAAAGGATAACTCCCGCCAAAATTTAACCTAGGCTCTTGTTAATCTATCCGAGTCAAACTTTCGTGTAAAAGCATAATTAGAATGGAAACGCCACTTTTTAGATTGACCGTATTTTAGTTTTAGGTCAGAATGCCTTGTGAATGGGAGTGAATGGGGCACGACTATGATAGCATCAAAATCACTATTTTTAAAACACTAAGAAGGCTCGACACAACATGAAACTTTGCTTGAAGAAACACCAGTGGCTCGACACATGAACTCGAGCACTTACCACATTGTTTGTGCTCACAGAGTTTACTAAAAAGAAAGGTTTTGTACGACCATTCAAAAGCAAGGCATTTTGACCTAAAACGAAAATACGGTCAATCTTAAAAGTGCCGTTTCCATTCTAATTATGCTTTTACACGAAAGTTTGACTCAGGTAGATTAACAAAATGTGCCTAGGTTCAATTTTGGCGAGAGTGACCCTTTAACCAAATAGCTTTTTAGGCATTGTTTTAGGCTACTGTTGCAGTCAGTGTAGCATTCTTTTTCATTTTATGTTGACTAAAGTAGTAATTTGATAAAAAAGCGACAAGAGAAACGCCAGATACAAATTTTGTTTGGTACAGCAATATTGTGTTAAAGTTTGATGGTGATCTCTTTCTCAGGGTCATGTTTATAGTTTGATAGGCGGGGTCTCTGATGACCGACTCGCTCTGATGCATTTGGGATACAAGCACATGGAGGGACTTGACGGTTTCCCCAAAGACCAGAACACAGCATATGGCTACTACGCCAACATTGGCAAACAGACCAGCACTGACCAAGATAAAGTGCAAGACTCTTGGGTGAGTTACACATTTATATACAGAGATTGGTAATGTATACATATTCTCAATTGACTTATTGAGTCAATAGGTATAGAACATTAGTGATATTATATATTATTATATCGACTCTAATTATTTGAATAATATATTTCAGAAGAATTACTTTAAACTAGTCATTTCAAATTAATTAAATGATTTAATGATTAATTAATCAGATTAATTGCAAAAAAATGCCAATATCTGCTGAGAAAAACCCAAAATGAAGATAATTAATTTGAATAAACATAAAAATAATAGAATAGGTTATTCTTTCCAAAAACATTAATTGCACAGATACATGCATTTGTACAGATGATGACTTGCATATACCTCTTTTCAATTCCAGAATTAAAATTAATTTTCATATTTTGAACTGTCCTCCCAGACAGCAACGTGGTGTCGGCCCAGATCCGGGCCACATCTGGTACATGTGGATTCAATGCATATACCAGATCAGATCTGCCGGATCTGGGCCGACACTATGTTGATGTTTGGACTGGGATGTAATGAGGTACAATGTCTCATTATGTGTTTTTTTTACAAATGCTTTTAATAAAATGTCAAGCTCAGTAGGTCTCTACTAGGTAATTTTTTAATTACATGACAAGCTTAATCCATGCTGTCAAAATAAGATAAAACCCCCAAGAAATCTTTACTAGCTACTACTTTTGACAATTAATAAAAAAAAACTGTTTGAAAATATATAAAAAAATTCAAAACCGTATAAATATAGCAAATACAATACAATACAGCAATACAAACAGCAATACAAATATGGAATTTCTAACAGAAATATATTTATAATTCCATCAATTCTGTTTATTAAACATGCTTGTCTAAATGAGACACTAAGTTAGATTTTATTTCAGTCATGAAAATTCCTGGTTAATTCCAATCATGCAGACTCTACAGACTACAGAACCTGAGGGAATTCAATTTGCAAAGGCTCATTTGCTAATAAAATGGTGCCTTAGTATCAGGTGCATCTCTTGTTTATCAGCGAGCACAATCAAATATTTAGAAAACTGACACTGCTGATGTTTGTTAAGCTGATTGTTAACGAAATATTGGAATTTTATGAATTTGAGTAAACACAAAGACACATTCAGACTCACTGTAAATAGTGTGTCATCAGGTTAACCGGTGGTTTGTACAGTGTTTTGAGGGCGTGGATTTGCATGTTAACAAACTGGTTTGACGGGAAATAAATATTGTCTGAATGGAATGGAAATGATATTGTCTGTTTTTCTATTTTGCGTTTCTTCACTGCAGCAAACTCCAACAGAACATGTTCATTTAAACAATGACGACGAGCTCCATACCCAAACGGGTGAACAGGGCGACATTGTGCAGTATTTGAAGCACCAGGCCAGCAGAGGAGATGTAGAATCTCAGGTCTTCACTTTTTTTCCTTGTCTGTTTCACATGCTCTCTCATTGCCTTTAGGTATATCTCAAGTGTAACCTTTAACATTGACTTCTAGGGGTGTAACGATATCCTCATGTCACGATTCGATGCATATCACGATACTGAACTCACGATACGATATTATTGCGATACTTCAAGACATATGGTAAAAGGTTAACAAAAAAATGTAAATTTGGTTTTACATTGTGGGTGTAAATATATGAATGAATGAATGACTTGGTGCTGATAACCCAATGCACAGGACAATGGTGACACCAGAATAAAAATATTCATTATTCTGAAGCTGAAAATACAGATTTATTTAGGACGAATGTGCTTGCACTCTTTCACTGACTACATATATTTAAAATAATGTAGGCCACTTTTTACTGGTAACATAAGACATGTGGCATTATCAGGACCCACAAATATTCCCCCATTGCATTATTATACATTATATTTAACAGTATATATAGGAGGTTAATGTAGTACTGATACTGAAACTCTGTAAACTTGAATTTTTTCCACACACAGACATTTTTATTTTGGGTGAAATACACAATACATATTGTCACTATCCACGATACATATTGTTGCATTTTTGTATTGTGATATATTGGGACACCCCTATTGACTTCAGTTCTAGTCATTCAGAACATCAGGATGTGCTGGAGATCTGAAGCCAGATTCACTAAACATTCTTAAGAATTAAATTATTCTTAATTGCCATTTTCTGCTTATTTCCCAACTTAAGAAGATTTTGAATTCTTGAAAACATTGTTTTTCAAAATCATTTTTAAGTTAGGATAACCAAACAACATTTTTATTTAAATCACTAAAGATAAAGCCATGTTCATTTTATTCTTTAGAAAATATTTTAAAGATAAATATTTGAGAACTTGTCAAGAATTACGAACGGCTTTGTCTTACGCATTTATATTTAAGAACTTAAAGATTAGAAGATTTTTGTGAATCTGGCCCAGGGTCCAGAACGAAATATTTGCATTTTTAAGAAACTTTATTTTTTAATTTAGGTTCAGTTTTAAAGGAATGAATGAATAAATACACAAATGCATAGTTTTTATAAAATAAGAGTTTTTCATGGACTTTACGAGGGGCCTTTAGTTACTTGGTTTGAGATTCTCAGCTGCTGTAAAAGCGTTGTGGGCTGCTGTTTCTTGTAGAAATCTTTGGCCAGGATGCTTCTTTGGGGCAGTAATGGGGTGGAAAAAAACATTCGGACAGCGGCCATGTGGTACGCCAGGAGCGCCCTGCAGATGGTGGATCCCGCGGCCATGTACGACTACGCCATTCTCATCCTGAAGGTAATCCACGGGCTACATGGAAATCTCTTGAGCCGTATCTTTTCAAGCATTTGCATTGTAAAAAGCACAGACACGCTTGTTTTGTATAAATAGAAACTCCTGACACAAGATTAGGAAAATATATGTAAAATGGTGTGTATGTATCTGAAGATTCTTTCAAGTGTTTGTGCTTGACCAGGGCACAGGAGTGAAGAAGAACCGAACGCTTGGCCTCAAGCTTCTGGAGAAAGCTGCTGACATGGTGATTGCACATACAAAACCAGCGTGCATGTGGTTGTGTGTGGAAGTGTTGGGATTTCTATAATGGGCCATGTGTGTTTTTTTCAGGGTTCTGTAGAAGCTCTGAATGGACTTGGATGGTACTACAGTACCATAGTAAAGAACAGAAGAAAAGCCATTCGATATTTTGAGTTGGCGGCTCAGAACGGCAGTCGTGATGGGCTCTTCAATGTGGGACTCTACCAGTTAAATGGTGCCAGTCCTGACAAACAAGAGAGAAATGAGGTCAGAGGCTGCACATTTAACCTTCAATAGATAGTTTGAAGTGAAAACAAATAATAATGTCAGAATTTTCTCACCCTCATGATGTTCCAAACCTGTGTGGTTTTCTGTGGAACACAGAGATCTTTTAAAGAATCTGTAACCTTCTCGAAAAATTACAAAAAAAGGTGCTGTCAAATTTGGAAAATGACAAAAAAAACAACAACAAAAAAAAAAAATAGTTGGTGAAGTTTATTCAGTTTAAAAAAATGACAAAGAAGTGGTCAAATTTATTTATTTATTTTTTTTTAAAGTTGCGGTCAAGTTTGAAAAATGACAAAAAAAAAGTTGCTGTCACTTTGAAAAATGACAAAATAAAAGTTCTGTCAGGTCCATTAAGTCAAGAACACACATGACAATAAAAATGATTTAGGAAATTTTTAATGATGTTTTATTAACAAAGTTCGGGAGGAGCAGGTTCAGATAATTAACCAAATTATGCACAGCTGGAGATTAATCAGTAATCAACTCAATGACAGAGTATAAATTCACAGCAGACCTATCTCTGTTCATTGAAAGTTTATCAGCATCCCTCCTCCACCCCATCTCCTCACTTCCAGTTCCATCTACACTTACCAACTGGGGGGAGTACTCTGGGTTCGGGCCTAACTCCGAGCTCGGAGGCCTCCCCCTGGACAGCACGCCAAATATGCATAAACTTATTGTACTAATTATATGTAGATGTGAACTCGTGAATTGAATAAATTGCAAATCAAGTTGATAAATTCGGAATAAATTTTTTGGCGGTATGGCTCTTCAGGGAGTCCTCTGACCTTTCATGAGCACCATGAAATAGCAGAGAGTCAGAGGACAGCAGCAGCATAGGGAACGCTCACACAGTTTAGGACTGGGAGAGCTGAACTATTCCCCCTATGAACAGAGCAGCAACGATGACAGAAAAGCAAATGCCATGTTATACACGACAAGGAGGAGCTGGGGAGGTGGCGGGCTGCAAAGAAGCTAGCATCAGCAGTTAGGAGCGAACTGAATCTGTTTAAAGAGGGTGCCCTGTTTTTATCGTAGCCATTAGCAGCGAGGGGAGTTGAACAGCTGATGTGATGATGCAAAACAGCTGATGCATCTCAGCTGAGCAGAACAGCTGATGAGACCGTATTGTTGGCCAATAGCGTTGGCAGCATCTTGACTACCTGGCCTGCCAGAACTGACGCTTACGCTTAATCAAAAAAGACAAAAATAGAGTTTCTGTTATGTTTGAAAAATGACAAAAAAAAAAGAGTTTCTGTCAAGATTGAAAAATGACAAAAAAAAAGTTGCTGTGAAGTTTGAAAAAATACCAAAAAAAGTTGCTGTCAGGTATCAAAAAAGACAAAAAAAGAGTTTCTGTCATGTTTGAAAAATGACAAAAAAAAAAAAAGTTGCTGTGAAGTTTGAAAAAATACCAAAAAAAGTTGCTGTCAGGTATCAAAAATGACAAAAAAAGAGTTTCTGTCATGTTTGAAAAACGACAAAAAATAAAAGTTGCTGTGAAGTTTGAAAAAATACCAAAAAAAAGTTGCTGTCAGGTATCAAAAAAGACAAAAAAAGAGTTTCTGTCATGTTTGAAAAACGACAAAAAATAAAAGTTGCTGTGAAGTTTGAAAAAATACCAAAAAAAAGTTGCTGTCAGGTATCAGAAATGACAAAAAAAGAGTTTCTGTCATGTTTGAAAAACGACAAAAAAAAAAGTTGCTGTGAAGTTTGAAAAATTACGAAAAAAAGTTGCTGTCAGGTATCAAAAATGACAAAAAAAGAGTTTCTGTTATGTTTGAAAAACGACAAAAAATCAAAGTTGCTGTGAAGTTTGAAAAAATACCAAAAAAAAGTTGCTGTCAGGTATCAAAAAAGACAAAAAAAGAGTTTCTGTCATGTTTGAAAAACGACAAAAAATAAAAGTTGCTGTGAAGTTTGAAAAAATACAAAAAAAAGTTGCTGTGAAGTTTGAAAAAATACCAAAAAAAAGTTGCTGTCAGGTATCAAAAAAGACAAAAAAAGAGTTTCTGTCATGTTTGAAAAACGACAAAAAATAAAAGTTGCTGTGAAGTTTGAAAAAATACCAAAAAAAAGTTGCTGTCAGGTATCAAAAATGACAAAAAAAGAGTTTCTGTCATGTTTGAAAAACGACAAAAAATAAAAGTTGCTGTGAAGTTTGAAAAAATACCAAAAAAAAGTTGCTGTCAGGTATCAAAAAAGACAAAAAAAGAGTTTCTGTCATGTTTGAAAAACGACAAAAAATAAAAGTTGCTGTGAAGTTTGAAAAAATACCAAAAAAAAGTTGCTGTCAGGTATCAGAAATGACAAAAAAAGAGTTTCTGTCATGTTTGAAAAACGACAAAAAAAAAAGTTGCTGTGAAGTTTGAAAAATTACGAAAAAAAGTTGCTGTCAGGTATCAAAAATGACAAAAAAAGAGTTTCTGTTATGTTTGAAAAACGACAAAAAATCAAAGTTGCTGTGAAGTTTGAAAAAATACCAAAAAAAAGTTGCTGTCAGGTATCAAAAATGACAAAAAAAGAGTTTCTGTCATGTTTGAAAAACGACAAAAAATAAAAGTTGCTGTGAAGTTTGAAAAAATACCAAAAAAAAGTTGCTGTCAGGTATCAAAAAAGACAAAAAAAGAGTTTCTGTCATGTTTGAAAAACGACAAAAAATAAAAGTTGCTGTGAAGTTTGAAAAAATACCAAAAAAAAGTTGCTGTCAGGTATCAAAAAAGACAAAAAAAAGAGTTTCTGTCATGTTTGAAAAACGACAAAAAAAAAAAGTTGCTGTGAAGTTTGAAAAAATACCAAAAAAAGTTGCTGTCAGGTATCAAAAAAGACAAAAATAGAGTTTGTCATGTTTGAAAAACGACAAAAAAAAAAAAGTTGCTGTGAAGTTTGAAAAAATACCAAAAAAAGTTGCTGTCAGGTATCAAAAATGACAAAAAAAGAGTTTCTGTCATGTATCAAAAATGGCAAAAAAAGAGTTTCTGTTATGTTTGAAAAACGACAAAAAAAAAAAGTTGCTGTGAAGTTTGAAAAAATACCAAAAAAAGTTGCTGTCAGGTATCAAAAATGACAAAATAAGAGTTTCTGTCATGTTTGAAAAACGACAAAAAATAAAAGTTGCTGTGAAGTTTGAAAAAATACCAAAAAAAGTTGCTGTCAGGTATCAAAAAAGACAAAAATAGAGTTTCTGTCATGTTTGAAAAACGACAAAAAAAAAAAGTTGCTGTGAAGTTTGAAAAAATACCAAAAAAAGTTGCTGTCAGGTATCAAAAAAGACAAAAATAGAGTTTCTGTCATGTTTGAAAAACGACAAAAAATAAAAGTTGCTGTGAAGTTTGAAAAAATACCAAAAAAAGTTGCTGTCAGGTATCAAAAATGACAAAAAAAGAGTTTCTGTTATGTTTGAAAAATGACAAAAAAAAAAAGTTTCTGTGAAGTTTGAAAAAATACCAAAAAAAAGTTGCTGTCAGGTATCAAAAAAGACAAAAAAAGAGTTTCTGTCATGTTTGAAAAATGACAAAAAAAAAAAGTTGCTGTGAAGTTTGAAAAAATACCAAAAAAATTTGCTGTCAGGTATCAAAAATGACAAAAAAAGAGTTTCTGTCATGTATCAAATATGACAAAAAAAGAGTTTCTGTTATGTTTGAAAAACAACAAAAAAAAAAAGTTGCTGTGAAGTTTGAAAAAATACCAAAAAAAGTTGCTGTCAGGTATCAAAAAAGACAAAAATAGAGTTTCTGTCATGTTTGAAAAACGACAAAAAATAAAAGTTGCTGTGAAGTTTGAAAAAATACCAAAAAAAGTTGCTGTCAGGTATCAAAAAAGACAAAAAAAGAGTTTCTGTCATGTTTGAAAAATGACAAAAAAAAAAAGTTGCTGTGAAGTTTGAAAAAATACCAAGAAAAGTTGCTGTCAGGTATCAAAAAAGACAAAAAAAGAGTTTCTGTCATGTTTGAAAAATGACAAAAAAAAAAAAGTTGCTGTGAAGTTTGAAAAAATACCAAAAAAATTTGCTGTCAGGTATCAAAAATGACAAAAAAAGAGTTTCTGTCATGTATCAAAAATGACAAAAAAAGAGTTTCTGTTATGTTTGAAAAACGACAAAAAAAAAAAGTTGCTGTGAAGTTTGAAAAAATACCAAGAAAAGTTGCTGTCAGGTATCAAAAAAGACAAAAAAGAGTTTCTGTCATGTTTGAAAAATGACCAAAAAAAAAGTTGCTGTGAAGTTTTAAAAAATACGAAAAAAAGTTGCTGTCAGGTATCAAAAATGACAAAAAAAGAGTTTCTGTTATGTTTGAAAAATGACAAAAAAAAAAAGTTTCTGTCAAGATAGAAAAATTACCAAAAAAAAAGTTGCTGTGAAGTTTTAAAAAATACGAAAAAAAGTTGCTGTCAGGTATCAAAAATGACAAAAAAAGAGTTTCTGTTATGTTTGAAAAATGACAAAAAAAAAAAGTTTCTGTCAAGATTGAAAAATGACCAAAAAAATGTTGCTGTGAAGTTTGAAAAAATACCAAAAAAAGTTGCTGTCAGGTATCAAAAATGACAAAAAAAAGAGTTTCTGTTATGTTTGAAAAATGAAAAAAAAAAGTTTGTCAAGTTTGAAAAATGACCAAAAGAAAATTGGTCATTTGTCAAATTTGCTGTCAGGTATCAAAAAAGACAAAAAAAGAGTTTCTGTCATGTTTGAAAAACGACAAAAAATAAAAGTTTCTGTCATGTTTGAAAAACGACAAAAAATAAAAGTTGCTGTGAAGTTTGAAAAAATACCAAAAAAAAGTTGCTGTCAGGTATCAAAAAAGACAAAAAAAGAGTTTCTGTCATGTTTGAAAAACGACAAAAAATAAAAGTTGCTGTGAAGTTTGAAAAAATACCAAAAAAAAGTTGCTGTCAGGTATCAAAAATGACAAAAAAAGAGTTTCTGTCATGTTTGAAAAACGACAAAAAATAAAAGTTGCTGTGAAGTTTGAAAAAATACCAAAAAAAAGTTGCTGTCAGGTATCAAAAAAGACAAAAAAAGAGTTTCTGTCATGTTTGAAAAACGACAAAAAATAAAAGTTGCTGTGAAGTTTGAAAAAATACAAAAAAAAGTTGCTGTGAAGTTTGAAAAAATACCAAAAAAAAGTTGCTGTCAGGTATCAAAAAAGACAAAAAAAGAGTTTCTGTCATGTTTGAAAAACGACAAAAAATAAAAGTTGCTGTGAAGTTTGAAAAAATACCAAAAAAAGTTGCTGTCAGGTATCAAAAAAGACAAAAAAAGAGTTTCTGTCATGTTTGAAAAACGACAAAAAATAAAAGTTGCTGTGAAGTTTGAAAAAATACCAAAAAAAAGTTGCTGTCAGGTATCAAAAAAGACAAAAAAAGAGTTTCTGTCATGTTTAAAAAAAACGACAAAAAATAAAAGTTGCTGTGAAGTTTGAAAAAATACCAAAAAAAAGTTGCTGTCAGGTATCAAAAAAGACAAAAAAAGAGTTTCTGTCATGTTTGAAAAACGACAAAAAATAAAAGTTGCTGTGAAGTTTGAAAAAATACCAAAAAAAAGTTGCTGTCAGGTATCAAAAATGACAAAAAAAGAGTTTCTGTCATGTTTGAAAAACGACAAAAAATAAAAGTTGCTGTGAAGTTTGAAAAAATACCAAAAAAAAGTTGCTGTCAGGTATCAAAAAAGACAAAAAAAGAGTTTCTGTCATGTTTGAAAAACGACAAAAAATAAAAGTTGCTGTGAAGTTTGAAAAAATACAAAAAAAAGTTGCTGTGAAGTTTGAAAAAATACCAAAAAAAAGTTGCTGTCAGGTATCAAAAAAGACAAAAAAAGAGTTTCTGTCATGTTTGAAAAACGACAAAAAATAAAAGTTGCTGTGAAGTTTGAAAAAATACCAAAAAAAGTTGCTGTCAGGTATCAAAAAAGACAAAAAAAGAGTTTCTGTCATGTTTGAAAAACGACAAAAAATAAAAGTTGCTGTGAAGTTTGAAAAAATACCAAAAAAAGTTGCTGTCAGGTATCAAAAAAGACAAAAAAAGAGTTTCTGTCATGTTTGAAAAACGACAAAAAATAAAAGTTTCTGTCATGTTTGAAAAACGACAAAAAATAAAAGTTGCTGTGAAGTTTGAAAAAATACCAAAAAAAAGTTGCTGTCAGGTATCAAAAAAGACAAAAAAAGAGTTTCTGTCATGTTTGAAAAACGACAAAAAATAAAAGTTGCTGTGAAGTTTGAAAAAATACCAAAAAAAAGTTGCTGTCAGGTATCAAAAAAGACAAAAAAAGAGTTTCTGTCATGTTTGAAAAACGACAAAAAATAAAAGTTGCTGTGAAGTTTGAAAAAATACCAAAAAAAAGTTGCTGTCAGGTATCAAAAAAGACAAAAAAAGAGTTTCTGTCATGTTTGAAAAACAACAAAAAATAAAAGTTGCTGTGAAGTTTGAAAAAATACCAAAAAAAAGTTGCTGTCAGGTATCAAAAAAGACAAAAAAAGAGTTTCTGTCATGTTTGAAAAACGACAAAAAATAAAAGTTGCTGTGAAGTTTGAAAAAATACCAAAAAAAAGTTGCTGTCAGGTATCAAAAAAGACAAAAAAAGAGTTTCTGTCATGTTTGAAAAACGACAAAAAATAAAAGTTGCTGTGAAGTTTGAAAAAATACCAAAAAAAAGTTGCTGTCAGGTATCAAAAATGACAAAAAAAGAGTTTCTGTCATGTTTGAAAAACGACAAAAAATAAAAGTTGCTGTGAAGTTTGAAAAAATACCAAAAAAAAGTTGCTGTCAGGTATCAAAAAAGACAAAAAAAGAGTTTCTGTCATGTTTGAAAAACGACAAAAAATAAAAGTTGCTGTGAAGTTTGAAAAAATACCAAAAAAAAGTTGCTGTCAGGTATCAAAAAAGACAAAAAAAGAGTTTCTGTCATGTTTAAAAAAAACGACAAAAAATAAAAGTTGCTGTGAAGTTTGAAAAAATACCAAAAAAAAGTTGCTGTCAGGTATCAAAAAAGACAAAAAAAAGTTTCTGTCATGTTTGAAAAACGACAAAAAATAAAAGTTTCTGTCATGTTTGAAAAACGACAAAAAATAAAAGTTGCTGTGAAGTTTGAAAAAATACCAAAAAAAAGTTGCTGTCAGGTATCAAAAAAGACAAAAAAAGAGTTTCTGTCATGTTTGAAAAACAACAAAAAATAAAAGTTGCTGTGAAGTTTGAAAAAATACCAAAAAAAAGTTGCTGTCAGGTATCAAAAATGACAAAAAAAAGAGTTTCTGTCATGTTTGAAAAACGACAAAAAAAAAAGTTGCTGTGAAGTTTGAAAAATTACGAAAAAAAGTTGCTGTCAGGTATCAAAAATGACAAAAAAAGAGTTTCTGTCATGTTTGAAAAACGACAAAAAAAAAAGTTGCTGTGAAGTTTGAAAAATTACGAAAAAAAGTTGCTGTCAGGTATCAAAAATGACAAAAAAAGAGTTTCTGTCATGTTTGAAAAACGACAAAAAATAAAAGTTGCTGTGAAGTTTGAAAAAATACCAAAAAAAAGTTGCTGTCAGGTATCAAAAATGACAAAAAAAGAGTTTCTGTCATGTTTGAAAAACGACAAAAAATAAAAGTTGCTGTGAAGTTTGAAAAAATACCAAAAAAAAGTTGCTGTCAGGTATCAAAAATGACAAAAAAAGAGTTTCTGTCATGTTTGAAAAACGACAAAAAATAAAAGTTGCTGTGAAGTTTGAAAAAATACCAAAAAAAAGTTGCTGTCAGGTATCAAAAAAGACAAAAAAAGAGTTTCTGTCATGTTTGAAAAACGACAAAAAATAAAAGTTGCTGTGAAGTTTGAAAAAATACAAAAAAAAGTTGCTGTGAAGTTTGAAAAAATACCAAAAAAAAGTTGCTGTCAGGTATCAAAAAAGAAAAAAAAAGAGTTTCTGTCATGTTTGAAAAACGACAAAAAATAAAAGTTGCTGTGAAGTTTGAAAAAATACCAAAAAAAGTTGCTGTCAGGTATCAAAAAAGACAAAAAAAGAGTTTCTGTCATGTTTGAAAAACGACAAAAAATAAAAGTTGCTGTGAAGTTTGAAAAAATACCAAAAAAAAGTTGCTGTCAGGTATCAAAAAAGACAAAAAAAGAGTTTCTGTCATGTTTGAAAAACGACAAAAAATAAAAGTTGCTGTGAAGTTTGAAAAAATACAAAAAAAAGTTGCTGTCAGGTATCAAAAAAGACAAAAAAAGAGTTTCTGTCATGTTTGAAAAACGACAAAAAATAAAAGTTGCTGTGAAGTTTGAAAAAATACCAAAAAAAGTTGCTGTCAGGTATCAAAAATGACAAAAAAAGAGTTTCTGTCATGTTTGAAAAACGACAAAAAATAAAAGTTGCTGTGAAGTTTGAAAAAATACCAAAAAAAGTTGCTGTCAGGTATCAAAAAAGACAAAAAAAGAGTTTCTGTCATGTTTGAAAAACGACAAAAAATAAAAGTTTCTGTCATGTTTGAAAAACGACAAAAAATAAAAGTTGCTGTGAAGTTTGAAAAAATACCAAAAAAAAGTTGCTGTCAGGTATCAAAAAAGACAAAAAAAGAGTTTCTGTCATGTTTGAAAAACGACAAAAAAAAAAGTTGCTGTGAAGTTTGAAAAATTACGAAAAAAAGTTGCTGTCAGGTATCAGAAATGACAAAAAAAGAGTTTCTGTCATGTTTGAAAAACGACAAAAAAAAAAAAGTTGCTGTGAAGTTTGAAAAAATACCAAAAAAAGTTGCTGTCAGGTATCAAAAATGACAAAAAAAGAGTTTCTGTCATGTTTGAAAAACGACAAAAAAAAAAAGTTGCTGTGAAGTTTGAAAAAATACCAAAAAAAGTTGCTGTCAGGTATCAAAAATGACAAAAAAAGAGTTTTCTGTTATGTTTGAAAAACGAAAAAAAAAAAAGTTGCTGTGAAGTTTGAAAAAATACCAAAAAAAGTTGCTGTCAGGTATCAAAAATGACAAAAAAAGAGTTTCTGTCATGTTTGAAAAACGACAAAAAAAAAAGTTGCTGTGAAGTTTGAAAAATTACGAAAAAAAGTTGCTGTCAGGTATCAAAAATGACAAAAAAAGAGTTTCTGTCATGTTTGAAAAACGACAAAAAAAAAAAGTTCCTGTGAAGTTTGAAAAAATACCAAAAAAAAGTTGCTGTCAGGTATCAAAAATGACAAAAAAAGAGTTTCTGTTATGTTTGAAAAACGACAAAAAAAAAAAGTTGCTGTGAAGTTTGAAAAAATACCAAAAAAAAGTTGCTGTCAGGTATCAGAAATGACAAAAAAAAGAGTTTCTGTCATGTTTGAAAAACGACAAAAAAAAAAAGTTGCTGTGAAGTTTGAAAAAATACCAAAAAAAAGTTGCTGTCAGGTATCAAAAATGACAAAAAAAGAGTTTCTGTCATGTTTGAAAAACGACAAAAAAAAAAAGTTCCTGTGAAGTTTGAAAAAATACCAAAAAAAAGTTGCTGTCAGGTATCAAAAAAGACAAAAAAAGAGTTTCTGTCATGTTTGAAAAACGACAAAAAAAAAAGTTGCTGTGAAGTTTGAAAAATTACGAAAAAAAGTTGCTGTCAGGTATCAAAAATGACAAAAAAAGAGTTTCTGTCATGTTTGAAAAACGACAAAAAAAAAAGTTGCTGTGAAGTTTGAAAAATTACGAAAAAAAGTTGCTGTCAGGTATCAAAAATGACAAAAAAAGAGTTTCTGTCATGTTTGAAAAACGACAAAAAATAAAAGTTGCTGTGAAGTTTGAAAAAATACCAAAAAAAAGTTGCTGTCAGGTATCAAAAATGACAAAAAAAGAGTTTCTGTCATGTTTGAAAAACGACAAAAAATAAAAGTTGCTGTGAAGTTTGAAAAAATACCAAAAAAAAGTTGCTGTCAGGTATCAAAAATGACAAAAAAAGAGTTTCTGTCATGTTTGAAAAACGACAAAAAATAAAAGTTGCTGTGAAGTTTGAAAAAATACCAAAAAAAAGTTGCTGTCAGGTATCAAAAAAGACAAAAAAAGAGTTTCTGTCATGTTTGAAAAACGACAAAAAATAAAAGTTGCTGTGAAGTTTGAAAAAATACAAAAAAAAGTTGCTGTGAAGTTTGAAAAAATACCAAAAAAAAGTTGCTGTCAGGTATCAAAAAAGAAAAAAAAAGAGTTTCTGTCATGTTTGAAAAACGACAAAAAATAAAAGTTGCTGTGAAGTTTGAAAAAATACCAAAAAAAGTTGCTGTCAGGTATCAAAAAAGACAAAAAAAGAGTTTCTGTCATGTTTGAAAAACGACAAAAAATAAAAGTTGCTGTGAAGTTTGAAAAAATACCAAAAAAAAGTTGCTGTCAGGTATCAAAAAAGACAAAAAAAGAGTTTCTGTCATGTTTGAAAAACGACAAAAAATAAAAGTTGCTGTGAAGTTTGAAAAAATACCAAAAAAAGTTGCTGTCAGGTATCAAAAAAGACAAAAAAAGAGTTTCTGTCATGTTTGAAAAACGACAAAAAATAAAAGTTGCTGTGAAGTTTGAAAAAATACCAAAAAAAAGTTGCTGTCAGGTATCAAAAAAGACAAAAAAAGAGTTTCTGTCATGTTTGAAAAACGACAAAAAATAAAAGTTGCTGTGAAGTTTGAAAAAATACAAAAAAAAGTTGCTGTGAAGTTTGAAAAAATACCAAAAAAAAGTTGCTGTCAGGTATCAAAAAAGAAAAAAAAAGAGTTTCTGTCATGTTTGAAAAACGACAAAAAATAAAAGTTGCTGTGAAGTTTGAAAAAATACCAAAAAAAGTTGCTGTCAGGTATCAAAAAAGACAAAAAAAGAGTTTCTGTCATGTTTGAAAAACGACAAAAAATAAAAGTTGCTGTGAAGTTTGAAAAAATACCAAAAAAAAGTTGCTGTCAGGTATCAAAAAAGACAAAAAAAGAGTTTCTGTCATGTTTGAAAAACGACAAAAAATAAAAGTTGCTGTGAAGTTTGAAAAAATACCAAAAAAAGTTGCTGTCAGGTATCAAAAAAGACAAAAAAAGAGTTTCTGTCATGTTTGAAAAACGACAAAAAATAAAAGTTGCTGTGAAGTTTGAAAAAATACAAAAAAAAGTTGCTGTCAGGTATCAAAAAAGACAAAAAAAGAGTTTCTGTCATGTTTGAAAAACGACAAAAAATAAAAGTTGCTGTGAAGTTTGAAAAAATACCAAAAAAAGTTGCTGTCAGGTATCAAAAATGACAAAAAAAGAGTTTCTGTCATGTTTGAAAAACGACAAAAAATAAAAGTTGCTGTGAAGTTTGAAAAAATACCAAAAAAAGTTGCTGTCAGGTATCAAAAAAGACAAAAAAAGAGTTTCTGTCATGTTTGAAAAACGACAAAAAATAAAAGTTTCTGTCATGTTTGAAAAACGACAAAAAATAAAAGTTGCTGTGAAGTTTGAAAAAATACCAAAAAAAAGTTGCTGTCAGGTATCAAAAAAGACAAAAAAAGAGTTTCTGTCATGTTTGAAAAACGACAAAAAAAAAAGTTGCTGTGAAGTTTGAAAAATTACGAAAAAAAGTTGCTGTCAGGTATCAGAAATGACAAAAAAAGAGTTTCTGTCATGTTTGAAAAACGACAAAAAAAAAAAGTTGCTGTGAAGTTTGAAAAAATACCAAAAAAAGTTGCTGTCAGGTATCAAAAATGACAAAAAAAGAGTTTCTGTTATGTTTGAAAAACGAAAAAAAAAAAAGTTGCTGTGAAGTTTGAAAAAATACCAAAAAAAGTTGCTGTCAGGTATCAAAAATGACAAAAAAAGAGTTTCTGTCATGTTTGAAAAACGACAAAAAAAAAAGTTGCTGTGAAGTTTGAAAAATTACGAAAAAAAGTTGCTGTCAGGTATCAAAAATGACAAAAAAAGAGTTTCTGTCATGTTTGAAAAACGACAAAAAAAAAAAGTTCCTGTGAAGTTTGAAAAAATACCAAAAAAAAGTTGCTGTCAGGTATCAAAAATGACAAAAAAAGAGTTTCTGTTATGTTTGAAAAACGACAAAAAAAAAAAGTTGCTGTGAAGTTTGAAAAAATACCAAAAAAAAGTTGCTGTCAGGTATCAGAAATGACAAAAAAAAGAGTTTCTGTCATGTTTGAAAAACGACAAAAAAAAAAAGTTGCTGTGAAGTTTGAAAAAATACCAAAAAAAAGTTGCTGTCAGGTATCAAAAATGACAAAAAAAGAGTTTCTGTCATGTTTGAAAAACGACAAAAAAAAAAAGTTCCTGTGAAGTTTGAAAAAATACCAAAAAAAAGTTGCTGTCAGGTATCAAAAATGACAAAAAAAGAGTTTCTGTTATGTTTGAAAAACGACAAAAAAAAAAAGTTCCTGTGAAGTTTGAAAAAATACCAAAAAAAAGTTGCTGTCAGGTATCAAAAATGACAAAAAAAAAGTTGCTGTGAAGTTTGAAAAAATACCAAAAAAAAGTTGCTGTCAGGTATCAGAAATGACAAAAAAAGAGTTTCTGTCATGTTTGAAAAACGACAAAAAAAAAAGTTGCTGTCAGGTATCAGAAATGACAAAAAAAGAGTTTCTGTCATGTTTGAAAAACGACAAAAAAAAAAGTTGCTGTGAAGTTTGAAAAAATACCAAAAAAAGTTGCTGTCAGGTATCAAAAATGACAAAAAAAGAGTTTCTGTCATGTTTGAAAAACGACAAAAAAAAAAAGTTGGTGAAGTTTGAAAAAATACCAAAAAAAAGTTGCTGTCAGGTATCAAAAATGACAAAAAAAGAGTTTCTGTCATGTTTGAAAAACGACAAAAAAAAAAAGTTGCTGTGAAGTTTGAAAAAATACCAAAAAAAAGTTGCTGTCAGGTATCAAAAATGACAAAAAAAGAGTTTCTGTCATGTTTGAAAAACGACAAAAAAAAAAAGTTGCTGTGAAGTTTGAAAAAATACCAAAAAAAAGTTGCTGTCAGGTATCAAAAATGACAAAAAAAGAGTTTCTGTCATGTTTGAAAAACGACAAAAAATAAAAGTTGCTGTGAAGTTTGAAAAAATACCAAAAAAAGTTGCTGTCAGGTATCAAAAAAGACAAAAATAGAGTTTCTGTCATGTATCAAAAATGACAAAAAAAGAGTTTCTGTCATGTTTGAAAAACGACAAAAAATAAAAGTTGCTGTGAAGTTTGAAAAAATACCAAAAAAAGTTGCTGTCAGGTATCAAAAAAGACAAAAATAGAGTTTCTGTCATGTATCAAAAATGACAAAAAAAGAGTTTCTGTCATGTTTGAAAAACGACAAAAAAAAAAAGTTGCTGTGAAGTTTGAAAAAATACCAAAAAAAAGTTGCTGTCAGGTATCAAAAATGACAAAAAAAGAGTTTCTGTCATGTTTGAAAAACGACAAAAAATAAAAGTTGCTGTGAAGTTTGAAAAAATACCAAAAAAAGTTGCTGTCAGGTATCAAAAAAGACAAAAATAGAGTTTCTGTCATGTATCAAAAATGACAAAAAAAGAGTTTCTGTCATGTTTGAAAAACGACAAAAAAAAAAAGTTCCTGTGAAGTTTGAAAAAATACCAAAAAAAAGTTGCTGTCAGGTATCAAAAATGACAAAAAAAGAGTTTCTGTCATGTTTGAAAAACGACAAAAAAAAAAAGTTGCTGTGAAGTTTGAAAAAATACCAAAAAAAAGTTGCTGTCAGGTATCAAAAATGACAAAATAAGAGTTTCTGTCATGTTTGAAAAACGACAAAAAATAAAAGTTGCTGTGAAGTTTGAAAAAATACCAAAAAAAGTTGCTGTCAGGTATCAAAAAAGACAAAAATAGAGTTTCTGTCATGTATCAAAAATGACAAAAAAAGAGTTTCTGTTATGTTTGAAAAACAACAAAAAAAAAAAGTTGCTGTGAAGTTTGAAAAAATACCAAAAAAAGTTGCTGTCAGGTATCAAAAAAGACAAAAATAGAGTTTCTGTCATGTTTGAAAAACGACAAAAAAAAAAAGTTGCTGTGAAGTTTGAAAAAATACCAAAAAAAGTTGCTGTCAGGTATCAAAAAAGACAAAAATAGAGTTTCTGTCATGTTTGAAAAACGACAAAAAATAAAAGTTGCTGTGAAGTTTGAAAAAATACCAAAAAAAGTTGCTGTCAGGTATCAAAAATGACAAAAAAAGAGTTTCTGTTATGTTTGAAAAATGACAAAAAAAAAAAGTTTCTGTGAAGTTTGAAAAAATACCAAAAAAAAGTTGCTGTCAGGTATCAAAAAAGACAAAAAAAGAGTTTCTGTCATGTTTGAAAAATGACAAAAAAAAAAAGTTGCTGTGAAGTTTGAAAAAATACCAAAAAAATTTGCTGTCAGGTATCAAAAATGACAAAAAAAGAGTTTCTGTCATGTATCAAATATGACAAAAAAAGAGTTTCTGTTATGTTTGAAAAACAACAAAAAAAAAAAGTTGCTGTGAAGTTTGAAAAAATACCAAAAAAAGTTGCTGTCAGGTATCAAAAAAGACAAAAATAGAGTTTCTGTCATGTTTGAAAAACGACAAAAAATAAAAGTTGCTGTGAAGTTTGAAAAAATACCAAAAAAAGTTGCTGTCAGGTATCAAAAAAGACAAAAAAAGAGTTTCTGTCATGTTTGAAAAATGACAAAAAAAAAAAGTTGCTGTGAAGTTTGAAAAAATACCAAGAAAAGTTGCTGTCAGGTATCAAAAAAGACAAAAAAAGAGTTTCTGTCATGTTTGAAAAATGACAAAAAAAAAAAAGTTGCTGTGAAGTTTGAAAAAATACCAAAAAAATTTGCTGTCAGGTATCAAAAATGACAAAAAAAGAGTTTCTGTCATGTATCAAAAATGACAAAAAAAGAGTTTCTGTTATGTTTGAAAAACGACAAAAAAAAAAAGTTGCTGTGAAGTTTGAAAAAATACCAAGAAAAGTTGCTGTCAGGTATCAAAAAAGACAAAAAAGAGTTTCTGTCATGTTTGAAAAATGACCAAAAAAAAAGTTGCTGTGAAGTTTTAAAAAATACGAAAAAAAGTTGCTGTCAGGTATCAAAAATGACAAAAAAAGAGTTTCTGTTATGTTTGAAAAATGACAAAAAAAAAAAGTTTCTGTCAAGATAGAAAAATTACCAAAAAAAAAGTTGCTGTGAAGTTTTAAAAAATACGAAAAAAAGTTGCTGTCAGGTATCAAAAATGACAAAAAAAGAGTTTCTGTTATGTTTGAAAAATGACAAAAAAAAAAAGTTTCTGTCAAGATTGAAAAATGACCAAAAAAATGTTGCTGTGAAGTTTGAAAAAATACCAAAAAAAGTTGCTGTCAGGTATCAAAAATGACAAAAAAAAGAGTTTCTGTTATGTTTGAAAAATGAAAAAAAAAAGTTTGTCAAGTTTGAAAAATGACCAAAAGAAAATTGGTCATTTGTCAAATTTGCTGTCAGGTATCAAAAAAGACAAAAAAAGAGTTTCTGTCATGTTTGAAAAACGACAAAAAATAAAAGTTTCTGTCATGTTTGAAAAACGACAAAAAATAAAAGTTGCTGTGAAGTTTGAAAAAATACCAAAAAAAAGTTGCTGTCAGGTATCAAAAAAGACAAAAAAAGAGTTTCTGTCATGTTTGAAAAACGACAAAAAATAAAAGTTGCTGTGAAGTTTGAAAAAATACCAAAAAAAAGTTGCTGTCAGGTATCAAAAATGACAAAAAAAGAGTTTCTGTCATGTTTGAAAAACGACAAAAAATAAAAGTTGCTGTGAAGTTTGAAAAAATACCAAAAAAAAGTTGCTGTCAGGTATCAAAAAAGACAAAAAAAGAGTTTCTGTCATGTTTGAAAAACGACAAAAAATAAAAGTTGCTGTGAAGTTTGAAAAAATACAAAAAAAAGTTGCTGTGAAGTTTGAAAAAATACCAAAAAAAAGTTGCTGTCAGGTATCAAAAAAGACAAAAAAAGAGTTTCTGTCATGTTTGAAAAACGACAAAAAATAAAAGTTGCTGTGAAGTTTGAAAAAATACCAAAAAAAGTTGCTGTCAGGTATCAAAAAAGACAAAAAAAGAGTTTCTGTCATGTTTGAAAAACGACAAAAAATAAAAGTTGCTGTGAAGTTTGAAAAAATACCAAAAAAAAGTTGCTGTCAGGTATCAAAAAAGACAAAAAAAGAGTTTCTGTCATGTTTAAAAAAAACGACAAAAAATAAAAGTTGCTGTGAAGTTTGAAAAAATACCAAAAAAAAGTTGCTGTCAGGTATCAAAAAAGACAAAAAAAGAGTTTCTGTCATGTTTGAAAAACGACAAAAAATAAAAGTTGCTGTGAAGTTTGAAAAAATACCAAAAAAAAGTTGCTGTCAGGTATCAAAAATGACAAAAAAAGAGTTTCTGTCATGTTTGAAAAACGACAAAAAATAAAAGTTGCTGTGAAGTTTGAAAAAATACCAAAAAAATACCAAAAAAAAGTTGCTGTCAGGTATCAAAAAAGACAAAAAAAGAGTTTCTGTCATGTTTGAAAAACGACAAAAAATAAAAGTTGCTGTGAAGTTTGAAAAAATACAAAAAAAAGTTGCTGTGAAGTTTGAAAAAATACCAAAAAAAAGTTGCTGTCAGGTATCAAAAAAGACAAAAAAAGAGTTTCTGTCATGTTTGAAAAACGACAAAAAATAAAAGTTGCTGTGAAGTTTGAAAAAATACCAAAAAAAGTTGCTGTCAGGTATCAAAAAAGACAAAAAAAGAGTTTCTGTCATGTTTGAAAAACGACAAAAAATAAAAGTTGCTGTGAAGTTTGAAAAAATACCAAAAAAAGTTGCTGTCAGGTATCAAAAAAGACAAAAAAAGAGTTTCTGTCATGTTTGAAAAACGACAAAAAATAAAAGTTGCTGTGAAGTTTGAAAAAATACCAAAAAAAGTTGCTGTCAGGTATCAAAAAAGACAAAAAAAGAGTTTCTGTCATGTTTGAAAAACGACAAAAAATAAAAGTTGCTGTGAAGTTTGAAAAAATACCAAAAAAAGTTGCTGTCAGGTATCAAAAAAGACAAAAAAAGAGTTTCTGTCATGTTTGAAAAACGACAAAAAATAAAAGTTTCTGTCATGTTTGAAAAACGACAAAAAATAAAAGTTGCTGTGAAGTTTGAAAAAATACCAAAAAAAAGTTGCTGTCAGGTATCAAAAAAGACAAAAAAAGAGTTTCTGTCATGTTTGAAAAACGACAAAAAATAAAAGTTGCTGTGAAGTTTGAAAAAATACCAAAAAAAAGTTGCTGTCAGGTATCAAAAAAGACAAAAAAAGAGTTTCTGTCATGTTTGAAAAACGACAAAAAATAAAAGTTGCTGTGAAGTTTGAAAAAATACCAAAAAAAAGTTGCTGTCAGGTATCAAAAAAGACAAAAAAAGAGTTTCTGTCATGTTTGAAAAACAACAAAAAATAAAAGTTGCTGTGAAGTTTGAAAAAATACCAAAAAAAAGTTGCTGTCAGGTATCAAAAAAGACAAAAAAAGAGTTTCTGTCATGTTTGAAAAACGACAAAAAATAAAAGTTGCTGTGAAGTTTGAAAAAATACCAAAAAAAAGTTGCTGTCAGGTATCAAAAAAGACAAAAAAAGAGTTTCTGTCATGTTTGAAAAACGACAAAAAATAAAAGTTGCTGTGAAGTTTGAAAAAATACCAAAAAAAAGTTGCTGTCAGGTATCAAAAATGACAAAAAAAGAGTTTCTGTCATGTTTGAAAAACGACAAAAAATAAAAGTTGCTGTGAAGTTTGAAAAAATACCAAAAAAAAGTTGCTGTCAGGTATCAAAAAAGACAAAAAAAGAGTTTCTGTCATGTTTGAAAAACGACAAAAAATAAAAGTTGCTGTGAAGTTTGAAAAAATACCAAAAAAAAGTTGCTGTCAGGTATCAAAAAAGACAAAAAAAGAGTTTCTGTCATGTTTAAAAAAAACGACAAAAAATAAAAGTTGCTGTGAAGTTTGAAAAAATACCAAAAAAAAGTTGCTGTCAGGTATCAAAAAAGACAAAAAAAAGTTTCTGTCATGTTTGAAAAACGACAAAAAATAAAAGTTTCTGTCATGTTTGAAAAACGACAAAAAATAAAAGTTGCTGTGAAGTTTGAAAAAATACCAAAAAAAAGTTGCTGTCAGGTATCAAAAAAGACAAAAAAAGAGTTTCTGTCATGTTTGAAAAACAACAAAAAATAAAAGTTGCTGTGAAGTTTGAAAAAATACCAAAAAAAAGTTGCTGTCAGGTATCAAAAATGACAAAAAAAAGAGTTTCTGTCATGTTTGAAAAACGACAAAAAAAAAAGTTGCTGTGAAGTTTGAAAAATTACGAAAAAAAGTTGCTGTCAGGTATCAAAAATGACAAAAAAAGAGTTTCTGTCATGTTTGAAAAACGACAAAAAAAAAAGTTGCTGTGAAGTTTGAAAAATTACGAAAAAAAGTTGCTGTCAGGTATCAAAAATGACAAAAAAAGAGTTTCTGTCATGTTTGAAAAACGACAAAAAATAAAAGTTGCTGTGAAGTTTGAAAAAATACCAAAAAAAAGTTGCTGTCAGGTATCAAAAAAGACAAAAAAAGAGTTTCTGTCATGTTTGAAAAACGACAAAAAATAAAAGTTGCTGTGAAGTTTGAAAAAATACAAAAAAAAGTTGCTGTGAAGTTTGAAAAAATACCAAAAAAAAGTTGCTGTCAGGTATCAAAAAAGACAAAAAAAGAGTTTCTGTCATGTTTGAAAAACGACAAAAAATAAAAGTTGCTGTGAAGTTTGAAAAAATACCAAAAAAAGTTGCTGTCAGGTATCAAAAAAGACAAAAAAAGAGTTTCTGTCATGTTTGAAAAACGACAAAAAATAAAAGTTGCTGTGAAGTTTGAAAAAATACCAAAAAAAGTTGCTGTCAGGTATCAAAAAAGACAAAAAAAGAGTTTCTGTCATGTTTGAAAAACGACAAAAAATAAAAGTTGCTGTGAAGTTTGAAAAAATACCAAAAAAAGTTGCTGTCAGGTATCAAAAAAGACAAAAAAAGAGTTTCTGTCATGTTTGAAAAACGACAAAAAATAAAAGTTGCTGTGAAGTTTGAAAAAATACAAAAAAAAGTTGCTGTCAGGTATCAAAAAAGACAAAAAAAGAGTTTCTGTCATGTTTGAAAAACGACAAAAAATAAAAGTTGCTGTGAAGTTTGAAAAAATACCAAAAAAAGTTGCTGTCAGGTATCAAAAATGACAAAAAAAGAGTTTCTGTCATGTTTGAAAAACGACAAAAAATAAAAGTTGCTGTGAAGTTTGAAAAAATACCAAAAAAAGTTGCTGTCAGGTATCAAAAAAGACAAAAAAAGAGTTTCTGTCATGTTTGAAAAACGACAAAAAATAAAAGTTTCTGTCATGTTTGAAAAACGACAAAAAATAAAAGTTGCTGTGAAGTTTGAAAAAATACCAAAAAAAAGTTGCTGTCAGGTATCAAAAAAGACAAAAAAAGAGTTTCTGTCATGTTTGAAAAACGACAAAAAAAAAAGTTGCTGTGAAGTTTGAAAAATTACGAAAAAAAGTTGCTGTCAGGTATCAGAAATGACAAAAAAAGAGTTTCTGTCATGTTTGAAAAACGACAAAAAAAAAAAGTTGCTGTGAAGTTTGAAAAAATACCAAAAAAAGTTGCTGTCAGGTATCAAAAATGACAAAAAAAGAGTTTCTGTCATGTTTGAAAAACGACAAAAAAAAAAAGTTGCTGTGAAGTTTGAAAAAATACCAAAAAAAGTTGCTGTCAGGTATCAAAAATGACAAAAAAAGAGTTTCTGTTATGTTTGAAAAACGAAAAAAAAAAAAGTTGCTGTGAAGTTTGAAAAAATACCAAAAAAAGTTGCTGTCAGGTATCAAAAATGACAAAAAAAGAGTTTCTGTCATGTTTGAAAAACGACAAAAAAAAAAAGTTCCTGTGAAGTTTGAAAAAATACCAAAAAAAAGTTGCTGTCAGGTATCAAAAATGACAAAAAAAGAGTTTCTGTTATGTTTGAAAAACGACAAAAAAAAAAAGTTCCTGTGAAGTTTGAAAAAATACCAAAAAAAAGTTGCTGTCAGGTATCAAAAATGACAAAAAAAAAGTTGCTGTGAAGTTTGAAAAAATACCAAAAAAAAGTTGCTGTCAGGTATCAGAAATGACAAAAAAAGAGTTTCTGTCATGTTTGAAAAACGACAAAAAAAAAAGTTGCTGTCAGGTATCAGAAATGACAAAAAAAGAGTTTCTGTCATGTTTGAAAAACGACAAAAAAAAAAGTTGCTGTGAAGTTTGAAAAAATACCAAAAAAAGTTGCTGTCAGGTATCAAAAATGACAAAAAAAGAGTTTCTGTCATGTTTGAAAAACGACAAAAAAAAAAAGTTGGTGAAGTTTGAAAAAATACCAAAAAAAAGTTGCTGTCAGGTATCAAAAATGACAAAAAAAGAGTTTCTGTCATGTTTGAAAAACGACAAAAAAAAAAAGTTGCTGTGAAGTTTGAAAAAATACCAAAAAAAAGTTGCTGTCAGGTATCAAAAATGACAAAAAAAGAGTTTCTGTCATGTTTGAAAAACGACAAAAAAAAAAAGTTGCTGTGAAGTTTGAAAAAATACCAAAAAAAAGTTGCTGTCAGGTATCAAAAATGACAAAAAAAGAGTTTCTGTCATGTTTGAAAAACGACAAAAAATAAAAGTTGCTGTGAAGTTTGAAAAAATACCAAAAAAAGTTGCTGTCAGGTATCAAAAAAGACAAAAATAGAGTTTCTGTCATGTATCAAAAATGACAAAAAAAGAGTTTCTGTCATGTTTGAAAAACGACAAAAAATAAAAGTTGCTGTGAAGTTTGAAAAAATACCAAAAAAAGTTGCTGTCAGGTATCAAAAAAGACAAAAATAGAGTTTCTGTCATGTATCAAAAATGACAAAAAAAGAGTTTCTGTCATGTTTGAAAAACGACAAAAAAAAAAAGTTGCTGTGAAGTTTGAAAAAATACCAAAAAAAAGTTGCTGTCAGGTATCAAAAATGACAAAAAAAGAGTTTCTGTCATGTTTGAAAAACGACAAAAAATAAAAGTTGCTGTGAAGTTTGAAAAAATACCAAAAAAAGTTGCTGTCAGGTATCAAAAAAGACAAAAATAGAGTTTCTGTCATGTATCAAAAATGACAAAAAAAGAGTTTCTGTCATGTTTGAAAAACGACAAAAAAAAAAAGTTCCTGTGAAGTTTGAAAAAATACCAAAAAAAAGTTGCTGTCAGGTATCAAAAATGACAAAAAAAGAGTTTCTGTCATGTTTGAAAAACGACAAAAAAAAAAAGTTGCTGTGAAGTTTGAAAAAATACCAAAAAAAAGTTGCTGTCAGGTATCAAAAATGACAAAATAAGAGTTTCTGTCATGTTTGAAAAACGACAAAAAATAAAAGTTGCTGTGAAGTTTGAAAAAATACCAAAAAAAGTTGCTGTCAGGTATCAAAAAAGACAAAAATAGAGTTTCTGTCATGTATCAAAAATGACAAAAAAAGAGTTTCTGTTATGTTTGAAAAACAACAAAAAAAAAAAGTTGCTGTGAAGTTTGAAAAAATACCAAAAAAAGTTGCTGTCAGGTATCAAAAAAGACAAAAATAGAGTTTCTGTCATGTTTGAAAAACGACAAAAAAAAAAAGTTGCTGTGAAGTTTGAAAAAATACCAAAAAAAGTTGCTGTCAGGTATCAAAAAAGACAAAAATAGAGTTTCTGTCATGTTTGAAAAACGACAAAAAATAAAAGTTGCTGTGAAGTTTGAAAAAATACCAAAAAAAGTTGCTGTCAGGTATCAAAAATGACAAAAAAAGAGTTTCTGTTATGTTTGAAAAATGACAAAAAAAAAAAGTTTCTGTGAAGTTTGAAAAAATACCAAAAAAAAGTTGCTGTCAGGTATCAAAAAAGACAAAAAAAGAGTTTCTGTCATGTTTGAAAAATGACAAAAAAAAAAAGTTGCTGTGAAGTTTGAAAAAATACCAAAAAAATTTGCTGTCAGGTATCAAAAATGACAAAAAAAGAGTTTCTGTCATGTATCAAATATGACAAAAAAAGAGTTTCTGTTATGTTTGAAAAACAACAAAAAAAAAAAGTTGCTGTGAAGTTTGAAAAAATACCAAAAAAAGTTGCTGTCAGGTATCAAAAAAGACAAAAATAGAGTTTCTGTCATGTTTGAAAAACGACAAAAAATAAAAGTTGCTGTGAAGTTTGAAAAAATACCAAAAAAAGTTGCTGTCAGGTATCAAAAAAGACAAAAAAAGAGTTTCTGTCATGTTTGAAAAACGACAAAAAATAAAAGTTGCTGTGAAGTTTGAAAAAATACCAAAAAAAAGTTGCTGTCAGGTATCAAAAATGACAAAAAAAGAGTTTCTGTCATGTTTGAAAAACGACAAAAAATAAAAGTTGCTGTGAAGTTTGAAAAAATACCAAAAAAAAGTTGCTGTCAGGTATCAAAAAAGACAAAAAAAGAGTTTCTGTCATGTTTGAAAAACGACAAAAAATAAAAGTTGCTGTGAAGTTTGAAAAAATACCAAAAAAAAGTTGCTGTCAGGTATCAAAAAAGACAAAAAAAGAGTTTCTGTCATGTTTAAAAAAAACGACAAAAAATAAAAGTTGCTGTGAAGTTTGAAAAAATACCAAAAAAAAGTTGCTGTCAGGTATCAAAAAAGACAAAAAAAAGTTTCTGTCATGTTTGAAAAACGACAAAAAATAAAAGTTTCTGTCATGTTTGAAAAACGACAAAAAATAAAAGTTGCTGTGAAGTTTGAAAAAATACCAAAAAAAAGTTGCTGTCAGGTATCAAAAAAGACAAAAAAAGAGTTTCTGTCATGTTTGAAAAACAACAAAAAATAAAAGTTGCTGTGAAGTTTGAAAAAATACCAAAAAAAAGTTGCTGTCAGGTATCAAAAATGACAAAAAAAAGAGTTTCTGTCATGTTTGAAAAACGACAAAAAAAAAAGTTGCTGTGAAGTTTGAAAAATTACGAAAAAAAGTTGCTGTCAGGTATCAAAAATGACAAAAAAAGAGTTTCTGTCATGTTTGAAAAACGACAAAAAAAAAAGTTGCTGTGAAGTTTGAAAAATTACGAAAAAAAGTTGCTGTCAGGTATCAAAAATGACAAAAAAAGAGTTTCTGTCATGTTTGAAAAACGACAAAAAATAAAAGTTGCTGTGAAGTTTGAAAAAATACCAAAAAAAAGTTGCTGTCAGGTATCAAAAATGACAAAAAAAGAGTTTCTGTCATGTTTGAAAAACGACAAAAAATAAAAGTTGCTGTGAAGTTTGAAAAAATACCAAAAAAAAGTTGCTGTCAGGTATCAAAAATGACAAAAAAAGAGTTTCTGTCATGTTTGAAAAACGACAAAAAATAAAAGTTGCTGTGAAGTTTGAAAAAATACCAAAAAAAAGTTGCTGTCAGGTATCAAAAAAGACAAAAAAAGAGTTTCTGTCATGTTTGAAAAACGACAAAAAATAAAAGTTGCTGTGAAGTTTGAAAAAATACAAAAAAAAGTTGCTGTGAAGTTTGAAAAAATACCAAAAAAAAGTTGCTGTCAGGTATCAAAAAAGAAAAAAAAAGAGTTTCTGTCATGTTTGAAAAACGACAAAAAATAAAAGTTGCTGTGAAGTTTGAAAAATTACGAAAAAAAGTTGCTGTCAGGTATCAGAAATGACAAAAAAAGAGTTTCTGTCATGTTTGAAAAACGACAAAAAAAAAAAGTTGCTGTGAAGTTTGAAAAAATACCAAAAAAAGTTGCTGTCAGGTATCAAAAATGACAAAAAAAGAGTTTCTGTCATGTTTGAAAAACGACAAAAAAAAAAAGTTGCTGTGAAGTTTGAAAAAATACCAAAAAAAGTTGCTGTCAGGTATCAAAAATGACAAAAAAAGAGTTTCTGTCATGTTTGAAAAACGACAAAAAAAAAAAGTTGCTGTGAAGTTTGAAAAAATACCAAAAAAAGTTGCTGTCAGGTATCAAAAATGACAAAAAAAGAGTTTCTGTTATGTTTGAAAAACGAAAAAAAAAAAAAGTTGCTGTGAAGTTTGAAAAAATACCAAAAAAAGTTGCTGTCAGGTATCAAAAATGACAAAAAAAGAGTTTCTGTCATGTTTGAAAAACGACAAAAAAAAAAGTTGCTGTGAAGTTTGAAAAATTACGAAAAAAAGTTGCTGTCAGGTATCAAAAATGACAAAAAAAGAGTTTCTGTCATGTTTGAAAAACGACAAAAAAAAAAAGTTCCTGTGAAGTTTGAAAAAATACCAAAAAAAAGTTGCTGTCAGGTATCAAAAATGACAAAAAAAGAGTTTCTGTTATGTTTGAAAAACGACAAAAAAAAAAAGTTGCTGTGAAGTTTGAAAAAATACCAAAAAAAAGTTGCTGTCAGGTATCAGAAATGACAAAAAAAAGAGTTTCTGTCATGTTTGAAAAACGACAAAAAAAAAAAGTTGCTGTGAAGTTTGAAAAAATACCAAAAAAAAGTTGCTGTCAGGTATCAAAAATGACAAAAAAAGAGTTTCTGTCATGTTTGAAAAACGACAAAAAAAAAAAGTTCCTGTGAAGTTTGAAAAAATACCAAAAAAAAGTTGCTGTCAGGTATCAAAAAAGACAAAAAAAGAGTTTCTGTCATGTTTGAAAAACGACAAAAAAAAAAGTTGCTGTGAAGTTTGAAAAATTACGAAAAAAAGTTGCTGTCAGGTATCAAAAATGACAAAAAAAGAGTTTCTGTCATGTTTGAAAAACGACAAAAAAAAAAGTTGCTGTGAAGTTTGAAAAATTACGAAAAAAAGTTGCTGTCAGGTATCAAAAATGACAAAAAAAGAGTTTCTGTCATGTTTGAAAAACGACAAAAAATAAAAGTTGCTGTGAAGTTTGAAAAAATACCAAAAAAAAGTTGCTGTCAGGTATCAAAAATGACAAAAAAAGAGTTTCTGTCATGTTTGAAAAACGACAAAAAATAAAAGTTGCTGTGAAGTTTGAAAAAATACCAAAAAAAAGTTGCTGTCAGGTATCAAAAATGACAAAAAAAGAGTTTCTGTCATGTTTGAAAAACGACAAAAAATAAAAGTTGCTGTGAAGTTTGAAAAAATACCAAAAAAAAGTTGCTGTCAGGTATCAAAAAAGACAAAAAAAGAGTTTCTGTCATGTTTGAAAAACGACAAAAAATAAAAGTTGCTGTGAAGTTTGAAAAAATACAAAAAAAAGTTGCTGTGAAGTTTGAAAAAATACCAAAAAAAAGTTGCTGTCAGGTATCAAAAAAGAAAAAAAAAGAGTTTCTGTCATGTTTGAAAAACGACAAAAAATAAAAGTTGCTGTGAAGTTTGAAAAAATACCAAAAAAAGTTGCTGTCAGGTATCAAAAAAGACAAAAAAAGAGTTTCTGTCATGTTTGAAAAACGACAAAAAATAAAAGTTGCTGTGAAGTTTGAAAAAATACCAAAAAAAAGTTGCTGTCAGGTATCAAAAAAGACAAAAAAAGAGTTTCTGTCATGTTTGAAAAACGACAAAAAATAAAAGTTGCTGTGAAGTTTGAAAAAATACCAAAAAAAGTTGCTGTCAGGTATCAAAAAAGACAAAAAAAGAGTTTCTGTCATGTTTGAAAAACGACAAAAAATAAAAGTTGCTGTGAAGTTTGAAAAAATACCAAAAAAAGTTGCTGTCAGGTATCAAAAAAGACAAAAAAAGAGTTTCTGTCATGTTTGAAAAACGACAAAAAATAAAAGTTGCTGTGAAGTTTGAAAAAATACAAAAAAAAGTTGCTGTCAGGTATCAAAAAAGACAAAAAAAGAGTTTCTGTCATGTTTGAAAAACGACAAAAAATAAAAGTTGCTGTGAAGTTTGAAAAAATACCAAAAAAAGTTGCTGTCAGGTATCAAAAATGACAAAAAAAGAGTTTCTGTCATGTTTGAAAAACGACAAAAAATAAAAGTTGCTGTGAAGTTTGAAAAAATACCAAAAAAAGTTGCTGTCAGGTATCAAAAAAGACAAAAAAAGAGTTTCTGTCATGTTTGAAAAACGACAAAAAATAAAAGTTTCTGTCATGTTTGAAAAACGACAAAAAATAAAAGTTGCTGTGAAGTTTGAAAAAATACCAAAAAAAAGTTGCTGTCAGGTATCAAAAAAGACAAAAAAAGAGTTTCTGTCATGTTTGAAAAACGACAAAAAAAAAAGTTGCTGTGAAGTTTGAAAAATTACGAAAAAAAGTTGCTGTCAGGTATCAGAAATGACAAAAAAAGAGTTTCTGTCATGTTTGAAAAACGACAAAAAAAAAAAGTTGCTGTGAAGTTTGAAAAAATACCAAAAAAAGTTGCTGTCAGGTATCAAAAATGACAAAAAAAGAGTTTCTGTTATGTTTGAAAAACGAAAAAAAAAAAAGTTGCTGTGAAGTTTGAAAAAATACCAAAAAAAGTTGCTGTCAGGTATCAAAAATGACAAAAAAAGAGTTTCTGTCATGTTTGAAAAACGACAAAAAAAAAAGTTGCTGTGAAGTTTGAAAAATTACGAAAAAAAGTTGCTGTCAGGTATCAAAAATGACAAAAAAAGAGTTTCTGTCATGTTTGAAAAACGACAAAAAAAAAAAGTTCCTGTGAAGTTTGAAAAAATACCAAAAAAAAGTTGCTGTCAGGTATCAAAAATGACAAAAAAAGAGTTTCTGTTATGTTTGAAAAACGACAAAAAAAAAAAGTTGCTGTGAAGTTTGAAAAAATACCAAAAAAAAGTTGCTGTCAGGTATCAGAAATGACAAAAAAAAGAGTTTCTGTCATGTTTGAAAAACGACAAAAAAAAAAAGTTGCTGTGAAGTTTGAAAAAATACCAAAAAAAAGTTGCTGTCAGGTATCAAAAATGACAAAAAAAGAGTTTCTGTCATGTTTGAAAAACGACAAAAAAAAAAAGTTCCTGTGAAGTTTGAAAAAATACCAAAAAAAAGTTGCTGTCAGGTATCAAAAATGACAAAAAAAGAGTTTCTGTTATGTTTGAAAAACGACAAAAAAAAAAAGTTCCTGTGAAGTTTGAAAAAATACCAAAAAAAAGTTGCTGTCAGGTATCAAAAATGACAAAAAAAAAGTTGCTGTGAAGTTTGAAAAAATACCAAAAAAAAGTTGCTGTCAGGTATCAGAAATGACAAAAAAAGAGTTTCTGTCATGTTTGAAAAACGACAAAAAAAAAAGTTGCTGTCAGGTATCAGAAATGACAAAAAAAGAGTTTCTGTCATGTTTGAAAAACGACAAAAAAAAAAGTTGCTGTGAAGTTTGAAAAAATACCAAAAAAAGTTGCTGTCAGGTATCAAAAATGACAAAAAAAGAGTTTCTGTCATGTTTGAAAAACGACAAAAAAAAAAAGTTGGTGAAGTTTGAAAAAATACCAAAAAAAAGTTGCTGTCAGGTATCAAAAATGACAAAAAAAGAGTTTCTGTCATGTTTGAAAAACGACAAAAAAAAAAAGTTGCTGTGAAGTTTGAAAAAATACCAAAAAAAAGTTGCTGTCAGGTATCAAAAATGACAAAAAAAGAGTTTCTGTCATGTTTGAAAAACGACAAAAAAAAAAAGTTGCTGTGAAGTTTGAAAAAATACCAAAAAAAAGTTGCTGTCAGGTATCAAAAATGACAAAAAAAGAGTTTCTGTCATGTTTGAAAAACGACAAAAAATAAAAGTTGCTGTGAAGTTTGAAAAAATACCAAAAAAAGTTGCTGTCAGGTATCAAAAAAGACAAAAATAGAGTTTCTGTCATGTATCAAAAATGACAAAAAAAGAGTTTCTGTCATGTTTGAAAAACGACAAAAAATAAAAGTTGCTGTGAAGTTTGAAAAAATACCAAAAAAAGTTGCTGTCAGGTATCAAAAAAGACAAAAATAGAGTTTCTGTCATGTATCAAAAATGACAAAAAAAGAGTTTCTGTCATGTTTGAAAAACGACAAAAAAAAAAAGTTGCTGTGAAGTTTGAAAAAATACCAAAAAAAAGTTGCTGTCAGGTATCAAAAATGACAAAAAAAGAGTTTCTGTCATGTTTGAAAAACGACAAAAAATAAAAGTTGCTGTGAAGTTTGAAAAAATACCAAAAAAAGTTGCTGTCAGGTATCAAAAAAGACAAAAATAGAGTTTCTGTCATGTATCAAAAATGACAAAAAAAGAGTTTCTGTCATGTTTGAAAAACGACAAAAAAAAAAAGTTCCTGTGAAGTTTGAAAAAATACCAAAAAAAAGTTGCTGTCAGGTATCAAAAATGACAAAAAAAGAGTTTCTGTCATGTTTGAAAAACGACAAAAAAAAAAAGTTGCTGTGAAGTTTGAAAAAATACCAAAAAAAAGTTGCTGTCAGGTATCAAAAATGACAAAATAAGAGTTTCTGTCATGTTTGAAAAACGACAAAAAATAAAAGTTGCTGTGAAGTTTGAAAAAATACCAAAAAAAGTTGCTGTCAGGTATCAAAAAAGACAAAAATAGAGTTTCTGTCATGTATCAAAAATGACAAAAAAAGAGTTTCTGTTATGTTTGAAAAACAACAAAAAAAAAAAGTTGCTGTGAAGTTTGAAAAAATACCAAAAAAAGTTGCTGTCAGGTATCAAAAAAGACAAAAATAGAGTTTCTGTCATGTTTGAAAAACGACAAAAAAAAAAAGTTGCTGTGAAGTTTGAAAAAATACCAAAAAAAGTTGCTGTCAGGTATCAAAAAAGACAAAAATAGAGTTTCTGTCATGTTTGAAAAACGACAAAAAATAAAAGTTGCTGTGAAGTTTGAAAAAATACCAAAAAAAGTTGCTGTCAGGTATCAAAAATGACAAAAAAAGAGTTTCTGTTATGTTTGAAAAATGACAAAAAAAAAAAGTTTCTGTGAAGTTTGAAAAAATACCAAAAAAAAGTTGCTGTCAGGTATCAAAAAAGACAAAAAAAGAGTTTCTGTCATGTTTGAAAAATGACAAAAAAAAAAAGTTGCTGTGAAGTTTGAAAAAATACCAAAAAAATTTGCTGTCAGGTATCAAAAATGACAAAAAAAGAGTTTCTGTCATGTATCAAATATGACAAAAAAAGAGTTTCTGTTATGTTTGAAAAACAACAAAAAAAAAAAGTTGCTGTGAAGTTTGAAAAAATACCAAAAAAAGTTGCTGTCAGGTATCAAAAAAGACAAAAATAGAGTTTCTGTCATGTTTGAAAAACGACAAAAAATAAAAGTTGCTGTGAAGTTTGAAAAAATACCAAAAAAAGTTGCTGTCAGGTATCAAAAAAGACAAAAAAAGAGTTTCTGTCATGTTTGAAAAATGACAAAAAAAAAAAGTTGCTGTGAAGTTTGAAAAAATACCAAGAAAAGTTGCTGTCAGGTATCAAAAAAGACAAAAAAAGAGTTTCTGTCATGTTTGAAAAATGACAAAAAAAAAAAAGTTGCTGTGAAGTTTGAAAAAATACCAAAAAAATTTGCTGTCAGGTATCAAAAATGACAAAAAAAGAGTTTCTGTCATGTATCAAAAATGACAAAAAAAGAGTTTCTGTTATGTTTGAAAAACGACAAAAAAAAAAAGTTGCTGTGAAGTTTGAAAAAATACCAAGAAAAGTTGCTGTCAGGTATCAAAAAAGACAAAAAAGAGTTTCTGTCATGTTTGAAAAATGACCAAAAAAAAAGTTGCTGTGAAGTTTTAAAAAATACGAAAAAAAGTTGCTGTCAGGTATCAAAAATGACAAAAAAAGAGTTTCTGTTATGTTTGAAAAATGACAAAAAAAAAAAGTTTCTGTCAAGATAGAAAAATTACCAAAAAAAAAGTTGCTGTGAAGTTTTAAAAAATACGAAAAAAAGTTGCTGTCAGGTATCAAAAATGACAAAAAAAGAGTTTCTGTTATGTTTGAAAAATGACAAAAAAAAAAAGTTTCTGTCAAGATTGAAAAATGACCAAAAAAATGTTGCTGTGAAGTTTGAAAAAATACCAAAAAAAGTTGCTGTCAGGTATCAAAAATGACAAAAAAAAGAGTTTCTGTTATGTTTGAAAAATGAAAAAAAAAAGTTTGTCAAGTTTGAAAAATGACCAAAAGAAAATTGGTCATTTGTCAAATTTGCTGTCAGGTATCAAAAAAGACAAAAAAAGAGTTTCTGTCATGTTTGAAAAACGACAAAAAATAAAAGTTTCTGTCATGTTTGAAAAACGACAAAAAATAAAAGTTGCTGTGAAGTTTGAAAAAATACCAAAAAAAAGTTGCTGTCAGGTATCAAAAAAGACAAAAAAAGAGTTTCTGTCATGTTTGAAAAACGACAAAAAATAAAAGTTGCTGTGAAGTTTGAAAAAATACCAAAAAAAAGTTGCTGTCAGGTATCAAAAATGACAAAAAAAGAGTTTCTGTCATGTTTGAAAAACGACAAAAAATAAAAGTTGCTGTGAAGTTTGAAAAAATACCAAAAAAAAGTTGCTGTCAGGTATCAAAAAAGACAAAAAAAGAGTTTCTGTCATGTTTGAAAAACGACAAAAAATAAAAGTTGCTGTGAAGTTTGAAAAAATACAAAAAAAAGTTGCTGTGAAGTTTGAAAAAATACCAAAAAAAAGTTGCTGTCAGGTATCAAAAAAGACAAAAAAAGAGTTTCTGTCATGTTTGAAAAACGACAAAAAATAAAAGTTGCTGTGAAGTTTGAAAAAATACCAAAAAAAGTTGCTGTCAGGTATCAAAAAAGACAAAAAAAGAGTTTCTGTCATGTTTGAAAAACGACAAAAAATAAAAGTTGCTGTGAAGTTTGAAAAAATACCAAAAAAAAGTTGCTGTCAGGTATCAAAAAAGACAAAAAAAGAGTTTCTGTCATGTTTAAAAAAAACGACAAAAAATAAAAGTTGCTGTGAAGTTTGAAAAAATACCAAAAAAAAGTTGCTGTCAGGTATCAAAAAAGACAAAAAAAGAGTTTCTGTCATGTTTGAAAAACGACAAAAAATAAAAGTTGCTGTGAAGTTTGAAAAAATACCAAAAAAAAGTTGCTGTCAGGTATCAAAAATGACAAAAAAAGAGTTTCTGTCATGTTTGAAAAACGACAAAAAATAAAAGTTGCTGTGAAGTTTGAAAAAATACCAAAAAAATACCAAAAAAAAGTTGCTGTCAGGTATCAAAAAAGACAAAAAAAGAGTTTCTGTCATGTTTGAAAAACGACAAAAAATAAAAGTTGCTGTGAAGTTTGAAAAAATACAAAAAAAAGTTGCTGTGAAGTTTGAAAAAATACCAAAAAAAAGTTGCTGTCAGGTATCAAAAAAGACAAAAAAAGAGTTTCTGTCATGTTTGAAAAACGACAAAAAATAAAAGTTGCTGTGAAGTTTGAAAAAATACCAAAAAAAGTTGCTGTCAGGTATCAAAAAAGACAAAAAAAGAGTTTCTGTCATGTTTGAAAAACGACAAAAAATAAAAGTTGCTGTGAAGTTTGAAAAAATACCAAAAAAAGTTGCTGTCAGGTATCAAAAAAGACAAAAAAAGAGTTTCTGTCATGTTTGAAAAACGACAAAAAATAAAAGTTGCTGTGAAGTTTGAAAAAATACCAAAAAAAGTTGCTGTCAGGTATCAAAAAAGACAAAAAAAGAGTTTCTGTCATGTTTGAAAAACGACAAAAAATAAAAGTTGCTGTGAAGTTTGAAAAAATACCAAAAAAAGTTGCTGTCAGGTATCAAAAAAGACAAAAAAAGAGTTTCTGTCATGTTTGAAAAACGACAAAAAATAAAAGTTTCTGTCATGTTTGAAAAACGACAAAAAATAAAAGTTGCTGTGAAGTTTGAAAAAATACCAAAAAAAAGTTGCTGTCAGGTATCAAAAAAGACAAAAAAAGAGTTTCTGTCATGTTTGAAAAACGACAAAAAATAAAAGTTGCTGTGAAGTTTGAAAAAATACCAAAAAAAAGTTGCTGTCAGGTATCAAAAAAGACAAAAAAAGAGTTTCTGTCATGTTTGAAAAACAACAAAAAATAAAAGTTGCTGTGAAGTTTGAAAAAATACCAAAAAAAAGTTGCTGTCAGGTATCAAAAAAGACAAAAAAAGAGTTTCTGTCATGTTTGAAAAACGACAAAAAATAAAAGTTGCTGTGAAGTTTGAAAAAATACCAAAAAAAAGTTGCTGTCAGGTATCAAAAAAGACAAAAAAAGAGTTTCTGTCATGTTTGAAAAACGACAAAAAATAAAAGTTGCTGTGAAGTTTGAAAAAATACCAAAAAAAAGTTGCTGTCAGGTATCAAAAATGACAAAAAAAGAGTTTCTGTCATGTTTGAAAAACGACAAAAAATAAAAGTTGCTGTGAAGTTTGAAAAAATACCAAAAAAAAGTTGCTGTCAGGTATCAAAAAAGACAAAAAAAGAGTTTCTGTCATGTTTGAAAAACGACAAAAAATAAAAGTTGCTGTGAAGTTTGAAAAAATACCAAAAAAAAGTTGCTGTCAGGTATCAAAAAAGACAAAAAAAGAGTTTCTGTCATGTTTAAAAAAAACGACAAAAAATAAAAGTTGCTGTGAAGTTTGAAAAAATACCAAAAAAAAGTTGCTGTCAGGTATCAAAAAAGACAAAAAAAAGTTTCTGTCATGTTTGAAAAACGACAAAAAATAAAAGTTTCTGTCATGTTTGAAAAACGACAAAAAATAAAAGTTGCTGTGAAGTTTGAAAAAATACCAAAAAAAAGTTGCTGTCAGGTATCAAAAAAGACAAAAAAAGAGTTTCTGTCATGTTTGAAAAACAACAAAAAATAAAAGTTGCTGTGAAGTTTGAAAAAATACCAAAAAAAAGTTGCTGTCAGGTATCAAAAATGACAAAAAAAAGAGTTTCTGTCATGTTTGAAAAACGACAAAAAAAAAAGTTGCTGTGAAGTTTGAAAAATTACGAAAAAAAGTTGCTGTCAGGTATCAAAAATGACAAAAAAAGAGTTTCTGTCATGTTTGAAAAACGACAAAAAAAAAAGTTGCTGTGAAGTTTGAAAAATTACGAAAAAAAGTTGCTGTCAGGTATCAAAAATGACAAAAAAAGAGTTTCTGTCATGTTTGAAAAACGACAAAAAATAAAAGTTGCTGTGAAGTTTGAAAAAATACCAAAAAAAAGTTGCTGTCAGGTATCAAAAATGACAAAAAAAGAGTTTCTGTCATGTTTGAAAAACGACAAAAAATAAAAGTTGCTGTGAAGTTTGAAAAAATACCAAAAAAAAGTTGCTGTCAGGTATCAAAAATGACAAAAAAAGAGTTTCTGTCATGTTTGAAAAACGACAAAAAATAAAAGTTGCTGTGAAGTTTGAAAAAATACCAAAAAAAAGTTGCTGTCAGGTATCAAAAAAGACAAAAAAAGAGTTTCTGTCATGTTTGAAAAACGACAAAAAATAAAAGTTGCTGTGAAGTTTGAAAAAATACAAAAAAAAGTTGCTGTGAAGTTTGAAAAAATACCAAAAAAAAGTTGCTGTCAGGTATCAAAAAAGAAAAAAAAAGAGTTTCTGTCATGTTTGAAAAACGACAAAAAATAAAAGTTGCTGTGAAGTTTGAAAAAATACCAAAAAAAGTTGCTGTCAGGTATCAAAAAAGACAAAAAAAGAGTTTCTGTCATGTTTGAAAAACGACAAAAAATAAAAGTTGCTGTGAAGTTTGAAAAAATACAAAAAAAAGTTGCTGTCAGGTATCAAAAAAGACAAAAAAAGAGTTTCTGTCATGTTTGAAAAACGACAAAAAATAAAAGTTGCTGTGAAGTTTGAAAAAATACCAAAAAAAGTTGCTGTCAGGTATCAAAAATGACAAAAAAAGAGTTTCTGTCATGTTTGAAAAACGACAAAAAATAAAAGTTGCTGTGAAGTTTGAAAAAATACCAAAAAAAGTTGCTGTCAGGTATCAAAAAAGACAAAAAAAGAGTTTCTGTCATGTTTGAAAAACGACAAAAAATAAAAGTTTCTGTCATGTTTGAAAAACGACAAAAAATAAAAGTTGCTGTGAAGTTTGAAAAAATACCAAAAAAAAGTTGCTGTCAGGTATCAAAAAAGACAAAAAAAGAGTTTCTGTCATGTTTGAAAAACGACAAAAAAAAAAGTTGCTGTGAAGTTTGAAAAATTACGAAAAAAAGTTGCTGTCAGGTATCAGAAATGACAAAAAAAGAGTTTCTGTCATGTTTGAAAAACGACAAAAAAAAAAAGTTGCTGTGAAGTTTGAAAAAATACCAAAAAAAGTTGCTGTCAGGTATCAAAAATGACAAAAAAAGAGTTTCTGTCATGTTTGAAAAACGACAAAAAAAAAAAGTTGCTGTGAAGTTTGAAAAAATACCAAAAAAAGTTGCTGTCAGGTATCAAAAATGACAAAAAAAGAGTTTCTGTTATGTTTGAAAAACGAAAAAAAAAAAAGTTGCTGTGAAGTTTGAAAAAATACCAAAAAAAGTTGCTGTCAGGTATCAAAAATGACAAAAAAAGAGTTTCTGTCATGTTTGAAAAACGACAAAAAAAAAAGTTGCTGTGAAGTTTGAAAAATTACGAAAAAAAGTTGCTGTCAGGTATCAAAAATGACAAAAAAAGAGTTTCTGTCATGTTTGAAAAACGACAAAAAAAAAAAGTTCCTGTGAAGTTTGAAAAAATACCAAAAAAAAGTTGCTGTCAGGTATCAAAAATGACAAAAAAAGAGTTTCTGTTATGTTTGAAAAACGACAAAAAAAAAAAGTTGCTGTGAAGTTTGAAAAAATACCAAAAAAAAGTTGCTGTCAGGTATCAGAAATGACAAAAAAAAGAGTTTCTGTCATGTTTGAAAAACGACAAAAAAAAAAGTTGCTGTGAAGTTTGAAAAAATACCAAAAAAAAGTTGCTGTCAGGTATCAAAAATGACAAAAAAAGAGTTTCTGTCATGTTTGAAAAACGACAAAAAAAAAAAGTTCCTGTGAAGTTTGAAAAAATACCAAAAAAAAGTTGCTGTCAGGTATCAAAAATGACAAAAAAAGAGTTTCTGTTATGTTTGAAAAACGACAAAAAAAAAAAGTTCCTGTGAAGTTTGAAAAAATACCAAAAAAAAGTTGCTGTCAGGTATCAAAAATGACAAAAAAAAAGTTGCTGTGAAGTTTGAAAAAATACCAAAAAAAAGTTGCTGTCAGGTATCAGAAATGACAAAAAAAGAGTTTCTGTCATGTTTGAAAAACGACAAAAAAAAAAGTTGCTGTCAGGTATCAGAAATGACAAAAAAAGAGTTTCTGTCATGTTTGAAAAACGACAAAAAAAAAAGTTGCTGTGAAGTTTGAAAAAATACCAAAAAAAGTTGCTGTCAGGTATCAAAAATGACAAAAAAAGAGTTTCTGTCATGTTTGAAAAACGACAAAAAAAAAAAGTTGGTGAAGTTTGAAAAAATACCAAAAAAAAGTTGCTGTCAGGTATCAAAAATGACAAAAAAAGAGTTTCTGTCATGTTTGAAAAACGACAAAAAAAAAAAGTTGCTGTGAAGTTTGAAAAAATACCAAAAAAAAGTTGCTGTCAGGTATCAAAAATGACAAAAAAAGAGTTTCTGTCATGTTTGAAAAACGACAAAAAAAAAAAGTTGCTGTGAAGTTTGAAAAAATACCAAAAAAAAGTTGCTGTCAGGTATCAAAAATGACAAAAAAAGAGTTTCTGTCATGTTTGAAAAACGACAAAAAAAAAAAGTTGCTGTGAAGTTTGAAAAAATACCAAAAAAAAGTTGCTGTCAGGTATCAAAAATGACAAAAAAAGAGTTTCTGTCATGTTTAAAAAAAACGACAAAAAATAAAAGTTGCTGTGAAGTTTGAAAAAATACCAAAAAAAGTTGCTGTCAGGTATCAAAAAAGACAAAAAAAGAGTTTCTGTCATGTTTGAAAAATGACAAAAAAAAAAAGTTGCTGTGAAGTTTGAAAAAATACCAAAAAAAGTTGCTGTCAGGTATCAAAAAAGACAAAAAAAGAGTTTCTGTCATGTTTGAAAAACGACAAAAAATAAAAGTTGCTGTGAAGTTTGAAAATATACCAAAAAAAAGTTGCTGTCAGGTATCAAAAAAGACAAAAATAGAGTTTCTGTCATGTTTGAAAAATGACAAAAAAAAAAAGTTGCTGTGAAGTTTGAAAAAATACCAAAAAAAGTTGCTGTCAGGTATCAAAAAAGACAAAAAAAGAGTTTCTGTCATGTTTGAAAAACGACAAAAAATAAAAGTTGCTGTGAAGTTTGAAAAAATACCAAAAAATTTTGCTGTCAGGTATCAGAAAAGACAAAAATAGAGTTTCTGTCATGTTTGAAAAACGACAAAAAAAAAAAAGTTGCTGTGAAGTTTGAAAAAATACCAAAAAAAGTTGCTGTCAGGTATCAAAAAAGACAAAAAAAGAGTTTCTGTCATGTTTGAAAAACGACAAAATAAAAAGTTGCTGTCAGGTATCAAAAATGACAAAAAAAGAGTTTCTGTCATGTTTGAAAAACGACAAAAAAAAAAAGTTGCTGTGAAGTTTGAAAAAATACCAAAAAAAAGTTGCTGTAAGTTATCAAAAATGACAAAAAAAGAGTTTCTGTCATGTTTAAAAAAAAGACAAAAAATAAAAGTTGCTGTGAAGTTTGAAAAAATACCAAAAAAAGTTGCTGTCAGGTATCAAAAAAGACAAAAAAAGAGTTTCTGTCATGTTTGAAAAATGACAAAAAAAAAAAGTTGCTGTGAAGTTTGAAAAAATACCAAAAAAAGTTGCTGTCAGGTATCAAAAAAGACAAAAAAAGAGTTTCTGTCATGTTTGAAAAACGACAAAAAATAAAAGTTGCTGTGAAGTTTGAAAATATACCAAAAAAAAGTTGCTGTCAGGTATCAAAAAAGACAAAAATAGAGTTTCTGTCATGTTTGAAAAATGACAAAAAAAAAAAGTTGCTGTGAAGTTTGAAAAAATACCAAAAAAAGTTGCTGTCAGGTATCAAAAAAGACAAAAAAAGAGTTTCTGTCATGTTTGAAAAACGACAAAAAATAAAAGTTGCTGTGAAGTTTGAAAAAATACCAAAAAATTTTGCTGTCAGGTATCAGAAAAGACAAAAATAGAGTTTCTGTCATGTTTGAAAAACGACAAAAAAAAAAAAGTTGCTGTGAAGTTTGAAAAAATACCAAAAAAAGTTGCTGTCAGGTATCAAAAAAGACAAAAATAGAGTTTCTGTCATGTTTGAAAAACGACAAAAAAAAAAAAGTTGCTGTGAAGTTTGAAAAAATACCAAAAAAAGTTGCTGTCAGGTATCAAAAAAGACAAAAATAGAGTTTCTGTCATGTTTGAAAAACGACAAAAAAAAAAAGTTGCTGTGAAGTTTGAAAAAATACCAAAAAAAGTTGCTGTCAGGTATCAAAAAAGACAAAAATAGAGTTTCTGTCATGTTTGAAAAATGACAAAAAAAGAAAGTTGCTGTGAAGTTTGAAAAAATACCAAAAAAAGTTGCTGTCAGGTATCAAAAAAGACAAAAAAAGAGTTTCTGTCATGTTTGAAAAACGACAAAATAAAAAGTTGCTGTCAGGTATCAAAAATGACAAAAAAAGAGTTTCTGTCATGTTTGAAAAACGACAAAAAAAAAAAGTTGCTGTGAAGTTTGAAAAAATACCAAAAAAAAGTTGCTGTCAGGTATCAAAAATGACAAAAAAAGAGTTTCTGTCATGTTTGAAAAACGACAAAAAAAAAAGTTGCTGTGAAGTTTGAAAAAATACCAAAAAAAAGTTGCTGTCAGGTATCAGAAATGACAAAAAAAGAGTTTCTGTCATGTTTGAAAAACGACAAAAAAAAAAGTTGCTGTGAAGTTTGAAAAATTACGAAAAAAAGTTGCTGTCAGGTATCAAAAATGACAAAAAAAGAGTTTCGTTATGTTTGAAAAACGACAAAAAAAAAAAGTTGCTGTGAAGTTTGAAAAAATACCAAAAAAAGTTGCTGTCAGGTATCAAAAATGACAAAAAAAGAGTTTCTGTCATGTTTGAAAAACGACAAAAAAAAAAGTTGCTGTCAGGTATCAAAAATGACAAAAAAAGAGTTTCTGTCATGTTTGAAAAACGACAAAAAAAAAAAGTTGCTGTGAAGTTTGAAAAAATACCAAAAAAAGTTGCTGTCAGGTATCAAAAATGACAAAAAAAGAGTTTCTGTCATGTTTGAAAAACGACAAAAAAAAAAAGTTGCTGTGAAGTTTGAAAAAATACCAAAAAAAAGTTGCTGTCAGGTATCAAAAATGACAAAAAAAGAGTTTCTGTCATGTTTGAAAAACGACAAAAAAAAAAAGTTGCTGTGAAGTTTGAAAAAATACCAAAAAAAAGTTGCTGTCAGGTATCAAAAATGACAAAAAAAAGAGTTTCTGTCATGTTTAAAAAAAAGACAAAAAATAAAAGTTGCTGTGAAGTTTGAAAAAATACCAAAAAAAGTTGCTGTCAGGTATCAAAAAAGACAAAAAAAGAGTTTCTGTCATGTTTGAAAAATGACAAAAAAAAAAAGTTGCTGTGAAGTTTGAAAAAATACCAAAAAAAGTTGCTGTCAGGTATCAAAAAAGACAAAAAAAGAGTTTCTGTCATGTTTGAAAAACGACAAAAAATAAAAGTTGCTGTGAAGTTTGAAAATATACCAAAAAAAAGTTGCTGTCAGGTATCAAAAAAGACAAAAAAAGAGTTTCTGTCATGTTTGAAAAACGACAAAAAATAAAAGTTGCTGTGAAGTTTGAAAAAATACCAAAAAATTTTGCTGTCAGGTATCAGAAAAGACAAAAATAGAGTTTCTGTCATGTTTGAAAAACGACAAAAAAAAAAAAGTTGCTGTGAAGTTTGAAAAAATACCAAAAAAAGTTGCTGTCAGGTATCAAAAAAGACAAAAATAGAGTTTCTGTCATGTTTGAAAAACGACAAAAAAAAAAAGTTGCTGTGAAGTTTGAAAAAATACCAAAAAAAGTTGCTGTCAGGTATCAAAAAAGACAAAAATAGAGTTTCTGTCATGTTTGAAAAACGACAAAAAAAAAAAGTTGCTGTGAAGTTTGAAAAAATACCAAAAAAAGTTGCTGTCAGGTATCAAAAAAGACAAAAATAGAGTTTCTGTCATGTTTGAAAAATGACAAAAAAAGAAAGTTGCTGTGAAGTTTGAAAAAATACCAAAAAAAGTTGCTGTCAGGTATCAAAAAAGACAAAAAAAGAGTTTCTGTCATGTTTGAAAAACGACAAAATAAAAAGTTGCTGTCAGGTATCAAAAATGACAAAAAAAGAGTTTCTGTCATGTTTGAAAAACGACAAAAAAAAAAAGTTGCTGTGAAGTTTGAAAAAATACCAAAAAAAAGTTGCTGTCAGGTATCAAAAATGACAAAAAAAGAGTTTCTGTCATGTTTGAAAAACGACAAAAAAAAAAGTTGCTGTGAAGTTTGAAAAATTACGAAAAAAAGTTGCTGTCAGGTATCAAAAATGACAAAAAAAGAGTTTCTGTCATGTTTGAAAAACGACAAAAAAAAAAGTTGCTGTGAAGTTTGAAAAAATACCAAAAAAAAGTTGCTGTCAGGTATCAGAAATGACAAAAAAAGAGTTTCTGTCATGTTTGAAAAACGACAAAAAAAAAAGTTGCTGTGAAGTTTGAAAAATTACGAAAAAAAGTTGCTGTCAGGTATCAAAAATGACAAAAAAAGAGTTTCGTTATGTTTGAAAAACGACAAAAAAAAAAAGTTGCTGTGAAGTTTGAAAAATTACGAAAAAAAGTTGCTGTCAGGTATCAAAAATGACAAAAAAAGAGTTTCTGTCATGTTTGAAAAACGACAAAAAAAAAAGTTGCTGTGAAGTTTGAAAAAATACCAAAAAAAAGTTGCTGTCAGGTATCAGAAATGACAAAAAAAGAGTTTCTGTCATGTTTGAAAAACGACAAAAAAAAAAGTTGCTGTGAAGTTTGAAAAATTACGAAAAAAAGTTGCTGTCAGGTATCAAAAATGACAAAAAAAGAGTTTCGTTATGTTTGAAAAACGACAAAAAAAAAAAGTTGCTGTGAAGTTTGAAAAAATACCAAAAAAAGTTGCTGTCAGGTATCAAAAATGACAAAAAAAGAGTTTCTGTCATGTTTGAAAAACGACAAAAAAAAAAAGTTGCTGTGAAGTTTGAAAAAATACCAAAAAAAGTTGCTGTCAGGTATCAAAAATGACAAAAAAAGAGTTTCTGTCATGTTTGAAAAACGACAAAAAAAAAAAGTTGCTGTGAAGTTTGAAAAAATACCAAAAAAAAGTTGCTGTCAGGTATCAAAAATGACAAAAAAAGAGTTTCTGTCATGTTTGAAAAACGACAAAAAAAAAAAGTTGCTGTGAAGTTTGAAAAAATACCAAAAAAAGTTGCTGTCAGGTATCAAAAAAGACAAAAAAAGAGTTTCTGTCATGTTTGAAAAACGACAAAAAAAAAAAGTTGCTGTGAAGTTTGAAAAAATACCAAAAAAAGTTGCTGTCAGGTATCAAAAATGACAAAAAAAGAGTTTCTGTCATGTTTGAAAAACGACAAAAAAAAAAAGTTGCTGTGAAGTTTGAAAAAATACGAAAAAAAGTTTCTGTGAAGTTTGAAAAAATACCAAGAAAAGTTGCTGTCAGGTATCAGAAATGACAAAAAAAGAGTTTCTTTCATGTTTGAAAAATGACAAAAAAAAAGTTTCTGTCAAGATTGAAAAATGACCAAAAATAAGTTGCTGTGAAGTTTGAAAAAATACAAAAAAAAGTTGCTGTCAGGTATCAAAAATGACAAAAAAAAAGAGTTTCTGCATGTTTTTAAAATGACAAAAAAAAAGGTTGCTGTCAAGTTTGAAATGTCATTTGATACCTGACATGTTGGTGTCAGGTATCAAAAATGACAAAAAAAAGTTGCTGTCAAAGTTTGAAAAATGACAAAAAAAAGGTTGCTGTCAAGTTTGAAATGTCATTGGCATCAATCCTGGCACCAAGAGTCATGAGTTTGAATTGTCTCATGCTTTCTTCTGTCGTGAGAACTTTATACTGATGAAAATGTGTTTATGGCAGAAGTGTATGGTGTATTGATCTCAATGCTCTTTCAGACTGCTGCGTTCCAGTTGTTTCTGCGTGCGGCTCAGCTGGGTCATGTGGGCGGCGCTGTGGAGGCGGCAGGACTTCTCTCCACTGGAACTGTACGAGGAGTGGCGAGAGATCAAGACAAAGCTGTGCTGTATGTCAGACTCATCTATACTCTCATCTATCACTTCAGTTATACAGCGGCCAACACAAATGGATGATCATTTACTTGAAAAAAATTGACAAATTTTACAGATTTGACAAAACTTCTTTATAAATGCAAAAGCTGTCATTTTATTTTGATGGATAGATCGGTGTTTAACAAGTCTTTGTTTCTCTGTTTTGTTGGGTTTCTGTTTCTTCAGGCTGTTGAAGCGAGTCATTGAGATGAACGGCCACCTGGGCTTCATGGTTAAAGAAGCTCTTCAAACTTATCAAAGAGGATCATGGTGAGAGATCCATCCCTTCATTCATCCCTCCCTTCATCCATCAATCCCTTCCTTAAAGTGTCCTTATTATGCTGTTTTGAAGGTTCTTAATTTTGATTTTGAGGTCACCTATAACAGGCTTCAAAGGTCATAAAAATACTTTTATTTTCTCAAAAAAAACAAAAAACATTGCACATCACCACATTTTTCAATGATTCTCACACGAATAATCTAAATCCCTCCTTTCCTGCTCTGATTAGTCAGATGGCCCAGTCTGTTGTGATTGGTCTACTCTGCTCTGATTGGTCAGGTGGCCCAGTCTGTTGTGATTGGTCTACTCTGCTCTGATTGGTCAGGTGGCCCAGTCTGTTGTGATTGGTCTACTCTGCTCTGATTGGTCAGATGGCCCAGTCTGTTGTGATTGGTCTACTCTGCTCTGATTGGTCAGGTGGCCCAGTCTGTTGTGATTGGTCTACTCTGCTCTGATTGGTCAGGTGGCCCAGTCTGTCTGTGCACAAGTGCTGACAGTCTGTCTGTGCACACTGCACAAGCGCTTAAAAGAGAAGCAAAAGCGTATCGATCGCCCCTCCCAGTGGTTTGTCCCAGTATAGGTCATACAGCCCGCCTTCCCCATGAAGTCTAATGGACACGATGGAAACTAAACAATCAAATTACACTTCAAATAAATGTTTTTCTAAGATGTTTTCTGTCATTTTGGTAGTTTTTAATCACGCTGATTTAAGTTCAAGTGTTCGTTTTTTTTTAAAATAAGTTTGATCTTAGTTCGTTATTTGATGCTAGAAAAACGGGAATGTGACGTCATGATTGACAGCTGTGATTGACAGCTTCTCTAAACGAAGTAGTCACCAAGGCACCAACAGACGTTTTTGGGGGATTTTTGGGAGGAGATTGGAGCTTCAACTTTAATTTCTACATGTCCATAACTGTTTAATTCACATAGTAAGCTTTGTACTAACCATTTCTGCGGGAGTGAGGGAAGGACCTTGATATTGCGGCTCCACTTCACGCTCACTACTGCGCAGACTCGGGTCCCGCGTTCACTACTGCACAGAAGCAGGTCCCAAATCAGCGCAAGATGTCAGCGCCATATTAGGACTTTGGCGGCTTCACTTTTCACGGTGATTGGTCTACCGCTTACAGCGCGTGACGGAAACTAAAAGTCCATAAAGTCCATTAAAAGTCCATAAAGTAAACCACACAAAGTCCATAACTGAACTTCAGCTCCGGAGGCTTCCTAAAGCTTAGCGATTGTACACACTGTAAAGACAGTATGGTATTTAGATTTTTCAAACTCATCATCCATCTGTTTATCCATACCTTTATCCATCCATCCCTTCCATCATCCATCCATCTTTATCATCCTTCCATACACCCCTTCATCTAACCATCCATACATTTATCTATCCATCCATTCATTCATTCATCCATCCAATCTTTTTCCATCCATCCATCCTTTTAATCCATCCATCCCTTTATCAGTCATATCTTTAACCATCCATCCATCCATCCATCCATCCATCCTGTTATGAATCTCGAAGGCGAACCCAAGCGCAGACAGGAATGCTTGACAAACGATTTGAGACACAAAAACAGGAAAAATAAACGCCCTCGTGGGGGCAAAACAGAGACAATACAAGGTATCCCACAAACTATACAAAATACTAGACGGGTAACTTGACGGGAAAACAAAACAGAGATACAAAACTCCTAACTAGATCTAGACAAAACTCACAACAGGATACTCACAAGTACAAAACAAGGAATAGCCATGAAAAGCTGCTTCCAGCAATCAATAGCAGTGCAACAGTCTAACATTGAAAGCCACAACGTATAGTAATGAACCGCGCAGGACAGAAAGCCCAAGGGCATGATATAGGGAGACATAGATGATAACAACAGGTGACAAGGATGAGATAATTACCACAAACAAGGAAAACAAGAGAGACGCTGATGAACAAGACAGGTGACAAGGATAATAGAATAATCACTAAAGAGGAGAACAAGAGGAAGGGGTGAGGTAACGAGGACAACACAAGCACATGGCCCGAAGAGCCACGCGCTTGCACACTTAACAAGAGTCTGTTATGATCCTACCCTAAGACAAGAGAAGTATTAAAGACACAAGGGCAGAATCATAACACATCCATCCTCCCCTTTATCCATCTATCCCTCCATCCATCCATCTCTTCATCCATTGAAATGGGTACTACAGTCTAAATTCTAGATATCGGAGTGGGTTGTTTCTCTCGGCCTCCTCCTAAGATGTGACTCTCACGTGGGTTGCCAGATTGAGGACACGAGCGCAATTGACAATGGAAAGCGACGAGCCTTCCACTGTAAGTTAATCAGCTAATGTCTGCGTCATAGAGCTTTTTAGATGGGTGCCAAGGCTTTTTAGTACCGGTAGATATCTGACCCAGTTCATTTGCTGGCTTCCATGGCTGAAATATGCTGTAATATACTATTGGATAAATTGGCAGTGGGCGGAATCACACAGTCCAAAACAAAAACAGACATTCCGACACGGAACACACATTTCAAATTAGAATGACTGACTGTACCAGTGTTTTTCTGAGAAACAAGTATTTGAACTTAGCATGTTTCCTAAATATCTGCAAACATATTGAAATTGTATTATTTAGTACAGTAAAAAATTGACTATCAGCACATTTAAAGCGACAGCCTAGGTCATTAATGTTAATTAAACAACAAAAAAGGCTTTAAAGGTGCATTGCGCAACTTTTCATGTTAAAAATACCCGTTTTCTAACCCATACATGCTTAAACAATTGCCCGATGGGCTGAATGAGCCCTTCTCTGATCACTGCGATTGTCTCTATAATCCTGTACAGTAAAATAAATAAGAGGGATTCGGGTCGGAATTTGAGACTGGGCGTGACGTCATGCGCGTTCACGGCACGCTCAACTGGCTATGTCTGGCAGGTTTGTGTATTCGCCGCCATTCTCCGTAGAAGATGGATTCTAAGAGACCGGCTTGTAGTTCATTTCAAACACCAACGCAAACTCCACAAAAAAAAAAACCTTTTGTTGTTGCAGTTTCGCTTGCCGCCAGAGGGGGCATAGTTCTGCAAAAACTCAGAGACTTGCTCAATGCACCTTTAACAAAGATTAATCGATATTTAATTTATACAGTGAACATAGTGTTATTTTACATTTAAGCCCAATTATTAAATTGCTGTACCTAAAAACTATCCACCTACCCAACCATACCTTTGTTCATGCATGTATCGATCCATCCTTCCTTCAGTTCATCTCATTTATTAAAATAACCCTTATTTCTGCTTTTGTGTTCATGAATATTGTAATGGAAAAAAGTGACAAGCACATTATTCAAATATATTTTGTGTTCCGCAGAAGAAAGAAACTCATACTGGGCTGAAATGACATATTTCTAAAAGTTTGTGTGGATATTTGTTGTCTGTTCAAGGGATGAAGCGTTGGTGAAATATGCCATTCTAGCAGAAACTGGTCTTAGTGTGGCACAGCACAATGCCGCCCATCTGTGTGAGGTAAACATCTTTTATATATCTCCTAATCGTCCAGTTTCATTTCCTGTTTTTTATATATATATATATTTTTTTACATATATATACCATTCACCTAATGTACGTGTTTCTAGGTGTTAGGCCACAGTTCTGCCTGTCAGTGGAGGTATCACAACTACTCTACCTACAATCACATCCCTCAGGAATCTGGTGAGCCTCTGCAGACCAGCAGAAATACAGCAGTGACAACTATAGCATTCAACTACATCTGTTAGAAGAATCAGGGCTGGTTCACACAGAACGCGAGACACAGGCAGTGGAATGGGGAAAAACCGCAAGGTCTCGAGACACGTCTTTTAAAAGATTAACTGAGCGCCGCGTTTTTAGGATGCCGTGTCCAGCGCGAGACGCTGCAAAACACACAGGACGCGAGCACAGCGGTCATACGCGTCCGTCTAGCTCTAGCGCATTTACTAATAATGGAAAAGTAAGTGCAATAGAATGGAAAAACGCGTTCTGTGTGAATATGATCAATCTAAATATGATTTCATAAACACCTTTTATGACTTTGAATTAAGGCATTCACATTGTCTCCCTGAACTGTGTGATGTTATTTCTACCACATCTCAAAATTCATATCTAGCATTATTTTTAATTTCATATCTTGCATTTTAAATGACATTAATAACAAATCTTGCAACTAAATTACAGCTTGATTTGAAAAGATTTACAATAAAAATATTCATGCTGTCCTCCACCCTCTCTCTCTCTTTCTGCCTTCATCTGTTACTGCTTCTCTGTCTTCTGCAGGTTTGTTGCGGATGGGAGATTATTACAGTAAACTGGCTGATATGGTGAAGGCCATGCACATGTACAGTACAGCAGCAGTGCATGGCAGTCCTCAGGTACACACACACACACACACACACACACACACACACACCATACCACGTTTACCATCTAATCAGGCAAATATAGGGCTGGCCAGTATGACTATATAGATATATTTATACAACGTAGAAATATGTACACTGATAGGGATTCTGCTATACTATTTATACAGTAGTATGTATAAGTTTGTATGATGTATGTAAACGTTTGCTCCGCTTTCATTTGGCAGAAATGCTTTACATTATTTACATATGAGTGACAAATGAACAAAAAAAAACAGAGAAAGTGAAATAAGAAATTGAGCAATTTGTTAGGCACAACGTGAAGTGGAATTTAGCTGGCCGATAAGAAATGTCGCTTGTTGCATATAGAATACTATATAGTCTTATTATATAAGCTTTACTGTACAGCTAAATCAACCCACAGACATCCACTCCAGATTTTGTAATAAAGTATATATATATACTGTATATTATTTTATTTTTCAGTATTTTGTGTGTATTTTCAGGGACACTTTAATCTGGCCATGTTAATTGAGGAGGGTTATGAAGTTCCTGACATCATTCTAGATCAGATGGGAATCTCAGCTGCACACAATATGAACCGGAGCGTTGTTGTGGAAAATCTATTATCCAGGTCTGTGTGTCCTACACGGTCATTTGCTTGTTAGTTTCATGTTTTTTGAAGGAAAACTCTTAAGCTCTAAAATTACGCAAAACATGGTGCAAAACAAGTGTATGTGTTTGTGCATGAAGTATGGTGTGTGTCTGTACATAGTTGTTTAGTTATAGTATATAGGCCAAATATATAAACCTCAAAAATAAATACAGATTCACAAAGGGACTTGATTTAAAGGTAATTTACAGAAAATTTGTAACAAAAGTCTGGGGCCAGTAAGATTAATTTATCTTTTTGAATATCTTTTTATTCAGCAAGAACACATTAAATTGATCAAATGTGACAGTAAAGACATTTATAACATTAAAGGATTCTATTTCAAATGAATGCTGAACTTTTAATTCATCAAATAATCCTGAAAGAAAAGCTTTATGGACATAAATAGTCCTCACTTTAGATGAGCTCACAATAAAGCATTTATTAACACATTGAGTAACTATTACTATATAATAGTAATGTCAATTATTATATAATATGTCTAAATAATATGATGTATAAATGTACCTTTAAGTAGTTTATTAATAATTCACTTTTTTAAACGATCTTATGTGACAACTCCTAAATAACTGGGTTGTAAATAATGTAATACTTAATTTAGAAATTATGTATGTAAAAAGTATGAAAATACAATTATTAAACACATTATAGATATGCTTATAAATCAAGAATAAAGCATTTATAGCTGTATTTATAAACTGCTTATTAATGTCTGTTAATGCTTTATAAATCATGAATTAACTACACTTTTGATTATTTTTATTTTTTACTTTTTAATTTAATAATTTTCTTTCATTTGATGTAAACAAACATTTCTTTCTTAAAATAGCATGCACCAATAAGTCATTCACAATAAGACAAGCGATGTGCACTAATAAAGTAAAAATGGCAAATCATGTGGAAGTGAGTGTAAGGAGTGAAAACACTTCCTTGTGAGCATGAATCTGTTCTCTCCTCATGATACTCTTCCTTCTGTAGATGCAGGGAGTTTGAGGAGGGGGACGTGACTCCCTGTTCTTTAGTCCTGTGGAGGATCCAGTTAATCCGAGCGTGGAGAGACTTCACACACAGCTCTGTTCAGCTGCCGCTGGCCTGTGGGATGGCTGTCATATTCAGCCTTTTCATAATTGCTCTTCTGGGTAAAACATCCACCACTACTGTTAGAATAAAAGAGATATCTAAATAGACATTTCCCTCCTGTTTTCAATTTTAGTATTCACCAAGATTTATTGCTCCAAAAAACGTTTCCCATGATCATTTTCACACTTTCTGAATATTCCAAACAATAAAAATATAGTGACCATGTCTGTCAAGCTCCAAAAATAAAGTACAAATATAAAAGTATCGAAACAGATTTAACTTTTGTACACTTTTACCATCAGCATTTTACTCTACGGCTTACCTGTCAACTAACCAATCATCAGAGAGACGTGGTGAACCAGCAGTCGGTGGGCAAGGAATCAGTCCACAGGAGACCAGTACACATCAGCAGCAAAGAGACCGGCCTACAGCGGCCCACAACAGCCTTTCACTGCAGGAGACATCGGATTTAGTCGTCACAGTGACTGGAGTGTGTGTGTGTGTCATCTTTACGATGTTCATTTCCAATCTGCTTTGAACACTCACCCTTGTGTTTGATAAACACCCTTTACTTTAGGTTACTGCACTGGAACTGAACCAGTATGTTTGCAAATAAATGTCACGTGATACCTCAGACTGTTCTGTTTCTGTGGGTTTTCTTTCATTCAAACAGCTACATTTACTTTAAGTTAACATTGCACAGAAGCAGAGCTGTGTATGCACATTTATAATCTTTAAAGGGTTAGTTCACCCAAAAATGAAAAAAATTCAATAAATGTCAGCATTTACTCATCTTCAGAAATCAAATTAAGATATTTTTAATGAAATTTGAGATGTTTCTGTCCCTCCATTGACAGCCTACGCAACCACCACTTTGACTCTTCAAAAAGTTCATAAAAAGATCGTAAAACTAATCCATATTAATTGAGCGGCTGAGTCCTAATTTTCTGAAGAGATTTGATCGCTTTATATAACCCTAACCCTAACAGATTGAATTTAGTTTTTTGTTCACATAAACATTCATCAACGCACACATCAGATACAGGCTGCATCTGAAATTACATACTTACCTATTATATAGTAGGCGAAAACAGTAAGTGACAAAAGTATGTCCGAATTCGCAGTACTCGAATTAAAAGAGAAGGCAAGAGAATCTAAAAGAGAAGGCAAAAAGTACCTGGATGACCTTCTACTTCCGGCGAGATGTGCATATGATGAACACTTCACTATCCCATGAGGCCACTGGAGAGGATTTATGAATGGCAGTGAAGCGACGCAACTGGTAGATCACATGATAATGACAACATGGTGAATGTAGTATGTCTAGATTACATTCATACTATATAGAACATGCATTTTACTTATTCAAAATAAGTACCTACTTACAGAGTATGTGATTTTGGGCACAGCCACTGGCAAGAACCAATTAGGTTCATTTTCGTGTTACACATCACATTTGAGCTTCCTCAAGAACCACTGAGGTTCATTCTCGTGTCACACATCACGTTTGAGCTTCTGCAAGAACCAATGAGGTTCATTCGCGTGTTACGCATCATGTTTGAGCTTCTGCAAGAACCAATGAGGCTCATTCTCGTATTACACAACACGTTTGAGCTTCTGCAAGAACCAATGAGGTTCATTCTTGTGTTACGCATCACGTTTGAGCTTTTGCAAGAACCAATGAGGTTCATTCTCGTGTTACGCATCACGTTTGAGCTTCTGCAAGAACCAATGAGGTTCATTGTCGTGTTACGCATCACGTTTGAGCTTCTGCAAGAACCAATAAGGGTTCATTGTCGTGTTACGCATCACGTTTGAGCTTCTGCAAGAACCAATGAGGTTCATTCTCATGTTACGCATCACATTTGAACTTCCTCAAGAACCAATGAGGTTCATTCTCGTGTCACACATCACGTTTGAGCTTCTGCAAGAACCAATGAGGTTCATTCTCCTGTTACGCATCACGTTTGAGCTTCTGCAAGAACCAATGAGGTTCATTCTCATGTTACACATCACGTTTGAGCTTCAGCAAGAACCAATGAGGTTCCTTCTCGTGTTACGCAGCACGTTTGAGCTTCAGCAAGAACCAATGAGGTTAATTCTCGTGTTACGCAGCACGTTTGAGCTTCAGCAAGAACCAATGAGGTTTCTTCTCATGTTACACAGCACGTTTGAGCTTCTGCAAGAACCAATGAGGTTAATTCTCGTGTTACGCATCACGTTTGAGCTTCTGCAAGAACCATTGAAGTTCATTCTCGTGTTACGCATCACGTTTGAGCTTCTGCAAGAACCAATGAGGTTCATTCTCGTGTTACGCATCATGTTGGAGCTTTATGTTTTCCCTGTGCCTGTCACTTAACCCAGTTTCCCAATGTGTCTGATTATGTATTCCATTCACCTGTTGTTCAAATAATTAACTCATTGGTCCCTGTGTATTTAAGCCCAGAGTTTTCCTCTGTTTCTTGTCCTGTCTCATTAATCTGTTGGTTGTGTTCACCTGCATTTCTCCTACGTGTTCCTGTTGGACTATTATTAAACGATTATTGTTTCGTATTTCCTTGTGCCCTACTTACAACAACGCTGTGACAGTAAAGCGTGTCCAGTATCTTTTTTTGCAAAGACATTTAATCAGCTGAGCTGAGGTATGTTGTTAAACAACAGAACGGTCCATTGAACACACAATACTTCTATTCCTCACAGCCTTGTTTTCATTCCTGTCAAGAGTTAAATATGGCACTAGTGCTGTCCTGACTAAGATCTATAGGCTTTATGTCACATAAACAGACAGGGAAACTGGTTTTATCGCATCCACTTGTCGGAGAAAGTGTTGTGTAACATTGACAGCTAGGGGTTGAAATGGGTACTGCAGTTTAAATTCAAAATATTGGAGTTGTTACCCCACCCCCCCCCTCCTCCTCATACTCCACACTCACGTGGGTTGCCAGATTGACACGTAACAGGAGGCTTTTTAGGTCTGGTAGATTCTGTGATCTCTAACTCAATTTGTTTGCTGGCCTCCATGCGGTGTTTTTCACCAACTGGCAACCCGGGGTGTCTAAATACTATTGGTTAAAGTGGCAGTTGGCAGGATCACACAGACCGAAACAAAAATACACATTCCAATACTCCAGGGGCCTGTACCATGAAGCCGGTTTAGGTGGCTAGCCAGCTATGTTTCAGTTTAGTTTCCGCCAACCCTGGGTTTTATGCACCATGAAAGTGCCTCAGATATTAGCAGTGTTCATTGCCACAGTAACACAGTAACACCCCCAGTTACTCTTGTAAAATAGTAAAATATTTTTAAAGACAGAATTGTCTGACTTTTAGCGATGATTATTTACTATAATTATTTTATATGATTTATCTAATTATTATACCCCTAAACCATTACATATGGGCAATTTTAGTTTAACAATTACTATTAACCATTTAGTTAAATGAGTCTCTGTATACCTATATATATTGTCTGTATACCTTAACTAACGTCATAACTTTCACTTGCACTGATATAACAAGTTATTTTCTTCTTGCTGTGTAATGCATTTATGTACTTTATATTCTTCAGTCTCTTAATCTTCGGCAGAACATTGATGATCAGCGTATCATAGTGCCAACAAAGCCTGATTGAATTGGATTGGTTTTGTCAACTTAAAATTAATCTTCTAACCCTGAGTTTGTTCAACTACCATCATGGTACCCAATGATGCCCCAGGGCAGGCAACCCAGACAGCAACACAGTGTCGGCCCAGATCCGGGCCACATCTGGTACATGTGGATTCCACCCATATCAGCTGTGATGTACCACCCATGCACCAGATTTGGGCCGAATCTGGGCTGACAATATGTTGCTGTTTGGGAAGCAAGGCTCCTGGGCTTCAGCCTGGACATGCTCGTTTGCATTAACAGAGGATGAAGCAAAAAAGCCCAGTATCTAGGTTGTGCTTGCTTGGTGGTGGGTGGCTCAGTTAACATTAATAATCTCCTCAGTTTTTCCTAAATGCTAATCAAACACCTATTCACAAATATTAAGTGATTTTTTTTTTTTTTTCAAGTGATTGTAAATGAACTGATATTACTGTTAATTACTTTGCCCTCTCAGGCAACAATATTGTTGTTGATTTGACACAATTTCCTTGTTCACTTCTCACAATAGTGTATCTGGATGAGAAGGGACTGTGAGGAATTGATCGGCTTGTTTTAATTAGTCATTTATTTGCTGCTATTATGTTCCCTATCAAAGGTATAACTGCTATCTGCTGCTGATAGTGGAATTAACTGAACATACCATTCTGAACTTTGTCTTGATATCAAAAATAGGACGAAAATAGTTCTTCCTTATGGCCCAGTGTAATGATTACTTGCTTTATTGTTTTCTCAACTGATCAACTGAACAGATTATTTCACCTGTCAACAGTCAGATTTTTGTTAAAATTAAAATTATTTAATAATTTCATGGCACTTTATTCTATAAAAACGATTTAGTTAAAAATCATTTTTCGAACATTCAAATAATAAATATTAGTTTGACTTTATTTTGATGCTCCCTTTAACACATTCTGTTGACTATAAGTAATGTTGCACCTGCATGTCTGATAATACCTCAACAGCCTTCCGTCTGAACCACCAGGGTGGCCTGCAGGTCTCTACAGCTTACTCACAAGATCCTGACATGGTGTCAGCCACGACTCGCTTTGCTGAGGGCGGCTCATATTTTGGAAGCATGCAACCAAACAGCGGATTCTCTTTCCAGGGATCAACTACATCCAGGAGAATGGAGGCTTCATTCAGATGTAGTGCAAGAGATCTGGCTGTGGTTTGGAAGAGCAGAGGTAGATATTTTTACTTCAGAGATGACCACTCACTTTCGCAAAGACAAAAATGCCCACTCAAGGTCATCTCACTAAACATAATAAAACAATACAGCAATAAATCGATAAAATTTAACAACTATAATTACAGTGCATAAAATCAGGGTACATAACAACTAGAAAAAAGATTAAGAAAGCAAGATCACGTAGGATATGCCAGTTTAAAAAGATATGTTTTCAGGCGGGATTTAAAAATCGAAAGTGAGTCAATGTTGCGGATGTCTGGTGGAAGGGAGTTCCAAAGACAAGGGGCAGAGCGACTGAAGGCTCTGAACCCCACGGTGGTCAAACGAGCCGGAGGTACAGTGAGATGAATAGAAGAAGAAGAGCTAAGAGTACGGGTGGGTGTGTTAATATGAAGGAGGTCGGTGAGGTACAGAGGAGCGAGGTTATGAATAGCCTTAAAGGTCAGAAGCAAAATCTTGAAATCAATGTGGTATTTAACTGTGAGCCAATGAAGCTGCTGAAGGACAGGAGTAATATGATTAATAGAAGGGGTTCTAGTGATGATTCGGGCAGCAGAGTTCTGAACCAGTTGAAGTTTATGTATGGATTTGAGAGGAAGACCAACGAGAAGAGAATTACAATAATCAATACAGGATGACTAGTGTGTGAACGAGAATGGCTGTACTAGTTGGTTAGAGAGATGGTAGGAGGCGATTAATGTTACGTAAATGGAAGTATGCAGTCCGAGTGACATTATTAATGTGAGCCTGAAATGAAAGTGTGCTATCTAGGATCACACCCAGACTCTTGACCTGAGGGGAGGGGGAAACTGTGGAGTTGTCAATGGTAAGAGAAAAACTGTCAGATTTAGTCAATGTGGATTTGGTGCCAATGAGGAGAACGTCTCAGGTTACGACTGTAACCCTAGTTCCCTGAGAAGGGAACGAGACGATGCGTCAATGACGCTTTGGGAACGCTCCTGCGTGATTGCGTCTGAAGCACCTATGTCAACTAGTCCAATGGCGAGAGTGGGCGTCACGGGCGGGTGACGTGACGACCAGGAAAGGATAAAGGACATCCGGTTTAGAACCGCGCTAGCTTCGAAAAGGGCCGAAGCAAGTCGATCACAGGGATGTAGGAAGTATGGCAAAGTGACGCATCGTCTCGTTCCCTTCTCAGGAAACTAGGGTTACAGTCGTAACCTGAGACGTTCCCTTTCGAGGGAACTCGCGATGCGTCAATGACGCTTTGGGAACGAGAATGCCCAACACGCCATATGAACCAGAACCTGTCTGTGTGAATACTGCACAACTAAGACAAGAGCACTTGAGAACCTGGGGAAGAGCCCAGGTCGAAGTTGCAAAACCTTATGAAGTGAAAGTGAAAGTGACACGTGACGGCCAAGTATGGTAACCCATACGAATTTGACCTCTGCATTTAACCCATCCAAGTTAATGCACACACATTAGGAGCAGAGTAGTGAGTAGTTAACACACACACACTGCAAACGTGGATACACACACCCAGAGCAGCGGGCAGCCTTTGTGTGGCGCCCGGGGAGCGATTAGGGGTTAGGTGCCTTGCTCAAGGGCACCTCAGTCATTTCCCACCGGCTCTGGAATCGAACCAGCAACCTTTGGGTTACCAGTTCAACTCCCTAACCACTAGGCCATGACTGCCCCATGCCTGCTGCATACCACATCTCTACATAAAATAAGGCTTCTAAGCCGCCATACTCCTGTCCTGGTCTAAAAGCACCATGGAGGAAACAACCAAAGGTTGGAAATACCACCAAAAGGAAATACCACCAAAAGGGACATGTAGGCACTAAGGCCGCCACGTACACCTTCAGTGTGGAAGGGGATAACCCTGCGGAAAAACAAACCAGCAGTAACTCCAGCACTGTACCAATTGGGCAGTAACTGGGCCCCACTGTCCGCAGACCCGCAATATGAAGGGAAAACATATCACTAAATACATAGAGTTTCCTCGTGGAGGGAGCTCTGGAGTGAAATATGGTCTCCACAACCTCAGTTGAGAGACCAAAGTCAATGAGTTGGGCCCCCTCAGAGGCCAAACCCACAGGTTCCAAATCTCTGGGCTGGGGTGAAGGGTCACCCCTCCCACTTAAAACCGAAGGTCCCTCCTGACTGGAATCTCCAAGGGAGAGCCATCGAGGAGAGACACCGGGTCTGAGAACCAGTCAGCCCGGCCAGTACAGTTCTACTAGTAGTAGACTTATTCCGTCCCGGCGGACCTTCTCCAGAACTCCTGGGAGCAGAGTAATCGGGGAAAGATGTACAGACGTAGCCTTGGCCATGCCCATACCACAACGTCCAGCCCCAAGGGAGCTGGGTGTGTGAGGGAGAACGAAAGTGGACCGTGCGTCGTATCCTGAGACGTGAAGAGATCCACTTGTGCCTGGCCATAAACCCCCCAAATGTGCTCCACCACCTCGGTGTGGAGCCTCCATTCCCTGGGCCTCAGCCCCTGCCTCAACAGGATGTCTGCTCCTACATATTTATGTAAGAGACCACTGATGTGTTGTCTGTACGGACAAGCACATGATGGTCCCTCAGGTCTGGGAGGAATGTCTCAACGCATTGAAGACTGCCATCATCTCCAGGCAATTTATGTGCCAAAAAGATGATGACTCCTCCACAGACCCTGGGATGAGCGGCCTCCCATTACCGCTCCCCAGCCGGTGAGGGAAGCATCTGTCGAGATAGCAACTCGATGGCAAAGAGCTCCCAACACCGGAACCTGGGAAAGGAACCAGTATTTTCTCCATATAACCAAGGCGCGGAGACACCGCCGCGTGATCTTGATCGTACGAAGTGGGTTTCCCCTCGGGGAGAACCCTCTGGTTCTCAGCCACCACTGCAAGAGTCTCATGTACAGTAGGCCAAAGGGTATCACAATGGACCTGCTGCCATGAGGCCCAACAGTTTCTCTAACTGTTTCACAGTGCGTGACTGCTCATGTGGGATAGGAACCAGTATTTCCTGATATAACCAAGGCGCGGAGAAACCGCCGCATGATCTTGATCGTACTAAGTGGGTTTCCCCTCGGGGAGAACCCTCTGGTTCTGAGCCACCACTGCGAGAGTCTCATGTACAGTAGGCCAAAGGGTATCACATTGGATGCTGCTGCCATGAGGCCCAACAGTTTCTCGAACTGTTTCACAGTGAGTGACTGGCCTAGCATCAACTCTTTTGTGGCTGTGAGGATAACAGCTACACGAACGGGCGAAGTGTGGTTCACATCGTGACTGAATCCCATACCACACCAAGGAAAGTGGTTCTCTGTAGTGGAGAAAGCACACTCTTCTTGGCATTGAGTCTCACCCCAATTTCTTCATCTGAGCGAGGACGACATCTCGATGCCGAACCACTAACTGCTCTGATTCCGCCAGAATCAGTCAGTCATCGATGTAGTTCAGAATGCGTAGCCCTGCAGCCTGGCGGGGCCAGAGCTGCATCTACGCATTTCGTGAACGTGCAGGGTGATAGAGTTAGACCGAATGGAAGCACCTGATAATGATATTCTTTGCCCCCAAAAGAAAACCTTAGGAACTTCCTTTGTTGAGGGAGGATGGAAGTAAGCGCCTTTTAAATCTATCGTGACAATCCAGTCCTCGGATCTGATATGAGATCTGTTTGAGTGTGAGCATCTTGAACTTGAGTTTCATGACTGCACGATACAACAGACAAAGATCTAAAATGGGAACGCAACCCCCCATCCTTTTTCGGAACAATAAAGTAGCGGCTGTAAAACCCAGATTCTCTGTCGGGCGAGTACACCTGCTCTATAGCTCCCTTCGGTAATAGAGACTCTACTTCTTGCTCCATTACCAGAGCCTGCTCGGGATGTACTAACGCGAGTAGCACCCCATTGTAACGAGGTGGAGGAGAACGAAACTGGATTCTGTAACCTCTCTTTATCTGCAGGACCCATGGAGATATATTCGGCAGATTCTGAGACATCTACTAAGGGTACCAGTCTCTCGAGACTGGCCTCTGGTGTTATTGTAACAGCCACTTCGGTGACCTGAAGCATCCTGGCAGGAAACAACCGAACTGACTCTTTTTGAACCCCCCTCAGGGGGTGCGAGTTTGACACAGTGTCGTGGTGACACTGAGCCATGTGCTCGCTGGAGACCGCTGCGCCCCGAGGCACCAAGGGTGGCGGGGTTGGCAGAACGGGGGCACCGAGGTGGGGCGGGCACCGTATACTGAGGTGTACACCGCTCCACCCCGGTCGGGGTTGCCCTCAGAGGTCTGACACCAGTGGCATCAGGACCTTGGCTGAAACCTTTTTCACAGAAAAACAGTCCTCAGATCCATCTTCTGCTTTAAAGGCTTCTGTTGAGAATGCCATTCCGGTCCCCAATCTTTCTGAGGGGGAGCACAGGAAATTTCACTCTGCCCGTACAATGAGTTTGTTAATGGCTAGGGCTGCTCCGCCCAGCAGCCCCATTTAAAAAGTTATAAACTCCAAACTCATTGTACACAGGAGATTGAGATGAAGAATCTTCAATTCCCTTAACTCGATGCTCAGCACATCCATCTCTTTGGAGGTGGACAGCTGTAGCACCAAATTATACCATTTAATTACTCAAAATTAAATGTAGTAAAAGATCAACCAGACAAGTTAACACGGTCTGGATGAATTACTGAACATATACATGAATCTAACTAATGAAAGTCAGATAAGCAAATTTTAAATGCAGCCCACTTATTTAATTCCTCAGAATCAAACAGCAAAAAATCAACCAGACAAGTTAATATAGTCTGGATGAAAGGCTGAATATATATATATAAAATAGTTTCAACATGCAATAAAAGAATCATAAATTCATAGCTTGCAATACACTATGTATCTCTCTTAATGAATGCATTGCATTTGCATAACCACTGGATTCTTATTGCAGTCTTTTTTTTCTTTTTTTATAAACAGCAGCATGGGGAAACTCCCGATAGTGCACACACGTCGGTAATTTTCATGAATGAACGTAGCCCGTCCACTATTATTCTTAATGCAGACCATGTAATCTACGCGCTGCCTCAGCACACGCGAGATCCAAGCCAAAGAATCTTTATTGACTTTCTTCCCTCGAGAAGAAAGCCATCAGGAGCAGAGCTAAACTCACGATAGTGCAAATGTTACACGTCGGGAATTTATGAATGAACACTGTCAGCCCCCTTTTACTAGAGCTGACCGTGCATGCTCCATTCCCAAACAAACACATGAATCGCGTGTGTCCCCACTCGTAATGAAGCGAGTGCAGGGAGGAACACACGATCCAAAGCTGTTTGCTCCCCATACTCCTGTCTAGATATATGCTTGTGGTTGTGGACTACATCGATGCTCAGCATATCTACCTCCTCAGAGATAGACTGCTGAAACACCGGGCTCTCTAACCAGGGCGGAAGAAGCCGTGACGCGGGCTTCCGATCCCAGAGAGAGAGAGAGCTGGATCCCCCGGGTAAAGGCAGAGAAAAGGCGGAGCCCGTCTCTAACCCCTCCGCGAGATCCATTTGCGAACCCCACAATACCAGCTTCCGTGCTGCCTCTGCAACACGGGGCAGGTACTGCGAGGAACGCGAGCCTGAACACCCTCCTCAAAGAGTGACGAGCGGGAACGGAGCGAGTAAAGCGATAGTAACTCGCAATGCTCGTAGTCAGCGCCCTCGAGCGCTGACAGATCATGCTCCGTTCCAAACAAACAATACAGCGTGTGTATCCCCACTCGTAAGAAAAAGGGCAGGGAGGAAAACACGATCTAAGGTTGTTTGTTCGCCATAATATCTATTTGCTTGTGACTGATATAGTGACAGACAACAATAAATAGGACAGACAGTACACAGAGCGCTTGCTGAGGCACAGAAGCTAGCGCGGTTCTAAACCGGATGTCCTTTATCCTTTCCTGGTCGTCACGTCACCCGCCTGTGACGCCCAGTCTCGCCATTGGACTAGTTGACATAGGTGCCTCAGACGCAATCACGCAGGAGCGTTCCCAAAGCGTCATTGACGCATTGCGAGTTCCCCCGTAAGGGAACCTCAGTTTTGTCACTGTTAAATTTGAGGAAGTTGCAAGAGAACCAGGATTTTATTTCCGTTAGGCAATCAGAAAGGGAAGTGGGTGGGAGAGATGCGGTTGGTTTGGTGGACAAGTAGAGCTGGGTGTCATCCGCATAGCAGTGGAAATGGATGTTAAATTTACGAAAGATATGGCCAAGTGGAAGCAGATAGATGATGAACAGAAGGGGCCCCAGGACAGAGCCCTGGGGAACACCGATAGTGACAGGGGATAGCTCTGATTTGAAATGTTTGAGCTGGATAAACTGATAAACTGAATGCGGCAAGAGAGATATGATTTAAACCACTCCAAGGGTGTATCAGTAAAACCAATAGAGACTAATCTGTCAAGGAGGATGTTATGAGAAATGGTGTCAAAGGCAGCACTCAGATCAAGGAGGACGAGGATGATCTCCCTGTGCAAGCACAGAGTGCTACTCAGCCAGACCATGGTTTCCTTTGTTACTTAAACTTCTGAAAGGGGCAAACCTTGGAAGCTTTCTGAAGGTTGCGCAACATCCTCATTTTCCTGTGTGGGATTTGCCACTTTTGCTTCCATTCCTTTGTTCATTTCGGTTTTAGCCCTTACAGAGCCTATTATGAAAAAGATGTCCTTAAAAAAATTTTTTGTTGGCTATTGCTTCTGCAAAACGTGTCAGTGAGTTGCATGCACTGTTGGTTAGCAAGTTGTGCTTGCATTGGTTGCTCTGGGGTGGTCCTATGACCAAATCCTTCTTTTTTTTCTTCATAAACCAGAGCATTGAGCTGTCCTCTTTTCAGAATTCTTCAGGGTCTGATTCGAGTGCTCAACTTTTGTGTCCCGTTCGTGCCTTGAAATGTTATGTTGAGACTACTGCTCAATTCAGACCAATTATTTGTCTGCTACGGTGGTGTGAAGAAAGGTGCTTCTGTGTCGAAGTAGAGGTTGTCTAACTGGATATATTACACTGGCTTACAGGGTAACAGAGAAGCTATTACCCTTGGGTCTAACTTCTGATTCTGCTTGGGCCATCTCATCTTCATGTGCTGCCTTTAGAGGAGTCTTCTTGGTGGACATATGCTATGCCTGCTGCCTGGGCATCTCTGTGCATGTTTACCAGATTTTATAAGGTAAACGTTGCTGCTGCTCATGCCATGGGTTGTGTGGTTCTTCAGGAGCAGCCTTAATTTTTTATCAGGTGAGTGGCATTAATTTACATTTTACATTTACATTTAATCGTTTAGCAGACGCTTTTATCCAAAGAGACTTACAAATGAGGAGAACAATAGAAGCAATCAAACCAACAATAGGGCAACAATATACAAGTGCTGTGACTAGTCCCATTTAGTCTAGCACAGTACACATAACACAGTACACGTCAGGGCTGTCCGATATATATAAAAAATGTGACATCTCGATATTGTAAATTTTTACAATATTCGATATATGTATCGCTTTTTACTATTTCTCACATATGGCACACCGCAAGAGAATGAATCGACCAGCTTTATTTGTTTAGGGATGACAGGCCTACCAGATTTTTCGGCAAATGAAGAGGCCAAGGCTAGTGATGATGGCTCACAGAGTTTCATGCATTGCTCGTACTGCACAGGATGCTGCTTGAGGTAATGAAAGAGTTTAATGGTACTACCGCCCTTTGCTTGCAGAGCCTCCCTCACCTCATGTCTCTCACACGGTAATACGTGACAAGACAAAAGGGGGACGTAATATTGGACGTTCGGCGCATTCTTTGGTAAAGTATGCTTGAATTTGAAATATTTGATATTCACGATATTTTCAAATTTTACATCGTCGTCAAAATTATTGCGATATTTTCATTATCGATTTATAGCCCAGCCCTAGTACACCTAGTGTAAAATAGGCCAGTAAGAGCTGTGCATGTAAATCTGACTCCACTGCCCTCAAGAGGCACACTAATGACTGATGCTGGAGACTGCAGTCTTTAACGTCCTTGTTAGAGCACGCCCTCCTCCCACGTCGGAGATGCCGGTTCGAGTTCTGCTCGGAGCGGGTCAAGTAGGACCAGTTACATTTGGTCCCGTGACCCGGATGGGAGTGAGGTTTAGGGGGGTGAGTGTAACATAGGCCAGTAAGAGCTGTGCGTGTAAACCTCACTCCACTGACCTCAAGAGGCGCACTAGTGACTGATGCTAGAGACTGTGGTCTTTAACTTCCTTGTTTGCGTGTCTGCCTCCCACGCCAGAGGTGCCGGTTAGACTCCCACTCAGAGCGGGTCAAGTAGGACCGGTTACAGTAACAATAATAAAAAAAAAAAAAATAATAAATGGATATACAGAATAGAATAGTAAGTGCTAGTATTAATGGGTCAAGTGTTGATGAAAAATATGCATTTCTTGAAAATGGCTAATGACTCAGCAGCTTGGGTTGAGTTAGGCAGGTCATTCCACCAGCAGGGAACAGTCCAGTCAGTGAAAGTGATTTTGTGCCTCTTTTTGATGGCACCACAAGGCGCCTTTCACTTACAGAATGCAAGCTTCTGGTGGGCACATAAGTATGAAGTAATGATTTCAGGTATAAAGGTGCCGAACCAGTGGTTGTTCTGAAGGCAAACATTTATTTGATGTGAGCGGCAAATGGCAACCAGTCCAAATTGATGAAGAGAGGTGTGACACATTCTGGATCAGTTGCAGAGGTTTGACAGTGCATTCAGGAAAGCCTGCCAAGAGAGCATTACAATAATCCAGTCTGGATAGAACAAGAGCTTGGACAAGGAGTTGTGTAACATTCTCCGATAGGATGGGCCTGATCCTCCTGTATAAGGCAAATCTGCTGGACCGGACAGTTCTTGCAATGTGGTCTGTGAAGTTCAATTGATCATCAATCACAACTCCAAGGTTCCTGGCTGTCCTGGATGGAGTTATGGTTGATGAACCTAGCTGAATGGAGAAGTTGTGATAAAGTTTTGGGTTGGCTGAGATTACAATCAGTTCTGTCTTTGCAAGGTTGAATTGAAGGTGGTGGTCCTTCATCCAGCAAGAAATGTCTGTCAGGCAGGCTGAGATGCGAGCAGCTACCGTTGGATCCTCTGGCTGGAATGAGAGGGTAGGGTTGTGTGTCATCAGCATAGCAGTGATATGAAAAACCATGTCTCTGAATGACAGATCCTAGTGATGACATGTAGATGGAGAAGCAGTGGTCCAAGCACTGAGCCCTGAGGAACCCCAGTAGCTAGATTTTGCAATAGAGACACCTTACCCCTCCAGGACACCCTGAAGGACCCAAGACTCAAACCATTGGAGTGCAGTTCCTGAGATGCCCATCATCATGAGGGCTGACAGGAGGATTAGGTGGTTAACTGTGTCAAAAGCAGCAGACCGATCCATCAAGATGAGTACTAATGATTTGGAAGCTGCTCTTGCCAGTCTCAGAGCTTCAATAACCGAGAGCAGGGCAGTCTCAGTTTAGTTGCTGCTTTTGAAACCATACTGGTTGTTGTCCAGGAGGTTGTTCTGTGTAAGAAAGGTAGAGGCTTGATTTAACATGACTCGTTCAAGTGTTTTAGCAATGAATGAAAAAGGGATACTGGCCTGTAGTTTTCCTCATGTATTCCTCATAGTGTACCAATAGTGTTTACACTGCCTCTTGTGGTCAGTAGGAATGAAACCGAACGTTCTAGGAATTCCGGATGACCGCACGAGTTCTTTGTCACTCGAAATGTGTGAGAAAAGTGTACTGAATAGGCTCTTGTTATAAGCCAGAGTGCTGAGCTACTATGGCTTATAACCCCCCCAGGGCTCAGCATACGTCACTATGTGACATTGGGTTCAAGGGTCTTTTATTGTCATTCCATACACATTTTCACATGAAGGAACGAAACCAAGTACTAAGGTCCCAGTTGAAACACAAGATAAAAACATTAACCAGTAAAACATTAGAAACTAAAGTGTATGTCAAAGCAGCTTCGTTAATAAATAGCACAATTACAATATCAGAAAATAAATAAATAAATAAATAAACTAGAATAGACAATGCAAGAATAACATTTGTAATAAATTAGGACATACATAGTTAAATATTGTTGCATATAAAATGTCTAAATCATACTGTTATTTTATATATACATATTAATTATGTTATTGCACGCAGAGTAGAAGAGCAAGAATTTGTCAGACGAACAGCCTCTGAAAAAAAAAAAAACTGTTCCTGAGGGAAGCAGGGGGAAACAGGCAGGGGGGAAGAGTCCTTAATACTACTGGCAGCCCTGTCCCTGCATCTTCTTCTGTAAATATCCTCAATTGTTGGAAAACTTCCGCCAGTAAACCTATGTGCCGATTTCACCACACGCTGCAGAGCCTTTCTGTCTGTGGCAGAACAGTTTCCAAACCACACATTAACACATGACATGATGATCCTCTCCACCGCACACCTATAGAAAGATGTCAGGACTGTGATGCCTAGACCAGCCCGCTTGAGTCTCCTCAAGAAATACAGCCATTGATTGGCCTTCTTTATTATACTCATGGCATTAGTATGCCAGGTTAGGTCATGGTCGATGTACAGTATATCCCCAGATATTTGAAACTAGGGACGACCTCAACAGGTGTTGCTCCGATGTAGATAGGAACAGGAATGCTCTTAACGACCCTCCTAAAATCCACAATCATTTCCTTTGGTTTCTAAGCATTAATGCAGAGGTTGTTAACTCTGCACCAAGCCTCCAGCTGCTCAACCTCTGCTCTATACTCAGTCTCATCGTTGTTGGAGATTAGCCCCACCACTGCTATTTCATCCGCAATATTCACAATGTGGTTGCTTGAAAATGTTGCTGAGCAGTCATAGAGTCAGAGAGTAAAGGAGGGGACTCAATACACATCCCTGGGGAGAGCCAGTGTTGAGTATAATGGGAGAGGAAGTGATACTGTGGATTCTAACAGTCTCCTATTTGTTAAGAAGTCCAATACCCAGTTGCATAATGCTGGACACAGCCCGAGTGCCTCTGACTTGTGCACCAGTGTTTGTGGTATGATTGTATTAAAAGCAGAGCTAAAATCAAGAAAAAGCAGTCTCACATAAGAGTCCCTCTTTTCCAGGTGGGTGAGGGCCATATGTACAATATACAAGATGGAATCCGCAGTACATCTGTTCCCCCTATATGCATACTGGTGGGGGTCAATGCTGAAGGTATTTCCCCCTTTTTTTATTTGTTCCATGATCAACTGCTCAAAGCAATTCATAACTATCGGACTTAGTGCTACTGGGCGGTAGTCATTCAGGTACGAAACTGATGAAGTCTTTGGAACAGGGATAATGGTGGCAGATTTAAAGCATGTTGGTACCTTGGCTTGAAAGAATTGGATGTTGAAGATGTTAGTTAGTACCTCAGATAGCTGGAATGCACAGTCTTTCAGAACCCGGCCTGGAATGTTGTCTAGGCCAGCTGCCTTACGGGGCTTGACTTTCAGGAGGGACCTCCTGACATCCCCTATGGTTACACTAGGAGGCAGCACATCCGTTGAGAATACAAGTCTGGTGCTAGAGGAAGTATTAAGAGCTTCAAAGCGAGCATAAAAGTTATTGAGAACATCAGGAAGAGATGGATCCCTAGGACATTCAGTGCCTCTGCTGTTATAGACCGTGATGGCCTTGATGCCCGCCCACATGGTCCGGGGGTCAGCATACACAGCCTTGGCTCTTTTAACACCCACAGTCAATTTCCTTCTGCTGCTGCATCACCAGACCTGAATGCAGAATCCCAGGCTCTCAAAAGAGCTCTAACCTCAACATTCATCCAAGGTTTCTGGTTCGGATGGGTAGTAATTATTCTTGTAGAGGTAACCTCATCCACACACTTATCCACACACAAATCCATGGAAAATTTGAGCGATTTTCAAGAGAATGAAGCTCTTTGGTTCCCATGCTTGAGCTTCCGTTTACCTTATTTGAATGGTATATGTAAGTTCCTTGTGTACCTAGATGATCTTGAATCAAATAGCATTTAATTGCATACTGTATGTTTCCTCACTGGAAAAGTGACAACCTAAATGTACTGCTTCATGTTGTAACATTTAAGTTATTAGAATCTGTGAGATTTTATGGCCTATAAACTGAGGGGACGAATTGCAAAACCATGGCCCTGGATTTCTCCTACAGGTGACTTCAAAGGCTCAGTAAAACATACTTTGTTTTGGCCTTATCCCCAAGCAGAATTGTACTTTCATCTGTATTTTCTCAGTTTCATCCATGAAGTAGTCGTAGAACTTCGTGCACAGTACAAAGAGTTTCTGGCTGTTGTCTCATTACTTACCCTACACATGATAACAGAACTCGCCCAGATGCCCACACATTCTGATAAGTATTGCGATTAAGAATTCAAACAAAACAAATTGAAACTGGAGCATCTTTGACTAACAATATAAAGCTATAAAGAGATAAGGAGTTAAAAATTAACAAGTTTAGTCTAAGTAGGTCTTAAAGAAAACATCAGGTTATAAAAATCAGATCCAGGGTTCTCATGTTGTTTTTAATACTAATTTAAAGACAATATCTTACATAGGAGTAAAGAAATATTTTAAGTCAATTTTTTTTAATGAAATTACAAAATGCAACAGTACAAATCAGACATTAAAAAAACCCCTCAAATTTTATGTTTACAAAGATCTAAAAACAAACAAACGCATCTTTACATAGTTCTACATAATGTGCAAAATTACGGTCAAGAGTCTGCATTTTTCTCGTGGGCATGCTTACCTCCATTAGTATATTTTTTTTAATACTGAAGATTTATACAAACTCGGAATTTCATGAAAGCTCTGGTACGTCAGTTACAAAGAATTACCACAACAGAAGCATCAACAGTTAGGTAGCAACTTCTGCACCATGGTGTCATTTTATATTCGGTGTACCTGATGCATTGTTCTGAAAGACCACGCTAATTGCTTGGCAAGTGCAATATTCTTTCCTGTGCTGATATAGTACTTCCTGTTAAAACAGGAAATTGTGGCGAGACATTAGTGTCACATGTTCTTTAAACATTTTTCAAAAGCATATAGTGTTAAATTAGTATAGTGATTAAATATTATGCTGTCATCAACAACAAAGTCGCACATGAATCTAATTTGGTATATTCTGATCACTGCCATAAAAACAACAAATTTCAGAATAAATAGAATCCGTAGACATGAAAAGCTTCAAGTAGAATTAAGTAGAGTCATCTACATTTTAACATGATCATTATAACAAAAAAATAGCAGCTTTTACTTATATTGTATCCAGTGCTGTATTACTACAGTGATGAAATGTTTTGATCCACTTCAAATGTTGACTACTATAGTTCTGAAATCTTGCATTTCTCATGTTGCTTCACCCTGTGATTATCACAATAGGTTACATTATAAACAATTCTTTACATAAAAAAGTGTTAGTGTCAATTGTTATAAATGCGTTGCAATTATTTTAGCCTCATCCTCTATAGTGAGGGTTGGATTGTCATACATCTCCAAACTTCTATCCTTGGTTTTAATGTCATCTGTCTCTTCATCCTTCTCTTTTTCTTTGCAACACTTGCAGCAGCAGCAGCAGCGAGTCCTGCAGAAAGTCATGCCGGCGGTAACCACTCTGTCCCAGGGTTTGAGGGAGTGCAACGGTTTGGGCAAGAAGTCCCAGCTGCGGAGGAATGAGGGCAGGAAACGCGGGCAGCGATTCTGCATGATGTTCACTATGACCACAGCGATCGCAAAGACCACAACAGGCACTCCGACCCCCACCAAGACCTGCCACCCCGCAATGGAGAGGCCTAGGACTGACAGCGGGAAAAGGAGGAAGCACAGGACGAGATACAGTGCCGCAAACCAGCGGTACTTGGCCGTGCGGTCGCCCAGAGCTTTGGCCATTCGGATAGGGATGCGCGTGAAGGGGATGGGATACCACAGTAGGATACCACAGATGTTGAAAAAGAAGTGACAGAGAGAAATCTGGAAGAAAATAAAAATTATATAGTCATTTAATCGGTGTTCAGAGTAATACAAATCAAAACAGTAACTTAAACTAGAACTTTTTAATAGGGGTGAAACGGTGCATGTATTTGTAACGAACATTATATACTTGCCTGTAAATGTAAAACAAGTATTTCCATTTCGGATAAAGGATTAGCTTGACAGCAAGCGAGTCTACGTTTCGCAGAATTTAGTGATCCATCAAATTGTGTGTCCGTATACGTACAGTATAGTATGTGCTGTAGTGACGGTAGGATTCGGGTTAGTGTTGGGATTAGGCTTATGGTGACAACAGCACCTCGTAAGGTCACGAAATTCGGTGAATAACTGGCACGGACATGCATGTAAATATAGATGGAGCGGTTTAGAATAGGAACGCAATATTAAGTAAGTAAAGTAAACGCAAGTAAACTAAAGGTCCTTCCACACGGAGTCAGAAATTCTCCTCCGCAATTTTCGCAGGTTAAAAAAATAAATACGACCTCACGTTGTGTCAATCACGTTTACACACTGCCTCCGAAACTTTCGTCCATCATAAAATTCAGATCAGATTTGATTTTCTGCGTTTTTCGCATCCGTAGCAAGCATTTTGAGAAGTGTTTTGACAATTCAGTGTCACTGAATGACGAATACGAAAAAACGCATACGAAAACTTCGGACTCAGTGTGCAAGGACCTTTACTCCTTTACTGCTAACAAAATTTGCATCCAAAAGTGTAAGAACCTAAAATCTCTTCCCCAAATTACAAATCACCATAAACAGTTTGTTGTTGTCGATTGAAGCATTATTTACAGTATTTTATTTTAAAAATAAACACAGTTTGCTCAGTAAACTGTTTATTAAGCTTTGCTTTTTCCCCACTGCTCTACCGAAAAGATACCAAACTGTGAATTCAATACCGAGGTACGTACTGAACGTCATTTTTGTGTACCGTTACACCCCTCTTATTCTCCCAGCAGGGCAGTAACAAACCTGTAGTGAGTTAGCCAGTGTCTCTCCAGGACTGGCTAAAGCAGCTAGAATAGCAGTGGTTGTTGTGCCAATGTTGGAGCCCAGCGTGAGTGGATAAGCCCTCTCGATGCTAATGACACCAATACCTGAATAGGAAGAAAAAGGCGCCAAGGCTTAAGTAAATAACATTTACCCACTTAGCATGTTAAGTGTCACAATATACAGCAGTGGTCGGAAGAATGATTGGTTCATTAGGTTATTCACAAATCATTTATTATGATCTTCTACTGTTTTTATAAATAGAAATCATCAACAATCAAATACGTCACAGACCAAGTCATCTTAAATGTAATCAACTTAATGATTACCAAGGCTGCACTTGATCTGAAATGCTAGGTAAAATCTCTAAGTAGGCTAGTCGGGTCAAATGCAATTGTGACTCAACCTGCACCATTTTGACCTCCAGCTCGATCAATATGACCAGCATGAAGACCTGCAGATGTACTTGTATGGCAGTTAAAGGGTTTCTCTACTGACCGACTAGTGGAGTGATGGCTGAGGTGAAGACCGAGCTGCTCTGAACAATGAAGGTCATTCCCGCTCCAACAAGGATGGCAAGATATCCCGTGAGCCAGGCGAAGGGGAAGGGGAAATCTGGCAACAGTTAAAGCCGTATTAGAAAGGTCATGAACAATATGTTTAGTATGAAACATTTTTTAAAGTATCAACTACTAAACTTGAAACTAAAAGGTTGAAGTTAGTGAATTTGTTACAAATCCTACCACCTTTGGACCACAAAGTGTTTCCATGGACTGACAGAACTACTTGGCACTTAACCAAAAAAAAAAATTATAAAATGAATGTCAGATTAATTATAAGAGATTTCTTCCTTTGTAATTTTGTGACACTGTCTCACATAAGAGACATGTTTTACCACACTTTTATTACAATGATTTTATGAGTTTTAATTGGTGTACATGTTTTCTTAGCCATTTTTATTCCTTTTATTTTATTTAACGCAGATTTAAATGCAGTTGTCATCGGCTGCTTTAAATGCTCAAGCTTTTTAAAGTCTGGATTCTGAAGAAGTGTATTCTGATTGGCTGTCAATGATTTTATCAATCATGAGCTAAAAAGAAAAGTTATTCCAGTAATGTCGTTCCTCTTTGTAATGACTTATGGTGGTGGTGTGGACTTCACTATTCTCTTAGAATTAGAAAAATAACCAAAAATTCATAGAATTAGAACATTCATAGCTAAAGTCCTTGGTGTAAACGGGCCTTTACACAGCAAACCTTCATAAAAGTGATTTTGTTCATTGGCATTATAAATGGCTACCTCTTATGGGCCAAATGGGTAGGATTGATGAGCGAGGATCATATAATGACAATGGCAGAATTCAGACTAGCATACTATTCCTACTCTTTATCCCATGCAGCAGAAATATGCTTTTCAAAACTCAGTCTATGACTTCTAACTCATCCACTAAAACAGTAAAGCTAAAAAAAGGCTAGATTAATTAATCGGGTTCATCAATTGTTAGTTGTTGGGCTGTGACGGTTGCATTGGTTAAACTGTAAGTACAGTAGACGGATGTACCCGAGTGTCCTCTGATAGCAACAGCACCTGCACATACACACACCTGTGGCACTCAGACACACTCAGGCTCATATAATGTTCCTGTTCAGCTCATCAGGCAGCAGGACTGAATCACCTGTGCTGACTATCATATGACAGGATACATGCTCACACACTTACAGTACGCACTACACCTACAGGAATGTGCTGGGAAGAATTACCAAATGCATGTTTTTATTACAGGGTCAAATATTTGCCACATGAGTCTTTATCTTCAACTCTGTAAAAGTCACAAGAGCGCGTATCACAGGTTAATATTAGCAATTAACAGCAGAGCTTATCAGCAGAAGATTAATCTCTCGTGTTGACTCACCTGTGTTGAGCACCTTTTTGATGACGACCGCCACCTGACCCTTCAACATGGAGTTCAGCAGCTTGACGATCAGAATGAGGCAGGTACAGAGAGCCAGCAATGACAGAGCCAACAAAATCAACCCCACGGCCAGGTCAGGTAGATCAGCGTACACAAACATGTGAGTACCTGAAGAGAGAGAGATGAGGACGACTCTGTCAGAGATTACGGAAATATAAAGCAACATTCATGAAACGGGTTGGGATGTCACATTGGTTTGCATCAGTTTTAGAGGATTTGGGGGCATTTATCAGCTAGAAAACCAGCAAACCACTCTAAGTTGGGTTAGTTGGTTTGTCATGTAACATTGATTAACTAAAATATCTTTTTAGATCATTTTAGTCAAAATGGCTGATTTAAAAAATAAATAAAATACAATCACTTGTAATATGATTCAATTACTTTTCACTTTTGACCAATAGGTGGCATGGTTACCAAATTGATGTTGTGTGGTCAGTGTGAGGACACAATGACACATACAAAGTTCGGTGTCAATATGCCAAAGCGTTGCAGAGTTACAGCCTCAGAATCAGCTTGGCACCAGGCCATCACATTTTTTGAAGTGTTATTCAAGAACGGTTTGGTCAATCGTTAAAAAAATGTAATAACTTTTGGCAGAATGGTCTGAAGATGATCTGTGTCGATTTTGGTGAAAATCAGACTAATGGTCTAATAGTAAAAGAAAAGAAAAAATCTAAATTTCAGACAGCAAGTTCGAGTGAATTTGGCATAATTGGTGTCATTGTCATTGTGGTGTCAGTATGACAGTGACTAGGAATCTATCAAGATCAGTTTAACACTAGAACTACCAAGGCAGTCATTTTGACTGTTTTTATGCAATGTAATAACTTTGTTGAAATAAAACCCATGTAACTATAGGACCCTGACTTTTCCTAAATGTGTCCATATTTTATTCTATCATTGTTATTATATTAAAAATACAAGACACAAAAGAGTTTTGAGTATTTCTACCTTGAATGGCCATAACAGTCATACTGACCTTATGCATTTGCATACGACCCTATGACTGTATGCATACAATTTTCATTGTAATTTTACAGCATGATATTTTTGCTCACTAAAACAAATATTGGTTACTAAATCAGTTCGTTTTCTCGCAGTTTATTATATTTTCATATTCTTTTCCCGTGACGGTCAGAATGACTGTTTTAGCCAGTTTGGGGCATATGCGTTTCATATGTGCCCATAAAGGTTTTACCTATGCATTGAAATGCATATTGACGATGTTTTTGTAATTTATTGTATTGTAATATCCAAGGATGAATACATTTGTTTTCATTTTACAAAGAAAATAATTGAAAATTGATCACTTTAGACTTTGTATCTGTAATTACAATAGCTGTTCTGTGGTTGTCAATTAACTAATTCATTTTCACATAGGCCTACATTAGAATTAAAATGTAGTGTTCTGATGTTTATTATTACCTATCCTAACATTACAGATCCATTTATTCTAAGATTTGATATAGCTTATTGAAATTAAATGCAAATAATGTATGAGCGGTCAGAGTGACTGTTATGACTGCCATTATAGTAGTTATAGAATTCCGGTAGTTCTAGTGTTAAAGATCAATTTCAGAAATTAGATCAATTTCAAACTGGCAGATATGGGATAATTGGGTATCATTCGATTCGGCATGCTGCACTGAATTAAAAGAGACCAGTTTTATGATTTGAGCAAACAGTTCAGACGTTAGAAGCAAACATAGCCATTTTCATATTTCTTGACCAGTAGGTGGCGCAGTGCGTAAACCCTGAATGTAGCCTCAGGTCATGCTTGTGATGACGTATCAAGACGCTGAATCATTGCGAAGATATAGTCTAGATGTTGTAGAAAGCTATTGGATATAGCATCCAATTGCACGTTACTTGAGAGTGGTTAGGTTTATCAAAATGCTTTTTTCATAACTTTTTTTTGCAAATCGGAAGAACTGTCAAGGACAAGTTCAGAAAAATTCTTAATGGCTGAAAAATGGTCATGGTGAATGCAATTGAATCGTCTTGAGCCAACGAACCAGAGGGGAAGTTTCTTGCCCTTACAGTTCAAAAGTTAGAAGCATAAAAGTTACTGCAACTTTGAACAGTTAGAGGTATTTAGTTAGGTATTAGGTATCAGATTGTCCTCTATCGGTGTGCTAAATTTATCATTTTCCCGCGAAAGGTTCTATGGGCTGTCATAAATATTGGTGCTTGGCCCCTAATGATACTGCAGAATCTTAAAAGATACGGAGGGCTATTTTAAGATATTAAGCACAAATTATGCTAATGAGATTATGTTACTACTAGTAGTTGGTTTCTTTATTTGATAGTTAAATCATTTTTAAAATCAGCCAAGGTACTGTAACAAAGGTTCAGAGAAAAATAGTGTAAAATGTATTAAAAACAACCAAATAAATATACCATTTATAGCTGCCTTGGTGTTTTAAGAAGGTGGTTCCTTGCAAGGGCATTAACAAATTTGGGGGTCATTGAAATCCCCTGATATAGATTACAGAAAATGTTAAAAAAAAATCTCAGTCCGAGTAGTGCTAGACTGAGGTGCTCCTTAAAGAGCCAAGCATACTCTTTCACAGTTGAAGGACTCAATGATTAAATACTCGAGTCCACTCAACCAAGTCAAGGCTGGAATTTCAACATGGTATCTAACTGCTAGCATTGATTTAAATCACCCAAATTTATACCCAGAGGAAAAGTCCTTTGTTCAGGTACGCTGGCCTCGGCTGTCATGAAGAATAGCCCCATTGAAAAGGTAGAGTAGATGGATGGGATAAGGGGAAAGGTGAAGCTAAGATCTCCCTCGGCATTTAAGAGAAGCCATTGTATTCATGACTGTGAGAGTCAATGGCTTCAAGCTAAAATAAGTGAACTATGCAAGGAAGAGAACGGGAAATGGACTGATTTTAGGCTTTAGCTGTTGATCCAGGAAGGTCCTGTGATGGTTGCTACAAGATCCACATCAAACAGAGCAGAGACACTCACATTTTTTTAAGTTGAGCGTTTCTGTTTGGTTCTCTTGAGTCCAGACCTGGTTGTCCTCAGTCCAGCAGAGAGCATCAGGGGTGCAGTTTGCAAGTCCAGGGACTGATATATTCACAAGGTTCTGAAATGAACGAAGAGTACATCCTCAGACTGAAACCTCACATACGAGAGAGAAAATTTAAAGCTTTTGTCCTGGCTGGCTATCTAACAAATACATACAGAACGTATTACGGTGTGGAAATATATGCCAATATATATACTAATATATGCCAAGTAGTTGATTGGCCTATACTTAATACTAAAAACGTGTCAATGAAAATAGTTCAAAAACTAAAAATTGTCTATTTTACACAATATGTGTGTGGTGTGTATATTTATGGATATAGAGTGGTGCAAGTATGATGCCACTTTGTAGGTCAATCGTCAGTTCGCATCACACTGGTTCCCTCGACAAAAACCCAATAGGATTTTTCCATAGGCTTTTGGATTATCGCAAAAAACAAGCTCTGTAGTCAACAAACGTTTGACACACGTTTTGTCCATCAAGATAATTATCACAGATGAACACAACTTTTATGAATTTTTAAGCTATGCAGCTTCAAATGCAGTCACCTGAAGTAAAAAGCTAAAGGTAGGCCATAAACAAACTACACCACCGTCCCACGAATTTAACGTCACCATCACTAAGCTTCCGACAACTCATTTAGAGGATTAGAATAGAAACCCATTTGAGTTAGAATAGTTTATAAGAGCCAATTATAAGCATAATGAGGCTGTAAAAGTGGACTGGGTTTACCTGTTCAGCATGATGACGCTTAATCTCCTCGACACCCTCTGTAGTCCCATAAGCCACTTGTTAGCAACCGCCTTTTTCCAAGACTACGTAACAGCTTAAAAGTGGGGTAATACTGATGTATTTTACGTTGTAGAATAAAACGTGAAAGTGTCTTGAGCCTGTGTTCCCCACAGACATTATTTCAGCCATTCAACCAAAACCTCATTCAAAAAACCCATTGACTTGGGGACGATGGAACCGGAAGTGTTAAAATGCTTACTCGTGCAAAACTCCACGTTTTGGCCTACAAAGTGTGTCATACCTGCACCACTCTATGAAATGATGACGTCACGCAAAGACCAACAACTGATGAACATCTTGATGGAAATAACATCACAACAATTATTTCTAACGTTATACCTGCACCACTCCATTAGAGTATCACATTGTTAGCTTAGCAACATGCTAACACTATTACACTGCATACTGTCTGAGTAGGTACTACATTAAAAAATTGAATTCGCGACCGTTAAAAAAGTATGCTCTATATAGAATGAATATGGATAGTATGAATGAAATTCAGATGTACTACATCTCTCAGGATGTTACTGTCACATGATCTATGGCGTCTGGTGCGTCGCTTCACTTCCATTCATAAAGCCTCTCCTGTGGCCTCATGGGATAGTAAAGTGTCCATCAGAGACACACTTCAGAATCTCACCGGAAGTAGTTGGTCATCCAAGGACTTTTCGCCAACTGTTTTTCAAATACTTTGTATTTGGACATACTTCTTTTGGCTAACTGTTTTTTTTGCCTACTTTTATAGTAGGGAAGTATTTGACTTTGGATGCAGCGTTAGACTCTGTGTTCTGTGCATTAGTACAACTTTTTGAATGATGTTCAAAAAGACAGCAAGGCAGTGTGCTAAGTTTGGAAACAGAGCAACAGCTCTAACAAATCTCCTAACCTTATCTCCTAACAAAATGCATTATGAATTTAGATAAAAGTCTGGCATATCTGTATTTGTATATACAAAAATAGACCCAATGTTTCACTTTTGAATTCCTATCAGTATGATAAATCCTATTTCCTCATGTTTTAACAGCCTAATCTGGTGACTGACGATAAATAATGGGAGCGCTGGACTCAACCCATTTTCAGTTCTCTCACCGTGACTTTTTGCGTTTTACACCAGATCTTGATCAAACTTTTGTTCCGGGCCGCAGGGTCTCCAGTGGCGATGTCACGGATCACAGAGCTGTCCAGCTGAAAGAACAAGGGGAAAAAAGGTTCTCGATAAAGATACTTGAGGTGGCATACGGTAGAGAGCAAAGCAAGTTCATAGAGATCATCAGATATTCAATTGTCTAAATACACTTTTGGGGTAAAAAAATGAGGCGTCAGATTTTGAACCACCCGATGTATTGCAACAGAAAAATTGGTGTGTCCTCTTGGGAAGTTCGTATTTACAAGTTGGGAAGTCGTAATTATGCGTTCAAGTCACTTTGGTGGAGTAAAGGCCCTGATATACAGTCAGTTCTGATATCTTTTTTCGTTCTTCACTAAGGGGTAAAAAGATGTTCGAATACGTGAGCAGCGATATACTGTTAGCGAACATCTGATGCCGTCCAAACTGCTGAGACCGACGGTTAGGTGAATATGTAAATATGTGCTACGTGCTTTCCTCTAAATAACAAAAATGACAGCAGTGAGAAAACAGCAGATAAGAAAGAATCTGATCATAGCGACGTGGATACGTTTGCACAAGCTCTGCAATTCGGCACTATCCTGTCAAGTCACGTTTATTCAAATAGCACTTTATACAACAGATTCCTTAAAATCAAGCAGCTTTACAGTATTAAACATAAAAAAAAACAGTGTAAGTGTCTCTTTCAAGTAGAATAACAACTTCAGTTTGTACTATAAAAGCGACTCTCCAGTGTTAATGTTATAACTTGTAGACGTTTGACCTCGACGGACAGAACAGACAAATTAATTAATTTCACGTCAAAGAAGGCGGAGCCTAAGAGCCACACCCACCACTTATAACATCACCATGGACCAATGGTAGTTCGAAAGCATTTACCAGCCAAAGCGAACTTTTCCAGAAAGTTGGCTTTGGCAAGCTGAAACGAACATCAAACAAACGTTGTTTTGGCCTGATTGTTTTGGCCATTTCATTTCTCTCTCGAAATGACGTCACACCAGTTCTTTCTTGGTGATGTACGCTTTCTAATAAACACAGCAAGGTTTTTTAACTACTTCAAAAAAAAAAAAAAAAAGAATAAATGTGCATCAGGTGTGTTTTTGCTTCAAGTTATTATTGAATTTATGAAGGAGCTGTAAACTGAATTGTTATATCTTCTATCGCTAATGTACAATAATATCATATTTTGGACATGCAACCTAGCATATAAACAAACAAAAACCAGTCATTTTAAACACAAATTTACCGTCAATAAAGAAGCTGTTTCCATTGCACTTGTGTTGTTTTCTCACTGACACATCCCCAACTTTGAAAACTCTAGGCTCAATCTTTAGTTTCCCCACTTGTAACAATTACATTGTGGTGATATGACTTGAAGTCACCATATGAACCAAGTAACTTGTTGGGCGTTAATTTATGGGACAATAACAATGACAAAACTAGATGTGACGAAAGAGTTTATGCAAAGGAGTGGCAGCAAAGGAGCCTATATGATCAGCTGCCCGATACAGATGAAGTAACAGCTACTAGATAAACTGACAGGTCTACTTCATAAGCACTGATGTTGACCTCACCTCAATGATGTTCTTGGTGAGGGGTTCAGTGATGACCTTTAACATTTCCGGAGCGTCTGCACCGCTCTGAATGTTAAAGGAGTCAATCACAAGTTCGGTGAGCTTGTAGAGGAATCCTGAGGCCCACTCCAGAGGCAACAGCACCAGGACAGACAGCCAGTTAAAGAAGTCATGGACCGTAGCACCAGCAAACGCCCTGAACCACACAGAATGAATGTCAAATCCCATTTCTCAGATGTGCAACTCCATTTCCTTCAGCAAGTAACTTAAAAGTGGCTGAAAAAGAGCCATATCACTGCTACTTTTGCACCACTTTATCTTAAGGCAAAAATAGTGTATTAGCATACACATTAATCCAATGACCATCAACAGATGTTATCACACTAATTTGGAGGCATGTTTAAACAGGTCATGACATTGATTCGTTTTATTATTTTAATATGTTCCTTGAGGTTCACTTATAAATGTTAAGAATTTTTTTTTGCACAAAATACATGTGCAAAAACTATCTTTAACCCTCATTCTGACCCTCTGTCTAAAATGATCAGTTTTTAAGGCGTTGCTCCTTTAAGGCTTGTCAGCAAACGGCCATGGTTATGATTGGCTAACGTCATTGCCTAAGAAACAGTATCAGTGCCCACTCGCTATTGCACACGAGTGAGTGTTTTAAAAACCTTGACCATATAAAACCGTTGTTTACAGACAAAGCATTATGAAATCGTTGACTTGTGTTTTGTGATGCAGCTGCTGTCAGATTCAAAACAGCTGGCAACAAGTTTCTCTGCGAACTCTCCATTACACTGTGCCTCGATTACAAAACAAAATGCTCCGAACAAACATATAATCCTCCGATGAGATCCGGGACGTCATTAAATTAAACCATCCACTTATTTCTGACGCTGGAATCCTTCTGTTCAATTAGCTGTTCAAACTGAACGATTCAAAATGAACATTGTTTCACTCTTCCATTTGTCCTGTTGTCGGCAGACTCAAGCATGGAGTAAACTGAACACGCGTCTGTATACTGTATCCAGTGTAGACAGCATCAGTCATTATAATGGGTTCTTTAGCTGTTCAATTAGCTGTTCAAACTGAACGATTCAAAATGAACATTGTTTCACTCTTCCATTTGTCCTGTTGTCGGCAGACTCAAGCGTGGAGTAAACTGAACACGCGTCTGTATACTGTATCCAGTGTAGACAGCATCAGTCATTATAATGGGTTCTATTTGCTTTTGATGCAACGTGACGCTCGCATCCGGTGTAGGAACATGTCAGCCGTTAAGAGACTGAACGCCAGTGGGCGGGGCCTAGGAGATGAAGTTTAATACATTGAACTAAAGATTTACATTTTTACATTTAGTCATTTAGCAGACGCTTTTGTCCAAAGCAGTTTAGAACTAAATTAAGCGAGTCATCGTGAAGAGGCAAAAACAACGCAAGAAGTGCTCAAACTACCTGAACCTGAACTACTTCATCTCATCATCTCTGAACAATGCCTGAAGTTTCATATACAAATGTATTATCCTGTGTGACGTCACAGATCCCGCAATATCAAAACGAGCCGTTATTGGAGCTTAATTTTAAAGGTGAACTAAGTAACTTTTTTTACCTTAACTGAACAGCTTCGGAGTCATTGGAATGGTTATATTACTTATTTCGGGTTGAATGGTGGTCGTTTCGCACCCCCCTGGTGCCCGTGAGCGGAAAATACGCACTTGCAACTTTGAGCCGGCGGGCCGCCGGCCGCTGCGTCAGGAAGTCTCGCGTGATATCAGGTCTCGCGATGTAAACAATTGCTTTACGGCCAAAAGAAATCTGCTAAAATGCTGTCATTATTGCGCTCCCTCACGCTGTCCGAACCCGAATGAAGAAGACGTTTTAAAGAACGTCCCATCTGCTTTGATGTCGTTGATCTATAGCCTCTGGTGTCTGAGAATCACCAACGAGTTTTTACGACAGTGTTGTCAAATATCTATTCCGAAGCTGTGGGGGGAGCTCTAGAGAGAAACCTGCGAGCAAAAAGCGAGAATACAGCGAAGAAGTCCCGAAGCTACTGAGTGCTGCTTTAAGCTCTGAAACAAGATGCAGGATATTTTATTGGTACAAAGACCTGTTATATATAAAAAGACCAAGGCAAATTTGATTTCTCATGTCATGACCCTTTTAAAAATGACAAAAACTCACAAACAGCAATATTTAGGTGATCAAATATTTTAAAGCAAAGCACTACAGAAATAAGATTTCGCTTATTTACGTGACTTTTCCAGGCCTGGACATCAGAGTTTTAAAACTTGATGAACTTTTATGTTGTCCATGACTGTGGGAACACTGTTTAACACAAACAAAAAAAGCTATATCCACAGTTGGGTATACCTGCGAAACTCATTGCGGTCTCCTGCTTGCATCACGGCCACGATGGTGTTTGTCACAGAAGTGCCGATATTGGCACCCATGATGATTGGCACGGCTGACTTCACCTCCAACACTGAAATTTACAGAGAAAAATTATATTTAAACTACCATTCAGAAGAAATAAGTCTCTTATGATCACCAAGACTGCATCTATCAAAAAACTAACATTACTACAATTAAAAATGACTTTTCTATTGTATTATTTTTAAAATGTCATTTATTCCTGTGATCGAAGCTGAATTTTCAGCATCATCACTCCAGTCTTCAGTGTCACATCATTCCAATATGATAATTTCATATTATTATCAGTGTTGAAAAGCATAGAACAGTTCAAAAGAACAGCATTCATTTGAAATAAAAATCTTTGTAATATAATTATGGATACATTATAAATGTCTTTTACTGTCACTTTTGATAAATGTAATGCATTGTTGTTGAATAAAAGTATTCATTTCCTAAAATATCCCAACGGTATAGCGTACGACATACGCTAATACAATTCAACTAGCAATTGAGATTAAACACTTAATACGACAGAATCAATACGAATGCGTTACAATGAACAAATGAATGTCATTTTCAAGAGTCATTTCAGGTGGAAGTGCGTTAAGGTAACGGCTGCACACTTTACAGCCTGGATATCGATTTCTTTTTACTTTGAAACTATTTGTGCTACTGTTGTTACATGGAGGTGCTTATCATGTATCAGATATCTGTATTAGCGCGAGTCATAAACACACACACACACACACACACACACACTCACATCCAGATGACACCATGCTGACCACAATGGAGGACGATGTGCTTGAGCTTTGAACCAGAACAGTGACCAGAACTCCGATCACCAGCCCAGCCACCGGGTTAGACAGGACCGCATTGTCCTGGAAGATATCGCCCGCTGCCTTCCCTGCACACAGTGAGAGATCCACAACACATCTACTTCTGTTCACAGATAACATGCCTCTTTTACACATTAACCATGTTAAACTGACGTGCGCTTTGATAAAGTCCCATTTGTTTGAAGTGCATTTTCACCTTCAACCTACAAAAGATCAAACACTTTAACACTTTCCCCCCTTGTTTGACAAATATAGTTTCAACTGAGTAAAATATGATTAATATCCAGTGTTGGGTAAGTGCTCAAAAAGTATTTACAAGTATAGTGGTAATACTTTAGAATACTGTTCTACTCTGAACTACACAGGAACACATGAGTAACACACTATTAACCCTTTAGGCGCCAGAGGTTTTTTCCTAAAACGTTCGATTTTGACATCTTAATTTCAAAAGGCTATATCTTAAAAGTGATAAAAGATAGAGACTTTCTGTAAATTAGAGAAATATTAAGGATGACCCAAAGTTTATGTAGGGATTACATTTTCCCATCTAATTTGCATATTATGACGTCATATGGTGGCGGTCATCTTGGATTATAGAATTTTTATTGTTTTTGTTGATGTTTATTTGGTTGTTTTGTTTTTTTTTAGCTGACAAAGAGGCACACATCACAAGGACATGAACACACAAAAAAGAACACATATTGTACACTACTAAATGGTCAGGGAAATAGATAGTAAATCAACAGTGTAATAAATGACAGACAAAAACAATTGTTGCAGGGCTTTTGCTGTAGAGATAATGACTCCCTATTCATCCAGGTGACATTTCTTGTAGTGTTTCATGGTGTGGTCTTGCGATAGACTATGCATAATAGCCCCTCTGCCCCGTGTCACATCGCCTCTTCTCCTGCTACGAGCAGCAGCGCGGGCGCGGCCAGATCTGCCTCGCGCGCGCGCCGAGTGTGCACAGCTCGGACTACTGTCATTGTCATTGCGACTCCCCACCCTGCCTCCACGTTGCCCCCTAACTGTCCTATGAATACTTCGACCTCGTCTAACATACCCAGTGACATTAGACAAAGTCTCCACCACAATACTGTCGCCGCGATTGCGGAGAGGCACACGGTCACCATGGCTAGCGCGGTAAAAATCTCCCGCGGCCGCCTCGTTCCCCACAACACTAACACGCCTGCTAACTTCGCGATGAACACTCCGACCCCGGGAAACATTGTTCCCACCACTGACATTGGGCAAAGGACCATCTAACGTTATATTGGGCAAAGGATTCACCGTTTGTGCTTGGTGTAGGGCTATACTTTCACTTTCAGAATCACCGTCATTTTCTGAAGGCAGATATTCCCCTTCAGAATCAGGGTCCGCGAATAGAAGACCCAACACTTCATTGCGGGTAAGCTTTATTGATGCCATTAGATAATAATAATAATAATAATAATCTAATGCAAATACTCGCTGACGTTGACAATATTGCTCTGATAAAATGGCTCACTCGCACACTAGCTCCGCTTTTGTTCGCACTGATTCAATGCGCTCTAGCTCGAATATTTTGTATAGAAGCATGACTTTTTTTTGAGTCGGGGATGAAGTATGACATGTCTGCCAACTAGTGGAGGGGAGGTCGAACGAAATTTGACACCCTATTTGACAAAATCGGCCGTTATATTCAGTGCCGCATCTTGTCGAGTAAACTCGACCGTGGCGCCCAGAGGGTTAACATTCAAGTACCTACTATTAACTAACAAGAAACTCTGATTAACAAATTAGTAAGTAATCATGCTCAGTTGAATGTGGTAGTTCACTGGTAGCTAATCAGTAACTACTATTTTTTTTTCACACCTCCCAGAAAACTACTATGTACAGGTTCAGAATTAACATGAATAATGCATAATTTATAATAAAAGGTAACGGTAACCCACTAGTAATGACTCAAGTGTTACTACATAATTGGATCAGTATTCTAAAGTGAAAAACATGATAACTATCTAATATTGACCGAAGTCATTGTAAGCTTTTGAGATTTTTGTAAGATTTTGAATAGTAATTCCTTCAGATGGATTTGGAAACACTTTAGTCATTACTAGTGTGTTCCCATGATCTTCACTTTACTCATCCAAATAATGAGTAGTTCCTTTAGAAAGATGTAGTAACACTTGAGTCATTACTAATGGGTTACCGTTACCTTATATTATATATTATACATTATGCATTATTAATTATGAACCTGTATAGTTCTTAGTCTTCAGTGAGGTATGCAAAATAGTAGTTACTCATTAGCTAATATTGAACAAACACATTCAACTTTGCACTATTACTTGCTAATTCATTAATCAGAGTTTCTTGTTAGTTAATAGTAGTTACTAGAATGTTACTAGTGCGTTACTCATTTGTTCCTGAGTAGTTATTAAGTAGATTACTGTACTAATTACTCTCTCTAAAAAATAATGCATTACTTATTACTTTCTAAATCCCATATCAACCTTGAGCAGCTGAACAATACAAGGATAGACGTGAAACTGCTCTTAATTCTTTCAAAATAAATAATATGAAATTGCATAAATGATTCTTGAACTGACCAAAGTATTTAAGGGACAGTAAAAACATACATTTTGAAATTAGATGTTACATTTTGATGTTAAACCCACTTGTTTTATAGAATTGTTCTATAGTCTAAAACAGTATTTAATGCAATTACATCATAAGTAATTCTGATGAATAAAATAAGTAAAAAGAAAAATTAAGAGTAAAGGGAAAGTAATGACTTGTCAATGCATTATAACCAACACTGTTAATATCCTATAGTACAGTTGCTTGTGTTTCAATGATTGAATAGAGTATATAGCATTATAAAGCATAGAAGAGTTCTTAAGTTAATACATAAGACAAAAATAGTTCTACAGAAAAAAAAAAAGAAGAAGAGTTACACAGCAAAGAAGTAAAAAAGTATTAAAAGTGAAAAAAATCAGTAAACTTCTATGGAAATGGCCACAAACTGTCCTAAAAATATTTAGATGAATAAATGATTCACATGTTAAAATACTAGTCTAATCTGAATTTAAAACAACAAATGCTCAAAAAAAAAAGAAAAAAAAAAAAAGAATTGTTTATACAAGACTATTTATATAAGAAAACTGAAATAGTGTTTTACCCTCAATAACTATTGTTTTCATTGAAGAACTTCTTTAAAAAGCAGCTTTTAAATATTTTACAAAATAACTTTTCAGCAGGGTGATATTGATATAGTGAGAGAATATCAAGTAATTTAAAGAGTTATTATTATTATTATATGCTTATAATTATAAAATAATATTATTATTTTAATATGCTTTAAGACTATGTACAAATTCATAAGTCAACAGAACATCATTGCTGAGTATTTTCTCCTTAAAACTGCAGTGAACCAAAGATCGCTGGTGTTTCTGACGTCACAGACTACCTTGTAACCAATCAGGTCAATGTGTGATTTGTCATCGATTGGATCTCTGAGCTGAGTGAGTGAGTGGAGGCGGGGCTAATTTACATATTCATAGAACTGCGTATCCTAAATAAGGCAAGGGTGTAGAGTTACATTCAGGCTATTTTAAGCCATTACGTTTTTTTTTGTTTTTTTTTTTAAGGAAAAAACGTTTAAATGTCTCAGTTTGGGGATAAAAAATTAGTTTGAATGGATAAAATTGACAACAGGGGGACTTTAAATGCCAGCGTAGCGCAGCGCACAATGCAGACAGTGTTTACATGTAATGCGTTTCAGAATCAAATGGCATAACAAATTAGGGAGAATGAGCTAAATGTATTCCTATGTTGCAGAAAATAAATAAACATTTATCTATTCCTGGAAAATATATATTCCAGTAACAGATACATTTCTTCATTGTTATTTATACACACAGACACAGGTTTGGTCAGAAGAATGCCACATGTTTCAGCACCTTCTCAGTATTTATTGTATATGGCACGTTTCAAAAGTCTCTCACTTTGCCGAAAGACCAGTTCACTTTATACGACAGTTAGGTACAGCACAATTCCTCTCTCGCTCTAACCTATTAAGAAAAACAAAAGTTGTAAAGTTCAAAGAGGTTAAAGAAAGTGTATAGTTACCTCCTACCAGCTGGAAAGCGGAGCTGAGGATGTCCAGAGAGCAGACGAACACGTAGAGCAAACCGACCAGGAGAACGAACTTCACGATGGTCTTGAGAACGCGCAGAACTTTCCCCCTCGTGTCGAGATCTGCGGGAGAAGAACACACAGACACACACACACAAAGAGTGTGAGGCGCGCGCTGGGTTCAGTTCAGTCCGGCTGCTCGTGCGTTGCTCTGCTCTTACCGGACCACTTCTCCCCGGTGTCCCGGAGCTCGGGGAGATCCCACGGGTCCTCCTCAGACTCGGACTCGGACTCTTCTGCCGCCGTGTAAGACCGAGGTTCGGGTTCGGTTGCATCTTTGACCGGGCGGTCTGCGTCTGTGAGAGTAAAGACATGCCGACCGAATGAGAGGAAGAAAGCAGGGAGCAGGGAAAGGGGAAAGGGGGTGGAAGGAAGTGCGCCCCGGTGTGGAAGTGGAAGTGGATTTATACGGGACACGTACCGAGTTCCGGCGGCGTGGCGAGATGAGCCTCAGCTGTCGGGGCCATAGCCTTCAGTTACAACACACATACAACACACATTATCAGTTAGGTCAAACATCTCTTTCTTTCTTTCTTTCTTTCTTTCTTTCTTTCTTTCTTTCTTTCTTTCTTTCTTTCTTTCTTTCTTTCTTTCTTTCTTTCTTTCTTTCTGCATTTCTTTCTGCATTTCTTTCTGCATTTCTGCATTTCTTTCTTTCTGCATTTCTTTCTTTCTGCATTTCTTTCTGCATTTCTTTCTGCATTTCTGCATTTCTTTCTGCATTTTTTTCTGCATTTCTGCATTTCTGCATTTCTTTCTTTCTGCATTTGTCTTTTGTTCTAAGTAAAAGTTCTTTCTTTCTTTCTTTCTTTCTTTCTTTCTTTCTTTCTTTCTTTCTTTCTTTCTTTCTTTCTTTCGTTTTAAGTAAAAGTTCTTTCTGTAAAAGTAAAAAAGGCTTTCTTTCTGATTTATAAGGCAGTGATTAAAAACAATAAACAGCTTAAAGTAAATATGTAAATAAAGGTAAAGATGTATTTCTTTATAAAGCAGTGATAAAAACAATAAACCATTTAAAGAAAACTAAAATTAAAAGTTATTTTCTATTTAGAAAGCAGTGATTACAAACAATAATCAGCTTAAAGTAAATATGTAATTATAAAAGTAAAAAAATAGGCCTAAGTCTTTCTTTTTTATAAAGCAGTGATGAAAACAATAAACAAGAAAAAATAATAATAAACAGTTTAAAGAAAAAAAATTCTATTTAGAAATCAGTGATTACAAACAATAAACAGCTTCAAGTAAATATGTAAATATAAAAGTACAAAATTAAGTCTTTCTTTTTTAAAAGCAGTGATGAAAACAATAAAGAAATTTAAGAGTAAAAAAGTTATTTTCTATTTAGAAAGTATTAATTACAAACAATAAACAACTTAAAGTATATATGTAAAAAAAAGTAAACAAGTCTTTCTTTCTTTCTTTCTTTCTTTCTTTCTTTCTTTCTTTCTTTCTTTCTTTCTTTCTTTCTTTCTTTCTTTCTTTCTTTCTTTCTTTCTTCTTCTCTCTCAGTTAAACAGCAGTGATTTAGTCTTCACAATTGTCGGCTCACCTGCTGCTGGGATTGTGGTGGACGTGTTAATATCTCACAAATGCACAGATTCATTGTGTTTACTTATATATACTGAGAAATGATCAGTCTGTCAGCAGACCATTCATACATCAATATTCTGTCATTTCACACCATTAAGCAACAGTTTATTCACTCCCTGACACTCATGATTAAAAACTCCTCTGCTGTGAGCACATGCTTGCTCTGATACACCCAGAACAAAAGAAAACACCAAGCATGCTTTGCGAAGCACCTAGCAAAATGATTTTAGACCGATGTTCCTACCTTGTGTGTCCTGTGAGTGTGTGGTGGATGTAAGTCCAGGATCTACCTATAGAGGAGGCGCACAGGTGTCTTATACACCTGCAGCAGGAGAGCCCGCGTGTCACTGCTCTAAAGTCCAGAGCGGGTGGTCCTTCACTTCACTTCACTCCACCTCACCTCACTTCACCGCACTCAGTGCATGCAGGCAAATATAGGCCATGTATCAGTGATACAACCTTGAAATAAAACACAATGTAAAATCCTGTATTTTCTCTCTGCATCAGTAAAACTTTGGAAATATCTATTCTATTCTATTCTATTCTATTCTATTCTATTCTATTCTATTCTATTCTATTCTATTCTTTTCTATTCTATTCTATTCTATTCTATTCAAGAGACGGTTAGCCCTCAGTGAGAATGCGAAGAGACGATTGCCTCTTTAAATTGCCTCTCCCAACATTTTAGGCAATTCTTCTCGATTCCAATTTACGATCACAGCAAAAACTAATACCAACCTAACTAACATAAGGCTCAAATATTAAAGACAAGTAAATTCAATAATAAAATACGAACAAATAAACGAATAATAAGCAATAGCACAAATAAAAACAAGAGAACAAAGGTAAAATTATACAAACAGTGCTTGTGAAAACTGTATTACTGTATAAAGTAAATATACACAGATACATATATATTAAAGCTACAGAAGTTATTTAAGAGCAGTGAGAGATTGTCTCTTTAGTTGTTGTTGTTGTTGTTGTTGTTTGATTAACATTATTGACATAAATAAAAGGTTGCTGTCACTTTAAGACTTAATGCATGAATTCGTTATATTGACACACATTCTTAAATGTTTACGTTCACTTAAGATATAACCAACTGTACGTTGCTACTTGTCAAGACTGTAATTTTGACATCATTTTGCGTGTACTTGCTCAAGAAGACGTGGAAGTGAAATCAGTTCGGCAGGGTTAGGGTGTGATTGGACCGTCTAGCTCCTCCCACTACATCCAGCGAGGGGGAGCTGGACATCTAGCTCCTCCCACCAGCTCTGCAGTGAGCAGACTATGGTAGTTGTGGTGTGGACTCTGCTTTTCTTTTATATTTAGAATTTTTTTAGAACTATATATCTTTGGAGAAAATATATCTTTTGTCACTATAAGAGTCTGCCCTCTATTGACAAAAAGTGTACATTACAGTTGGGGTTCAGAAGCCAGTAGTTCAGCATTGCTTGTCTCCAGAAGACAAGATATGTGTAAGGCTAAATCTTAATAAAACTATTCAATAACATCATCTTAATGACACCATGGGGGCAAGAAGGTCTTAGCATGTTAAAATGATGTTCAATGATTAACAGCTAGTTTTAGCAGTATAACTGACCTGAAGTTCCCTCCCATCCTGTTACATGCATATGCAGTAATGTGCAGTCAAAGGTGAGGATGATTTATGCACATTCACCCACACCTAAATCATACACTTTTCTGTATCACAACAGTACTTTGGACAATCTGCCATATCACAAACAGGTATTTTTTTAATACCGATTCAGACAATAATAGATAGGTTTTTAGTATTTAAAAGTATTTTATCTGTGGATAGAATTATTATAATTAATGCAATTATTTTTTAATAATTCCATGAATTAGGTTGAATTGATTTGCTATTATAACGTCACTTCAAGGGACATGTAGATGGTAAGACTTAAAATCTTTTTACAGTAAATACCTAATACATATTTATGCATGAATAAAACATGTAAACAAAATAAAAAAGTAACAGCCTAAATTTGTGTCCACCATGAAAATACTATTATCTTAAGTTTTATTTGGAAAATGCCTTAATGCAGAAAACAGAATTCCACATTGTATATATATATATAATATATATAAATATTTTATATATATATATATATATATATATATATATATATATATACACTTCTATTTAGGTGTTCATTTGAAAAAGAAAAGGAAAAAGAAAAGAAAGAAAAAAACTCATGAGAGACATTATGAAATAGTTGTAGCTTTTATTGGAAATTCAGTGAAACAGAAATAATATGAAATCAGAGACATTTACATCACATAAGCATCACACTGCATTGTATTATTATGATTACTGTGAAAATATAAACTCACATGTTTGAAATTTCTCATGCAAGGATTTCCAGATTAATTAAACAAGAGCCGTATTGAGCTAAAACAAATCTAACTATAATATTAATCTTTTCTGATATTTAAACAATTATGTGAGATATTTTTGCATGTTGAATTAATTATGAATAGTTAAAAAATTTTTTACAAACACATTTAAAAATAATACAAATATAATATAGAACTATTTAAAGTTGTTGATTTATTCTTATCCACGGACATTCTCTCTCTCTCTCTCTCTCTATCGTCTGCATTGCCTATTATATCTTTATGATATCAGATAAAAATGTCATATGAAAGTAAACTACACATATTATACTACTCCATCAAGCTAAATATTAAATGCAATACACACCGTTTGTTGTTGGCATATCCACAGTAAACAGCTTAATTAGCTTATCTGCGGGTTCACTGAGTTTGTGTGGTTAAGCGTTCAACTCTTAAAGATGATACAATAAATCACGATCTCACTTCAACAAGGCGAAAGGCTGTTGCATTATAACTTCATGTATTTTTAAATGTTTGGGAAACTCCTCACTAATCTAAGTGGATATTTCTTCTGTATATTGAGGCATTTTTTCATGCCACATTTCAGACAGCTCTAAATATAAACATGACCATCAACTGAATTATTTCCATTTGATTTGAAAACATTTTAATTTGAATTTTTTCCCTCATTGTAATATACACATATTCATTTCACACAAATATTGTGTGTTGTTTGTGAAGACAGGGATCACTATAACAGGGTTAGGGATCTGAACAAACAACTAACCCTGTAAGTATTAAGTATTGATACTTAACCCAGTCACTATTTGCAATATGGACATGAATAATACCTCAAATATAACAGAATAGAGACAGAATACCTTGCTGACCTTGCAGATGTTTCCATTGACACTAAAATGATTTGCATGGAAAATTGAGCAAACAAAATCTTTCTTGAAGAAAACCTTGACCTGTAAAACAAAATATCTCTGCCCACACGGCCATAAAAAGATAACTGTGTGAAATGGAAAATTCAACACACGACTGCCGACTGCTAGGTCCTTTTGTCACTAATTCTTGGAAATGAAAGTCATTCTGGTGTTCAGGATGGGTCTAAATCATTTATTTCTTTAGTGTCGACATGTATGACTATGGATGTAGTGCTGTGGGACTGGTAATCAGAAGAGTCCTGCTTTGAGACACTGAACATTCAGTGGTTGGTCCGTAAACTCATAATTGTGACCTTGAATAAAACACATAACCTTAGTTTATTCCAGGGAGTTTGTACCTGTAATACGTGTACTGTAAATCACTTGGGGTAAAGGTGTCTGTTAATTGACTACTGACTATGTATACTTATTAGGATCAGTCTTTAAAATGGGAGATTGCATCTTCTATAATAGTTGTAGCTTTTATTGCAAATTCAGTGAAACAGAAATAATATGAAATCAGAGACATTTACATCACATAAACATCACACTGCATTGTATTATTATGATTACTGTGAAAATATAAACTCACATGTTTGAAACATGACTGGTGAAAAAAAAAAAACAGTATTAATTTTCTCATTCAAGGATTTCCATAAAGATCAATTAAACAAGAGCTGTATTGAGCTAAAACAAATATCAATATAATTTTAATCTTTTCTGATATTTAAACAATTATGTAAGATATTTTTGCATGTTGAATTAATTATGAATATTTAAAATAAAAAACTATTACATTTTTTTTTCTAAAAATATAATATATAACTATTTAAAGTTGTAGATTTATTCTTATCCAAGCACATTCTCTCTCTCTCTCTCTCTCTCTCTCTCTCTCTCTCTCTCTCTCTATCGTCTGCATTGCCTATTATATCTTTATGATATCATAATAAAAATGTCATATGAAAGTAAACTACACATATTATACTACTCCATCAAGCTAAATATTAAATGCAATACACACCGTTTGTTGTTGGCATATCCACAGTAAACAGCTTAATTAGCTTATCTGCGGGTTCACTGAGTTTGTGTGGTTAAGCGTTCAATGTATTTCTTCATGTATTTTTTAAATGTTTGGGAAACTCCTCACTAATCTAAGCGGATATTTCTTCGGTATATTGAGGCATTTTGCATGCCACATATCAGGCAGCTCTACATATAAACATGACCATCAACTGAATTATTTCCATTTTATAAATTTGATTTGAAAGCATTTTAATTTAAATTTTTTCCCACATTGTAATATACACATATTCATTTCACACAAATATTTAGTGTTGTTTGGGAAGACAGGGATCACTATAACAGGGTTAGTGATCTGAACAAACAACTAACCCTGTAAGTATTAAGTATTGATACTTAACCCAGTCACTATTTGCAATATGGACATAAATATAAAACCTCAAATATAACAGAATAGAGACAGAATACCATAGAGACTAAACTTTTCTTTTGTAATCTTCATTTTAAAGGCCCTATATGGTTCAATCCTATAGATATAATGTGGTTCCATGTTCAAATTGTTGAATTTTACCCATTTTCTATATATAGCTACACCAACGGATAGGCTATTACGATCATCAAGCTCTATTCAAAACATAATTATTATTATTATAATTTTTTATTATTTTTTTGTTGTCAGGAAGATACATAGATGGCATCAAATTTAAAAGCACAATAACTAAACGTCTTTGAAATTACACACAAAAAAAAAGCATTTAAATGGCACTTAAAATTTTGAACTAGGCCTAAATGTTTTTGAACGAGACGATGCTTCTATGACGCTTTGGGAACACCCCCAGCGTGATTGCGTCATTGAGCATTCTATGTCAACTAGTCCAATGGAAAGAATGAACGTCACGGGCAGGTGACATCATGACCAGGAAGAGATAAAAGCGCATCCGGTGCAACCGGCATTAGCTTCGAAATTGCCGAAGCAAGTCGATCACAGGGATGTAGGAAGTATGGCAGGGCGACGCATCGTCTTGTTCCCTACTCAGGGAACTAGGGTTACAGTTGTAACCTTGAGACGTTCCCTTTCGAGGGAACTCGCGATGCGTCAATGACGCTTTGGGAACGAGAATACCCAAATCACCAAACTTACAAATACCTGAGTGTCAGCATGTTGTCAGAACTAACACAAAGCACTAAGCACCTGAGACCCTGGGGCAGCATCCAGGTCCAGGCTATAAAACCTCACGAATGTGAGCGGTGAGGACCAACCCGCCGCATCACAAACATCTTGCAGAGAAACCCCAGATAATAAGGCTTTAGAGGCTGCCATACTCCTAGTGGAACGAGCTCTGACCACCAAAGGGCACGGCTGGTCAGAGGACTCATAAGCAAGAGAAATAGCCTCAACTATCCACTTGCTGCTTAGAGGCTGGAAGACCTTTCTTGGGTGATCCAAAGCAGACAAATAACTGATCAGATTTTCTCCACGGAGAGGTCCGATGAACAGAATACAAGAGCTCGCTGCCTGCTCGCACTGGACACAAGAGGTTCAGCTTTTCCTGGTCCGAAGAGGTAAACGGATGAGGACAGAAAGCCTGCAGCACAATAGGCCTCGGAATATTGGTCGGTCTTAAATGTAAAAAAAAAATTCTGAAACCGAATCTAAGGGCTCAAAGGGAGCCCCAGACAGGCCTTCAATAACTATTGAAAGGTCCCAAGCCGGCACCCTAGTGCGAGTTGCAGGCTTCAGCCTCAAGGTGCCATGAAGGAAACGTGTGATTAGGGGGTCTCGACCCAAAGATGTACTACCCACCGGGGCGTGGAAAGCCGCAATGGCCGCCACATAAACCTTAAGGGTGGATGGACATAAACCTGATGCAAAGCGATCTTGCAGAAACTCAAGTACTGTATTAACTGAACAGTTAACCGGATCCCACTGACACTGGTGACACCAAGAAGTGAAAACTCTCCATTTCAATGCATATAGTTTCTTCGTAGCAGGAGCTCTGGAGCTTAAAATGGTCTCAACAACCTCGGTTGAGAGACCACTCTCTATAAGTTGTGCCCCCTCAGAGGCCGAACCCATAGTTTCCAAATCTCTGGCCGGGGGGTGAAATATTGTGCCCCCTGCCTGAGACAGAAGGTCTCTCCTGATCGGGATCTCCAAGGGAGGGCCGTCGAGGAGATGAATTAGGTCCGCAAACCAAATAGGCCTCGGCCACGCCTGCACCAAAGAATCCAGCCCCAGGGGGGCTGGGTCAGTAAGGGAGAACCAAAGTGGGCAGTGCATCGTGTGCTGAGACGCAAACAGATCCACTTCTGCTTGGCCGTAAAACTCCCAAATTTGCTCCACCGCCTCGATCTCCAATCCCCTGGCCTCAGCCCCTACCTCGACAGGGTGTCTGCTCCTATATTCTGGCCCCCTGGAAATATACACTGCCCTCAGAGAGAGTATTTTCCCTAGGGACCACAGGAGGATCTGGTGCGCCAGTTTGCATAGTGGACGCGAACGCAGACCCCCCTGACGATTTATATAAGAACCGCGTGATCTTGATCATACGGAGTTTGATTCTGGTTCTGAGCCTCCACTGCAAAGGTCTCATGTACAGCAGGCCAAAGGGACGCACATTGGACGCTGCTGCCATGAGGCCTAACAGTTTCTCGAACTGTTTCACAGTGCGTGACTGGCCTAGCTTTAGCTCTTTTGTGGCTGTGAGGATAGCAGCTACACGAGCGGGTGATAGAATGGCTCGCATCGTGACCGAATCCCAGACCACACCAAGAAAAGTGGTCCTCTGTACTGGAGAAAGCACACTCTTCTTGGCATTGAGCCTCAACCCCAATTTCTGCATATGAGCGAGGACGACATCTCGATGCCGAACCGCCAACTGTTCTGATTCCGCTAAAATCAGCCAGTCGTCTATGTAATTCAGAATGCGTATGCCCTGCAGCCTGAGCGGGGCTAGAGCTGCATCTACGCACTTCGTGAATGTGTGGGGTGATAGAGCTAGACCAAATGGAAGTACCCGATACGGGTATTCTTTGCCCCCGAAAGAAAACCTCAGGAACCTCCTGTGCTGAGGGAGGATGGAGACATGGAAGTATGCGTCTTTCAGATCTATCGTGACAAACCAGTCCTCGGATCTGATTTGAGTCATGATCTGTTTGAGTGTCAGCATCTTGAAAGAAAACTGTACGATTCAAACGATGAAGATTTAGTATGGGACGCAACCCTCCATCCTTTTTTGGAACAATGAAATAACGACTGTAAAAACCCGATGCTCTGTTGGGTGGATACATCTGCTCTATAGCCTCCTTATCTAACAGAGCTTTCACCTCTTGCTCCATTACCAGAGCCTTCTCGGGATGCACTATTGTGAGCAACACCCCGTTGTAGAGTGGTGGACGAGAGCCAAACTGGATTCTGTAACCTCTTTCTACTATCTGCAGGACCCATTGAGATATGTTTGGCAGACTCTTCCATTCTGCCAGAAAATCTACTAAGGGAACCAGCCTCTCGAAGCTGGCCTCTGATGTATTTGAGACAGCCAGTTTCGGGGATCTGGCAGGAAACACCCGAACTGACCATTTTTGAACCCCCCTCAGAAGGCGCGAGTCTGACGCAATGTCGAGTTGACACTGCGCCAGAAGCTCGCTGGAGACTGCTGCGCCCCGAGACACCAAGGGTGGCGGGATTGGCAGAATGGCCCCCTGAGATGGCACCGAGATGGAACGGGCACCGTATACTGAGGTGTACACCGTTCCATCCCAGTTGGGGCTGCCCTCACTGGTCTGACGCTGGTGGCATCAGGACCTTTTCTTTTGAACAGAAGCCTTCTTAGCCTGAAGAACAGTCCTCAGATCCGGCTTCTACTTAAAAGGCTTCGGCTGAGAGTGTTTCTCTGTTTCCAATATTTTTGTGGAGGGGCACGAGACGCAACACTCTCCTTTTGCTGTGCGCGATATGAGGAGCTAGACGGCTGGGGCTGCTCACGCCCAGCAGCCCCAGGGGGTTGGACACGGCGAGGGAGAAATTTTTTGAAAACCTCTGCCTGCTTCTTAGTTTCCTGGAACCTCTCAACGACCGAATTAACGGCGTCGCTAAAGAGGCCAGAAGGAACCACAGGAGCATCTAGCAGAAAAGCTCTATCTGGTGTCTCTCAGTGGCTACAAGGGCTGCCATAGACTGCCCAATTGCTCCGGCGGTATCCTTAGTTGCCCTGAGGGATAACTCTGTGGCCCGACAAAGTTCTCGAATTTCATCGGGCCCCACCCCCTCACTTCTGTCCAAATCCCCCAGCAGGTCAGCCTGATATGCTTGAAGCACTGCTATAGTGTGAAGGCAGGCTCCGGCTTGACCTGCTACTGTATATGCTTTGCCCACTAGATTTGATGTTGTTTTTAATGGCTTAGTGGGCAAAGCCGAGGCCTTCAGGGACGATGCTGAACCGGGAGACAGATAGCTCGCAAGTGTCTGTTCTGCCCGGGGTATCGTCCCATAGCCATACTCTTTCAACCTCCTTATTTGTGAATATACGTGAACTTGGGGGCTGAAAAGACGGGACGAGTATGGCTTATTCCACGATCTAGACATCTCACTGTGCAGAACGGGAAAAAATGGAAGGCCTCGTGATGGAGGTGAAACATTAGATGGGAGGAAGCCCATCTTCTCTCGGCTGGCCATTCAATATGAAATTTATCTACAGCGCGAGTAATCACCTCCACCAGCTCCTCATATGCTGGGGAAAGAGATGGCGAATCCTCTTCCCCCTTATTTGTGTCACTGTCAAATGCTCAGTACATCTACCTCCTCGGAGCTAGAGCACCGAAGCATTGGGCTCTCTTCCCGGGCAGGAGAAGCTGCAGTTCGGGCTCCCGACACCGGAGAGAGAGCACTGGATCCCCCAGGTAAGGGAGGAGATAAGGCCCTCGGACCCGTCTCCAACCCCGCTGAGAGATCCATTTGCGATCCCCAGGAATGATTTCTCCGTGCTGCCTCAGCAGCAGCGGGTCCAGCACCCTGAGGATCGCGAGCCTGGCCACTTTCCTCAAAAAGTGACAGGCGGGAGCGGAGCATGCGAAGCGGAAACTTCTCACAATGCTGGCAATCAGCCCCCTCGAAGGCTGATACCGCATGCTCCACTCCAGACGCGGTCTTACCTATGTTTCACCCGTTTCAATTGAAACAGGCCCCGCCCTCCAAGGGGGCCCCCAACAGACAAGCAGAATCCTATTCATTTTCTCCGTAGGATATTGATTTTCAGCCATAATGTCTAAACCATCCAAGGTAGATTGACCACGAGCTACGAGGTTGTGAAACGAAAGTTTCTGCTCCTATAAAAGCCACAAGGTATGAAATCAACCTTGTTATTTGCAATCTTCGGTAGAAATACTACACTACCCACAATTCTAAGCAAAACACTGACGTCTCTGATTGGTCGAACTCGCGCCGCGTTTACCATGGCAACGTTTACCGCCCCCGCGAACGGCTTAAGCGATCTGAAATATAATATCGCTAGTTTATGTTTTTATACCTTTGCCTTATTTGCCGTTAGGTTAAAATGTTATTTTGAGCAGGAAAATAATTTTACAGTAAGAGGAAATGAAACGTACATATGCCAGTGGTGCTGAAAAACGAAAGATATCGGACAACAAAAGAAAAGCTTTATTCAGTTACTCAAAAGTGACCTCTTTCTTTGGTCCAGCATCTGTAACCCTACCGGCGGCAGCAGCGGCCGAACCCCCGTCACAGGATGCTAGCCAAAATACAGATTATCCGTCTTCAACTCAAACTGCTGGCAATAATGATGACCAAATATTGTTAGTAGAACAAGAACATGACGATGAAGTTCCTACCGCTGAGACAGGTGAGGGATATGCCAGGGAGTAAGCCCCGTTTACAGAGACAGACAGTTTTTGAAAGTCAGCCCAGACAGCTGAAAATATACTGCGCAAATCAATTAAGCAGTGAAGTTGCCCTGCTCTAAAGGGCGAGTATAATTGTATATAGTTTTAATAAAATATGGTTGGATTATTTCTATATTTTGTTATGGATAGCTGCCTGTTCATGAAACTGAAAGTGCACACTTAAAATAATATACCATTGATGCAAACCAACAGGAATCCTTGCTTTTTCTGCTCTATTATGTTTATGTTTTATGTGGGTAGGGCCCCATATTAGTTATTGAAACGGGCCCCCAGATGCTTAAAGCCACACTAAGTAGAAATTGTGTTTTTGTCAAACAGCGACCCCTAGAGTCGCTGTGGAATACTTGCACTGTCGTAAATATATTATATTATAACGTTTTTACATGATTGCAGCTAAATCACAAGTAAATAGTCTATAGTCTAGGCCTACTGTATAATTTAATTTGTGTTGTTTTTATTGGAATGTAAACATTACAAAATGCCAGATAACATCAATTAAGTTAAATGTACGTCGCATTATTTCATAACATTGGCCGTTATGATGTCATTAGACATGATTATTGCAATTTATCATAATAGTTTGCAAATTGTGCTCGTTTACACTATTTACAACCTCTACGTTAGGCTTATTTATGATAATTATGTGAGATATTGAAAGCTGTTCTCATGATAATCGCAGGAATCAACGTCAAAAGCGTCGTCTGATATCCCTCAGGACTACGTGATAAATACACCTCACAACACCTGAGTTCAGCTGGCAAACTAATTCGTGAGGCATAGCTATCTGATTTATCAAAACGATTCCATTTACACCTGGTCACATAAATGTATTTTTGCGAAACGGATTTATATTCGATCTTCAATTCTCGCGCTATATGCAGATTTAATGGAGTGCACGTCACCGAAAGCAACAGATATGAGCTGCATTTTATAGATCATCAGCTAACATTTCAAAATCAAAGACCGCACTAAGAGAGAGCAGTAACAGCCCTGGTAAGATCATTTCGTTTCTTTACTTTTAATGATGAAGATTGTGTGTTAAGCGTCTGCGACTTACTTTCACTTTGATTTGCGATAGTTTGCACGTTGGCTTGATGCAGTTGATCATCTGCGGTGATGCGTGTTCCAGCCGTCATATCTGGATATAACATATAGCCTATACAACGCTCTCACACGTTTTTTTTTTTTTTTTTTTAGCATTTTTGGGAGGAGTACAATTTACATATGTGGTTTCAAAAACCATATGCATTTACACTTGTCCAGTTTCGTCTGGAATGCGTCTCAGATCTCCTCCTGAAGTGGTTTGAGGGATCGGATTCAAATCCGTCTCATTTGCGTTGCGGAGGGCATTTAAACCTGGACTTTTCACGATCGTATAGCTATCCAATCTGAGAAAATGCATGAAGTGGCCAGGTGTAAACAATCCCCATGACAAAAACATACGAACGAAAGCCAAAAACAAATGCTGGTTGGCCTCTCACGTCCAAATTTGACGAAGTGGTGGGGGAAGTGACGTATGCCGTAAAGCAGTCGAATTTTGTAGTTCTTTTTGTGCTCTGGTTACTACCCGAACCCCGAAGTTACATAGTGCCAGTAAAAGCGATACAGACCCTGTCAGGCTATGGCAGACGTGTCATTCAACCTATTGTAAGTCGATGTACCATCACAAGGATCTTGGAAATATATTATGAAGGTTGAAAAGTTACATAGTGTTACTTTAATAGTGATCATTAGACCCTAAACTAAAGTGTTACCTTATTTTAAATCATAAATTGATTTATTTTTTATTTTATTTTATCATCGTTATTTTGTTTTAAAGAGATAAAAATGGTGCTTATCAACCTTGAATGACATGGTAATAAAATTATATTACATTATTTTGGCAGTACATTTTTGGGCGTTTTTTTCTTGGAGTGGGCAGGTTTTGGTGAACTTTTGGGCTGGAAATCACCGTCCCAATCTGGCAACACTGTGCACCATTACAATACTTACCTAGGCAACTAGTCATCATATCCGCTCCATGAAACACGTTAATGCTGAGTAGTACACATATATGGTTCTTTAATGTATTTGCATTGCACTAAAATGTGTTCATTTTCAATGGGCATATATGCGGCTGAAACAAGTAGCCTAGTGCATCCCACATTTTTCAACATTAACAATTTAATATAACATTATAGTCATTATGGCCTTTAGAATTTTTTTTTTTTTTTTTGAGGAGGTGGGGTAGTGCACTATAAGCCTAAGCTTTTAAGTCCTTAATGGCATTTTTTTCCTTATATTACTTTTATTTTTATACTTTAAGTAGTTTTGAAACCAGTACTTTTACACTTTTACTTGAGTAAAAAGCTTGAGTTGATAGTTCAACTTCTACAGAAGTCTTTTTAAACCCTAGTATCTATACTTCTTCTTGAGGGTAAAGATGTCAATTTTCCAAGGCCGGACATCACTTTTGGCCTGTCTAGTTTATATCTTGGTTTGGTGACAGAGCTCTGACACTCCCGGTTTGTCATGTGCTTGTGTTATAGTCCTGTCTGTTGTGAGCACATGGCTTGTCATGTGTTTCTTTTTTGTGCCATGTGCTCTCCTGTTGATTGTCTATCATCTTGTTACCTGATTGATTCATTTGCCCCACCTGCTTCCCGCATTACCCTCTTTTGTTTGCTTCCCTATTTAGTCTCCCTGTGTTTGCAGTCCTGTGCTGATTCGTCACTTTATGTATCCTTGTGTTTCTGTTTTTTCCTGCCAAAGTCAAGTTTTGAGATTCCTGTCTTGTTTCCCCCCTCGGGGTAGTTTTGTTTGTCTTTTTGTTTCATTTTACCACTTAATTAAAGGTCCCTCATTTCCTGCAACTGAATCCCCGCTTCACCATTATTCCACCCGTGACACAAATTGCTACAGTTTTGGCATTGTGACATAAAATTAATTCCAAATACATATAACAAAGTGGAACTGATATTGTACAAAAAAACAAGTCCAAAGTGTTCCCAAGCAATTCTATATGCAGGCCAACACCTATTTTTTTTTGTATGTAACATTGCAAGATTTAAATGTAAGTTCTAAATAAAAGTGCTATAAAACCCTTTACAGCATACGATGCTTTTAACTGCAATTATGCTATCAAGTTTAGTTACTAATTAACCGACATGCATATATGCTTCTAATGGCATATTTTCCACAGAGTCCAACACATAAGGACCATTGTTGTAGGCATGCCAGCGCTGACCTTTGGAACCTGGGGTGTGACATCAGCATCTGTGCTCAGTGCGTGATGAGCATCTGCAGACTGACAAATGACTGCCAATACAACAGATGACAATATGAATAGATTATGGGGTCAAATATTTGACATGCATAATAAGACATGCATTAAGGTGGTATGTAAGATTTTTCTTTTGTTTACCAAAAAAGTTCCTTCTTTTGATAAAAAATGCAGTAATATTGTGAAATATTATTACAATTTAAATGAACTCTTTTCTCTGTAAATACATAGTAAAATGTAACTTATTCCTGTAACTAAACTGAATTTTCAGCATCATTACTCCAGTCTTCATTGTCACATGATCCTTCATAAATCATTCGAATATGCTGATGGAATTCTTTGATAAATAGAAAGTTCAAAAGAACAGCTTTATTTGAAATATAATTTTATTTTGAAATATAACAGTACATGCCTTTACTGTCACCTTTGATCCATATAACGCATGCTTCCTCAATACATTCCCTGTAATGGTTATATATAATAATCTAATCTAGAATAACTGAATTCAGAATACAAATACATCGATGTTGACAGAATGCATGCCAATTAATGGTGACAGGAGAGACTGTTATTCATTTCTATGTTGTAATCTGGGGCATGTAAGTGTTAAATATTAAACCTGCTAAACTTTGATTGCACTTGCTGCATAATAATGTATATTGTATAATAATGTATAAATATATTACATTACAACAACATGAAGTATTATGGGAGTACAGTATGACAATATTTGGTCATACCATAGATATACCACATATATTATGTATCTCCGCTTCGCGTCGTGCCTACAACGGCCTTCAGCCGTGACTTATTCATGATACATCACAGCTGCTCGTTCCTTATTGCTTACATATACCAAGTATATTATGAATCATACAAATATACATTAACTAAACATTAACAAAAATGTTATGTCCACAAAACTTTATCAAATCAAGTCACATACTTTCTACAAGACAGTAAAGATTTAATGTTGAAGGAAAAGAGCAGTTATTGTACTGAAGTATAAATCTTAATCATAGTGAAATCATAATGATTCAGTACTATAGTCTTTATCTTCAGTGTGCTTGCTATCTTTGCCTTAGCCTCATTTAAAGCTGTGATGAATTAATTGCATGCTGTATAAAAGCATGTAAATATCAGGAGCAGTGCTGCCAAATTGGGTGGTGTCAGGAAACAGGAGAGAAGACACGTAACAGTTCTATATTCACAGATTGGTTTCGATCTATAGGATCGTCAAACAGGTGAGTGAAGTGCATAAGCAGTTCAAACGAAAGTCAAACTTAACTGACAATAATTTTTTTCTTGAAGGAAGGATGGACACGATGAGGATAACTGGGTAGAAGGAACAAGTGTCTTGAAGACGATGAAGGTAAGTACATGAAGGTAAGTCGACTCGTCAGGTAAGTTCACTCCCGTGTTGAGACTGACGAGACCGGACAATGAGTGAGTGAGAGCAGTGTGCTTATAATGTGTGCTTGATGAGGATGTGACAGGTGTGGCAGGTTAGTACTCTTGTAATTAGGAATGAGTGAGTGGAGCTGAACGACCTGGTGAATGGGCCAATAAATCTGGGAGTCAGCGGATGTTCCTGATGGAGAGTCAGACCTTCTGTCCAGGATGGTAGGTGGGTGTTGCTGATCTTCTGGCATCGACCTGGCTCTTGTTCCTTTGAACAGCCCCCTGTAGATGGACATGAGCCTAGTCATGATGCAGGTGTTTTCTTCGGATGGAGGTAGGAAGGTGACAAAGTCTATTCCCAGGTGAGAACATAGACGTCAGGAATGGGTAGAGGATGGAGCTTGACTTCCGGTAGATGTCACTATGTTTTGAAGATGGCACAAATGGGACATCCTCGAACCTTAGATGTCGTGGGTCATACCTGGCCACCAGAAGCATTCACGGAGGAGCGAGAGGGTCTGCTGGTTACCTGGATGCCCTGGTCTCGGAGACAAGACAAGTCCATGAGGGTTACACACAGGTTAGATGGACCGTAAGTGCGCCCCTCAGGACCTTCCGGCAGAGCAGGCTCTTCTCTGGTGGCGGCTGTGATCAGATCATTCAGAGACCACTGGATCGGGCACACGAAGAAGGCTGGAGGGAGAATGGTTTCAGGAGACGGTTGGGGTAAGTCTGGAGAATGAGGGTGGGAAAGCGCATCCACTATGATGTTCTTGTCTCCTGGATGGTAGGTGACTTTTAAGTTTTAATGTGTGAAGGATGAAGCTGGGGACAGTTTTCTGGAGAAGAAGGCACATGGATAAAGTTGGGCTTATTCCCACTGCTGCCGCAAGAGCTCCGCACCTACACCATTGGAGGATGCATCCACTTCCACAACGAAGGGTAGTTTGGGATCGGGTGTTCTTGGAAGTCGGTGATCTCTTAGTTTTTGAATGACCTGCGCAACGTGATGGTAGTGTTCAGCCAGGTTATGGGAGTAAATCAGGATATAATTGATGTAGATGATGACAAATCTTTGGTCATGTCTCGGAATACCCCATTCATGAAGCTTTGGGAGACTGAAGGCGAGTTAGCTAGCCCGTACGACATGACCCAGTATTCATAGTGCCTAGAGGGTGTGATCAAGGCTGTTTTCCACTTGTCAGCCCTTTCGAATACAGATCAAGTTGTAGGCACTGCGCAGGTCCAGCTTAGAGAAGATGCGAACACCTCTCAGTTGTTCCAGGGTGGTTGGGACCAAGGAAAGAGGATAATGGTATTTGACAGTTTGGTTGTTGACAGCTCTGTAAGCGATGCATGGCCTCAAGGATCGCAGCATGGCCTCCAGGATCGAAAGAGGGTAAATTCTACATTTGGGCAGTGTGGCATCAGGTACCAGCTCGATGGCGCAGTCCCATGACCGATGGGGTGGAAGCTTTGTAGCCAGCTGTTTACTGAACATGTCCTGGAACGCCCTGTGTTCTTCTGGCACCTTCACGGTGGACTGCACTTCTGGACTTTCAACAGCGGTGGAGTGAAGATCGAGAGTGGATTCTGGAGGTTGAGATGAAGGGTCTTCCTGAGGAAGATGCATACAATGATTGGAAGAGAACTAACTCCATTACATTTGGTACATGACTACATTTGGTAACTTCTCCACTGGACCAGGAAATGACAGGTGAATGGATCTGCAGCCAGGGACATCCCAGGATAACATCAGCTGTAGAGCCTTCTTGCACCAGAAGCGAGATCTCCTCCCTATGCAGGTTCCCAATGATGAGCGTGATGAGTGGTGTGTAGTGAGCTATGACTCCTCGACCAAGTGGCTTACCCAGAATAGAATATATGTTCATGGTCTTTGAACAGGGGAGTTTCTTGTTGCGGAGATGTTTGAGAAGTTCCTTTGAGTCGATGAGAGCTTGAACTGTATGAGAACATCGAGGGATAATCACTGATACTGATTTAACGTGGAGATGATTAAGTGAAGTTGAACAACACTCACCGTAGGTTGAGGAGGACGAACTGGACAGTCCGGGATGAGATGATCTTTAGAAACGCAGTTTGGGTAAGGTGGAATGAGTCAACCTGCATAGGTTTGCTAGGTAGTGCTGCTGAAGAGGCTGGTGGTGGAAATGTAGAGGATTGCAGCGTTGACGAGTTAAGTTTGCATGCTGAAATGCGTTGAGCAACATGAATGGATTGGTGAATCAGATTTTCTAGTCCCATGGTTTCATCGTAGAACGCCATTTGAAGCCTTAAATTTGTGGAAAGAACTTGGCGAAAAGCAGTTATTAATGCTGCTTCGTTCCACCCACTTGCAGTCGCTAGGGTACGTAATTGAAAAGCATAATCGCCCACTGATGATTTACCTTAAAGGGATAGTTCACTTTGAAATTAAATTTTGGTATGTTTTAGCTTACCTCAAGGGCATCCAAGATGTAAGTGTCTTTTTTTCCGCAGTAGTTTCAATTTTTATATTTTTAGGTCAAACCGTTCTTGTCTGTCAGTCATATTATGCAGGTCGATGGTCACTGTCTCAAAGAGCATGCACAGAGTCCAAATTAAAACAATTCCCCATCGTCCAAATTAAACAATTCCCCATCGTAAGTACACATTGATGGCCTAAGACACGAAACGAGCGGTTTGTGTGAGAAAACGAACAGTATTTATATCGTTTTTACCTCTTGTACATAGCCACGTCCAAGTGATCTGAGAGCGCGGGCGGGTAGAGATATATACAATAGAAGTCGCCTTGGCTACGGCAGTTCATTGGAACGAAACCGTAGCCAAGGCGACATCTAGTGTATATATCTATAGCTTTTTCAGTGAGAAAATTATTCCAGTATTGAATGGCCACTTTTCCACTGTTGGGCCAGTGTGAGCCAGGGCTTTCAACGGGCTGGGCTGAGCCCATAGCCTCGAACCTGTAGCACCAAGGCCAAAACCATGTGCATTTCCACTGTCAGGCCAGAAGCTCTGTAGCGCTTCACTAAAACCCACCCGTAACACGCCTCTCTGGAACAATGTCACACAAAAAATATGACCAGAGGAGCTTTAGCACTCTCTCCAGTGACAGTCCCAATACAGTTATATTTTCAGTCAGAGAAACAGAGGAAGCTCCCGAAAAAACTTGCTTTATTTTATGACATATGCAAAGCTAAATATGGATATCAGACAGATCTTTATATGCAAAAGATATCAGATCTTTTGCATCACATATACATTTTTCTGCCTCATCTGGTGACCAGAATCCACATCAGATCACAAACAGATGTTATTTCAAACACTCGCTGCTGTCTGAAAGTGAGTTTTGAGCTAAAATGATTTTAAAAGTCTTTAATGCTGATGTTAGCTGGTATATGAAATCATCCAAGGTGCTGCTGTTTCCCAACTCAGGTAAACTCCGTCTTTGTTTGTAACCCCTCCTCAAGCCTGAGCTGGCCCGCATTGGACTAAGGTATTCGGTGGGCCAAAAAACCCTGGCCGTTGACCCAGAAGAAGCACCGACGAGGCCCAAACAAGCCCTGGAAGTGACAGTGGAAATGGACAGTGCACACACTAGCACGCCTGAATTTGGCCTGACTACGGAAACGTGGCTAATGAATGAGTGTGAGGAGTGTGCTTGATGAGGATGTGACACGTGTGGTGGGTTAGTACTCTGTTGATTGGAAATGAGTGGGTGGAGCTAAAGGATCTGGTGCTGATGGCATGCTGGTTGAATCCGTGACAGGTGGTCATATAGAGACCGGATGTCTTGGAACTTTTTTGAATATCCTTATATACACTACCGTTCAAAAGTTTGGTGTCAGTAAGATATTTTTTTTAAAAGAGATTAATAGTCTTATTCAGCAAGGACATATTAAAATTTATCAAAAGTGACTGTAAAGACATTTATATTGTTACAAAATTTCTATTTCAAATAAAAGCTGTTCTTCTGAACTTTCTATTCATCCAAGAATCCTAAAAAAGAAGCGCCACTACTACTACTAATAATCAGAAATGTTTCTTGACCATCAAATCATTATATTAGAATGATTTCTGAAGGATCATGTGACAAAAAAAAAAAAAAAAAAAAAAATTAAGCTTTGATCACAGGAATAAATTAAAACATTTTACAATAGAAAACAGACTCTCTTACCTTTATTGCTACTCAATATATGATGCTTTTGACAGAGGAACAAGGGAAAGAGGACAAATAATTGCTTATAGAGAATGTTATCTGCTGTTTAAGAATGTAAGGGGACGAACTGAAGGTTTCAAGCAGGCCTTACATGTTAATGTTTGATTTTGACTGATAAGCATGGAGACATTGCAAGTTATCTGAGGCACTCAAATTGCAAGGCCGATGATAACTACTGAGAACAGGTAGCAACCAACATCATCTTTCCATCATTACACTCTTGGTAGAAGACTGATTAGATACTTTGGTCCTTTTATCTCCCTTTTATCTCCTCTCTCTCTCTCTCTCTCTCTCTCTCTCTCTCTCTCTCTCTCTCTCTCTCTCTCTATACACGTCTCTACGTGCTCGCAACATTGTAACAATGTAGAATTGTAAAACGCGACAGGGCTGTAGCAACGTTGCTGCACGACATTCAGAAACTGCGAGACGATGTTCTCACAATAAAAAAATTTTATGCTAGATATCCACCATTTAGCATGTTATGTTTTGAGGTTAATTTTTAATTAGTCAGATGTTAGATAATTATATACTTTTTAAAATATTGTTTATCCTGATTATTATTTAATGGGCCTAACAGTAAATTAATTATAATCAGCACCTGCAAGTGTACACTAATGAGTAAAAATGACAGAAGGAATTCAACTTTATTAAAACTGTATATGGTAAACAAATTGCACCTCCAAAAGTCATACATTAAAAATACACAAAAAATATTCAGACTTATAAAACCGTTCGTACGCCAGAACCTGCGCAGAATTCACTTTATAAATCCCAGTCAGCGGAATATTGTGCGCACATGCGTCTCCACCCCGAAATAACCATATATGGAGCTTACAACGCCTAGTTTTACTATATAGATCCTCATCTGCATATCATTTGCATATGATTATTCATCCACGTGATAACGTTTAACGATACAAGACAAATTATATTAATAAAAATCATGTAGTTGTCTATCCTTGCCTTGTTTTTGAATACATAAATCAAATAGTGTAAAATACATTTCAGAGAAAGTTTTTCTCAATCTTTTCCACTGGCCGAATAGTATTTTTAATTGATTTATATTTTTAATGGAAACAGATAGCCCTTGGGCATTATTTGCACGAAACTATTTTCTCAGACAATCTGGTATTATTTATCATGATTAAGCAATTATCTCTGTAGTTAAAACATTAAAACACGTAGGCTACAGCACGCCACAGGAAAAGTGTTCAAAAACATCGCATCCACAACAAATATTTCTATTGATTGAATATAAAAAATGTTGTAACTTCTCAGTAATGATTTCATGTTTAAGTGTTTAACTCCATTAATTTGAATGGCATTTTTTATCTAAATGTTTATATCAAATTAAGTAAAACATAGTTTAAATCATTATTTTATATAAACTGTTATTTGCGTCAAATTCACTAAGCGGCCCATCGCGCTCGCTGGCGCGGACATTTAAGAAGGGATGGATATTTGCTTCAAGTGACAGGCTTGGTGAGTGAAATTATATTTGTATTATCTTTCTGTATATGTTTAATTTTCTTTAGATTTTCTGTCTAAAAGTTACCAAAAAGACATTTAACTCCAGCTCACCATCGGTGTCGCCAAACTGCTCCATCTCCAAAACGTTCGTACGCATGGGTCAGAGTTTGCGTGCAGGTGCGCAAATTTTCCCGTCAAGTTTGTTTTTATAAATCACAACTTATGCGTCGGAAGCCTATGGTCGGAAGTGGCGTAGGCCTACGCCTCTTTCAGGCCCTGTTTTGTGCGTACGCAACGGTTATAAATGAGGCCCCAGAACCTTTAATGAGCAAAGCCAAAGGTCAGGATGTACATATTGTGCACCACCAATATGTTCTGCAGTATTTGCAAGTATATCTGTTGCAATGCACAGCACACATATTCATTTTGTTAGTTAAACAGGTCACTGTGTTTACAATGTTAAAAGAGGAGAAAATGTAAGCAAACTTAGCAAAACAAAAAGGGAAAATGACAATGCCTATTTAACGCTCTTGGCATCTGATGTAGAAAAGCTTTAGTTTTAAGAGAATGTTGATTTTAAACTAAACTAAGATCACTCAACATAAATTTGATATAATAATGTGTATAATTGATGAATTTTAACCACAATATCTATTTGAATGGTTTTAACATGTTAAACACGTGAATATGGAGTGGTGTGTCAACCATCTCAGCTCATACTCTTTTCATAAATAATGACATTTCTTGCAGGCTTACAAATCTTGTATAAAAAATATTGTGTTTGCATTAACTAACATTTTTACATTTTAAATATATTTTTCTAAATAAAACCTCTAAGATCGAGGGCACAAGGCATTTATCAGGAATATACCACAAACCTCCGTGTACATACACTGTATATTATGGATATGATTATGTCTTCTACAGAGCGTCTCTTTGTGACCACTAGAGGGCACTCTATGACAGACAGAACAATCGTGCAGGAGCTCTTAAAGGGATAGTTCACACAAACAGTAATATTCTTCCATTGTTTACTCCACGTTTCAAACGTGTACTATGACTTTCTTTCTTCTGTAGAACACAAAAAGGTGATGTTAGGTAGAATTAGATGCGTGCAGGCATTATTCACTTTGTTTTATTAAATGGAAAAAGACTCAATGAAAATGAATGGTGACTGCAACTGCCAGTCCCCCACATTCTGCCTAGCTTTTGTGTTACACAGAAAAAAAGAAAGTCAAACAGGTTTGGAATGACATGAGGAGGAGGAAATTACAGATTTTTTAAATGTTGGATGAACTATCCTTTTAAGGATCTTAAAGAAAAGGTAAAGCTTATCATTCGCCATCAAAGTTGACTATTAGTAGACCATTTGAAATATGATTCCTCCACCAAAACACTGATTTCAAAACATTGTTCTCTTTATTCCTGAGCATCCTGATCAATGGTGGAGAAATGAGGAGAACAGAAGATGGAGAACAGACAAGAAATCCAGGTATTTCATACAGGTAAGATCAACACAAGAGTCTGAACAAGACCAGACTAAAGTCTTGATCATACTGTGAGTCCCAATCCGATTTTTGTTCATATCCAATTGGAATTCAATCATATTTAGCAAGTGTGAACAGCAAAACTGAGACCGAATAAAGCCGCACGTGCAGCCGCCTCCTCCTCCGTGTAGTCCAGAGGCACGGCTACACATTGTCATGTAATAAGACAACATTGTAAACACCTCCATGTTGTTTTTGATGAATTCCTACCAGTCATGCAACGTCATTGTCATAAAAACCAATGCAGATAATCTAGAAAATTAAAGAGTGCCATGGGACACACTAATTGTATCTGAACAGTTGCAAACACAACACACAGTGTGAACAGTCAATCATTTAGATCAGGATCTAGTCTAGTCTGACAGTGTGAATGTAATCAAAGAGTGAGTGTGGGGTATAAACAAAGCCTCTTGAAGGCCTTAGCAAAAAAAAAAAAAAAAAAAAAAAAAAAAAAAAACAACGCTGCAGGGAAGGAGACAAAAGGCAGGTTATTTTGAATGGATGTCAATGGAGGAGAGGCTTCACTGCGCTAAATTAACTGCTTTTGTGAGGAAGTAGCTTATTTAATGAATCGACAGCCCATCGGCTAATCTTCAACATGTCTGATCTTAAACATTTGTCTTAGATTGATCTATTTTTAGAGTTACGGACAATTGTGCAACAGGTACGATTCAGTTAACGGCACTTCTTATTCATTTCTATGGTATCCGCAAACAGAGATTGACTGTCGCTCAACTCGAAAAGAAATTCCATGATGTCAAGGCTGTAATGTGATTGGTTATCAAGGCACATGGGATCCAAGTTAGCCGTTACGCTTTATCCATTGGTAGAGCCACGGACCCTCATATCTCCCGATAATAAGACCATGGCTGCGTCAGAAATCGCATACTCTCTTACTTATTTTGAATTTGAAGTATTTACTTAACGACGGCAAAAAACTACGTTCTATATATTATGAATGTGTGTAGTTTGAATGTAATCTGGATGGACGTACTACATCCACAATGTTGTCATTATCATGTGATCTACCAGCTTCAGTTGCGTCGTTTCACTGTCATTCATAAATCCTCTCCAGTGGACTCATGGGATAGTGATGTGCCCATCATATGCACACTTCAGAATCTCACCAGAAGAAGAAGAGAGCTTGGTGTAGCCATGACAGAAACATATAAAAAGAAAATATTTCATTTTATCGTGAGACTTTTAACAGTGTAAAATATTTAAATTTGTCCCTGTCTTTTGCCTTTGACGTCACAGGTCATAATAGTCACCCGTGAAGGGTTTGAGACCGTGTCTGTTCTTATGGTGTCATCAGATAATCAGTGATGTTGTGATGTTATAAGCAACATCGGCTCAACCAATCACATGATTTTGGGGGCGGGATTATCTGTTTGCCCAAACAAAGGCAGATGGTGGAAGTAGGTGCGTTCACGCATCTTGGAATTACTGTAATAACGAAAATTTCCAACTTTGTAAAAGCGTTCACATCCCTGTAGAACTCGTAATTACAACTTTTAAACTCAACTTTTAAACTTTCTGAGAGGTTGTGACCACCTGACTTCTGCAGGTTCATTTTGCCATCGATAGTGTTGCAATAGAAATGCATGATTCTGATTCCGAGAACGTCACGGGTTGTCATCTCGTAATTATGGTAATAGCGTCATGGCGTTAACGCAGCTTTTGTTTAAGAAGCCTGTTATAAAATATTAATGCTGGTATGCTATTCTGCATGCTATGCTAACTCCTTATTTGAGTACACTAATGTGTGTGGGTTTGAGTTCATAGCTCATGTAACAGAGCAGGACTGTGTTCTAAACTCGAGAATTCCCAACTTGGGACCAAACTTGCTCCTCATAAATCACACCAAACACAAACACCAAACACAAAGACCCTTCATCACATATTAGCACACATCAGCTGAGGTCAATGCGGTTCACTGTCAGTGGTCTGAGATGTGTTTTAAAGGAAACTTGAAAAGATTGATCCTGTTTGTTGTGTGAAGAAAGCTTCTTTCCCATGAGCCACACTAACACTTAACCCCCGCATACACACAGCGGTCTCCTCTCCCCTGATTGAACAGAGGTTTCCAGCGTTCCGCTGCTTCAACAAACACAGATCTTACCACACAGACCTTCCACGGTTCACCCGTGCAGGAATACTGTTCTGACAGTAATCGCTACACACACACACACACACACACACACACACACACACACACACACACACACACACACACACACACACACACACACACACACACACACACACACACACACAAACACACAAACTTGTCATCTCAAGGCAGTGCAGAAACCAAATAAATGTAGAGAGAGTGGGGGACACTGGGAATTCATATTTTTCCATGTCAGGACTTCATTTTGTTCTTGCCTCAGTGTTGAGTTAGTGGTAGCAATTTCCAGTCAAGGTTACCCATCAACACTAATTTATCACCTCGTGCTGGTTTATTCAAGCTCTCTCTCTCTCTTTAAATTTTCACCGCTCTCTCTCTCTCTCTCACACACACACAGCTATGGAAGTACCAGCCCTCATTGTGAATAATCTTAGATGGCTCAATAATCTATATCTCCTTACCCTGGCCTTATCATCCCAGCACGCACACACTCAAACTCAGCAACAAAGGTGTGTAAGACTTTCTTGTTTTTCATCTTCCATCTTCTTCTTCTGGTTTGGAGTCTATGGATGCCCAGAAAACCACGTGTGAAGAGTTGTGATAATTGCTTCACTGACTGGAAAAGGGCATGCATGTAAGGGGTTGTTTACACGACACTGTTTTCAACTAAAAACGGAAAACATATTTCTTTACGTAGTGACATCGCCATCTACTGGCCTGGCAGCATAATACAGTGTTTTTAGTGATTTTCGTGGATCCGTGTGAACGTGGATTGTTTTGACAACGTTGTTGCCTGTATGCGAAAACGTGAAGGAAAAACGTTTCTGTTTTTAGTACATTGTTGTTGTTTAAACGTACCCTAACTTTTAATCTAGATACATACATCTTTTTTTTCTAATATCTAAGAGGTTGTGGCCTGGTTTTACAGTCAGGGCTTAGATTAAGCCAGGATTAGGCCTTAGTTCAATTGGGACATTTAAGTAACTTTTGTAAGACAAAAAAAAAAAACATTACTGGACATCTTGAGACTTGAGACATCTAGCTTTCTGTTAAAACAGATCAAACATGCATTTTAGTCTGAGACTAGGCTTAAGCCTTGTCTGTGACACCAGGGGCCTGTACCATGAAGCCGGTTTAGGTGGCTAGCCAGCTATGTTTCAGTTTAGTTTCCGCCAACCCTGGGTTTTCGGTACTATGAAAGTAGCTTGGCTTGAATCGGTGTTCGTTGCCATGGTATCTTACGCTGCACGGCTAACCTGCTCCGGGGCAGGTTATGTTCTGGATTCAAGATCTCAGACTGAAGTTTGACCAATCAGCTGAGAGCAAAGAAACATATAGGTGACGTAACTTATTCCCAGTGTCTGTTGCAATGACTTCACCTTTTCTTCCAAATCCTGTGACATCTCAGCGCAAATTGTTTGACGAGCACTTCGTAGAGAAAGAGTTTTTAGCCAGACAAAATCCCCTTCCTTTCCTGATAGTTACTTGTATGAAAGATACAGATTTTCCGCGGAAGGAATGTCTTATCTTTGCGAACTTCTTGAGCCGCACATAAAGAATTTAACACGTTGAATTCATGCACTTACTGTACCGCAAATATTGCGTTGCGTTTTTTTTTGTTGCAAGTGGTACATTCCTGCACGGTGGGTGACGCACAGAAGCTCGGGGAAAACACGGTTTGTCGAACCATTCGTAAGGTGGTCCTCGCTCTGCAGGAGTACATGAATAGTTTCATTAATAGTGTTCCCCGGACATTTATCGGCCATGTCCATAAAAGAGGGCTTTTATAAAATTGCCGGTAAGATATATTGATAGGGTGACATCACATGAACACATTTTATTTTATTTTTTCAAAAAGCAAATTGCACAAATGTACTATACAATATAATACATGTTAAGAATTATTTGAAATCTTTATTATTATTCTGTTAATCTTATGATAGGATTCCCTAGCTTTCTTAGTAGTACAAATACGTTCTATATTTATGTAAAATTATGTATATGTATGTGTAGCCTATGTGTAATATAGCCTATAGCCTATTTTTATAATATATAAAAAATGTGCATGTATCATTTTTTATATATTATAAAAATAGGCTATAGGCTATATTACACATATAGGCTACACATACATAATTTTACATAAATATAGAACGTATTTGTTTAACTTACACATTAACAATCAGCAATCTTTCTCCAACAGTCTTCTCTTGCTTTGGCCGCAGAGACCGTATTGTTTCGAGCTTGAAATACATATTTAAATTCATCGTAATTATGAATGATTATCTCTTGCTCCTCCGCGGGAAAATATATCCCTCACGCTCTACCCGCGATTGGTTGTTCAGCGTCGACGTCACTCTTTTATGTGCACGCGCGCGTGGAGTAATCATAGCTTGAGGATCAAAGCCTGAGTTGACAGAGAAAGTTGATGAGCTGCATCATGGTACCAATAAAGCCTGATTGCATCGGTTTGGTTTTGTCAACTCAAAACTAATCCTGTAACCCCGAGTTTGTTCAGCTACCTTCATGGTACAGGCCCCAGGGGTGAATCTTGCAACATTGGCTGATTGAACTTATGGTTGTTAAGCACCACCCCTTTGGTTTGCTAAAAGTGCCACCTACTGGTTAAAAGTTGTCAATTAAGGTTAAATCTGCTTGTAACCTTTGGCAAAATCATTTATACTTTTTTATTTTTATTCTTTGTGTCATGTTTAGTGAGTTGCATTTTAAAAATTCATACCAATTATGGCCAACTATATTATACTTTTTTTTCTTTTTTTTCGTTAGCATTCAGTTGGCTTAGTACATGGTACTTGGCATTGGCTTCACAACAAAATAATCAATCACAGAACATCTGTATGTGCTGTGACGATGCAGGGAAGATGAAGGAGAGTGGAAATGGAAATCTTTATCAGCAGTTAAAAAAAAAAAATCAAAATTAGATAATTCAATCAACTTATAACAATCATCGGCATAACCAATGTCCGGCGATTCTTGGAGACAGGATCAGAGGGCTACTGTGGCTGCTCGAGCTCCAAGGAGCAGAAGCACCGTGCTGCTAAGAAGAAGATGCAGGACCTTAGGGAGGTCATTACTAAAAAGCGCTCTGAGAGAACAGCTGACTAGTAAATGTGATACCATCCTTCCTCCCCCCACCCATGACTCCTCCTCTGAGGATTTATTTTGGGGTGCATAAGGGCCTTTGAGCACTGACATCTGGAATAATGATGAACTGTGATCGGTCCAGCAGGCCTTTTATTGCACCAGTCCTACCAACCAGAGTGGTATTGGTTGGTGCAGATTTCTGTCAGCAAACTGATGTCTGGTCACAACAGGTTTTCCTGTGGTCACCAGGACCAGCTGTTCTGCCCAGTCCCCTGAGGTGTTTCTTCGGGTTGTGCATGCCCTCGAGGAAGGAGCTCCCCCTTTCATAAGGCAGCGACTGCAATGCTAATGAAAAAGCATCTCCCCCAAAATACTATAGGGTCTGAATAAGACTAGGCCCTCTTCCTGCTTAAGGGTTGATTCAGGGCGAATAAGGTTGGAGCTGTTATTATTCTCCACCTATTTTGCTCTTTTCCTAACATATGTTTGGTAGCTTCCCTTTGCAAGGGTGCAGGGGTGCTATTGAGGTTGTGGCCTGTAATACTGGTTTTAGAAGCTAACATTTTGCATGCTCCCTTTAAGAACTGCTATAGTTCTGATAGAATAAAGTAAGGAGGTAAGGTTAGTAATGTATTATCTTCCCTCCCTCCTCATCTATTCTCTAAGGAGACTGTCATGCTCTCCAGTGGTAATATTAAGGAAATTTTACAAAAAACCCTAGAGGCATCCTCATAGGGAGCCTAGGTAATGTCAGTTTCGCGCACACTACAATATGCCCTGCTTTCATTTCCAATCTACGGCTAATGTAGAGTATGTGCCTCCCTTTAGGAAAAGAGCAAGATGAAGGGGACAGGGGGACTTAATACTCCCCAAGTCTTATTTGTCTCCCCCTTAATTAACATGGGACTTAAATAGGGGCATCGCTCTTGGGAAGCACTCTACTGGAGAGTAATCACCAAGAGCATACATTGGGATATAATGCTTTGGATTTAGATGGGGTTGAGTTGTTCTCCCCCACTTTGGGGTCCTTATGTAAGAGTCTGAGCTCCCCTGTAGTTCCTGTGGGGCCAAGCCAGAGCAATACGCTACACAATGTTGTGCTATGCTCTGCTTCATCTTCTTTTTGCAAAATAAGGGGGAATGTAGACTTCCCCACGGAGGAGTGGTAGCCATTCTTGAGATGGGAACTTGACAGTGGCGTTGAAACGAATGGAGGAAGTACAAAAATTAAGTTAACTGAATTAACGTACTGCATCCCTCCTTGCGATCCATCATATAATCCAGGTTGAGTGCCTTGATCCACGGCATGGTTCAGTTGTTCTCCCCCAGTTATTCTGGGGTCTTGAAGTAGAACCTGAGCTTTCCTGTGGTTGCCTTGGGGTTTAAGCCTGTGTGAGAAGAGCAGTGGGCATGCTGTTTATGATTCTCCTAACTTTCTTCGTAGGAGAGTAAGGACTGGGCTCCCCTTTGGAAGGTGTAGCTGGAAGGCTAACTGCTAAGGCTTTAGCTCTTTGCAGACTCCCTTTCTCAATCTGCTCTTAAAAACATCCCTTAGGGTAGAGTAAGATGACCAAGTTAATAAACGTTTATTTCCCTCTCCAATTAATGTTGGAGTTTGAAGTAGGGATATCACTCCTCTCTGGAAGGATATTCTTTTTGGTCTGTCCTTGTTATCATTCTGCTAGTGGTAGCGGACCTTAGATAGAATGTCTTTAAAAAACAAATCACATGGTCGGAGTTGTTCTCCACCAGTCAAATTGGGGTCTTGAAGTAGGACATAAGCTCCCCTGCAGTTTCCTTGGGGTTTTAGTGTCTGGGTGACAAGATTGGCGAGTATACTAAGTGCCTTGCTCTCATTTCCTCAGGCTCCCCTTTGTAAGGACAGCAGCAGTGAAGGTTGTAGCTTTTGGGCAGGGAATGAGCTGCTCTCCCCAAGTTATGTTGTGGTCTTTAATTAGGATCTAGCTCCCCTGCTTCCTTCTTGGGTTCTTGAGTCTGGGTAATGAGGAGGAAGAACAATGCTTATGCACTGCTCTCATGTCCCTTCTGATTAGGAGTAAGGTTTAGGCTCCCCCTTAGAGGAGCAGCAGTAATAACAATAGTCGGGAGTACAATTACTAAGAGTTGAGCACTTGGTATGTTCCCTGTTTTTTGTTGCTGCACTGAAGATATCTTTCATGGTAGAGCAGGATGAATGGAATTATTTCAGGTACTCACAAATTCCCTTGATTACGTTTGATCTCTCCTCAACTATCTTGCGTCTTCGAGAAGGGCCTTATGCTCCCCTATCATGAAGGTCTTTGGTTGACCTATGCTTGGAGAGCCAGGCAAGTAAGGATACTCTGCCTGGTAGTCTCCCTTCTTGCTAGGGCAGCACTGTAATCAAACAAGTGCATAAGTCTCTCAGTGGTTTCCAGGGTGAGCCCTCTCCCCTTTAATTGCAGAAAAAAACAAGCTTTTATGCCCAATCCGAAGTAAGCATTGTTTCTTTTCTTTGTATTGATTGAATGTTTCTGGTTAATTTATGTATAGATATTTTCTAATGTGATTCATTTCATTTGTAGAAGGACTCCACATTCAGTGGGATTTATCATTAGATTCATATGCCTGTTTTTAACCTGTTTAGTGGCTATGAGCTATGATTTCACCTGCTGTGGATCCTTGAACTGGATTATGCCACAACTGGGATTCAAATATCTTCTAGTTTGTTTGGATCTATATTTACACTAAAGAGTACAGCTTGATCTGGGAGAACTTTTGGATTGCACCATTGGACATTGGCTTTCACAGACATTAATTTCTACACTGTTTGGACTGAACATTCATCATCATCATTGTCACATAAAAACAGATACGATTTTGACTTCTATGCTGCTGGTTATTATTGGGGAAATCTGTATGTTGTGTTTTTGTATTGTTTATTAAGGGGTTTAAAAGATTAAAAGATGTAAATGTTTTGTTTATAGATCAAAAGTTTTTGGCAATGCTTGCAATATATAGAGCTAACTTACCTTATTGATTGTTCTGTTGTGCCTTAAACAAAATCTAGTTTGTGGTTTCCTCCCTATAAAACAGGGCCCGTATTCATAAAGATTCTAAGAATCCTCTAAGAAAACTCTTAATTTAGCTTAAAAACTTTTACGTAGGAGTCTTAGCTTAAAAGCGATTCGGGACCGATCTGAGAGCAACTCTGAGTAAGGAAAAGCCAAAAACTTTCATCTTAGTAAGGAGGCGGGGTTGACCCCGTTGCTATGTATGACACAATCTTTTGAAGACTGTGATTGGTTGGTTGTCCAAGAAGGAAAAAAAAAAGTGATTTTAAGTATAGGGTCTATTCTAAGCCTTCACTTTGAAATTACATGCGTAATTTTTCCTATTTGACTGTTCTCACACACACACACACATTATATATGTGTATATAAATCCTTTTTATTTTATTTACCATGCTGTTAATTTCCTATAAGGTATTTGATTGGCTTAGAATGATAAAAATTGTTCCACTCTTTCCAATTACACTGATTGCTGGCATGTCCTATTTAAGTGGTGGTTTGAATGTTGGTTTTAATGTATCAAACATGGAATTTTCCCAGTTGCCAAATATCGTAATGTAGTGATTACTTTCATTTCTGGCGCTATGGCATTTCTGTGCTGTGTCGGAGATGTTAGTGCGTCTCTCATAAGATCAGTCACAAACATGATCCCTGCACGATCTAATCTATAGCGTCTTATTAAACTCACTGTTATTCATTGTCTGCAACACATTTCTTCTCCCTCTTCGTCTTTCTGCCATTTTTCTCCTCTGCTAAAGAAACTCTTAAGCCTCTTAAAAGTCCTCGTCCGTGCTCCTAACAATTTTGACCTTAAGACCTCTTTTAAGGGTTAAGATGCTTTCTGAATTACTTGTTTCTTTACTAGGATTTTTTCTTTTATTTTAAGAGTAAACGCCCACATTTCTAAGAATTTTCTTAGAATTTTGTCACTAGGAGCTACTCTTTGCATTAAGATTCTTTATGAATACGGGCCCAGATTTATAACCAACGCTTTTGTGAGATCAAGGAAACGGTTATACATTCAAGCATGTGAATAGCAGTTGGTACTTTGCTTTTATAAAACGGCACCAAACGCCAATTCCACTAAATCATTCTTCTTCAGACTGTCTGAACAAGCCCAACAGAGAAGTTCCTCGCCATAGAAAAGCACCTCTTCAGTGGACGTCATCACAAGCTGCCATTGAGAATGCGCCGCTCCGCTGCTGTGTTTAGGAGAAGTGTACAAGAAGCTGATTTTTCAATGATTCAATGACATTACAAAGTAAAACTTTTGAAATGTGTTTTTCATTGCACGTATTTCATTTAACAAGGAAAAATCTTTCCGTTTTAAAATTTTTTTTTGTGCAATTATTTAATAATCAAATAATTGGGGGGTTTTGGGGGGAGTTAAAGGTTTAAACTGGGGCGTGACCAGAAAAGTTGGAGTACCACTGCTTTTGGAGCATTTAAATAAGGAAATTACCTTTTCTCACTATTGGTCAGGTTATTATATGCCCACTATGGTCTACATTTTCACAGCCTAGTGAGGCATGGCGGAGTGGGCACTATTTATAATGGTCAACATAAAACCTGACTTGTCCTCCTTTTCTAATTAATCTGATCACCCTACATGATAAAAGCCAACCAGATTAGATCTGATGATTTTCAGGGGAGGCCAACCTAATACACCACACACGCAGGAGGAAAATTAGCTGACAAGAATAAACTTTGATCTCCATTAATTTTAAAGAGAGAATGTCATTGCAGTTTGTTTATCAGATCATAAAGTATGACTCATAGTGGTCAAGTGAGATTACAGGCAATGATGATGATGATGATGAAGGTGGCTGAGCCAGCTGTGTGGTTTACCCTCTTCTCCATTCAACACACACACACACACACACACACACACACACACACACACACACACACACACACACACACACACACACACACACACACACACACACACACACACACACACACACACACACATTTACTGTAAATCCTGCCAGACCACAAGGTGCATATTACAAACACACCAGTAAATTATATCATATAGTACAGTATATGTCATGATGATTTCTAAAACAGAAAACTTCATAATTACATTCTGCAATGACTTATGCTCAGCATGTGTGTGTACGTATGAGATACACAGCTGAATTAAAGTTTCTAATAAGAACCAAAAGGGTTTTGCAATCTAATGTCATAGCAGAAGTTTTTTTATGTTTCGCAAAAAACTTGGGTCGAAAAGTGTTTATTTTTATTATAAATTAAATATTAGAAATGTATTATACAAACGTATATTTCGGACAGATTTTTTTTTTCACTTCGACGCAGCACTAAAAACTGTTGTTGTTCAACTTCACTTAATGAGGTTTGAGTTTATTCAAATGTGAGCAACATTTTTTTGCAAAACAGCTTTCTCACCCTTGAATTGAGCAAGTAGAAACCCTTCTGTGTACCTAGAAATCAAAAGTAATTCTAAATAGAACCTATAGAGTAACAGCAAAAACTTTTTTAAATTTCCCAAAACTCACATCCTTATCTCATTAGTATTAATCATACATGATGTATACAGATATATTTTTGTATGTGCATATTGCTGAAATGTAAAAGACGGATGTTTTCACATCATGTGAAATGTTAAAGTATTTACATTTGTGCAGCTTAAGAAATGTAAAAAAGAACAGCTGTAATTCTGTGTCTGTAATTAACAGCTTAACACAGTTAATTTTAAAGAAAAGTGAACAAACAAAATAATGAGTTAACTTCGCAATTGGTTCTGGAATATCTGTGCATGTAAAGAGTCTATTTAAGTCTCATCAAATGTTTCAGCCAGTAAAACCAGTATAAAACTAAATGTAATTGAAAAATAAGACTCTATAGTTTGTATTGCTCAATTTGAGTTTTGGTGTTTGTCAACTTGGCGTTTTTTTTCTCTCACAGCATGCGATAATTTTAATAACTGAACTCAATCACTAATGGCCTGTTAAATGATATTAATGATGCAGCTGACTGAAATCCTGTGGTATGGTGCTTTACTGCTTTGGTACTTGAGCCGAACATCAATCGATAAGAAGTGTTTTAGAAACAGGACAGACTGTTCCCTCTACGAGAGTGAAAGACTGAGAAAAAAGGATTGCGAGAGACGGATGCAGTTGTCGGGATCCATTTATCGTAGTGCAGTGAGCTCTCAGCAGTGTGACCACATCCCTAAACACTGTCTGGCTCAAACTCAAGAGCAACAATCCTGTAGCAGCGTTCCTCCATTGCTTCTGCTAAACCTGGAGAAGATTCTTTACGCCTTGCTCCTTCCCCTCTCCGCTCTAATGTTATCTTTCCCTCCGAGGCCAAATTATGATCCTCCCGAGAAACCAGTGCGTTCTCATAAATCGCTTAGCTAAAGAGCCACAGCAAATCGCTGTTTGGCTGAAGGACTACACAGCTCTGTTTGTTTTTCTACTGTGTTAGCCTCATTCTCCACGGCAGATAATTTGTGAACTGATTTATGCAGCAGACATGTGCGCTAGGGTTGTATAAGTGTGTAGTGGTGATTTCCTCACAGGATGTTGCTCTGTCTTTTCTCTGAGTAGAAACTGTTACTCTAAGACATATCCCACCAGGTGGCCTATCAGTACTTTCCAAAAGCCACCGTTCCCAACATATTACTTCACATAGTTGAGCATGCAAGAGTGTATGTGTTTAAGATATCAGCACACACTCTTAACTGTAAAAAGCTTTAAAAGTTCTGCATCCAACAAAATTGTATTCATTATTAAAGTTTAAATTTATCTTAGCAAATTCAGTATATTTATCTCTATACTGAATTTGAGCTAGTGACAAACTTGACATGTTTATGTAAAGAAATTGATGGACAAAAAACTATTTCAATGCTTTTGCGTTCAGAATTTTTTTGTTCGCTCGCAAAGGCATTGAAATATAGATTTTCCTTCCACCTCATACTATTGCCATCACCAGTCTCACTCAAAACGGAAAACTGATGGTGGAAATAATATGGGATGGGAGTAGAGTTTTCAAAAAGTACAGACTTCGGTACCAGGTCGGTAAAGAAACTTTAAAATTGTGACGCTTTGAGCAGAATCGTAAACACCTCTGATTGCCCATTGTACTCACGCGCTCATCGGATATCTGTGATTGACTGCAATGATCAGCGCTTCAAAAACATGTTGTTAATATACATCAATGATGCTCTTCACCGAGCGCTTACACAGATACAGACGGGAGCGTTTGAAAGCAGGCGTCTATCAGCGGACCGTTTTTTAAATACACTTTCAAACACTTCCGTGTGCTCTTAAACGCTCCCGTGTGTTAATCATTGTAGCCAATCACAGACATATCCGATGAGCGTGTGAACACAATGGGCAATCAGAGGTGTTTACGATTCTGCTCAATTTTAAAATGTCAGTACCGACTTGGTACCGAAGTCGGTACTTTTTTGACAACTCTAGATGGAAGGCTGTCAGAAAATACAAACATTTTGCAAGAGAATGCAAAGTTTCTTGAAGGAATGCACAACTTGCGGGAGACAGAAAAAGTTCCCTGCTTCTTGGTGTTGATGCTATGGGAAATACCCTCAGCGTGACCGGGGTTGGAAGCACGTGTAAACACAGTAAATTCATGACCCAAGTAAATTCAATCCCTCTGTGCTCCCTTCCTGGACCCACGAGGACACCAGTGTGCATGCACAGGGAAGAGACCGGTCTCCCGAGGAGAGGCGCGCTCAGCATGTAACAGCGGCGGTGATGAAGCTTCATTATCTTCAGGTGTGCCTTATCACATGCCACCAATTCTCCTCTTCAGCGCCCCTCCTCTCCAATCACACCCACTCCAGTCGGGAACCTGGCGAAGGGTGGCGAGTTAAGGGACAGGGTGACGCTGATTACTAGGGAGAGGAAGTCGATCCGTCACATGTGTTGAGACAAAAGAATGGAAAGCAGTGTGAACCTCCTTGCCCTTGTTACACCTGAGGAGGACACCCATAAGCTCTGTGTTTTCTGCTTAGGAGCAAAGCACACGCATTCGGCTCTCGAGGGGGCAGGAGGAAAAAATATCTGCTCTGCATCAGGCACTGCTGCCGCCAAGGCAGCACTGCGACTTTGTTCGTGGGGGTCGCAGGTTGAACTGGCAGAGGAATTTGGGAAGGGGATGTCACTTTCCCAGTCTCCTCTTGCCAGTTCAGGCAATCTTCTTCATCTTCTGATCCGACAGAGAGCATCACTGACTCCACTCCTTCTGTCAGCCCTACGTACAGGGAGTTGCTTGATGTAATGGCCCCTACCCCTCTCCTGTGAGCCTTCTGTTTTTTTCTGGACCTTCACACTGAGGTGGCAAAGTCCTGGAAGAACACATACTCATATTATTCAAATGTGGAGAAGTGGGCTAGCCAAGATGTCTATCTCTCAGAGAGCGAGGTATCCCCATTGAGGACTTCGGTCTTGCCGTCGAAGTCGTGCCAGACCACCTCACTTGGCTTGTGGGCAAGGCGAATCCAGCAGCGGGTCAGGCTGGTGGTGCCCATGATTGTCTCCTGAGGTGGTCGCCAAACTGCGCCAGACCACAGATTTATCTCTCCTGGCCACCAAGCAGACATCCATGTGCGATAGTGGAAAGCTGTTTACTAACCGCCACAAGAGGAACAAGAAGAGTTGATCTACGCACCAACCCAAAGCAAGAGTTCAGATGGCACGCAAGAGCTTGCTAGTAGCCAATACGCTGAGTTTAGATTAATCTTTGTGACGCGCTCCATTAACTTCACGGAAAGGAGACCTGGACGGCAGAAAGCAGCATCCTGATTGTTTTCTTTATTTTACAAAAGCACAATCTCTTATCTGTTTGACCATAAATTGAGTATTTCAAGTTGTTTCCGTTGTTATAATGAGACAAAATCATTTGGCATTGTGTCGATGTGTGTGGTGACTCGTGGAAGTCTCACTCCAGTCCAGTGATGAAACGTGTGTCCTGGACACAGAAATCCTCAGGATCCGCTTCACTCGCTGTCTCCTCAAGGAAAGGTGAAGTAGACTCAGATGTACACGGCTCTTTTTCTCCGTCTCGCTCATCTTTCCAATCTCACCAATACTTTTGTGCATCCGCCATTGTCACTGCATGTTAATGAACTCTCACGCGCAAAAAAACCCTAATTATTCTGTTACTTGTACTTTTATAACACAATAGATGCTTTTCAGTTTTGTGACTGATTGTGACCAAATACATTTTGTATTTTTGATCAGCCCTACAAATAAAAAATAAATAAATAAACGCCGCTAGGTGGAACAAACTGTAATTTGCACTACTGTCTGTTCAAAATAAATGAAAAGAAACCTAGCATTGGTTATTTGTTGCTTTTTCCTGTTGTACCGAACTGTGACCCCAACCGTGACTTCTGTGTACAGTTACACCCCTTGATGCAATTCAAAATCTGTTTTTTTTCTCTCAAATAAATGTGTCATTAATTTACTTCCATAAAGCTGCATTTACTTTATTTGTATTGTAAATAGCAAAAGCATTTGTGTTCGCAATAAAGTAAGTCTTACAAGTTGGAACAACATGAGGGTGAATAAATGATGACGATTTTCATTATTGGGTGAGCTATTCCTTTAATGTATTTTTAATGCACTTTTTCCTTTTAAAAAGAAACACACTGGTTAAAGTTTCTACATTAACCACAGATGCTTGTCTTAAAAGGGGAAAGCAAACCTAAAACATGTCAACACCAGCAAGCCATCCATCTATAACCTCCAGACATTTTCTATTTTCCACCCTCAGGTGACCCTCAGCAGCACTTAGTAAATCACCTTTCCCAAAGAGAACAGCGTTGAGGTGTCCTGTCAGGCACTGGACTCTCAGACAGACACATTTCCTGTCCTTCTAAGCTGTCCAGAGAGCTGGATGTATCTGGTCCTGCTCTCAACGATGGTGGGAAATCCAGTAGAATCAGCCCAGCTAATACTACTACACTGTAAAAACTTATTATTATTATTTTTTTGCCATTATATAAATTCATTTAGAACTCCATTGTGTTTAATCAGTAATAATTTCCATTCATGTTATTTGCTATCAGAGCTGTTTTTAAGGGGAAATATAAGTACAGCTAAGGGACATGATATTCTCAGTAGTTGTTAAGCCATTGTTAATGTGTTCGGCTTCTGTTGTTAGGCGGTGTCTATGATTTTTTTATATATTAGGCTTTTAAGTTAAAAGAACCAATGCATTTGATAAAGTGCACATTGATTTGACTAGCCTAAAACAGGTGATTTTAGCTAAGAAGCTAAATGTATGATTCCATTGTTTTTACATTTTATATCTGATTTGATATTATTGAAACTGTAATCTTGAAAAATACTGGAAGTTAAAAAAATTGCAGATTCGTTTTTTTTTTCTGGGATTTAGATGTCTGTTGAATGAACTGATTTACTTTAAAGGGACCCCCAGTCCTTCCCCCTGTCATCTCTCTATCTCACCTCTGTCTCTGTGTTTGCAACTTCATTCTCTCCATTGTGAATGTAATTATATTCAGCTGATGAGGTCTGGCATCTGAGATACAGCAGGAGGAGAGAGAGAGATTTTTGACAGATGTCTCAGTGTGTGTTCTGTCTCATTTTGGTGGACTGTGAATCAAACACTCTTGGCTCTTGCCAGTAGCCGTCTCTCTGAGTTTAAACTCTCAATTTCAATCTGTGTGAATGAGAGCCGGGGTGGGAAAGTCAGGATCAGTCTATGCAGATCAACATCCTGAGACAAGCTTCGTTTCTCCTCAGCCGGTCTGGAGCCTGGAAGTTATTACCAATAATTACTGCTCCAGATGTTGGACACATCTGTCAATAAGTTCATTAGATGGCTTTGAGGAAATCCCTGCAGAATGATGGGCCAGTAAACACGTAATGAAGACATGTCTGTACATCCATTCATTCACCTGTCTGTCCATTCAAATATTAATCCATCCATCTATCCATTGATCTGTTCGAATTTCCATCTATCTATCTGTCCGTCCGTCCATTCAAACAACCATTCCCATCAACCCATCCGTCCATACTTGTCGTCCACTCATATTTAACTCCATTAATCTGTTCATTCATCCATTTATCCATCCATTCATCCATCCATCTGTTCATCCGTACATCCATCTATCAATCCAACAATCTGTTCATTCATCCATCCATCAATCCATCCATCCAAACATCCAATCAGAACAACTTCAATTTTCAAAAGTGTTTTTGGGCACTTAATGTAAGATGACATTATAATAAAGCCGTTTTAATTCTTGACAGGTGGGTTGGTCTTTTGTGATTAGAGAAATGGAGGATGAAATGTGAAAAGAAAGAGACCAGACCCAGGCAACCCAGATGAACATGTAATTGAAGGATTACTTTATCTGGTCCTTTGACTCCCACCCCCCAAAACCAAACAGACCAGTCAGAACCAGACCAAAGGTCACAACAGTCCCACCTGGTGAGCCACAGGCACTGGCGCTAACGCAAATACTAGTATAATCACTTTATCTGGCTTGCCCGTGTTTTCCTCCACATTGTAATTGGAGCAGAGTGTGTTTTGCTATCATGTGTCTCTTTCTGATTGGACGCCTGTGGTGAGGTCACTGCCGCTGATCCCTCTGTAAAAATGAACTTGGGAAGAGAGTGAGATGGGGAAACTGAGACTCATAGAGCTGTCCGTCACTGCTGTCTGAGTGCAGGAAATGAGGGAAAAAAGAAAAAAGGAGGAATTCATAACATGGGCATCATCCCCTCGTACGCTAATTGGCGGCACTACATGAAGGACATTTGAATCCAAATAAATAAAAAGTGTCCCCAAGGCCTTTCAAAGAGTGCTTAACCCACATATATTAACCTTAAAGAGTACTCATCCTCTCACTTTGCCTCCTAGGTTCCTTTTCTACAGCCGTGTTTTGGTCTGAGATTTGCGCTGAGATAATAATTTAGAAAGGAGATGTGTTTCCACTAAAAAACACAAAAGTAGCCTAGTATATCGGTTTCATTAAAATGTTTGTTTTTAGGTAGTTTGATAGTTTTTATGATCTGGAATAGAACAGTTTTATAAGGGTATTTGTAAGTTTGGGAAGTGATGTCATTGTTCCTGGAACTTTTCTGGTTAGTTGTCAAACTCATTTGAAACAACAGGAGACGTTTCATATAGCAGTAAAATTAAAAGATCACCGCAAATGAAATGCGGAAGAAAAAACAAAGATATCATGGCCACAAAATTTTGAATTCGCTCCCACAAGCTATTAATGCTTGCTCGATGCCTGGAGCTAATAAAAAATAGTTGCGCTGACAGTGTTACCAGGTTCATTAAGTGAAGAGTGAACATTTCTCGAGTTCACATGTTAATGAAATCTGATGTAATATTATAATGTGTATTTGGCTTGCTGTCCGGGGGGAGGGCTCCGAGCTCGGAATTCGGCCCGACCCCAGAGTACTCCCCCCTATAAATGTATAGATCATAGGTATCTATGAGCAGACCCAGCCGAATGTGAGGTGATGGGGTGGTGGCGGGATGCTGAGAAATTAGTCATGAGACAGGAGGTAAGGGAAGGCTTTATTTATACTGGCTTCTTCTTGTGCTGATTGGATGATTACCTGAACATGCTCCTCCCGAACTTTGTTACATAAAACTTCGTTTAAGTGAAAGCAGCCACTCACCTTGCTCTGGTATCCGCTGTTTTGGCATCCCCCACCTCCCCAACTCCACCAACATAATTTAGGCATCTTGCTACCATACTCATCATCCAAGCATTAGTAGTCCCACTGGGGGGTGTATCCAAGCTCGAGGTGAAGCTGCTTCCTCAAGCTCCTCCACTGCGGACAGCAAGCCAAATACGTTTAACCTTATTAGCGTAAAGATTATATGGGCAAAGGAACTCGTAAATTATAATGGGAGTGAATGAATAGTCCTACGCTTTTATCGGCTCTCTTGTGTAGATGCAGTGTGTGCAAGATAATGGTACACCGTTGGTTAAGTCACCTCAGGTAATTGTTTGATTTGTTGTCTTTGAGAAAAACTGATTCCCTATATAAAGATATGATAATGGTAGAAATGCCTCAGGACACAGAGCTGTTGTAGTTCCTTAGTTTTTGTTTACATCCTTCTAATGGCCAACAACACATCTGGGGCCTGTTTCAATAAGGAGGTTCAACCAACTCTGAGTTAAAACTTGAACTCTGAGTTGACTTACCCTGAGATGGGAAACTCTTGAGTTTTTGGTTTCAGAACATCTGAAATTAGTTAGTTCAATCAACTCTGAGTTGACTGACTCTGAGTTAAGCGTGTGCACCACAACTATAAAAAGCCATTATCAATGGAGCGCAGATATTATGAGTCACCATGGCAACAGCGCCAGACAAAAAGAGGTCTTCATATTTCTCACCAGCAGAACTGGATGTGCTTCTGCAAGCATATGGAGAGTACGAACATTATTTCATTTATAAGTTATAAGTTAACATTTTAATTACTGTTATACAGTGATGGGTGTAATTAATTACCAAGTAATCTAAATACTGTAATTTAATTAAAGGGATTACTCTTAATTATTCTGTAATTGTATTAGACTATAGAACAATTCTGTATTCATGGATTTCATCCGGTCCCTTTCCACAGGTGTATTAATCAAGCACAATGCAGTCTGCATTCATAATCTAGGTGCTTGATTTTATACACCTGTGGAAAGGGACCGGATGAAACCCATGAATAGGCTATTTAACATACATTTTTAAAAGTCATATTTTTAATGTAACCTTCTCCCTCTACACACTTTGGTCAATTCAAGAATAATTCATGCAATTGTATATTGTTTATTTGAAAGCATTAAAAGTGCAGTTTCTTGTCTCTCCTTGTATTGTTCAAGTGTTTAAGGTTGACATGGGATTTAGTATTTAGTAATAAGTAGACCAATAATTTCTAAAGATAGTCATTATTACATTAATCTAATTACACTGTTGAAGATGTCATTTGTAGTTAGTAATACAAGTAACTTACCCAACTGTTATAATATCAGATCGATGGGGATAAAGAGTTTCTGCTGCCACAGAGAGGCCTACAGAGGTAATGTTAACATTCTACACATCAAACAATCTACACATTCACATTTTTATGTGGAGTAGCCTATAGAATCTAAGTTTAAATCTAAGTATAAACGGGTATTCTTATATCTCCCCCCGCCCCCAGAGTGTGGAAGAACAGCAGGAGGACGGTCCATCAACTTCTGGTGCACAGATGAACACAGTTCAGTGATTTTCAGTAAATGCCACAGTTTAATTCTGTAGAATTTGTTTAGAACTACATTATGGAACTCTAATCTACTACTGTATTTTCAGTTGCCAGTTAAGGAGTTATATAGACTTCATCTTATTAAAAAAAAAAAAAAAACTGCAGTAAAAATAGCAATATTTTATTTTTATTAATAAAAATGTACTGAAAGAATGAATGAGGTGTTTAAACACCACTTCCTCTTTAAAAAAGGGGAGGAGACCGAAAGAAACTCTGGGTTTACCGAAGAAAACCTGCTCCCGACCAGGTTAGGTTCACAGAGTAAGTTACCTCTCTTTCAGAAACAGGCTTGACTTACTCTGCTTTCTCAGGTTTAACATACCTCCCATTCCGAAACAGAAAAATCAGAGTTTCCCTCATTTCAGGGTTAACATACTCAGAGTTTTCACTTAACCTCCTTTCTGAAACAGGCCCCTGGTCGAACACTTGCGTACTGTTTAGACACGCAAGTTGAAATGTTTCAACACATCCGAAATGGATCTGAAAGAAAAAAAGAAATGAATCACGTCCAGTCTATGGTACATTGTTTGTGTAATGCTTACATCCACAGACGAGGAAGATGATTACAAAAGAACATAACATTTATTATGAACTCAGAATAAAAAGCCAAACGAAACAGTGTGCTAGTGCACAAACAACAACTGACAAATGAACAGGACAAAGGGAGGAACTTAAACACACCGTGATAATGAACTAAAACGACGAACAGCTGTGAAGAATGACGTTAGTGTCCATGGTGACAGATTGTGGCGGGAAACTAGAACAAAGGGATCACATGACATGAATGAAAACAAAACAAACTGAATGTGATTGTGACAGTTTGTAGTAAGCAGTGAAAAGGCAGCTTAACCACCAAAACTATTTAAAGCACCACTGCTAAAAAGAATAACTAGTCAATCTTACCAGCTGTTAGATGACTAAGCGACTAGTCAACCGTTGTGACCTAATTGAAACCCATGATTCATTTATTTAGACTAATGTTTGACAGGATTTTGGAAAAAAAATCACACATCTGCTTTGTCTTTTGTGGTAATTCAATCCTTTTTCCAATCTCTGAGTAGATGTATAAACACATTTTTTACCATCACAACACTAGTTTCAGTTGAAGTAGCTTACAGTACACACTTTGGATGTCTCCCTCATGATGCTTCCATTTTAGACCTGCATCCAAATTTTCTACTTCCCTAATATATAGAGGTAGTAGCCACTATCAGTAGGTGAAAAGAGCAGTATTCATAATATATTAGGTGAAAAGTATCTGAATGACCAGACAAGATTTTAAAGTGCGCATCCAAAGATGGACACTTAACTATCACATGAGGCCACAGGAGAGGAGTTGTGAATGGCAGTGAAGTGATGTACCTAGTGCCGTAAGTCACATGACAATAGGCGTTTCCATTACAGATTTGTGCGAAACTTTCGCGATTTTTTTCTAAATGTCGACAAAAAACTATTGCGAAATGACGCCGTTTCCATTAGCCGATGTTATGCGACTAAAACTAAATTTTTCCCTCTCAGGGCCGCTCGCGATAAGTAAAATCATTCCAAAAACCATGGCAACGGACGTTGGTAGGATTATGTATATCCCAGCCACTGCACTAGCCATTATTATTAATGGAAGGAGCTGTATGTGTGTTTTCCAAGCATTAATGGTAAGGAACGACCCTTATTATACCTGTGAGCGACACATATGAGGTGTTTCTGGGTGTTTCTCCCTCATATCTGCTTTGAGGTCTTGATTGTGGCATTTATTTGAGGTTTAGAATCCATTATTCCTGTAATTCTTTCGTCTTATATGAATTTAATAAAGAACTCTGTATCGTATTCTGTCCAAACACTCCGCGTCGTCTACGTCAGCTGACAGTTTTGCGAAATATTTCTTTTTCGAATTGCTTGAAAAACCTCCTCATGCGAGCGTAAAAACTTTTTTGCGATAAATGGGAGTTTTTGCGAAATTGACGTGTTTCCATTGGGCATATTTTCAATTCGCAATTTCAATTCGCGCAATTTGAAGGGTAATGGAAACGTGGCTAGGTACAATATGATGTCTGAATGTCATTCATGTACATACTATATAACATACTTTTGTAACGGATGCAAAATAAGTTTATCAAATGTAGTACATACTCAGACATGTATGCCATTTCAGACACTGCACTCTTCTAATGAGCTGATGAGTTGAATCAGGTGTGTTTGAAATGTGTACTGGTTTGCCTCCAGCAACATGGTTGGGAACCACAGATGTAAGCTGCAGAAAAAGTCAGTGAGCAAATCTTTTTGTGTGTGTGTGTGTGTGTGTGAACCAATTAACAACAACAACAACAACAACAACAAAAAAACTCAAAAGGGTCACTCGTATGAACCAAGTCCACTCATTTTCTTCACCAGAAACAGAACCCTTTCCTTTTCGGTCTTTGATGCTGTTTTCTATATCAACATATCTCCATAATTACGTATTTTCATTTGAATCTCTCTCTACATCTGTTTCAGCCTCTCTCTCTCTTCATTTCTTTCTGGCCTGTCTTTGACACTCATCCTCACCCCTTTGCTCAACCTAAACGAGCAGCTTTGTGGGGTAATTGGCGCCATTTGGTCACCTTGAAACTCCTGTTGTGTCACATTAAGGCTTAATATACAACTACTTCTCACCACCTCCTCTTTCCTTTCTATTTCACCTTTTTCTTTAAAGACACCCCCCACCATCCCACCCTGCTGGTCTGCTACTCTTCAGTCCCTCAGTTCAGCTGAGTCCTAACCAAAACCGTGTCTGACAAATTAAGAAGGTTTTCTCTGCTTCTCTGGCTTACATCACAGGACTATAAACATTATTTAAGAACCAAATCCCTCCAAACCCACTGCTGATTATCTCTGCTTTTTAAACTCATATATCAGACTTACATTTGGCCTCCAAAGACAAGAACTTTAAAACGTGACTTTTACCTTCAAAATGTGTGTCTAATTCAGAATATCCCTCTTAGACAAAAAGCACTCACACAGAAAATCTTTTCAAACCTCTCTGAAAACCTTTCTCTCATTCACATGTATGTTGACATCTTTGTATGTTGACAATTTGATATCTAAGATAAAATGCTACTTTATTGAACCCTGATCATAAAATTAGGCATCACAGAAGTCAGAATAATAGAGAGAGACATAGGAACCAACTGAGAACTGTAAATAAAATCGAATTGGTTAAAAAAAGGATAGATTATTAAGGTTAGTTTTCCTATTAACTGGTAGTATATGGTGCTAGCAACACAATGGTCACTGTTTCAATTCCCAGAGATTGTTAATTCTGATAAAACAGTGTAACTTGAATAGCTGAGGAAAGTACAGCTTAAATTCTTGTTGATTTTGATGGAGACATCTTGTATTAAATGTAATAAATGTAATTAATGCCAAATGTTATTGCATTATTGCAAATTAAACCCCAACAGGTTGATTGGGATGAATGGGTTTATTTTGTGATTATGACCAACTGACTGTCCTGTACATGATCCCACTTATTACTACTCACCAAGTAAATAATTAAGTAAACATAAAATATTGATCTGAGTTAAAAAAAATTATCTTGTGAGATGAAAGAGACCTAGAGACCTCACTTTTGGAAATATGAAAAGTAATCTTAGAAAAAGAATTAAAGGAGAAATATGACTTCGGGTCAGCAAAACTTTTGCTTTGGATGGATTTCAATATCAACATGAAGTTTGAGTCATAGTGTGTCCAAAGATCAGATATATCAAAGCTCTTTTCAATAATAATACATTTCTTTATTCTCCATTCTGTTCTTTATAAAATGTGTCAATTACAACCACCAAGCACCATTATTAAAACACACTTACTAGGCCATAAGTTAAACCTGTCTTGAGGTTTTATCATGGTCATCTGCACCTAATCTCATGGCAAACGTGATGTTGCTCATAGTTATTTAAGTCGAGAATCAGTACTTGAACTTTAAATGTGTGAGCTACATATGACTGTTTTGCTGCATCCCAGATAGCAAAAAATATCGGCACGGCTTCTTTTTGCCGCCGGCCCCAAGCTGTCGGCTATAGGTGCGGCCCGCTGGCGGCGATGAAACGTTTGCCGCCGAATACGTCACTCCCAAATTTTGCGAGATGCCGCCGGCGAACAGCCGCCGGGCCGCCGACTTCATTCTCTCTGGCGGTTGCCGCCGTCTAAATGAACCGCGGCCGGCTGGCGGCAAGCCGCTTTGAAATCGACCAGCCATGAGTGAAACTGACAGCATCTTAACTACTTTTCACATTTAAAGCGATTATAATTATTATGTGAATTATATACATTTTTGTTGTTGCTCCAAAGCCATTAGGGGTTATAACAGATTTGACTCTGATTCCATGATAAGGTTTAGGAAATTACATTTAAATTACTTTGAAACTCTGAAGCGATAATATGTAAAATATATAGAATTATTTTATTCACTTAAGGTGACAATTCTTTACATTTCTTTGATTTATGCACAATTTGAGATGCACCAATAGACCAAACAGAATTCCTTTTGTAAAACTTACTTGGCAATAAATATCTTTCTGATTCTGATTAGTTTTTAAAATAAATATTTCATTCATGGTATGAACAATTTAGCAGAATAAATGGATGAAGTTAGATTTTTCACCAATGCTTGAAATCAGTGAACAGTGAAAGACATCTGCAACTTGGCCAAAATCTTGGGTTTGCTTTATATTTTTTTATTAATTTGCAACCATGGTAATGTCTATGAGAAACTTGAAAATCCCTGTTTTGACCTGAAGGATAAAGTGAAATATTTATAAATATTTTGTCTCTCTGTCACTCCAGGAAATTGTGGTTATGTCTTTCATTGTTTTACAAGCTCAATTTTTTTTTTATTTTACCTTTTACATGTATAAGGGATTACTTTGCAGTCTGCAATTGCGAGTTTTGCGACCTGTACAAATGTTTAAGAAAGTGTTAAAGCACAAACAGAGAAGTACCTCCACCGGTCGAGAGGGGCAGCACCTAAAAAACTGAAGCAGATTTACTCGTCTCGTCACACGGTTTCAGTATTTGGAGAGAGGGAAGATACAATCTTTTAAGTAAGTACATTTTTCCTTTTTGTGTAACGCAATATTACTATGTTCATTTTTGACATTGTTTTAAGTTCTTCTTCTTAAAATCTGTTCTTGCCTAACTAGTCAAGCTAAAGTAAGTTAGCCTTGTTTGCAAAGTTTCCGCCATGTTTCTGACATAGCTAGGCTAACGTTACTTAGTTTCTTCCTGGCGTTGAGTTTTTTTCTTCTTCTAAGTATGTTTAACTGTTATGTATGTTTATACAAGTGTGAGTACATGTGGTTTAAGATAGTATTGGTCAGTCGAATTAACTAACGTTACAGTTCCTGAACTACGGACAATTATTCTGCCGCCTACGTGGGAATGGTAACGTTAGCTAAATCTTCACGACAAGAAAGACTGATCAGTATAACTTGTGTTGTTTTCTAACTAAACATGATTATGCTGCTAGTCTAGATTACAGTGTTCGCTACCACATGCTGTTTCACCTTTTTTACACACTGAGTTCAAGCATGTTCTAACGTTACATGTTAAATGTATCTAGCTACAGTAGGTAGCCAAACTTTACATCTAGAAAGACTAGTTTAACTTTTGGTGTTTTCTTACAAAAATAACGATGTAGGTTGTTTATATGATTTTGTTTGTCTGAATATGGTTTTCTGTTGATCCACTTGTGAAAATTACTGCTTTTTCGAAGGGGTGAGCATTTTAATGTTGTTGATTTTGCCTGAAATTTTTTTTATCAAAAAGTATACTTTATGCTAATGTGTCTTCTATTTTAGATGCTTCACATTGTTCAGTTTATCAACAAGGAGGATCTGCCATTTGCAGTGGTTCCGCAAGAGTGGCTCAGCGAAGGGCATGTGCCATTGGCCCCCATTTAACCTCCACAAAAAAGACAAAGGAACAATTTAGCCATCCGCTGCACACCTCCACACAGCACCTGGGAGAAACATCATTTTAAGTTCATGAAGGGAGCAGGTAAATGGGTCTGACTTGTACATTTGATTTTCCTTTATTTCATCTGTGTAATTTATTTGTCTGTTTATTGTGGATAACGGAATCTTTCATTCATTATTATTATTATTATCATCAAATTTCTGTTTCCTCTTTCTTAGAACCAGGTTTCTCCCCAGTAATCCAGAATCCGCCAAGAGTTTGAGTACAAGTAAGTGATGTTATTTGTGAAGTTTTTTTGTCTTGGAAACTATTGCTTCTATTTAAAGTTGGCATGAACTGGAAGTTACAAACGACTTTTCTCCAGTGTTGTGACGTATTTCCAAGTGAAAGGGAATATTGAATAGAGGAGCAGGGTTTTACTCTAGCGCTCCTCCTCTCCATCTCTGCTTATAGCAGACTAATGGTTTGAGGGGAGTTGCTACGCCCTCACGCCATTGCACATGACCGGAAGAGAAGTCGTTTCGAGGGGGGAGGGAAGGGTAACGTATTTGATTAAAGATTATAAGGGTACATGAATAAATAAAAAAAAAATGAAGTGCAGAGATGAATCATTTACATAAACACTACAATATTACATATAAAAATACAAATTGTAAAATTTGATTTCATGCTGACTTTAAGATGATGAATCCTTTAATCATAATCTGTTTTTCACTAGGACACTTGATGGGATTCGCTGCAGCAGATTCTGGATGAAAGGTGTTGAGGTGTGTTGTACATTCCATTAGCTTTGCAAAGTTCAATTATTGTTTCATTACTGAATATGCAATACTCTAGCCTGACTACGTCAGACTTCGTACTTCCGCTCAATTTCATTTCGCTTCTGTACTCAGTCTGAGACAGCGTCATAGCTTTCCGTTTTCCTCCGGCCTGAAAACAGCCGGCCAATCAACGAACAGAGGGCGGGCTGAGAGCCGTGACGTAGACGCTGATTGTACTGTGGATGCGTAGATTTACTTAAGAAATCTGCAAAAGTCATTCACAGCCATGTTCACTCCGGTATTTCGCTCGATGGTTTTGTTTTCGCATCATACATGTGTTTACAGTGGAAGTTAGATGCGGCTGAGCATGCGCATAACACACGCCATAACCAAACGTTATGTGATTGGCTTACGGGTAACAAATGATTTTAAACTTCAGACAACCCCCCCCCCCCCCCCGCAAGAAAGAAAACACTTTTCAATTATGCCATGCCAGACTCTGTCTACGAAGCAAAGCGAAGTAGCAGAGTTTGGTATTACCAGGCTAGCAATACTCTGCATTGAAATGAAAGCTGTTATGTTTGCTCCCCCAGCTCATCAAGTACTAAGCTTTACACCCCCGGCAGCAAATTTACCCTGGCAGCATATGGGTGAAAACTCTGGAGGTATGTAATACGTTGCGCGTTACTAAGTGTTACATTTAAGTCCAATTCATTAAATGTATGCAATAACTTCAAACATATTTTTACATGTCAATGATTATCAATAGGAGGGAGAAAGTCATTGCTCTATTGTTGGCCCTTGTACTCCAATGGCATCTCGTGTCAAGCATGAAGTTTTCAGCTGTGAAGGTATATTCTAGCTTTATGTCTTAATGTCCAGTGTTTTAACAGTATTGCAAATAGTGCCTTTAGTTGTTTGTTTTATTTTATTTTTTAAATGTAGAACCAAGCCCTGAGGGAAAGCAATGCACGAGCAGGTGAGAACTTGCACTGTTTCTTAAATTGTACTTTTTTGTGTGTGATGTAAGTCCAAAATTACCATATGCCTTTCATTTTGTAGCTTCGGATGACAGCGGCTTACTTCAAGAGCAGGTGAAGCAAGTTCAACAAACAATGTTGAAGACGTTTGCTTGCACTGGGCAATCAGGTACAACTTGCAAACAGCACCTGTGGTTTTTGGTTTAATTCCCACTGGGGCTACCTGTACATGTAGTAGACCTAGATATAAATGTCATAGTTTAGTAGTTGAGGGACCAGGACTGACTATTTTATTCTGGGAAACCCTGTAGGTGCAGATCAGACCCTTATGCTGTGACGTCTTGCAGAGTTTGGCGATGTTGTGTCTGTTGGAGTTATCCCTGTCAGGGGATCTGTTACTCCCCCTACACACCCAGGAAGATTTGCCGTGTCTTGACAACAGTTTGAAGCAGGATTAAAAAGCTCCAGGAACAATTTGTAAGTTTGCTGATTATAACGCCATAGAGTAATCTAAAAAGTAAAATTTAAGATTGTGTACTGCATATATTACAGTCTGAATCCTTAGCCTTTCACATTTTTTATTTATTTATGAGAAGCTTCAGAGAAATGTAATTTGTAACACTTTTTTGGATTTTCAGCTCGGTGTAGGGGATAAAGCATGTTTTAGAGACATGTTCCTTTAGACCATTGTTCAAAGTAAGTTGGATATTTTTTAAATTATATTTATGTAGATGTGTATGGCTTCATGCAATTCAAATGAAATGACAGATCTGTATTTTCTAAATTAGCCATCCGGAAGAACCTGGCAACCCAGGATGCCACTGATGAAGCGGTCTAGGTTAATGTTTCGCGTTACCTGAAAGGAGCATCTGACCGTGAAGGCAGAAAAAGGCACCGCACAGCTGAGAGGGACCCACAGCCGACCACTTAGGCTGACTACTGACACCCCAGAATCACTGACAACTGGAATCCTTTCTTTATCTTGCAGTCAGTAACATCAAGACCCCTAAAGAAGTCAGAAGTGTCACACTATACTCACTAACTGTGGAAATTACTTTCTTTTTTTTCTTTTTTCAAATAATGCTTGTAAGTCCTTGTGCCACAGGTCAGCATTGAAGCTATAATGGTCTATTCTACTCCAGAGCTTTACTATAAATTACTACCACTTAACCTATTGTTAGAAATGGCTTGTAAATGTGATGTCATACTTTGATTTATTTGGTATCCTGCACATTATTTCGTATCAAGTATTCTCTTTACTTGTCATAATGTTTACAGGTAATTTTTTTCACCCTAGAGCTGTCCTCTTTATATGAACAATTATTGTAAGAGTTGTAATTTGCTTGTAAGGCTGTTTTTTGTTTGTTTGTTTTTTTTTTACCAAAATTTAATAAGAAACCTGCATGTTAGTATATTGATTTATTTATTTTTCTGTTATGTTTCAGTGATCTGACACATCTTGTTTAAATGACAGTTAATGTACTTTGAAATGTGGAATAAAAATGCCAAATGGATATTTGTCTGGTTGGAGCAATCATTATTCTTGATAAACTGCATGCTATAAATATTAAATATTATATATATATATAGCCAGAATAAGCGGCGGCAGATCGCTCGAAAATAGCGCTTGCCTCCAGCGGGCCGCGGAAGGGCCGCCTTAAATAAAACGGCGGCGGGACGGCGGTTGGCCCGCGGGCCGGCCGCGGAACGAAGGCGGTAGGAAGGCGGCTGCCGCTTTTAAAAAGCGGCTGCCGCCGGCGGTGCGCCGTCCAACGTGTTTGCGATGTCGCCATTCTGCCGCTTCTACTGCCGCCGGAGCGCCGACGGTGGGCCGCCGACTCATTGCTATCTGGGATGTTGATATGCGATATTGAAATTATTATTTTTTATTGGATGGTTGTTTTCATTTAAAACTAGAACGACACAGCCTATTGTTTTAGCAAAATTATAATATATTCGTTGAGTAGGTGAACTTATGCAACCATTTTAGGTGCTCAAAATGATTATAGTTACTGTAGAGTTTAAAGCCCATGTTGCAGTTTTTTTTTTAGTTTTTTTATTAATATAACCTTGTATGAAAATACCATATGAAAAGTAAATGCAGGATTAAAAATTGTTTTGCAAGACATAAGGGCACAAATTTAATAGAAAACGTGACCGTTTCCTTGACCGTGTTGAAAAAGCGCTTTTTTTCACCATCGCTTCATATGACGCCACATGAGGTAGTCGTTTGGCTCTGCGTTCGCGCTCAGTGCAGAGATAGGTTGGTATTCAGTTGGAGCGGTCATGATTCAGTGTGTTTTCTGTGCTTATTGTATTTCAATTAATCATCGTCGTGGTAAATGATTGTGAATTATGGCCTGTCAGGACATCGAGTCCACAGGTTTCCGAATAAGAAAAAGGACGGTGCAATCTTCCGTGCCAGTGTGCGTTTTGTGCAGGGTAAGAGACGGGACTTCACTTCTGCTTCTGCTTTGAAAAACGCGGTAGTGTGTAGCGTTCACTATAGACCGAATGATTATAATCCCGGCGATATGTGCACACTGTCCCAGCTCCTTCATCGGGTCGCCCGGTGACGGTCCGCCGTCAGCATGTGGTTCGGCCGCCAGCGGGAAACATGACGCTCACGGATCCGTCAGAGATCACTTATTGTACATCTGTTTTACAAAATGTGCCTGTCTTAATTTAATTCATTAACATATCCTACATAAACTTGTAATGTAATGCATTTATGTGTTTGTTATTAGTCTGCAGCCGACACTATTATTATTATTATTATAAATATAATATATTATGTTCTATAATTCATTTTCAATCTGTACAAACCGACTTTAATGTTTGTGTTGGCTGTTTCTACATATAAAGTTTTTATACAGTAAGACAGTTGTGATTGTGATCATTTTTTTATTCATCGTCACCAAATGGGTCAATTCAAAGCCTTTATAAAGTCCCTCTTCCTCTGGAAACTGTCTCCTAATGGCTGACACACACAGCACATGCAGGTAAGGGTCTAAATACTAGCTTTGCTATTGCCTGATACATGATGATAATAATCTGTACAGTATTGTGATCTTAGCATAGTGTTATACATATCGTCGGCTAACGTGAATACATCTATAAGCTAACACTGTTCTCTCGCCCTGTTCTCCTCACACCACAACTCACCGTTGTTCTGTCTAATCCTGGCCTGTCCTGCTCACTTGGCTTCATATGAGGCTCATAATTATATGATATCATCATATATATCAATTATAAATGAATTATATATATATCATATGAGTAAACATTTAGGCTACAATTCCCTTTCCGAGCTGTCATTGCGATCCATTGCTTTCCTATTCGCTAGTTGATTTACTTTGACCGCTCTACCTCATGTTACGTCACTTCAGGTTCGGCGGTTTAAGCGATTTTCAAATGCGGAAGTAAAAATTTCTCACAAAAACGACTCCAGAAGCCTAAATAGCGTTTTATAAGTATATGTTTATATTTAAATCTAGTTCCTACATTATTTTTCTATACATTGGCTTACTGGGTACTCTAACCTGCAACATGGGCTTTAAAGTATGAGTCGAGTGATGCTGGCCTGTTTTGAATTTAGCATGGACCTTCACGCAGCTGCTCAGGGCACCTGGCTCATGTAAAGTTAAATTGAAACAAACAGGCTTATCATATGGTGGCTCTGACTTCAAAACCGCAACCTGGTAATAAGCCTAAATGCTAACTCGCAAATAGCTAATTACCAACCAATCAACTGTCAGGGTTAAGCTCAGGGTTAAGGTCTGAGGTTTGAAGAGAAACCTACTGAACGTACAGACTGGAATATCATTTGACATTAAGAGCATGGAGGTTTTTTTATGGAGTTGGGGGGAAAAGCGCTCCTGGACAGAAAGTAGCTGTAGGAACACATATAAGTGGAGCGTGAGGAAGGAAAATAGACTTTTACTTTTCCCAAAAGTAAAGGTGAGTGTTAGCCTGAACAAAATTCATCACCATGATGTTGTAAGTGGGTGCTAAGGTGTAAGCTGTAGATGCCAGGGTGTTTCATGGTGTTGTGAGGTATTTTTAGAATGCTATGTAGTTGCTAGGGAGTTTTGGATGGTTGCTTGGGATTTGCTAGTTGGGATGCTAGGTTGTTCTTAAGATGTGTCCCAAATGATGCACTATACGTAAACAAAAAGGTACGAGAGGCTGTGCTGGATCGTGAATAAGTCACGGCTGAATTGCTTTGTTAGGCATGAGTCCCTGCAACCCCTTCAGCCGTGACTTATTCACGATACAGCACTAGAGTACCTTATTGCTTTTATAAAATGGTTGCCACACAATACAAATATTAAAGCCGAAAAATATGTATCTAAGCAACTTTCATGAAGTAAAATCACTAAAAGCCTTCCTTCCGCTGGAAAAAATAGTCCCTGACCATAAACAGCAACAGAAGGTACATACATTATTTCACCATTAAATGGTGGCAACAACTGTCTTTATGAGTGAGCCCATCAGTAGTGAAGACTTTTACATTCAAAGGAGGTACACTCGCTTACTCGACCTCTCACAATACTCTACTCTTGTAATAAGGATCGACTGGAGGCAAGTTGAGAGATGAGAACCCATGTGCAGTTTATTATAACTAAAACAAAACATGAAACAAAAACATGGCGTGGCATGAAAACAAAAACCAAAACATGAACATGAACTTTGCACAACAGCAGACTACAGGAAACAATACTTGACGAAGACACATGGCAAACATGAGGGCTTAAATACACAGACTAATGACAAAACAAGGGACACCTGTGAACAATGATCAGACAATTAACCAATGACAAGACATGGCAGGATCACATGACAAACAGGGAATCACATGACAGACATGGAAACAAGACATGACACAGAAACATGACAAGAACAAACCCAAAACGTGACAACTCTATAAGCTTCAATGAACAACATCAATGAGAATATAATATAGCCTATGTTTACGTTGCTAAGATGGTTGCTAGGGGTGTTGTTTAGTGATACATAAGCCCCTTTCACACAGCGCTTTGAACCCGGGAAATTGCCGGCAAATTGCCAGAGCGCCTTCTGTGTGAACGCAAACTCGACCCGGGATTTATGCCGGGATCGATGCCGGGTTGGTGACCTAGTAACATTGCCGTGTTCAGTCCCGGAACGCGCTCTGTGTGAACAAAAGCCGTAATAATGCCGTGTCGTAGTGATGACGCTGAAGCCGGGCTCGTTCGCAAGCTGTGAAACGGTACGTAAAGCGCAAGTTTATGATCGAATCAGAGAAAAAAATGCACAAGCGTGGTTGTGTGTGAACGCACTCTCTGATTCCGGAAAATCACTGGCAGTGTGAATGAACCAAAATCAAACGAACCCGGGTCAAATCCCGGGTCACTTTATCCATGTATTTTCCGGAATCTCTGTGTGAAAGGGGCTATAGAATCGTTGGGAGAAGTGGTCATAGCCTTGTTTTATAGTGAATAAAACACAGCTATTGACCAATCAGAATCAAGGATTGGAACTAACTGTTTTATAAAATGCACTTGTACATATGTACTCAACCATGTAGTGTATGAACTTCATAAGGTTATTTTATCATTCAGCATCGGATTGAGCATCGGAGCGACGTAACTGACGCTGGTAGGTCACATGAAAATGACAACATGGCGAATGTAGTACGACCAGAATACATTCAAAATACACACATTCATACTATAATATACTTTTTTAGCGGTCATGGTGTTATTACTTTTCAAAATAAGTACCTACTCATGAGAGTTTACGATTTCGGACGCACCCCAGGTCTAAAGAGTCCACCCCAAGTTTCTATGCTATTCTGAACTTTAGATATGACTCCTTTGATTAGATTTGTCCACCTGTTTTATTGTACACCAGGTTCTGTCGATCCCAGTGCATAGAAAAATAATTGCTTAAAATAATTGCTTTAATACACTAAAAACTGTATGGTTTTTGATATCATTCATGTCTTTGCTACAAAAGGTGCATTCACAAAAGTTCAAACCTCACTAAATACAGTATTAGTAATAGTGATGCTTGCCTGAACAAATGGAAGTAACAAGGAAATATGAAGGAAAATGAATGAGCGAGAGAACAAATCCAGAGGTCTTCCCTCTAGTAAATGCAATCGAGGCCTTATTGAGAAATATGGCTTTGATAAAAGTGAGGCAGATAAAGATTCATCCATCTCCCTAGTGGATAAGACAGGACTGCCTCGGATAGCTGGCCATGATGCTGCGATAGAAGCACTCTTTTTGAGGCAAACCATGTCTAAACTATGGTCCTGTTTTCAAATGGATTTCATACTGTATGCCACAGTAGCCATCAGGATAGGATACTACTACAGACATGATGTACTAGCTTTGCTCACCAAGGCCATTGCCTCTCTCCTCAATCTAGCCATCTATCCTTCCCACAATCCATCTTTATCTGTCCATCCATCCATTTATCTGCTCAAACGAGAGCACAGTCTCAGGGTTCCTGCTGGTGGATCCTTGAGTTTGATTTATAACTGCTCAGCTGCTGAGATGTTCTCAGAAAGCAGTACTCCATCTTGTCGCTGTCTTTCTTCATCTTTCTTCCCATCTGGTAGGTGTTTAAATGGATCTGACTGGATATAAACAGACATGAGTAACTAGCCAACCTACACAAACGTAATATCTTATTAGTTCAAAGTAAAAAAAAAATCTAAATTTTACCTATTTACTTTCTTAATGCATGATAAGAAAATGCAAGGAAACTTCTTTCTTACTTTTTTGAATTGCAAAATGACTTTCCGCTTAGATAATGATGTTTTATAATTGAAATGACAATGTCATGCGCATGTGTATTACATGTTTAGTCTATAGGTGCAAAGAATTTATTTAAAAAGTGAAATCGCCAACTACTGGCCTGGCATGAACAATACAGCGTTTTTAATCATTTTCGTGGATCCATGTGAACGGGATCGTTTTGACAACATTGTCATCTGTACATGAAAAACTTGAAGGAAAAACTTTTAATATATCATTGTCATGTAAACGTACCCTAAACCCTTAGTTCTGTCAGTTCATGGTTCTGTGTCGTTTACATTAACGTGATTGTGTGTTATATCTCTTGAGATTTCCTGTGCCAGTTGGATTGATTGATAAAAGACGTATTTCCTTTTGTGTCGTATTTCTGCCAGAAAGACTCGGGAGGCAGAATGACGTAACAAAGCATAAATTGATTAACAGCCCAGCAAGTATTGGGTTATAAAGTCCTTTGGCGTACGCCCCGTCCGTAGCTCGCAATCTGAGGATACGGAATCTGAAAATTAGAAGATAAGGTAATAAATGACATAACAATTGAGTCTTCCTTCCAGAACTTACGCTAAAGCTTTCATTTCCTGAGCTGTGCAATTATTGCTGCAAACCATTTGCTTACAACATCATAGAAATAACGTGACATAATGCGCCTCCTTAAGCGTATATATGGTCATTCTGTAAACTTACGATTGCGAGCAAAATCCTTATTTCTGTGGATGAGCAATGTTGCCAATCACAAACATATCTCTTGATGTCTTGAACGCAATGACCAATCAGAGGTGTTTAAGTTAGCACTGAACAAAAACTCTGCCGTTTTGAGCGGTGAGTGGATTCTGAGATCTGCACGCTTGCAAATATCCCCTCATTATAACAAACAATTATGTAAATAAGAGATTCTTTGCGATGAATTAAGATGAGTGAGCTTTTTAGTGATTATAAAGGGGAGTGCCTTTTGAATGCTTTCTGTCATGCCAAATCCCACAGACGAAATCTGTTAAAATTAACAGTGGTTTGTGAACGTACACGCTGTATTAACAAATATTTTCTCAGCAGTGTTTAGATTGGGATGTGTAGGTTGTTTGTTCGCAAGTAACTTAAAACTATTTCATGGAAATCTATTTAAATGTGTTTTTAAATGACAATCGCATATCCTTACTTACCCTTAGATCTCCTTTTTTAATGTTTGGTTATTGTACATATTAAAAACAAGTGAAAAAAGTGTCATTAATATGACCAGATGATTTTATTCACAGACCTTTTCAAAAGGTGACTCCAATGCTGTACTAGACCTTTATGCTTAATGTCTGTATCTTATACTGCAGCTGTTTTGGCATAATGTTGGCTATTGTACAGTATTTTTTATTAAAACTCAAGATTACACTTTAGCTGCCTAGCTGCTTAGATAAAGGTCATAAACACAATGTGTCTCATTCATGAAACAAACAAAACAAATATCTGTGTAAATCGATTCTAATGTAATTTGTTGCATTCAGTTGAATGAAGAAGTTTACCCAATGTTTGATTTGCGCACAGATTCGTTCTGCTCATGTTTCATGAACGAAGACTAATATACGCTTTGTTGTTGTTGAGTTGCTTTGGTAAGAAAGTGCCAAGATCATAATACAAATGCAGATGTGTGTGAGTTTTATTGCCATCGCTTCAGTCTCTGACACCCAAACCCAGCCAACAAAAACTCAGTCTAAATATTTGGAAAGCAAAATGCAGTTGTTATTAATGAGTGTGGAGAATACTAAAGCATCATTCTGTATACAGTAAATCAGCACCTGCCTAAACATGGCTTCAGCCAGCTATGTGTGGGATTGTGGGTAATAATGTCGGTTTGTGCGGGTATAATGCTGTATTTGGTTCTGTGTGTGAGTGAAATGCAAAAATGTGTGAAAACTTCAACATTTCAATACATTTCAGGCTTGGACCACATGGTCCTAATTATTACCACATTTCTACATTGTTACTCTGCATGCATGTTCACTGTATGTGTGTGTGAAATAGTTTGTTTATAACTTTCATTAGTTAATTTCAGATGGCTGTCTGAGTGTGAAATGTTATACTCATGTGTATGTGTGTGTGTGTGTGTGCGCGTCTGCTCAGGATATTTGTCCCTTCGGCCACACGTGTTCATTTCATAATGGGACCATTGAGCCCTTCCATCTCACCTCACACTTTCCTCTGACACCTGCAAACCCTGCAAATTGGCAGGCGGGACGGATTTAATAAACTGCAGCAGAAGGACAGTGTAAATCACTCCCTCACGGCACTAATACCACCACATTACGCCCCCAGAGCGCAGAGGGCAGCCCTCTTCCCCTCACGTCCATGACTCATATAATCACTTCACCAGAGACCTAAACGTTTGCTACCAATGCTGTAGCACTGGGAAACTTTAAACACAAACACATACAGTGGTCCCATTAAGAATCTGGCCAGATAGGCATTAGTGCATCAGATAAAAAAATATACAACCAAGTAGGATATTTTTAGGTGTTAATGTATTCAAAGCTGATTGTGATGTGCAAAGTTATTGCTCAAAATTCTAAACAGGGTTATTATTGTTAACCCTAAAATACATGAATGTTATCACATATTTGGGTCTTTAGCGATCAGGATCTATATCTAACACTGATGGATCTCTAACTGCCACAATGTTATAAAACTCTTCTGAAATTCTAATAACAATTACAAAAGTATAAAATAAAGCATATTTCGATACCTTTTTGGAATTTGGAAGGGTTCAATTTGAGCCGGGGCCAGCACACCTATGGGCGCACAAATAGGCGCAAATGCAGTTGCTATTTAAACAACGTGGCGCAGGACGTTAAAAAGATAACTGCATCGGGCTGAAACCAGATGCTTCCCATCTCATTGCTTCTCCATGCACACCAACTCCGGCTGAGAACACTGCTCACTACACACACACACACTCATACAACTAGACCTAAACGTGAACGCCTAGTTGGTTAAAGGACTATGTTACTTGGATTATATGTGTGGATGTGTTTGCATTGTTGTTGCAGTTCTGATGCTCTATTCTGTTGTTGGGGAAACTGTTGTGTTCAAGTGTAACATTATATTGTGTCTACTATTTTGAAGTGTTGTGTAATGACGCAAAGTGTGTGAGAATGGAAGTGACGAGTAAACAAGATGAATGAAGTTCGCTACTCCTCTCTCGTCAGTGCAAGTTGCTTTCAGTTAAAACAGCTCAAACATTCATTTTAATCAGGGACTAGGCTTAAGTCCGTGAAACCAGTGTTGGAGGTGTCGGGGTTGGGCGAAGGGATGATTCAAGGCCAAGCAGGGCAGGGCAGGGCAGGGCAGGGCAGGGCAGGGCAGGGCAGGGCAGGGCAGGGCAGGGCAGGGCAAGACAAGGCAAGGCAAGGCAAGGCAAGGCAAGGCAAGGAAGGGCATGGCATGGCATGGCAGGGCATGGCAGGGCATGGCAGGGCATGGCAGGGCATGGCAGGGCATGGCATGGCATGGCATGGCAGGGCAGGGCAAGGCAAGGAAGGGCAAGGAAGGGCAGGACAGGGAAGGGCAGGACAGGACAGGGCAGGGCAGGGCAGGGCAGGGCAGGGCAAGGCAAGGCAAGGCAAGGAAGGGCAAGGAAGGGCAGGGCAAGGAAGGGCATGACAGAGCAAGGTATGGCAGGGCATGGCAGGGCATGGCAGGGCAAGGCAAGGAAGGGCATGGCATGGCAAGGCAAGGCAAGGCAAGGCAAGGCAAGGCAAGGCAGGGAAGGGCAGGGCAGGGCAGGGCAGGGCAAGGCAAGGAAGGGCATGGCAGGGCAAGGCAGGGCAGGGCAAGGCAAGGCAAGGAAGGGCATGGCAGGGCAAGGTATGGTAGGGCATGGCATGGCATGGCATGGCATGGCATGGCATGGCAAGGCAGGGCAAGGCAGGGCATGGCAGGGCAGGGCAGGGCAGGGCAGGTCAAGGCAAGGAAGGGCATGGCAGGGCATGGCAGGGCAACCCTAGTGGAAAAAAAAGGACTTTATTGTATTTGAAATTTATTCCCTTTCTCAATAGTAAATTGCAAATATACTAACAACAATTTTACTATCTTTAAATATAAAGTATATTAGCATTATGCTTTTACCTATTTTCACAATACAACTTTTAACACACTTTAAAATAATTGTACTTTAGTATATTTTCTAAAAAATATATTTTTGAAAAATATACTTGAAGTGAATTTTTTTTTTATTATTTTTTTATTTTTATTTTTTATTTGCACTTTATTAAAAATATATTGTAGGTATATGTTAACTGTGTGCTGGAAATGATAATTGTAACAATGCATTGAAAGTATACTATAGTATACAATATTTTTTGTCCAAAGTATATCTTTGTTTTATTTGTCTAATAATGTACATTTGTTATTTTAAAAAAAATATATGCAATTTGTAGTATTTGGAATAAGCCAAAGGTATTAATGAGCCTATAATTTTTACTCAAATACTGTATATCACTCCACGATAGCCTTGTGGGCAAGTGCGCCGACATGTGCTTCGGGATACCCGAGTTTGAGTCCCAGCTTGTGGACCTTTCATGATCCCGTCCCTTCTCTCTCTCTCTTCCACCTCACTTCCTGTCTAGCTACTCTCCTATCCAAATAAACGGCAAAAAGATTTATTTAAAAAAAATATATATATATATTAAAAAAATATATATATAAAAAAAAATATATATATATATATATATATATAAATAAATACACTTATGGTATATTGCTTGTATGTTTTAAAGACACTCATAATTAATTTGCAATGTACTTGTAACACAAATAAAGTACACTTTAATATAACTAATCAAGCATATAATTAGTCCCTACACAGGCATATACTTAAAGTATACTTGAAGTTGGTCCAATTTAGTACACAAAAGTACACTAAATACACTTAAAGTTATGCTTTACAGTTTAATTACAACTAAAATATACTTAGTACAAAATTAGTTGTTTCAAAATAGCACACTTAACTAATCATTAACACACTTGAAGTATACTGATAATTAGTCTGGCTGCAAGTATACTTAGCATATTTTATTTTTTTCACCAGGGAAGGCAAGGCAAGGCAAGGCAAGGCAAGGCAAGGCAGGGCTAGACACGATGGGTATAAATACAACGACAAACTAGCACACAACTGAAAACACAAGGAGAATAACAATGCAAACAAAGCAGGTAACAGGGAAAGACAGATGGGGCAAATCCATAATCAGATAACAAGAAGGACGGAGAGCACATGGCACAAAGAAACAAACATGACAAGCCATGTACTCACACCAAAAAACAGAACTGAAACCAAACTAGACTGAAGTGCGTCTGAAACACAATGCTCAACACACAAAACAACTCACATGAACAGAAGAGCGTATGCCACGAGCGAACCGTACACTCACAATGACGAGACAGTAGGAGTGTCAGGCCTCTATCATCAAACAAGAATTGACCAAAGCCAGACCGAAGTGACAGAACCATGAAAAGAAGTCACTGTGACTGTAAATGCTTACAGAGAGCTAACAGGGATAGTTCATTCAAAAATTAAAGTTCTGTCATCATGTAATTCAAAACCTGTATGACTTTCCTTCTTCCATGGAACATAAATGAAGATATGATTTTCAGATACAGCTACATAGGTCAGTGAAAATATGTCTTTAGCAAATATATGTAAATCAGAGTTCTGGTGTGTTCATCTGGTGTTAAATCTGTCAAACGTGCAGCTAAATACACGTGTATATTTGTAGTTAAAGGTCAGCCTACATAAACATAGTAACTTATATAATGATGTACATTTGTGCTGAACTAGCAGCTGCTGGGCTCCAGAGCACCGGACAGAACCGCACAAAGACCTCACTGTGATTCACACACGACCTGCACCGCACTTTATATAAGCTTATACTCTCATAGAAAGAGCAGAAAGGAGAGCCAGCGCAGCTCCATGCTGTACAATATTGATTTTTAAAGGTACAGTTTGTGGTCAGTAAGATGTTTTTATGGTTTTGAAAGAAGTCTCTTATGCTCATCTTTAATATTTAAAGATCTCCCAGTATTGACAAAACATATTAAAGCATTATAAATTGATAAAATAGAATAGTATTCAACTTGGCACACTGATGGGAAAAAAATAATGGCATCAGGGCATCAATAATGAATATAATATAATACTTGCTTATATTTATTTGCTAATACAGCAGGGGGAGATTGAAAACAGGGTGTTTTCATAAATAAAAGGCATCATTATGATGAAAGAAAGAGGTAAAAGGTATTTTTGATTATGTGTTTTAAATGTCTGTATTAACCCCATAGTAAAAGTTGGCATCAGCTATTCATTGGTAAAGTTTCATATGTATATGAAGGACATAAATGGGGCATCCATTTTGCAGAATGACCTGTTTCTTTTTGTACCTGTGAGAACAAAGTCTCTCTCAGGTTTCAGTTTGTTTATTTATACACTGCTTTTTTTGAGTGGCCCCGTGTCAGAGGGGTCATGAGTGTGTGGTGTTCTTGATTTCTTAAATACTGTAGACCCTGTGTGTGTTTCTTTGAACCATGTGCTAGTGATTTCAGTCTGTATTCAACACTTGGAGAGGATCAAATGTTTAGCCTGTCTGGTTCCAGGGACCACTCGTGTCAAACAGAGCGCTGTGAGATGATTGGTTGTGATATAAATCTATGTTGATGAAAAGGAGGAATGCTGGACTCTGGTTGGCTGATCAGCATCCTGTGGTCTCACCGAAACGCCTGCTTCGTTTTCATCAGACTCGGAGGAGGTTATCCAGCGAACAGTCCCACAAGGGTCGATGCTCGGCCCCTTCTCATTTCATAATTGGATCTGGACCATCTGTAAAATCTTATTTCGAAACTTTTCTTGGGTGTGAAGTTTATGCAGGACATGTGCCTGCCGAGAGAGGTGTGGGGCTGTCCGGTTTCCGATTGTCCAGAGCAGGTGCAGAAGTCTGTGTAATTCCTGCAGTGTTTGTGCAGAGCCAGTCTTTTCCAGGGAAATTTCACTGCGCCTCACACTGTTTGTGCAAATACATGGTGACGGTTTTCCCAGAGGCCTATGACAGAGACTATGTGGAATGACATGCCATGGCCAAAGTCTTCAATTTGTGGGAATGAGGATTTCTAGATGGACATCAAATATTCCATGATTTTCTGGCTTTTTCAGGTTTAGTTTAGTATGAATCAGATTTCGTCCAGCTGAGGATAGGTGTTATACACCATAAGCCTCACATTGACAGCTGTCTTCAAATTCAGCATCATAAACCCCCATAACGTGGTTGCTCAAGAAACACGAATGCTCAAGAAACATGTCTTGTTATTAATGTTGAAACTATTTGAGTCCATAAATTGAGTCCCCAATGCAGTTATGAGGTAGAAGACAGCAGGGCGGCTGACTAGCTTATGTAGTTGCACTGCAAGTTTTCAAAGCTTGTCCAGTGTGTCTGTTCCATGTAGTTGTTTGGCTGGTCTTCCCCGCTCCATGTGCTTTATGACCAGCTGCTGCAGAAAGGAGCCATGAGCCCACTTACTTTGAAAATGATACCTGCCGGCTTTTAACTGCCCAGCAAAAGCGCTTGGCCTCGCTCAGTGTGATTGGTTGATGACAGGCGCTTACACGTCAGCAATGAATCGTCTGGACTGTGTTTTACAAGGGCGGAACCAAAACAGAAGTTTTTATATTCCAATTTATGGCCCTTGGAATCAGAGAAGGATGCATCTGTAACATTAGCCTGGCAGCACGAGCTGTCGCGGTCAACATAAACCCATGTTTATTTTTCTTGTTTATCGAGGGTGCCTAAATCTTCCATTCAAGCACCAACTTTGCAGCGACTGTGGGTAAAACTTTCATCCGATGCCCTGCTGAAGGCTGCCGGTGGGTTTGGCCATCTGGGTCGGGTTGTATTGTTTACAGAGCAAATGACAGACTGCTGCTCCGCTGCTTGGATAGTGTTTTCATGCCGATGCATGACCAGTTTGGTTGCAGGCTTTAGCCAGCGTGTCTTACAGAGCTCTAAGAACTCATTGAAACAATCATGCATATCACAGAGCATTCTCTGTTGCGTTTAATTGTCACTAACTCTCGTAACCAACGAGGAGCATCCTGCAGTTCTTTCTCAATCCATTAGATGGCAGTAGCAGGCCAGTTTGTGTTAAATGCAGATTAACTCCTATGCTGTTTTCAGAAAACCATATGCAAGCATGTGATGGTCTCTTCAATGTATACAGTAGTATGAACTATAATGGTTTTCTGTATGCATAAAAACATCTCAGTTTGCCAAAATAGCACATTGAGTGATATGCTGTATCCCACAATACAATGCACCCAACTTGACCTTCAATTTACAGTGTGATGAAAATGAACTGGAAGTAATATCAGTCGTGATTTTTAGTCCCTGTTTAGACTCATTATTTTAAACTGATAAGCGTTTCAAATTTTTACACAAAAATTAAAAAAAAAATAATTTAAATGCAAAATGACCTATAAAACATTTTGTATTATTTGTTTTAAAAATATATTTTTCCAATTTATTTTAAAAAGCAAGCTAAAATGGCATGATTGCTTCAGCAAATGCGTTTTTATCTCACGTTTGCTTTTGTCAACACTATCGATTAGATTTATGGTAGGGTTTATTGTAGATGGGATGTTATTTTCAAATGCAATCGAGGATTAACCTTTTAGCGCCACAACCTGACATTTCATTTCAGAACTGCTGCAAAACATATAGAACAACCAGTGTAATAAAACACTGCCACATTCACGTTAATCTGTTTTGGATAAAACTGAACAAGTTTTTAGTTTTAGTGCCACTCACATTTCACTTTTTTCATTAAACATGCAAGGAGCAATGTAATATTTTGCAGATTTTTTCCAAATGAGCCTGGTTTGCCGTATGCAGTGTTTTTATGTAGTAAGCAAGTGTTTTATTCCAAACACAGCCACAGTCCTGTAGGAATATCGGTGGTCTGTGCCCTCACCAAACCTGCTTACAAACCTCCAATGTAACACAGAATGACCCCCAAATCTGATCCATCTCTGCAGGCTAAACAAGCAAAACCCCCAGTGCTTTTTATCTCCGTCACTCCTGTAAATGCGTGAAATCCTGCGCAATATGCAGGAAGGGTGGAATAAGACTCGGTTTGTTTGTGATTTAAGGGTTAATCTGTGAAAAGTCTGGAAGAAGGACGGAAGTTTCTTCAGGCTAGGTCCCACTCTTCACAGTGGCTTTCCTCATACGGGCGGCAGACTTTTCATTCGTCTTCAAACACGCTCTCCAATCGCATCGATGTGTTCGCTAAGTAAGTCCAGAAGGCTGACGGTCTGATGTCATCTCCCGCACTAATGAATTTGTCTTGGACAGAATCTGGTCCATGTTTGACACAGACAAACAAAGCCCTGAAACCAGTGACATGCAGACGTAACAAATGCAGACACATGGACTTCAAAAGTTGGATCAGTCAAATAATATCGTCAAGATCTTTATATCTGTAGGTCACATATTAAGTCACACTGGATTCAGTGTTATCTAGGGCAGCAAGATTTCATTAAAAATGGGTTGTTTCTTTCAGAAAAAGAAAACAAACTGGCCTTGTCAAACTGGATGAGCCCTGATATCCTGAACTTTTAGAGTGTTTAGACAGATGAATGTACAGAAATGTGCAACATCTATAATAAACACGTGCAAATGATTGTTGAATAGGAATGAACAGTGGATATGGTTACATTATATTATACCTTTGGATCCAAGTCAATGTCAAATTGCCAATTCTTACCAACTCTTGTTCAGGCTTTTAGAGGAACCTCATCTAACCAGCAGAGGGCAGATTATTATCCCTTCATGAGTCACTTTGCTTGACCTTGACTTTTGTAATACTGTAACTTGTTGTGATAGAAAATCTTGGAAACTTGAAAATGTCACAGTCCGAGATATACAGTAATATGCAGGCATACACAATTTGGTTGCTTAAATAAATTTTTCTCCAGAACAGAAGGCCACAATTTGGTCCCTCAGGTGAGTTAAAGGACAAGTTCGGTATTTTACACTTAAAGCCCTGTTTTCAGATCGTTTCTGATGAAATAGAAATTTGGACACATGCTGCTGGCCTGAGAATTTTCGGTTTCTGTGGTAGCACCCCCCCCCCCCCCCGTCACCCCCACAATGGCTGCATAGGTGCACTGGAACAATCCTTCCTAAAACGCATAAAACTTTCGTTTACAAAGACGTGAAACTCACCGAGTGGTCAGGGTTGTATTGGATGTGCTGTGAGGTACGGTATTACTCCGCCGCCGGAAACTGGGCTGGAGTGTCTATTATTCAAGCTCTCAATGGAAGAATGTACGGGTGTGAGGCGTTTGGAAAAATAGATCCACAGTTTTACAACGAATGGTAAAACACCTGTTGGAAAGCATCTTTTGCAGCGATTTTTGTGTGAGCATATCAGTGCATCCATCTATCCGTCTGACAATTTGTCTGTCCATCCATCCATCCATCCATCCATCCATCCATCCATCCATCCATCCATCCATCCAAAAGTCATCCGTCCATCCATTCATCCATCCATTCATCCATCTATCCGTCTGACAATTTGTCTGTCCATCCATCCATCCATCCATCCATCCATCCATCCATCCATCCATCCATCCATCCATCCATCCATCCATCCAAAAGTCATCCGTCCATCCATTCATCCATCCATTCATCCATCTATCCGTCTGACAATTTGTCTGTCCATCCATCCATCCATCCATCCATCCATCCATCCATCCATCCATCCATCCATCCATCCATCCATCCATCCATCCAAAAGTCGTCCGTCCATCCATTCATCCATCCATTCATCCATCTATCCGTCCGACCATTTGTCCATCCATCCATCCATCCATCCATCCATCCATCCATCCATCCATCCATCCATCCATCCATCCAAAAGTCGTCCGTCCATCCATTCATCCATCCATTCATCCATCTATCCGTCCGACCATCCATCCATCCATCCATCCATCCATCCATCCATCCATCCAAAAGTCGTCCGTCCATCCATTCATCCATCCATTCATCCATCTATCCGTCCGACCATTTGTCCATCCATCCATCCATCCATCCATCCATCCATGTTCAATTCAACCATCCAAAAGTCATCCATCCATCCATCTTTATACAGTCAAATATATACATATACATGTCCTGATATCACAATGAAGAAAGAAAAAAAACAGAAAAAAAAACAGATTAAAAAGATGGTAAAAATGTAAACCTTGTTAAATGATATAGAAAGGGCCACTGTTTATGACAAGACAAGTTTAGTTCAGGTTGTTAAATATCACGTGGTGCGACTCCCAAAAAGCTTAATGATATTTCAGAATTACTGAATGGTACTATTAAAGCTTCCTTTTTTTTTTACCTTGAAAAAATATATTTAGAAACATTTTCACAATGAAAACAATGACTAAGTGTGGGGTTAGGTTTATTTTATTTTATTTTATTTTATTTGCACAATATAAAATACTCTGCCCGGCCAAAAATAAATAAATAAAATTCGCTGTTTGGGTTTATTTAGGCAAATGCTTAAGAGTCTATGACTGGATAATTATTGCAGTGATTATTATGTTTCTAGCATGTAATATCAAGATTTCATCAAGAGGTGCATTCATTTTTGGTCAAGATCTTGTATAGACAATGCAAGAGTCCAGCACTCTGTAAAGTCTCCTCCAGCACATCCCACAGACTTACAATGAGTTAAAGGTCAATTCATGTGTGAAAATGATTCTTCATGCTCCTCCCAACCATTCTTACACAGTTTGAGCCTGATCAATCTTGACATTGTCATCCTGGAATATGGCCAAGATGTGTCTTCCTACATGAAAAGCTACACACTCCATCTATTAGGGTTAGAAAAACTGTTGCCAAACATATAACATACTAGAAACATAATAATCACTGAAATAATGATCCAATCATAGACTTTTTTTTTTTTTTAGCTGGGCAGTGTATATAACAATATAAAGCAATATTAATAAAAAATACAATTCATATATAGTACATTGCAGGAAAGGGTAGAAAACCCATAACATTTAATTTTAGAAATTTGAAAAAATAAATCAAATTAACAAACAGAAATTTATATAAATACATCAAACTAATAAAAAAGATTATAATCACAACAACAAATATCAAACACCAAAGATCGGTAAAATGAATGTCAATGAATATGTGTAATATGTACAGTATGCATGCATATACTGTAATTAGAGAAACATGCAGTCCTTTTTTTATTGTAGACTCTAATTCGTCATTGACCCAGGCGTTCCTGTGTGATTTCGGTATCAAAGTGTATCAGCAACGGATCACGTGACCTATCTGCATCTCGCTGGTAATCGCCACAATGAACTGCTTCTTATTTACATTCAAACCGTCAACCGTCATTGGAATGTTTTTCTAGATGTGTTGTTACTGCACAGTTAGTGTGAATGACCCTTTATTGTTCGGCTAAATTATTACACTGTTGCATGCCTTAAAAGCTTTGGAGAGCTTTATAACATTGTCATCTATCACTTTTCTCACATTTGTCACTGACTGTGACCTGAAGGTCATGTCTAGTTTATGACTTCACTGTTCAGGTTTTTAACCCCAGTTCACGACCCAAAGTTGTCGCTGGTCTGTGACCTCACGGCTTTGCCAGGCTGTTAACCCCTTAATATTGTGTGTTTGTAACCCATGACTGCCTGTATGATTTAGTAAATCTCAACTGCTTGATTTCTTATATCTCTACAAAATGTAAACTATATTATCACACAGCTCTATCCTGCTAAATGCGTCTATAGGGTTATTTTGTGTCTATAGGGTTTTATAGTTAACCCTATTAACTATAGGGTTATTTTGTGTCTACTCAAGCAGAGTTCCATGACTGAAAAAGTCTGATTTTGATGAAGCAAAGTTAAAGAAATAAAGAAGAAAGCCAAAATACTGTATTTACTGAGCAATCCATTATTTTATTGGATGTCGTAATGGCAATTTTCACCTGAAATTTGGAGATTTTGGCCAAATGGTTGGGGTACTGATATCTCTGGAATTGAACCATATAGTATTTAAAAAATTAAGATACCAAAAGAAAAGTTTAGAACCAGAACATAAAAGCATATGAAGATATCTTTAATACTTATTGAGTTACCTGGCATGCAATTTCCCCATTTTTGTTTTGGACATTTATTTATTTTTCCCCGTCACCGTTGGCATAACGCAACAAAATCAACAGATTTAATAATATTAGCATCAATCTCTGTGTAAAAATAATAATGATACTGACATTTTTGTAAAGTCACCCCCTCCCCCCACCAACCCCCCAGTAATTTGACTCCAAATCTCAGGTCAAAATAGCCATTTTGACCCTTCTCTACAGAATAGTGGATTATTTAGTAAATACTCATCCATGACATTAAATATTTTAATTTCATTCACTATTTATGTTTGCCTTTGTTCAGAAAAAAAAAAGACAAAAATACAAAATTGAACATGCTAGTTAGGGGAATTTTCTGAAATTTAGTTGATTTGAAACCGGAATGACCCTATAAATCATGAAGATATTAAGAAAAATCAGCTTGACTTGACCTGACCTGACCTCCCGACCGCTCGCTCCTCATGGTGCGGTGATGATCAATATAGAGTTTATTTGTTACTAGAACCCGTAACCACATACCACTCTTTCTCTCAAACAGCTTTGAGAAATTATTTTGTATCCGACACAATTGTGTTTGTACAATTTGGAAATCTGACCTTCGGATTTCACAGACAAGAGGCCCAACATGGAAAAACAAGCCCGGACTCTCAGTTTTCACCGTCATCTTGGATTGTTTTCCCTTCTATTGAGGTTTGAGAAGCTTGGTTCTTTGACACGATAGATGTTCTCACCACTTACAGAAGACCGTGATGAGACACGGCCTCTCCGATGCTGGGCCTGGTTTTCATGTTCTTGTAAGCTACACCTAAATTACCCAGGATTGCTTCCAGAGGCAGATCTTTAGCCACTCTATGAGAGAGAGAGAGAGAGAGAGAGAGAGAGAGAGAGAGCATGTTACATATACACCACAATGGATTGAATCCAGAAACAAGCCGTTCTTGTTTTCTTTGAAATATCTTCATAAATTTGCAGACACTTAACTCTATATCCACGTTCATATGCGGGCGTATGTGTGTACATCTGAGTAAGTCATCCCTAAATTGCCGTGCGGATCTCTTCCAAAGCCTTCGTGATTACATGCAGACTATTTCATCACTCTGTAAACTAATAAACAGGGACAACACAGCAGCCCGCGCTCCTAATCAAACCTGACGACAAGTGACAGGAGGCCATTAGCCTCCCATTCAGCAAATGATCATCCTGCTCTGAGCAAGGCCAACAGGCACGCCAGCGGGGCCTCCAGGATCCTTCATGGAAGCCATTATATGCCCTGTCCGACACCCAGCTATGCCCTGACAAGGGGAGGGGGGTCAGAGGTCAACTCCACCATTAGCAGGCTATTACAGGGCTTCACTTTATATTTCCAAGAGTCAGAGAGAGCGAGAGAACCAAGAGGAGAGAACTGTGTGAGGAGTGCTGGGGAAAGACAGTGTTGTGAATAAGCAGTTAGCCACACCACAAGTTACTAATAAAAGAGGGAATTTAAAAATGTGCATTTTGCATTTTGTGTAAAACAAAGCATGCATTTTTTGTCATATGATTTTTATGGAAATTAAGCACATTTTCCCTCCACAATGTCATTAACTCTTTTCCCTCCATTGACAGAATTTGATTTTTTCCGGTTTTCTGTGTTTTCACTGTTATACGGTAGGGGGCGCTATTACCTGCTTCTGAAAGAGTACTGAATCTCCTGATTAAAACACAGGTGAAGAAGAAACACAAACAAGCCATAGCATATGTAAGCAGATGCATATGTAAAATAACGCGATTATTAACATTAAACAGCATATAAATCAAAACTGCTTAATGTTACTGAATGAAATGTCGACCCAGGACAGATATACAGGATTGTGAAGCTTTGGGGGTGTTGATGGACTTGATCTACTCCATCTGTGTTTTTATCATCATTCTGAATCTGATCCAGATGTGGTCTTTGACAAAAAATGTGATTTTCTCAGTTTTTTGTTCAAAATGTTGCTTTTTATATGAAATTTACCCACATTTCAAGTGTTGATAAAAAAGCTATGCATGAAGGTAGACAGTTTTAAAGCCTTTTCTTTTTTTTTCTTTTTTTTAAAGCAGATGCTCTTGTTCTGATATTCATACAAAAAATATTCTGGGGGACATGAAATGTTTGTGAAAATGATAAAAAAAAATGCTGGAGGTGGCTGGCAACTTTTTTTCAAAAACACTGGCGGGGAAAGAGTTAATTTTCAGATTCTCAATATTTTACAAAAAAACATATGAAATGGAAAAGGCAACAGGAAACATTGCATTCTCTAGTAAACGCACTCTTAGCCTACATCTAACATCTCTAGTTTTAAAATATATGTATAATTCTGCTGATTATTATACTGATAAAAGCTGATTATTGCCCCGCATTAGATGTTTAAACACAGATGTATCAAGTGTCTCGGATTTTGCTGGATTATATAATAACATAAGTTATGCAAGCTGGTCTATACTCTTTACCCCAGAACCATTTCCCAAAGCCTTCTCACTGATCTCTGTAAGCTTTATCTCTCATTTACAGGCTTAAAATCAGTTCAGAACTGATGTGAGATCAGCCCTAATGGCCCCGGGAGGATTAGAGCAGCAAAAGGAAGATTTGAGAGCAATGAGAGACTGAAATGAGCTCATAGGTGAAAAGCGACACTTGAATCCCAGCTGTTGGGTTAAATATATTGCTGTGCTTTGAGCATCTCCGTGTGACTTGTGAAATATAGGCCTGGATGTTGTCACAGTCGCTGTTTGTGTAGGAAGGTGAGACTCTAACTCAATATTCATGGCTTAGGAGGGCGGCGGGGAACGGGCTGGTCACAGAGGTTGTTTTCGGATGAGAGAGACTCGTGGACGTGGGTGACTGACATGCCAGCCATGTAAACACACTTTTATTAGAGGCGCAAGTGTGATTTTACTGTGGGAATCTCTCTCCGCCTTCCTGACACCCTCATACACTCACAGACATACTTTATAGATTTACTTTTACAATGAAAACAAACAGAAACCCTGTAGAGAATCTTCAGAGCTGATTCAGAAATCATTCATAGCACTAATCTTTTCACAAACTGACTCAAGATCATGTGTGTGTGTGTGTGTGTGTGTGTGTGAGTGAGTGTGCGCACCTCCCCCTTTGCCCCTTAATTATGGGGGTCATAATCTCCATGCCTAAAGTGTCACAGTGTATAAAGGTTTATTATGGCCGTCGTGGGGTTCGAGGGAGGATAAAGACCCCACCAACACACACACACACACACACACACACACGCACACGCACACACACACACATCTTCTCTGTCTCTTGTCTCTCACACACATTCTTTTAGAACTTTCTCTTTTTCACACACACATTTTTTAACTCTCTGAACCCTGCCAAATCTCACATATGCAAACTAGTGTTATTTTAATATTATGTCTGCACTATTATAGCATTTATTAATATTTTGAATTAGCTTTTTATATTTTCAGTTTTTATTTCAGTTAAAATTTTAGTAATCCTGTTATGTTTTTTATTTAATTTTTTATTACTTTTTAGGTTTATTTATTTATTTAATTAATTAATTAATTTTTGTGTGTGTGCTTCAACTTAAACTTATTTGAGGAAGTTAAAGTTACCAAGGCAACATTTCTCATTTTCATTTAGTTAGTTTTATTTAGTATTTAATTTAGTTTTTTTAATCTAATATTTATATTTATATTTTATTTTACGACGCTTTATTTTAAAGATAATGCTACAAAAGATTTTTATTTAAAGTAAATGCTGTTATTTTGAACTTTCTGTTCATCAAAGAATCCTGAAAAAACACTGTTTCCACACAAATATTGAGCAGCACAACTGTTTTTAGCATTGATAATAATCAGAAATGTTTCTTGAGCATCAAATCATCATATTAGAATGATTTCTGAAGGATCGTGTGACACTGAAGACTGGAGTAATGATGCTGAAAATTCAGCTTTGATCGCAGGAATAATTCGATTTTTACAACATATTCTCATAGAAATTATTTAAAATGAAGTGATTTAAAGTTGTGATATTTCACAATATTACTGTTTTTACTATATTTTTAACCAAATAAATGCAGTCTTGGTGGTGAGCGTAAGAGACTTCTCTCAAAAACATTAAAGTCCCCCTGTGGTGAAAGTCAAGTTTTTAATGTTGTTTATATGTCTGTGTGGTGTTTTTAATATGCTTTAAGACAAACCATGTGTAAATTCATAAGTCGACAGCATTGCTGAGTATTTTCTCCTTAAAACTCTCAAAAACACGCTTTGAAATCGCTGGTGTTTCTGACGTCACAAACTACCTTGTAACCAATCAGATCAACGTGTGATCATCAACGATCTCTGAGCTGAGTGAGTGAGTGGAGGCGGGGCTAATTTGCATATTCATAGAACCACACTAAATGAAGCTATTTTCAGACATGAATAATTTTTTTTCAAGGAAAAAAAGGTTAAATATGTAATTTTGGTCATTTAATTTTAAGGATACAATTATTGATTACAGGGGGACTTTAACAATAATAACCCACACTACATGGTGTTTTTTGTTTTGTTTTGTTTTTAGTTTTTTGTGTGTGTGTGGCATTTTTGGAGTCTGGCAGCATCATTTACTTTCTTTGTTAAAAGAGCAGAAGGGACCTTCTTCAAAAGAAAGGACCTTCACTTCCTTTTGTGTTCCATGGAGGAAAGAATGTCAGATGGGTTTTGAACAACATGCGGGTGAGTACATAATAACATAATCTTCTTTTTTGCATGACCTAACTTTATAAAGTCAGCTTTATATTCTATAAACTATATTCAATACAACAACTCAACCTGAGCAGAAACAATTCCAGATTGTATCATAAACAGCATTCAACTTTCTCTTCTGAAGGAGTGTGTGCATTTGTGGAGCGGGCCAGTGACTTAATTTGCATCCTGTTCTGCTACATGCACATTGACATGCCTCATCACACAACTTTGTTTCATAAAATCTGTTTCAGATTTCTCTCACCTAATAATAGACATAACATCATGCATCCCCTCGATTACGCCCCCAAAAACACCACCCATCAAACAACCCGCAGTGAGAGTCTTTCCCTTGTAAGCCTCTTTAGATCCCTTGTTAGGTTCCTCTTTCGCTCTGTTTGCCAGAAATTACGTAACATTATAATGTATAATCCCACCACAGGGTTTTCACAATTAGTATATTTATATGAAAGCTGTGTTGAATCAAGGTGATAAATATCTGATGAATGAGAGAGACTCCCTTCAACAAATCCCCTCACCAGATGCACAATACGTCACATGGTCCTGGAAAGAGCCGTTTGGCTTTGATTCAGCTCCCTAATGAACACATAATGCTTGGATGGAGAGGCCTGGCAGATGAGCCACTCACCATAAAGAAACCACATATGAGCCAGAACCATCCGGACCTCTGTTCCTGGACCCTGCTGTACTCACAAACGCCAGGGATGTGTTTCCCTCGTCTTGAAGAATGCCTTTCGGCTCCCGCCGGCGCTGGAGGGAGTGACTGTGTATTAAACGAGTGTTTGTCATGGCACAGTGCTTGCGGGGAGAGTTGCTGTTCGGAATGAGATGGTTTGCTGGAGTTCAAGAGTGTTTGGATTGGGAATGTTTCACGGAAAGGATTCTAGCAGGCCTGAGGAAAAGGAAGACATTCTCCCAAGGATGAGGCTCACTAGAAGGACCAAGAAGGTCTGCTGTCTTTCAGCATTCCCATTCATCTCAATGCAGTTGCTGAGTTGCTCAGCTGCCAAGACCTCCCTGGAAATACACAATTGAAATCTTCCATCTTTGCTCAAGGGAGAGCGGAAGTTTTTGAGCCAGTCATATAATCTGTAACGGTACATGTCAAGAGCCATCAACCAACAGGAGTTAAAGCCAACCAGCCTAACCATGACCGCTTGGGGAAGGACGTGTTGGGCAGGATGAGGTCTGAGGGATGTCCAACCGAACTTGATAATGTAATGGAAGTAACCTAGTTGAATGTTTATAAGACGCTTTTATCAAATGATTTGTCTGTTTACACTGTCTTAGACAAAGTACATGCACCGTGATTTCCCTCATCATCAGGTCTGTGCTTGAGCAGCCCAAATTGTATAGCCTTGCACAGATTTCCACATCTGAACTTGTCATTGGCTCTAAAGCTTGGAATTGACTGCAGTAATGGGTGGGCCCACTAATCAAAGAAAAAAAGAAGCATGTTTGAGATATGTGATTTGCTTTCGCAGTGGAAAAAGTTTGGCTCTTAACCTTTTTTATGCTGACAGGCATGGTGAGACAAACCAATTACCTTCATTTTTTTTAATGATTATACAAATAAAGCTAAGTTAACATTACTTGTGGGCCACTAGCTTAAAGCAACACTAAGGAACATTTTTTACCTTACAATTATTTTTCCAAAATCGTATCAGTGGTTCATCAAGTCGTAACAGGGTGAAAGGCACTTCTGGATTGGCTTTGCAGCCCTATATCTGCTATAACCACACTATGCAAGTTTGCCAAATCAGGTCGCGTTTCTGTAGTTCGAATGAGTCATAAGAAAACTACAAATTTGACTTGCTTTACGTCAAGCGTTTCAATAGCCATTATTTAGTTTTTCTTCGTTTCTGATGTCGCAATACATCATGCTTTCATGAAATCATGCAACATACTCAACCTTGCCTGTGGACATCGTTCATTTCAAAGCCGGTGCTGGATAAACAGCGAGCGTGCGTGTGACAGTAGACTGCGGACTGTAGGGCGACCGAAGAGGAAAAGTTCCTTAGTGTTGCTTTAAGTTTCACTGGTGCTGATGGTGCTTCAGGGGTCCTTGTAATTGCCCCCTGGTGCAGTTAGACTTTTATTTCACCAAGTCTCATATAGATCCCAAATCCTCAAAACAATGTAGCAATCAAAGACGATATCGGCTAGAGCGCTTGTCCATTGGGCAGCTCAAAATGCCTTCTGGTGCAGCTAGGTTCAATGTTCACAATAACACCGCAGTTTGGGGGTGTCCCGGTGGAACAGACAAACAGCAGCAAACTTGGCCAATTACTGTACTGCTGGGTGTGAAAACTAGGAAACCAGGGGATCCATCTTGAGGACTGTGCTTTTCCACCCCCTTCCCCTCTTTCTCTTCGGATCGAGTCTTAATGCAGTGCTGACCACATAATTCATCTATCCATTCACAGGCAGCAGAGACAAAGTTCCCAGCACCTCGACTCAAGAGTCATATTTCATCATGAAAGCCTCTGGTGGTGTTTTAAATGCTTTATATTAACTCTCTCTCTCTCTTTCACCCTTCCCTCTGTATCTTCTTTTATGTCTTTTTTTTATTCTTTCTCGTTTTTGTATGGTGGGTCACAGGTAATTGGTCCAGATTTTTTCGATCACCCTAGAGACGGTCTGACTTGGGCCTTTAATAGGGCCCCTAAAGACACCACGAAGGGGTTCAAAGGCAAGTGTACAAGATTCGAATGGAACAGTGAAATTAGTCTTCGCTGCAGGAAAGGCTTCAGAGAGAACAATGGACCGCACTTATAGATGAAATAAGACCCATACGTGAATAGTTAGGGACCCTAATCAGGGAGAATGGACATGTTCCCAAAGGAATCGGTCAAGGTTCTTAACAAGGACCTGTAAGCAAAGAAGAAAGAGTAGGAGTTTGAAATGGTGGGTCTCAGTGGACTTGCTCCACTCAAGCATGGTCCAATTTTTCCCGACTTCCATTAATTGACTTCACGTTCAATGGATAGGGATAATAAACTATTAATTTGAGGCATTAATTGAGACTTATTCCTGAAAACGTTGCAGTTTTATGTTTCTCTGACTGGAGTGGACTTTTGTTTTCTTTGGATGGTCAAGGTTATGATGGCTGCATTGCCATGGTTTCTGAGTAAAGGAATGCAAAGAAGAAAGCGAATTCAACACTGGGTTCTTTTTCCCCGTCGGAGGGCCAGAGTCACACAGGGAGGAGGGCCAGGCCGGCGGTCTCTAAGGGCTGTTTTATTGGGGGCTCGCTCACTAAAGCATGTAATTCTGCTGTTGATTTTAGTCCGAGCTGCAGTTGGCGTAGTCAATGGTCCTGTTCAGGCCTTTCTCCATCAGGTCTGTCTCTTGGGGGCAGTGAATGCCTCGTTAAAACGCACGTAAACGACCACAGACAGAGCCAGCTATGCCCCCTGATGCACAGAGTCACTTAAAGCCATTTACTGCCGTACTTACGCCATCTATTACCACGCTCAAGCGGGCAGAGGCAGCGGTCAGGTGTCTTTACTGCACAGCGTGTGTAATGGAACCGATTCTGATATGACAAAACTGCTGTTTTCTAGAGATGAATAATTAATAAGAATATTTAAACAGAATTACACCACATTAGGTATGACGTGGATTTTTTCAAATGAGTTCATAAATAAAACGATGTGGTTCTTGCTGGCTGCATATAATGCAGGAGATTTAGACAAGACATACTAACATAAATATGGTGTGTTGATGCATTACAATATTGTTTAAAATATCTGCTGCTCTGAGTTTGAATGAAGCACGGGGATAAATAGCTGCATTTGTGTATATGTGTTTATTAGTATCATGTAGATTTATTATTTTTGGTTGACCAAGTTGGAAAGAAGTCTGAATCAGCATAATCCTGAGAGAACAGCCAAGCGTGAACTGGCAGGCTGTAAAGAACTGTTAAAGAACATCTGATTGAACATTTGTCATGTCGAGATCTGGATATGTCAAGTGCCGTTAGAAGAGAATCCACTTCCAATGTTGAACAAAATGGATTAAATTCTCCAGTTAAGTTTGATTTACTGGGTGAGGAATGTTTAATATAAACTCAGGGAGAGATAATCGATTTCCTGAAAAGGCTAGTTTGAAATTTTCCACATGCAAAGATTGCACTATAAAAGTGCTTCTTATTTCCAGGGTTCAAAGTTTTTCTTTGACACAATTCAAAGTGGGAAATTGCTATCTTTGAATAGAGGAGCTGGGATAAGTAGAATTTTACGCATGCACTATGAAGTTTTTAATTGGGTAAAATACTGATGTTGATAACTCTATTCAGAGGAGAAAATTACTGAGCAAATTACCTACTTTAAAAAAAAGTCTAGATGGGAAGGTCTTGGTTGTATTTTATTTTTTAGCAACAGTTTTTTAATTTTTTTATACCTTTGTTGAATATAAATAACAGACAGTCAGCAATATTTAGAGATCCCAACATAACACTGTTTCAATCAGTACATGAAATCACAGATGTCCTATGTTAATAAACATATCTTAAATGACGTTTGGAAAATGAATCCTGTTCATTGGAATACTAAATGCTGAAGATGCTTGATACCAATATCTGATAACGAGGAACAAAGTATGCGTCTGAATGAATTGAGAGAGGTTTAATTGCTAAGTCATTTACTACAAAATCATTTCACCGCATATGCTGACCTTCATCAAATGGGCAGTGGCTCTGTTCTGCTTTTCTCTCTAATGAGTTTAATTGTTACAATCTGAGCGGGGGGTCTGATCGGACGGGTCTGACATCTGTTAAACCCTAAACGCTATTCCCATTGGATTCCCATTGGAATATAGCCACCAGAGCGAGCGGGCGTCACATTCCCACCAGAGTAAGAGAAAAAAAGAAAATGCGGACTGAAAACGAGGCGCCTGAGGTTGACACCCTGACGCCCTTTTCTTACTCTTGGTCCCACCGGTCAATTAAAACAAGAAAAAACAACAGAGCTGAAAAAGAAAAGCCCCTAATCAACTGGGCTTGGTAGTCCCGGGTAGACAAAAGAGGTCAGAGGGTTTTGTGTGAAGCTCTGAATGCTGGTGAAGTCTTACAGACAGAGCTGCATTTACCGTCCTTACAAAGACCCAACATGGCCGTTTCCTCATCCTTTAGGGCCGTACTAAAACCCCTATCAAAGCACATGTTAATTTCTCCAAATGAATAGACGTGAGAAATCCCAAAACGTCTTTACAGCGTGTGAAAGAAAGAAGCAGCTAAATAAATGGACAGACTGACTGCCAGGTGAAAATGATGGGTCGGATCTTTGGTTCCTGGGATATGTTCTGCTGTCTTCACTGACTTTGGCATGCTAACAGCCTGACTTTTGTTAGCGAGTGTTGGTGTTGACACTTGTGCTGTTACTTAAACGTTTCTGTGTCAAGAAAAATGCTTAAAATGAATGGTCAATGTAAAATGAGTGTCTATCAAGGACGTAAACAAATGTGTGTTTGTTTTACAGATTTAAGAAAGAAACAAAGGACACTGGCATGTGAAATATTTTATAAAATAATTTTATTTAAAAACTACTGAATATTTCCACCAATACTACCCACGAAATAAATCCTACAGTTGAACACACATTGATAATCGATTCTAATACAGGAACCTGCCATTAAACAGCCTGCAAGATTGTTATACATTTTACAGTATCTTTGTAATACAATGTTTTTTCCCATGTTTTCCCATGTATTGACTGACAGCTCTCCTGTCCCCATGTTAAGAGAATCGTGTTTGCTGGATGAACATGATGGTTATTGTAGATCTCTAGACTAAATGTGAGCATGCATTTACTCATCTCACTTGCTCAAAAAACAAATTCAGTATTCTTCAAAATCAATAAAACCTAGAATATTACGCAAACCTGCAAACTATGTTAAATATGTTAAATTACACAAATATACTTTTTTATATATTTTTTTATTGTTGAAGTAAGAGTGTTGAACTTACTTCTCCTGCGTCTTCTGCAATCCAGAATAGCAGCACAGCTGAAAGGTTTGTTTGAGCTGCACTATCTTCAGGCGTGAATTTGCATTTGCCAAAAAAAAATTTTTTTTAATTGTTTTTGTTATTAACAAACAAGCATCCAAGCCCAGCCCATGTGAGAAAAAGTAACGCAAAAGTAATGTAACACATTACTTTCCATGAATAGTAAATAAGCAACACAATTAGTTACTTTGTAGGGAGTAACGCAATATTGTAACACATTCATTTTAAAAGTTTCCCAAATACTGCAAAAACATATTCATTTATGTTGATACTTTCAAGTTAAAGTACAATTTGAAAACATAATATAAATGTAGTATATAAAAAATATCAATATAATACAATTTGGTTGCTACCCTTATCATCAGAGTGACATTTCTTTGTGTGATTGTGTTGAAAGACTAGGAAAATCTAGTGAAACCAGCGCAAAGAAACACATTAACCATAATGGAACTTGCAGGGCTTTCTCTAAATTCTCACTTTCAAACACAAACTTTCATGCACTAATTTTAATAAACTTTTCTTCCATGAGGCCAGCGCTTAAGAACGCAGTGCGGTGAGTTATCGGGTCTCTCTGGGCGTGTGTGCCGGTTCTGGCACATCTCCATGCAACCTGAGACCGGCTCTCCTCTGCCTGGAAGACGGCCGTTGGATTTCTGTTGGCTTGTCCCAGGCCACCCGCACCCATCTTTATGAGCTCTGGCCTCCGCGTAGAGAGACCCTTAGACACCGCTAACCCACTCAATTAGCAGACGTGCAGCGCTGAGGAGAGATCTGGCACACACACCCGAGTTTCCACTCCTGTAGATCTAGAGATGTGGTGAGACTGGGCCAGTGAGCCGCTCTGAACCTAAAGACTGCAGGAGCTAATGGAGATGTTGGCTTGGGAATTCTTCACATACTAGCCACTCATCTATATAAAGATACACACATTTGACACACAGTCTAATGCTAGTATAAAGTAGAACCCGTCAGCCGTTTTGACTTTTTCTGCAAAAATATGCCCTATTTTACCAATGCTGTATATTGTTTGTTTCCCATTCAACTCTACATAAAGTGGCAAAAGGACGGTGAACGTGATTTCACCAAGTACCACATGTTCCTGGATCAACAGCTTTGTTGATCCTGGAACAACTTTCCAATCAACCAATCAGATTTGAGGGACAAGTTTACAGTTTATGTCAAGTTTAGGCTTAAAACCAGGGTGAGGTGCTTCAACATCAGTGTTATTCACCTATCATTTCCCTCTGATTTTAGGGAAACGTTTGGGTAGGGTTAGGACTAAATTTTGGGGCAGGAATGTTATTCCAGGATCAAACAAAATATGTTGATCCAGGAACATGTCTTACTTGGCAAAATCACGGTGACCGCAAAAGGACAGGTAAGGTATAAAGTAAAAACAGTGTACCATCCGATAAATGAGAGAGACTGTGTAGTTTAATCTCTACTGCTATTTCTATTGTTTTTAGATGTTTTTTTTCCCCCTTTCTCTCCATTTTTTTCCCCATTTCGCTCTGTCCCTTTCATTTTCTTTTCTCTGGCAAACACTCACATTAGTGGATGTGACCTCTCACTTCCCCCATATAAATGATTAAGGATGTCATTAATGTTAGCTGATACCACTGCAACGCGGCCAGTGGAAGACCTCATCCTGCAGACACACACACACACACAGAGAGAGAGAGACACTCGTCGATCGTTGTTTATACTGCTGATGTCATCACTCCTTCGCTCGGCTCCTGTTTTCCCTTGAAACATTAGATTTGTGCTAAGAGGCACTTTTAAAAATTAAAACAATGCACCATAAAGGCTCAAGTGACTCTCCTGTGTCCACAAGCAGCAGTTATGGAAACACACAATGAAACTGGTGTTCAAAAACATTTTATCACTGATAATGTCCTTTCTGTGAAGCCTGTATAATACAACATACAGTATATGTCAGGGATAATCTACTGTTAGACAATCATTATCACAAAATTAACACATACAGGATGTACGTTATTTTATTAATGTCCATAATTGACCAATGACATTTAAATTGTCCCACTTGTTCAGTCATATGTATTTTAAATAATTGTAACCACAGCTGTAATATCTTACTATACATACCATACTGATAGATCTTTATTTCTAAAACATAAAATACATCACATTTAATGTTTAAATGCATCATATCTCATTTTTTGGAGAGTGTTTTGATGGGAAAGTATTTTGACTATAAACAGGCCTACTTGTATGAAATCATAAAATGGCGTTTTAATTCTATGGCCCCCTTTTTACCCACCGTTTTTGTTTGTAATGTATATAAGCATTAGCATCTAGCTAAATTCGTTATCTTAAAAATCATTATTAAAAACAGCTGTAGGAGCTTTTACTTTGCATTGCTCACTATTTTTCAACAATTGAAAAAGTCCTTAGAAAAAAGACACAAACTGCTTTTCCGTGCTGTGTGAAAAAAAGCATGGATAACAACAGACATAGTTTACCCTCGGGACAGCTTTTAACATGCTAAGATTTGGCTAATTTGGCCTGCTATTTAGGATGGTTCTTATGTGAGTTGGGATATCCATGTATAGACAGGTGCTGCACTGACATCCAGGTGAGATCATTTCAGCCAATAGCATCATTAATAATTAACTTCGAACCAATGAGCTCAGAATCAGCGACCCTGAACCATTGCACACAAAGACATTCCTGAGCAGCGATTGGTTTGAACAGCTGTGTTTGCACTCCTGAATTCCTTCATGTTGCACACACACCTGCAGAATGTTCAATAGTGTCTTCACTGGGTAAGATTAGATAGTACCAGCATTATTCCTCATTGGCAGCTTCTCAAATCATCATCCATCACAGAGGTCTTGTTCTTATAAATAAACATAACTCTGAATGCAACAAGGGGCATTTGGTATTCACTGCAAGATGAGGTCATGAGGATAAGATCAGACCAGACAGGTACATGTATCATTTGTAAATCAAAGATGAACTGATCAGAAATTTTACTGAGAGACACATTTATTTGAGGTGAGTAATGACATGGCAAACATTATTTCAATGTAAAGGAGATCATTCCACCCTCTTCTCATTTTCTCCTCTCCTTATTCTCTTGTTTCTCATCATCTCTCGTTTCCCTTTTCGTTCCTTTCTACTATTTTTGTCTTGGCTCATCTACTCTTTTTTCTCTCACCTCTCTTCTCCTTTCATCTTCTCTTCTTGTCTCTCCTGTCCTCTCAGCTTGTTTCATTGCATTCTCTCCTTGCACCTTCTTCTCTCTGTTCTTCTCATGTTCTTATGTTTTCCCTCCTCTCCTCTCCTCTCCTCTCCTCTCCTCTCCTCTCCTCTCCTCTCTGTGTTTCTCATTTAGTGTCTAAATTTCTTCTTCTCTACTCTCTTCTTGATTTGTCATCATCTTACCTCACCTTGTCTCGTCTCGTCTCGTCTCGTCTCATCTCGTCTCCTACATCTCTTCTCTGTCCTTCTCATCTTGTCATATCTCTCCTTTACTCTTTTCTTGACTTGTTTCATCTCATTCTCTCTTCTCCTTGCATCTCTTTTCATCATTCTCTTTTCTCTACTCTCGTCTCATCTCATCATCTAACCTCACCTCGTCTCATCTCATCTCAACTCCTGCTTCTCTTCTCTGTCCTTCTCACTTGTCATATCTCTCCTTTACTCTCTTCTTGACTTGTTTCATCTCATTCTATCCTCTCCTTCCATCCTCACTTCTCCTCCTCTCCTCTCCTCTCCTCTCCTCTCCTCTCCTCTCCTCTCCTCTCCTCTCCTCTCCTCTCCTCTCCTTTTCTCTCCTTGAATCCTCTCTTCTCTTCTCCTCATCTCGTCTCCTCTCCTCTCCTCTCCTCTCCTCTCCTCTCCTCTCCTCTCCTTGAATCCTCTCTTCTCTTCTCCTCATCTCATCTCATCTCATCTCGTCTCGTCTCGTCTCCTCTCCTTTTCTCTCCTTGAATCCTCTCTTCTCTTCTCCTCATCTCATCTTGTCTCCTCTCGTCTCGTCTCGTCTCGTCTCGTCTCGTCTCGTCTCCTCTCCTCTCCTCTCCTCTCCTCTCCTCTCCTTGCATCATCACTTCACTTCTCATCTCGTCTCGTCTCCTCTTCTCTCCTCTCCTTGCACCCTCACTTCTCTTCTCCTCATCTCATCTCCTCTCCTCTCCTCTCCTCTCCTTGCATCCTCACTTCTCTTCTCCTCATCTCATCTCCTCTTCTCTCCTCTCCTTGCATCCTCACTTCTCTTCTCCTCATCTCATCTCCTCTCATCTCCTCTCCTCTCATCTCATCTCATCTCATCTCATCTCATCTCATCTCATCTCATCTCATCTCATCTCATCTCATCTCATCTCCTCTCCTCTCCTTGAATCTTCACTTCTCTTCTCCTCATCTCGTCTCGTCTCTTCTCTCCTTGCATCCTCACTCCTCTTCTACTCATCTCCTCTCCTCTCCTCTCCTCTCCTTGCATCATCACTTCTCTTCTCCTCATCTCGTCTCGTCTCTTCTCTCCTTGCATCTTCACTTCTCTTCTCCTCATTTTGTCTCCTCTCCTCTCCTTGCATCCTCACTTCTCTTCTCCTCATCTCGTCTCGTCTCTTCTCTCCTTGCATCCTCACTTCTCTTCTCCTCATCTCCTCTTCTCTCCTCTCCTCTCCTCTCCTTGCATCATCACTTCTCTTCTCCTCATCTCATCTCGTCTCTTCTCTCCTTGCATCTTCATTTCTCTTCTCCTCATCTCCTCTCCTCTCCTATCCTTGCATCATCACTTCTCTTCTCCTCATCTCGTCTCGTCTCTTCTCTCCTTGCATCCTCACTTCTCTTTTCCTCATTTTGTCTCCTCTCCTCTCCTTGCATCCTCACTTCTCTTCTCCTCATCTCGTCTCGTCTCTTCTCTCCTTGCATCCTCACTTCTCTTCTCCTCATCTCCTCTCCTCTCCTCTCCTCTCCTTGCATCATCACTTCACTTCTCCTCATCTCATCTCGTCTCTTCTCTCCTTGCATCCTCACTCCTCTTCTACTCATCTCCTCTCCTCTCCTCTCCTCTCCTTGCATCATCACTTCTCTTCTCCTCATCTCGTCTCGTCTCTTCTCTCCTTGCATCTTCACTTCTCTTCTCATCATTTTGTCTCCTCTCCTCTCCTTGCATCCTCACTTCTCTTCTCCTCATCTCGTCTCTTCTCTCCTTGCATCCTCACTTCTCTTCTCCTCATCTCCTCTCCTCTCCTCTCCTTGCATCATCACTTCTCTTCTCCTCATCTCATCTCGTCTCTTCTCTCCTTGCATCTTCATTTCTCTTCTCCTCATCTCCTCTCCTCTCCTCTCCTCTCCTATCCTTGCATCATCACTTCTCTTCTCCTCATCTCGTCTCGTCTCTTCTCTCCTTGCATCCTCACTTCTCTTTTCCTCCTCTCCTCTCCTCTCCTCTCCTTGCATCATCACTTCTCTTCTCCTCATCTCGTCATGTCTCTTCTCTCCTTGCATCTTCACTTCTCTTCTCCTCATTTCGTCTCCTCTCCTCTCCTTGCATCATCACTTCTCTTCTCTCCTTGCATCCTCACTTCTCCTCCTCATCTCATCTCGTCTCTTCTCTCCTTGCATCCTCACTTCTCTTCTCCTCATCTCCTCTCATCTCATCTCATCTCCTCTCCTCTCCTCTCCTCTCCTCTCCTCTCCTCTCCTCTCCTTGCATCATCACTTCTCTTCTCCTCATCTCGTCTCGTCTCTTCTCTCCTTGCATCTTCACTTCTCTTCTCCTCATTTCGTCTCCTCTCCTCTCCTTGCATCTTCACTTCTCTTCTCCTCATTTCGTCTCCTCTCCTCGCATCATCACTTCTCTTCTCCTCATCTCGTCTCGTCTCTTCTCTCCTTGCATCTTCACTTCTCTTCTCCTCATTTCGTCTCCTCTCCTCTCCTTGCATCCTCACTTCTCTTCTCCTCATATTGTTTCCTCTCTTTTATCTCCTTGCATCTTCACTTCTCTTCTCCTCATCTCGTCTCTTCTCCTTTTCTCTCCTTGCATCTTCACTTCTCTTCTCTTCTCCTCATCTCATCTCATCTCCTCTCCTCTCCTCTCCTCTCCTCTCCTCTCCTCTCCTCTCCTCTCCTCTCCTCTCCTCTCCTCTCCTCTCCTCTCCTTGCATCCTCACTTCTCTTCTCCTCATTTCGTCTCCTCTCCTCTGCTTGCATCCTCACTTCCCTTCTCCTCATTTAGTCTCCTTTCCTTTTCTCTCCTTGCATCTTCACTTCTCTTCTCCTCCTCTCCTCTCCTCTCCTCTCCTCTCCTTGAATCCTCTCTTCTCCTCATCTCATCTCATCTCATCTCGTCTCGTCTCCTCTCCTCTCCTTTTCTCTCCTTGAATCCTCTCTTCTCTTCTCCTCATCTCATCTCGTCTCCTCTCGTCTCGTCTCGTCTCCTCTCCTTGCATCATCACTTCACTTCTCATCTCGTCTCGTCTCCTCTTCTCTCCTCTCCTTGCATCCTCACTTCTCTTCTCCTCATCTCATCTCATCTCATCTCATCTCATCTCATCTCCTCTCCTCTCCTCTCCTCTCCTTGCATCCTCACTTCTCTTCTCCTCATCTCATCTCATCTCCTCTTCTCTCCTCTCCTTGCATCCTCACTTCTCTTCTCCTCATCTCGTCTCATCTCTTCTCTCCTTGCATCTTCACTTCTCTTCTCCTCATTTCGTCTCCTCTCCTCTCCTTGCATCCTCACTTCTCTTCTCCTCATCTCGTCTCGTCTCTTCTCTCCTTGCATCCTCACTTCTCTTCTCCTCATCTCCTCTCCTCTCCTCTCCTCTCCTTGCATCATCACTTCTCTTCTCCTCATCTCCTCTCCTCTCCTCTCCTCTCCTCTCCTCTCCTCTCCTCTCCTCTCCTCTCCTCTCCTCTCCTCTCCTTGCATCCTCACTTCTCTTCTCCTCATTTCGTCTCCTCTCCTCTGCTTGCATCCTCACTTCCCTTCTCCTCATTTAGTCTCCTTTCCTTTTCTCTCCTTGCATCTTCACTTCTCTTCTCCTCTCCTCTCCTCTCCTCTCCTCTCCTCTCCTCTCCTTGAATCCTCTCTTCTCCTCATCTCATATCGTCTCGTCTCGTCTCCTCTCCTCTCCTTTTCTCTCCTTGAATCCTCTCTTCTCTTCTCCTCATCTCATCTCGTCTCCTCTCGTCTCGTCTCGTCTCCTCTCCTTGCATCATCACTTCACTTCTCATCTCGTCTCCTCTTCTCTCCTCTCCTTGCATCCTCACTTCTCTTCTCCTCATCTCATCTCCTCTCCTCTCCTCTCCTTGCATCCTCACTTCTCTTCTCCTCATCTCATCTCCTCTCCTCTCCTCTCCTTGCATCCTCACTTCTCTTCTCCTCATCTCATCTCCTCTCCTCTCCTCTCCTTGCATCTTCACTTCTCTTCTCCTCTCCTCTCCTTGCATCATCACTTCTCTTCTCCTCATCTCGTTTCATCTCTTCTCTCCTTGCATCCTCACTTCTCTTCTCCTCATCTCCTCCCCTCTCCCCTCCTTGCATCATCACTTCTCTTCTCCTCATCTCGTCTCGTCTCTTCTCTCATTGCATCTTCACTTCTCTTCTCCTCATTTCGTCTCCTCTCCTCTCCTTGCATCCTCACTTCTCTTCTCCTCATCTCGTCTCTTCTCTCCTTGCATCCTCACTTCTCTTCTCCTCATCTCCTCTCCTCTCCTTGCATCATCACTTCTCTTCTCCTCATCTCGTCTCATCTCTTCTCTCCTTGCATCTTCACTTCTCTTCTCCTCATCTCCTCTCCTCTCCTATCCTTGCATCATCACTTCTCTTCTCCTCTCCTCTCCTATCCTTGCATCATCACTTCTCTTCTCCTCATCTCGTCTCGTTTCTTCTCTCCTTGCATCCTCACTTCTCTTCTCCTCATCTCCTCTCCTCTCCTCTCCTCTCCTCTCCTCTCCTCTCCTCTCCTCTCCACTCCTCTCCTCTCCTTGCATCATCACTTCTCTTCTCCTCATCTCGTCATGTCTCTTCTCTCCTTGCATCTTCACTTTTCTTCTCCTCATTTCGTCTCCTCTCCTCTCCTTGCATCATCACTTCTCTTCTCCTCATCTCGTCTCTTCTCTCCTTGCATCCTCACTTCTCTTCTCCTCATCTCCTCTCCTCTCCTCTCCTCTCCTCTCCTCTCCTCTCCTCTCCTCTCCTCTCCTCTCCTCTCCTTGCATCATCACTTCTCTTCTCCTCATCTCGTCTCGTCTCTTCTCTCCTTGCATCTTCACTTCTCTTCTCCTCATTTCGTCTCCTCTCCTCTCCTTGCATCTTCACTTCTCTTCTCCTCATTTCGTCTCCTCTCCTCTCCTTGCATCATCACTTCTCTTCTCCTCATCTCGTCTCGTCTCTTCTCTCCTTGCATCTTCACTTCTCTTCTCCTCATTTCGTCTCCTCTCCTCTCCTTGCATCCTCACTTCTCTTCTCCTCATATTGTTTCCTCTCTTTTATCTCCTTGCATCTTCACTTCTCTTCTCCTCATCTCGTCTCTTCTCCTTTTCTCTCCTTGCATCTTCACTTCTCTTCTCCTCTCCTCTCCTCTCCTCTCCTCTCCTCTCCTCTCCTCTCCTCTCCTCTCCTCTCCTTGAATCCTCTCTTCTCCTCATCTCATATCGTCTCGTCTCGTCTCCTCTCCTCTCCTTTTCTCTCCTTGAATCCTCTCTTCTCTTCTCCTCATCTCATCTCGTCTCCTCTCGTCTCGTCTCGTCTCCTCTCCTTGCATCATCACTTCACTTCTCATCTCGTCTCCTCTTCTCTCCTCTCCTTGCATCCTCACTTCTCTTCTCCTCATCTCATCTCCTCTCCTCTCCTCTCCTTGCATCCTCACTTCTCTTCTCCTCATCTCATCTCATCTCCTCTTCTCTCCTCTCCTTGCATCCTCACTTCTCTTCTCCTCATCTCATCTCCTCTCCTCTCCTCTCCTTGCATCTTCACTTCTCTTCTCCTCTCCTCTCCTTGCATCATCACTTCTCTTCTCCTCATCTCGTTTCATCTCTTCTCTCCTTGCATCCTCACTTCTCTTCTCCTCATCTCATCCCCTCTCCCCTCCTTGCATCATCACTTCTCTTCTCCTCATCTCGTCTCGTCTCTTCTCTCATTGCATCTTCACTTCTCTTCTCCTCATCTCGTCTCTTCTCTCCTTGCATCCTCACTTCTCTTCTCCTCATCTCCCCTCCTCTCCTTGCATCATCACTTCTCTTCTCCTCATCTCGTCTCATCTCTTCTCTCCTTGCATCTTCACTTCTCTTCTCCTCATCTCCTCTCCTCTCCTATCCTTGCATCATCACTTCTCTTCTCCTCTCCTCTCCTATCCTTGCATCATCACTTCTCTTCTCCTCATCTCGTCTCGTTTCTTCTCTCCTTGCATCCTCACTTCTCTTCTCCTCATCTCCTCTCCTCTCCTCTCCTCTCCTCTCCTCTCCTCTCCTCTCCTCTCCTCTCCTCTCCTCTCCTCTCCTTGCATCATCACTTCTCTTCTCCTCATCTCGTCATGTCTCTTCTCTCCTTGCATCTTCACTTCTCTTCTCCTCATTTCGTCTCCTCTCCTCTCCTTGCATCATCACTTCTCTTCTCCTCATCTCGTCTCGTCTCTTCTCTCCTTGCATCCTCACTTCTCTTCTCCTCATCTCCTCTCCTCTCCTCTCCTCTCCTCTCCTCTCCTTGCATCATCACTTCTCTTCTCCTCATCTCGTCTCGTCTCTTCTCTCCTTGCATCTTCACTTCTCTTCTCCTCATTTCGTCTCCTCTCCTCTCCTTGCATCTTCACTTCTCTTCTCCTCATTTCGTCTCCTCTCCTCTCCTTGCATCATCACTTCTCTTCTCCTCATCTCGTCTCGTCTCTTCTCTCCTTGCATCTTCACTTCTCTAATCCTCATTTCGTCTCCTCTCCTCTCCTTGCATCCTCACTTCTCTTCTCCTCATATTGTTTCCTCTCTTTTATCTCCTTGCATCTTCACTTCTCTTCTCCTCATCTCGTCTCTTCTCCTTTTCTCTCCTTGCATCTTCACTTCTCTTCTCCTCCTCTCCTCTCCTCTCCTCTCCTCTCCTCTCCTCTCCTCTCCTTGCATCCTCACTTCTCTTCTCCTCATTTCATCTCCTCTCCTCTCCTTGCATCCTCACTTCCCTTCTCCTCATTTAGTCTCCTTTCCTTTTCTCTCCTTGCATCTTCACTTCTCTTCTCCTCTCCTCTCCTCTCCTCTCCTCTCCTCTCCTCTCCTCTCCTCTCCTCTCCTCTCCTCTCCTCTCCTCTCCTCACATCCTCACTTCTCTTCTCCTCATATTGTTTCCTCTCTTTTTTCTCCTTGCATCTTCTCTTCTCTTCTCCTCATCTCGTCTCCTCTCCTTTTCTCTCCTTGCATCCTCACTTCTCTTCTCCTCATATTGTTTCCTCTCTTTTCTCTCCTTGCATCTTCACTTTACTTCTCCTCATCTCGTCTCCTCTCCTCTCCTTTTCTCTCCTTGCATCTTCACTTCTCTTCTCCTCATCTCGTGTCCTCTCCTCTTCTCTCCTTGCATCACTTCTCTTCTCTTCTCCTCATCTCATCTTGTCTTTCCTCTCCATCTCCTCTCCTTGCGTCTCTTCTCTGTCCTACTCATCTTGTCATATCTCTCCTCTACTCTTTTCTCGCCTTCTCTCATCTGATTCTCACATCTCCTTGCATCTAATTTTATCTGTTCATCTCATCTCATCTCATCTCATCTCATCTCATCCTGTCACGTCTCTCCTCTTCCTTTGACTTGTCTGGTCTCTTGTCTCCACTTAATATCTCTTCTCTTTGCATTGATTCTCATCTCAACGGTCTCTTGTTTTGTTTCCTTTCATTCGCTCATTACATCTCTTGTTACATCTACATCTCATCTTACTTCTATTCCTCTACTTTCTTCTTGTCATCTTGACTTTTCTCATTTCATCTCTTCTTTTCCCTACTCCTTTCTCTCTTTTCCTCTTGCCTTCTCTTATCATTCTCTACATTTCTCATGTAATCTTAGCTCTCCTCTTGTCTAATATTTCTTCTCTTCTCGACTCATTCTGTCTTCTGGAGTCTTTATTAGTAAAAGTTTGTGTCCTTGTCAGTCTTTCTAGTTGTAGTATGTGCTGTTTATGGCTTCAGGAGGGACATTCATCAGCGGGACTTTAATCAGCGCCCTTTAATTCATCCTCTGGCTCTCTTTCTCGTCCTCTGTCTGCGCCCAGTCGCAGATGATTTCGAAATAAATCTGTTGATTATAATTAGTGATGGCAAGTCTTGCGTTCTCTTGAAGTGATTGATGAGACGTGACACTAATGATCTGACAGCCTCAGTAGAGTCCAGAGATCGGACATGCTCCGGGTTTGGACCTGCCCACGGATCTGACAGCTCTCTGAAACTCTGAACAGAAGATGTTTTCATACCATCACAGGCTTCATGATGATTTGTTTAACAGTGTTCTTCATACTTTGGCAGATGCTTTTCCTAGGGCTTGCGTTCGTGACAGGTCGGGATTATTTATAGGCACTGGGTGGTTTAACGTATTATTAACGGATGCTGGCGGTTTACCGTTTCTTTGCCTGAGGGACCCCAGCATTCCAGATAGCAGAGGACCTATGAATACTCTGGAAAGATTGCATGCATTCATCCGTTTATGGGTAGAAGGTGGCGGGCAATGAAGTGTGTGTGTATATATGCTGTAGGAATTTGAAAATGACAGGGCAGATCTTCAGGAAAAAAAAATGCAGGGTGGGCACATTCATTCTTTTTGATTTTTGACAAAGAAAACGAATTAACCCCAAATGGGAGGCATAGGATCTTCCATTTAACATTCCCAGGAATTAATCTCTTCATGTTAATATATTCTTTTATTCCAGAAATGTCTGGATGATGATATTGAACTATAATGATGTCCGTGATCCATCCTATTTGGATCTACAATGAGGACAAAGAAAGACAATTTCTGGACCTGAAACATCATAATGGTTCAATTTCTTCAATCTGTAAAGCACATGTTCTGCTCTTTGAGATGTTTATTTGACGTCCACCAGTTCTGATGTGGAAATGAGGGTTCCTCTCTGTCTGGTTTGAGATGGTCATGCTACTTTTTTGCTATTAAAAATTCATTCAAAATGATTGAAAATGCTTTCTCCGAATCTGGAGCAGATTCATATTATATTATTCCCACATTGCCATGCTATTTTAAATAGAATTGTGAAAGGCCTGTCGATATAAGTAGGCTTATAAAAAAAGAATGTTAGTTGAATTGGTTAATGCACATAATAGTGCCTATAAAGAAGGGCCAATAAACTGTATTACTTGGCTGAAGTAAATCCCATAGACTTACACTGAAGAGGGATCAGAGCGATATCTATAGACTAGAATATCGTAGAGGCTAAGCAACCACTCTAGTAACAACATAACAATGCGCTTACAAACACTCAAAACACTGTAGAACTGCAAAGCAATATCCTGGTAACCTACAACTCTCTAGCATAATGGTGGCGACTTTTATTCAGAAAGTGTGAAAACTATAGTAATTGTTAATGATGAATGTAATTATTTATTGAACAGTGGTGTCTTATATTGCTGTTGCCATTACTATAAAAGCAATAAACTTTTACGGCCATGATAAATCTCTGTAACGCATGGCTCCTTGTGGCTCATCCATTTATTCTACATACCTGCCGTGATTTGGGTGAATCCCCAGTAATATGGTCGTTATAAACTGTGGTTCGCTGACCGTTGACACACACACAGGATGGCATTTTAAACTTGAGATATTTTTATCTCTCTCTGGAGACGAGAGATGTGAAACCCTTAGCACCGGATAGAAATCAATGGCAAGCACTCACCATTAATCAGAGTAATTTAATATCTGTGAGGCATCTGTGCTGAAGGTCCACTGTCACACCAATCTAGTTTGACAGTGACTGTGTGGATTCAGGGCACACACACACACGGATACTGTAACACTCCAAAGGGTAACACATACACATAAATACTTGTGGACAAAAAAAAAAAAAAAAAAAAAAATGTAATGAGGGTATAACAAAACAACATGAAAGTTTTGGGTAAACATTCCCTTTAGTGGTTGAGGATCAGGAGTTGTTGATTCGATCTTAGGATGACCTGGAAATTTGAAGTTAGAAACTCACCTAAACATGTTTATCTATTAATCTTGGGAGCTGAAAACTTATCTTACAAACAGCCTATGATCATGGTGGTTGCGTAACAGATAAACAACAGGTCTTCAGGTACAAAGAGTTCAGTCCCTCCAGACATATTGAGCAATACACCAGACATATAAGCTTACAATGTCTAAGTATTTACGACCATGTGTTTGCACAGACGTTTCAAAAAAAAAAAAAAAAATGCATGGAAAAGTTACTCTATTTATGGGTGTTATTATTGGTGGGGTTCTCTGCTATACAATAATGCAGTGGTAACTAGGCAGTAGTAATTGAAAAGTCAGTGTGTTAAGATGTATTTTTAAGTTAAGGCCTGGTAGATGAGATACTGTTCCAATGGGAGTGGAAAGTTCTGTGCGTGATCTACTGACGACCTACAAACTGAAGAACACAGCCGGATAATTTCCATAATGACCAACACAATCTACCAAGAGAAGTGCAAATTGGCTTCTGGTTTAAGACATGCTTGTTTTGGGCGGTAAATAATGGCGCAAATACCAGTAAATTGACTAGCGCAAACCACCTTATTAGTGATTAGTAAATCACCTTGCATGATTCGTCTGAAAGGGAAACTCCTACAAATGCATATGCAATAAGGTCAGCCGCAAAAATAACCCTGTCCACGCCTTTTCAGCACTAATGTTGCACTGTGTGTCTTTAGTAAATCCTGACAGTAGTTTTTTAACGCCAAAAGAGAGTTTACGCTAGTGCATGCTTTTAGTAAATCTGTCCCTTAATGGTAAAAAATTAATTACTTCAGGACATCAAAGGTGGTCAACAGAAGAGCAAATTTGTTCTGAACGTTTGATGTGCTCAATATATGTGCATTGATCAGTGTTTAAATGTGAGTAAAAGCCTAATTTAATCTGTTCATCATATAAAGTGATCATGTCTCCACAAAACACTTGGATATGGATTACTTTCACAATGTTTTTATGAACTTTTGAAGCGTTGAAGAGTTTTTCAATGAAGGGACAGAAATCTCTCAAGTTTCATTCAAATATCCTCTTTTGTGTTTCAAAGATTCACTTATTGGTTTGGAATGACATGAGAGTGAGAAAATTACAATATATATATATATATATATATATATATATATATATATATATATATATACCATACCCCTTTATTGCCATTAAGGTTACACATAATGACTGAAGACCCCTGGGATACATGGAGATGCTCTTGACCTTTAGACTCCGAACTCACATTCATGTCTGGCTTGAATCCGTTGTGGAACGGCCACTTTTCACCATCCAGTCAATGAAATCCATTTCTGACTCAGAAGGAAGTTTCCAGGACACTGTACTCTGAACTGCTGCACTCTAGAATAAATATTGTTTTCCTTTTATATCAACATATAAATGAGCTCAATCAGTCTGAGGTAAACTGATGCTTAAAGCACTCAGAGAGGGTTTTAAAACCCGGCGTTCTCCACTGGAAACTCCATTTAAAACACAGATGAAAACACACAACTTCAAATCACACAGCGATGAAAACAGAAGACAGACGTAGACATACGAGAGAGGGCGGGAGAGCTGTTGTTTTTGATGTCTCTCATAGGTTGCTCAGAGCGAAGCTCTTTGGACTGTAACCTCTCTGCGGGCTCCTGCTGCTCTCTCAGTGTTTGGAGTGGATGTGAAAGGACTCCGGCTCTCTTTTCCAAAGCGCTCTCCAAATCTACACTCATTCATCACTGCACAGAGGAGCAGCACGCGGCCCGCACCCCGCTGAGGCACAGCACCACCAGAACCAGACACCGGCAAACCAGATGTGTGTGCGTGTGTGTTTTAGAAATGTAGGCCACAAATTTTAGTGTTAGAGTCTTAGAGCCAAAAATAAGATCCAAACTGCATATGGCATAATGACAAAGCATTATACACTCGAATTGGGGTTTGAGAGAGGGAGAGAGTCTTGTGTTTGCGTATATGTGTGTACAGTATATATGTTTTGTTAATGTTCCTTCCCTCTGTTTATTTATTTTTATATAATAAAACATTCTCTATTGGTTGGACAATTCGGCCACTTGAGCAAACACATCCCTTATACCAGACCTGTACAGAGTATGTGCTTACAGTGCATTATGCAGTTGCAACTTTAAAGTGCCCCATTACACTATTTTAAAGGTTCCTGATTTTGTTTCGGAGTCTGAACCTATCTACAATGGGTTTACATGCATCCAAAGTAAAAAAACAACAACAAAAAAAAACACTTTCATTTTCTCATAATATAAATTGCACCATCAGCTCTTTTCTCACAGTGTCTGAATTTTGATAAAGGATTCAGTCTCAATAAACCTTCCTTTCTGAGAGCTGACTCTGCTCTGATTGGTCAGATGACTCAGTCTGTTGTGATAAGTCTACTCTGCTCTGATTGGTCAGATGGCTCAGTCTGTTGTGATAAGTCTACTCTGCTCTGATTGGTCAGATGACCCAGTCTGTTGGGATTGGTCTTCTCTGCTCTGATTGGTCAGATGACTCAGTCTGTTGTGATTAGTCTACTCTGCTCTGATTGGTCAGATGGCCCAGTCTGTTGTGATTGGTCTACTCTGTTCTGAATGGTCAGATGGCCCAGTCTGTTGTGATTGGTCTACTCTGCTCTGATTGGTCAGATGTCTCAGTCTGTTGGGATTGGTCTTCTCTGCTCTGATTGGTCAGATGACTCAGTCTGTTGTGATTGGTCTACTCTGCTCTGATTGATCAGGGCTGCGTTCAGCCCCGGCAAAACGTTGCACAACGTTTTTTAAACAGAAACGGTGATGCGTTGAACACACTGTTCTGATGACGCAAGAGTTGCAACTATGGCAGCTGAGAAGGCTCATTCTTTGTGTTCTTTGTGAAGAATTTTCTGAGCCTGATGAAGTCGGTATAAATATGTGTTTAATACTACAAAATATGCCCGATGTTACAGTTACTGCACTTGCCGCCCAGAACAAAAGAGAACATCCCAATCGAGTGAAGGGATTGCTGAAACTGAAATGGAAGCACACATCTTACCTAATTCAGACTAAAATACATCTATTTAGCCTCACATACTGACTTTATTTGTAGGTCATACTGTTTTAATACCCTGTATTTTCTTTCTCATTTTTAGGAAAAGCACTTAATTACCATTGTTTATTTCTATACCAAATGTCATACACTTGCAATGAAGCTAAAAATATAAACATCATTATGTTGATATCCTATATTTTTACAATAAAACTTACGACAAACATGTCTTCTAATATCCTCAGTTGTTGCGTATACCGAGCTGCATCGAACACATTTGTAAATTACTTTCCTTGAACCCATTGTGCAAGTTCACTTTAATACCCCGTGTTTTATATACATGTTGCTGCTGATTGGACTGCAGTTCTGACACACCCACCAAACAAGAGAAAACGTATCTCAAACCCCGTTGCACACCGGTGCACGCCGCTTCCAGGAAACATGACGTTCAACCCGGAAACCGTAGCAAAACGTTGCGCACCGTTTTGAACTTGAACATGCCCCAGATGTCTCAGTTTGTTGTGATTGGTCGACTCTGCTCTGATTGGTCAGATGGCTCAGTCTGTTGTGATTGGTCTACTCTGCTCTGATTGGTCAGATGACCTAGTCAGTTGTGATACCATATCTGAATTCAGCTTCCTCAGCACTTGATACACTGTGATACGAACAGTAATGATGGGGTCGGTTTCACCTGATTAATTCCAACTTGAGTCCTCATCATTTGGAAGTGCAATAAAGTGGATTTGCTTTCACAGTGCAGAAAACTGTCTCTTCATGACATGTCAACAACACAAACCAAACTCTTTCATGGATCCGTTCTTCGTACGTGACTTAAAGTTCCTGTAAAGTCAAAATGAAGTATGTGTTCTGAGTTTGTCACACCACAGAAAAATGTGTTATTAGCCACCCAGCCAAATTTGAATGATAAAAAAAGCAAGTACATCAAATAAGCTATCAAAATCTTGAAAAAATGAGCAGTAGTCTCTGCTCTCAAACGCTGGGGGCGTGTCCACTGACTGCGCTGAAACCACGCCCACTCGCGGGAAAGCTGCCATCGCCACACTCAACTGTCACCGCTACAGCCGGAATGGATGCTCCTAGCAGCTTCATTGGTTTTACAAAGCCATACATGTTCGAGCCTGGACTACCTACTATAATTATAACATAAGCACAAAAGGCAACTTACACTCATTGGTGGGCACGCACTGCCGATGATGGCACCAGTTGTCGGCGCGACGGGAGGATGAAGGCCGAGGCGGGAGATAGTCGGTTCGGCCCCATTCACCAGTAACAGCGGATTATCAGTGAATCCCAGTTGTCTCCGACGAAAGTTTATAAAACTATCCCGTATAAAATGATCACTACAAAGGTGGGTTTTGGCGGTGATCCTCAGCTCTCCATTTTGCTCTTCATAAAATTAATCCACCTCTTCTTGATGTGATCGGTTTTCGTAAATTTAAATAAGGACACCGATCTGTTTTGTACGCGATCGCATCCAGGTAGTACGCATTTCCGTGATGAAGGCATAGCTAGCTAGCAAACTGTAGGCTGTAGTAACTAATAGTACTGACAGTAACTCACGATTGAGAGGCAAACCGATGTGAATGTGCTCTATTTATATTGTTAGGGGAGGGGCCAGCCTCAGTGGCTCCAGTGCGTCATCAAGTAGGGGCGTGTCCAGGAGCTCAGGGGCTCCAGTGTGTCATCGAGCCCCCGTTTTAGCCCCGCCCAAAAAATCCGGAACACAGCAATGGTGAAAAACTGTTTAACGGTCTTACTCCACAATTCAGTACATCACAGTTCACAGTCTTTGTAATATGATTTAGCAATACATTTCTAACATTTATAATATGTTTAGATTTTTTTTTTTAGAATTGCCTTTACAGGGACTTTAATCATCCGAGATCAAATGACACATCCAAGATGATATCATCATGCTAATCATGATCTGGCTAATTGGGTTCTTCGAACACCTGTGGTTTATTAGTATCGCTGGATTGAGTTATCTCAGATAACTGCACGTTCATGCGTTGCTGTAAAAGGGGATTTGTATCGATAGTAGAAACATTGATCAGCAACGCTGCTATTGGCTGCTCACCGTGGCCAAAGATGCGTGCACAGATTTTCTCCTCAGCAGAGCAAGAGCTACAATTATTACAGTATATATTTTTTGTATTATGGATGACTTAAAGTATATGATACTTCATTGTGCTTTTTTATTCTTATTTAGAGGATTTGACAGCGCTTTACGTGCTGAATGGTTTCACTTCTGAAGAAAGAAAGTAAAGGTTAGGAAAGTAAAATTTGGAACAACGTGAAGTTGAGTAAATAATGACAGAAATTAAATTTGAATAATTCTTATAAGCAGGCCCAGACAGAAACTACTTTGTAAAGACTACAAAGTCTTTCTCTCTCTTTACATTCTCCTCTGTTTAAGTTAGCTGAATGCTCACACTGATGTCCAGAAAGACTCAGTGAATGTGCTGATAAATGTAATCTGAGCTTGAAACCCCTCCATTATAACAGCATTCTAAAACTATGAGAATAGCGTATTTACATAGAGCAGTATTACTGCATTACAGCATGACATACATGCTATAACCTGCTCACACAGACTCATGCAGGTTCAATGCACCTCTGATTATGAACCACCAACAGAGACTCAATAAACACACCTTCATTCTAAACCACTGAACCCCACGAACAATACTGAATGAGAGAAGGCCATGCAAACAATGCCCACGGATCCAATCAGTAGACATTATCTTGACTAGGACATGGCGTAGATTGGTTTATCAGCTAGCTGGTGTGTGTTTATAGACTGGGCATTGTTTGGACACCCTCACCCATGGGAAACCTGCTCAACCTCTGCCTTGTAAGGTCCTGTGACCTCATTGTCTTGTGTTAACAGTTCCTGTGGACGTCAGTGGATAACGACTCCTTTATTTTTCCCTTCCTCGTTTTATTTCTTCCATCCGCACGGCAGGCCTGCGGGCCACACGGAACAGAGGGTGATTGATTTACAGCAGGTTACAGGAAGGTCAGAGCCAAAATCAATGAGGAAACGGCGATGCTATTTCTGCAGAGAGAGACAGAGAGAAAGTGGAAGAGATAGAGAGGCAGTGGATGGGTGGTGGAAAGATTGCAGATAAATAATATAGATGGATAGAGAAATGACGTTAGGGATAATGGGGTTGTTGTCACGTGGGGAAGTTGTCACAAATGGCAGTTTATGTCAGTAACTATGGGGTTTTGAACGAGAGGTCAAGGTGTAGCTGGTTAGCATGGTCCAGTTAGCCCCTGCTGGTAGATGCTGTAACTGCACCAACTGAAAGGCATTTTTCTCCATTGATGGTCATTTAAGAAGGTTTTTTCTTTTTTTTTTTTTACAATAACCGTAGCTTGTATTATAGTTAATTTTTTTTTTTTTTTTTTACAAGTCCAGGTTTGTCAGATCATTGTCATGCATACAGCCTTATCACAGAGTGACCTGTCCTGAAGCAACAATCAAACGCTATCTCCAATATTTCTCTTTATTTGTCATTATGTCTAAACTGAATTGAAAATTCTGATTCATTTTAGCGAGTTAGTTTGTTTAAAATGTTTATTTTTAAAGGAACTGGTCACATATTTATTTCAATCAAAATTCATTTTAAACTACCTCCATTTTATACCTTGTAATTATTCAGTTAATCGTTCAGTTAATGATTCAATTATACATTAAGTGTGATTTTTGTTGTATTAGTTGTTTAACGTAAAGTATATACGTCAGTACATAGTATATATAAAGTACTAATATATTTCATGCTGTCATCTTAATAATGTATATCCCAATTTTTGTGTCTATACAAATATGTTTTTAAGTGATTTGCAATGGTTTCAATATTCTGATAGATACAATAGTTTTTAGCTTTTAGCTATTTTCAGTTCAAAATCTCACAAAAATATGGAGCTACAGAATATTAGACGTTTTTCAGAAACAAGATCATCCACTCATTGTCTCGTTTTGGAAAACAAGACATAGTTGTCTACTTTTTTGGCCTTTCTTTAAAGGGAGTGAATCAGGAAGAGATGGGAAATTTAGTAAATTGAAATATGAGCGAATGAAAGGACAAATGACTCAAAAAAATACTATATCTTTGCTGGCCATAGAGTCTGAAGTCGCAAACGGTTGAGATTTGCATTGCAATATCAAAATCTAAAGAAACGTACATAAACTGGTTTTAGTGGGCAGTTGGTCATGATTGGCTTGGACCTTGGCATGTTGAAGTCAATTTGCAATTGTCCAGATTTACTTAAGTTGCTATGATGATGATATTTTGTTCAAATTTATATTTTTATCTTGAAGCAAACAGTCCACAACTTGTTATATTGTGCTGCATACATGTTCAGATCTTCAACGGTTGCAGGCTAGATATAACTGTTTTATTTATAACAGTTGAAGCTTATCAGAGTACACTGCAAAAAGTTGTAACCTGAATTTGAAAGGATTTTATTATCTTGATCTAACATTTTAAATTGTTGATGTAACATCATGTTATTAGTTTAGATTATTAATAGTAATTCATATTTTTGAGGTTTGTAATAATAATAATAACAGTTAATTTAAAAGCAATGGTGGACACTCTAGGTATTAGCCTTTATTAGTATTTATTAGTATTAGTCTTAATCCACCCATGAAAATAAATTTTATGGAGAGAGAAAGAAAGATATATAAAGAGAAACAGAAAGTCATACAGAGGAAGCAGTGGAAAAAAACTAAACCTCTGAATGAGATCAAATGAAGGTATAGATTTTATTAAAAACATTTGTTGTGCGAAGCAGAATTTCCAGTTGCATCCTTTGCCATCTAACATATTAAAGAGAAGGAGCGAGAACTTGGGAAATGTGATGCTAATATCTCATATCATCTCCCAAATGCTATTTATGAATTATGCTTCATTCTCCTTCCTTCAATGCCAGACAACGGTATTGATTCCTGGAAAACTGACTCGTATGTATTTATCATCTGAATGGCTCTTGCTCAGAGCAGCACTCCATGGTGATGTATTAAAATATATTGAATTGTTCATAAAATCAGAAACAGAAAACCACAGTTTCCAAGAGTGTTTGGATTCCTTAACTGTCTCCAGTGCTGAAACATAAATCTCTGCCATACTTTGTTCATTGTTAGCAAACTAAGTAACTTATTGGTTTAAGTTGTTTTTGACCACGTTTCAACCAGAAGTTTTTTTTTTTTTTTTTGCCACTTTTGGAAAGCCTTGAGAGTTTAATGACTATTGGTTGTACTCTGTTTGACATCTTTGATGACTTGGCCCAATATTCTTGGGTTTCGGCATGGAAATGAGCTGCAACCTCATGAATGAGATCAAGGTCAAATGAACAATAATTACAGTCCAACAATCACAACTCACGCTTCATTTTAAATTTCATCACATCATCCATCATGAATGTAAGATTACCAAACTGAAAAAAGACAAACATATAGACTAGGCTTTGACATTGTTTAGGGTATAGACTAAAGAATGAATTTCCCTCCTCCATTTTAATATCTGACCGTTTTCATAGTGAGGGACCTCCAGGGGTTTTCTTTAATGTTTCCCTTCACACTTCGCACTTGCTCTCTTGTGCAAAGAGACGACCGGATATTACAAATTTGGCACATGGGGTTTTATTTATGAGTTCTCTTCCTGAAGTATTGGTGCTGTTAGCCGCTAGCATCTAGCTGAGTGATCAAAACAGTAGTTGGAGTGACGTGGTTGTTTTTTCTTTCTTCCCCGTGAAGTTTTCCTCTCAGCGTGACGGTGGCTCCAGGAGACTTCCTGTGCTTTTTACACGCTACTGACACTAGTTACTGCATCAGAGAGCCAGAGCTCAACTCTGACTAAATTCGACTTGTTTCCTTTATAGGATGTTGTCATGAGGACAGAGGTGGAATGGGAGCAAGACACACAGTAACCAAAGCTAGACTCAAACCCTCGGCAGCTCTTACGGGTCTTGTGGTCGTGCATGGTCCAATGTACCTGACAAATGAAGAGAAACTTAAGAGAGAAAGACCCCACAATGCTAACGGACTGTATCTTTTTCTTACATCTGTCCAGTCAGTACACCATGCTGTCTGCCCTGCCCCTGCTATGTAACACAATGAGATTTAGTGTAACCTCTTGGCTTTCACCTTCACTCTTTTCCATTAAGAACCAGTTTTATTCCCCTGTTGACCATTTCTTTCAGAGGATATGGCCGGAAGGATGGGAATTGACAGCTTTTTATCATCTTACCTTAAAAATAGTGTTCAAGTTCAAATGGTCATGCTGTGTTTTCTGAGATCTGCTAAGATCTTGTACCTCAGTGAAACCATCTTGAATTGATGATTTTTAGTGTGCCTGACGAAATCAGTTTGCAGGCCTCTCCGAGGTAATTTACAGGGGCAAAGCAACCATTATAACTATAAAATATTACACAAACTTTTTTTGTAACAATAATTAAAAGTTAGCCATTTAAAGAGTTTATTATACTTGGCAGCAGTGCTAAAATTTTGAGTAGATTTTTGGTCAGCTACATAAAACAGTTGCTGTGTCCCAATTCAGAGGCTGCATCCTTCAAAGGCTGCATTCGATGGCGAATGCATGTAAGCAGCACAACGAAGGTTGTCCCAGTTCGAAGGCTCCTTCAAATGTGGCATTGAAATGTGTTTCATTTCCTGGGCCAAGAAGGGTAGAACATGTGGAACCTTCGCAGCCTAGCCTATCCCAAGATTCACGAGGTAACGACTGGACTTCACACGTCTTTTTTGAAGCTGACAGTGTCTGTTTTACATTATAATCCTATGGAGTAAACCATGTTTTCAAACAAGTCCTGAACGATTTTTAAACGCCACCGCCGACGTCTTTTTCGCCAGCTCAGAGCGTCTTTTCAAGTTGAAAAAAGTATAAATTTTCTGAGAGAAAAAAACGCCCTACGTCAAGCGCCTTTTTGACAGCTGACCAATTACAAACGAGAAGCGAGACCTGTCGTTTCCATAATAACAAGAAAAAAATGGCGAAGGTGAGTGAGTGAAAGTGAAATCATCTACTACTTGTCATTAATAAAACTATCAAAACTAACATTAACATTCGCTCAGCAATTGTTATCAATTGTTACGTCACGAAACACAAGATCCAATGCGAATGAAAGGTGATGTTTATTTATGTAAACAGCAAAAGATCAAGACAAGACAGGCTGATGTTGATAATGCAGGTTTGCGATAGGTCCTTGATAGCGAGGGTAGCAAGGGTAGCAGTGGGCTGAAATCCAAATTCTTGTGGATAAAACATCAAACGAGGACGAGCCGAAAATAAACCCGGGCAAATAGTCTGAATCTCAGGAACTGGAGGCAGAATTATCCGGAGATACTGGAACTGGATAGAGAGGCACTACAGACAGCAAGATGAGACGTGAGCAGCAAACAACGATCTGACAATGAACATGACAAACACGAGGACATATAGGACATATAAACGAGCCGCACCTGAACAGTACACACAGACATGAACAGGCAAACCTGCAAACCGTGACATCAATATCGTAACCAGCTGATTACAGTAGCTGTCAACAATTTTAACCTTATCTACCACTCAGGGGACGTTATGTTGTATATATATGTAGTTATAGCAACAAAAGACGCCCTCGGCTGCTATTTGGAAGCGAACGCTGCCAATTTTTGTTTTTACTAAAAAAGCGCCCATGTCAACTTTTTCTTGTCTAAAAAGACGGCAAGTGTGAACACGCCCTTACTGTGTTGTTTTCAGACAGTTTAATATAACTTTCAAAAAAGTCCAGATCCTACAATGTAACTGCTGGTAACAGAAGCTGTCAACAATGCTCAGTTTGACATTTGCAGACTTCGATGGCGTGTCCTTTGAAGTCTGCGTCCTTCAAAGAATGGTCCCTCTGAATTGGGACACAGCTAGTGACCAGTATGGATTATATAAATGCACAAATGGTAAGAGCTAATGCTGTGACTTGCATCTGCCATTCAACACATCAGTTAATACTACTGGGTAAACACCTCCACCCCGTAGTGCTGTTGCACTTATGTTCCTCAAGAATAGACCGATGATGCTGCACGGATAACATCTCTTATCCAAATGTGGCTTTGATGGAGAACTAATGAATGTTGGTGGGAAAAACATGCATAACAAATAAGAAAAAAAAAAAAAAAAGATTTTTCACTGCGTGTGTATAGCAACTCTCAAACCTAAACCACATGGTCCTGTCAAGGAGAGAGAGATCTCCGGCAGTTTTATCAGCTTGACTCCGGGCACGACCGGGCCGTGATGAGGCTGAACCAGAGCTCTGCGGAGAGAGGGTTAGGGTTAGTGTCAGAGTCAAGACAGGCCTCAATGGGGGGGAAGGTGAATCTGTGTTGGTATCAAGGCTATGACTCTGGGTTAGGTTGAAGGGACATGGCTCTGTCAGTTCCAACTCTTGTCTGTGACTCCTAATAGGGTTTGAATGAAGCCAGATGTTTTATTGGAATGGTTAGGATTAGTGAGATTAACACTTTAACAGGGTCGAACAGGGGGGGCAAGGGTGAAGGTGAGGGCAGGAGACAGGTGCAAGACCCCTTCTGAAATACCTCTCCTGAGCCATATTTTAAACAGACATGCAAGGATCACACGCATTCAGCTAAAGGCTTGAAGACCAGAGACCAGAGAACACCAGAGAGATTTTGATTTATTCACAATTCTAAAGCTGAGCATAGACTGTGTGAGCAAAGCAATCTACACAAATCTATAAACTTTTTGGACAAACCTTGTCTAGTTTACTAGACTCACCAGAACTGACCTATGAGTACGCCGTCTTGTTTTCCCTCCGCAGATACACCCGTTTCTGCATCTGGCTGCAAACTTTTTCACTGAGTAATCATTTTGTAAATATAGCTGAAATCACAGCACAGCCATCCTTTATCTTATGTCTGTGGGGATTTTGTCAGATGATGTCTCAATTACAGAATAAATCAGGATTTTAGTGTTGTGTACATGGGCCGCGCTTTTGTCGTTGTCTGACAAAATACATTGAAAAATATGTAAATTAGAACAGATTTATTGGGAATTCTGCTGTATTAAAATACAGTATGTGAGCCCCGAGAGTAGAAGAGAAGCAAACAAATGTAAAGGGCTGACTCTAGGCATAATTTTCATAGATTTTTTTTTATACCGATGCCAAATCGATACTTTAAAAAAGGTACGGTGCCTAAACGGTGCCTGAACCGATACTTTAAAAAAACGATGGGGAATGACATTAAAGAACAGCTTTTTTATTGAAAATAAAATCAAATAAAAAATTCTTAAAATTTAATATATTAAATACAAAACACAACAAATTTACATAACAAATTCACAATAAAAACCTAAGCCACCTAACCCAAATACAATAATTTACCATTAAATAACACTACAGTACTAATGACAGCAAAGTAGTCTGTATTCTTGGCATGCTACAAACCAGCTTTAAATTTAAACAATTATTTTCAAATGTTTTGCCTTCTCTGGCTAAATACACACCTCTCCTGACTTATTGCATGTCCTGCACAAAGTGAGTGTTATTTTAGAACGCATCACCTTTAATGCTGTGACGCGAAACCCCTCGTGGAAGAAGAACACCATCATGTTAACAACTGTGGCAGTGATCGCTCAGGATCAGCTGAAGGCTGGATTTTCAAAAGTATGTGAAGTTCGCGGCTCTATTGTTGCAGTAAACTTGCACAACGTTCTTAAATGAATAATTTATTAGATGCATGCCGGTCTGTTATTGTAGGGACATCGGAGAGACATTTTATTCTTGAATACATGTAAGTGAATGTCTCTGGCTCAGTGCCAGCGCAAATTTGAATTTAGAAGTTGATTATCATGATCTGAACATTCTACGATCGTAAGCGTCAAAGGGTTAACTAGCGATCACATGTGGTGATGATGCTTCTTACGTCCATTTCGGAGAACCAGAGGGCAAATATTTCAACCAACAGCTGAGGCATTTAAGTGGCATCGAAATGAAGCACCGAAATCTGTGTTTTGATTCGGTCCGGTTACATAACGATTAATTAGGTACTGGTTCCATATATATACCCAACCCTAGGCAAAATGCAAACACGATGCAATGAATATGTTATTTAAAATATGATGTCATACAGTAACATTTAGCGACTTTTCAAGCAGGCTTTATCTACTTTCTATTGAATGTAGTTGGTAACTATGAGTGTGCAAGGGTTTATGTTCCAAAAGAGCTGTGGCACAGAGGGTTGTGCAATGTTAATGACATATCAAGAGCTGTTGTGTATGGAGACCTGGGTTAAGACCCAGAATTTCAATCTTACAATGTTAAATATTTCCACCAAACAAAACCCTAGTATTGTAGTATTGAACTTAGGCTATAACTTGCATTGTTTGTGCTATAACCATGATGATACCTCAAACAATGTGAATTGTTGTGGAGAGTTGTGCTGTTACTTTAATTACAAATTTATCCTGGCAGACCATAAAACTGGCAGGGCAAGGATATTTAGGGACTGGAGGACTAAACTCATTTGATCTAGAACAGTAAGCTAGAACACAAACAACATTCACAAATGTACTTTTACCTAACTCTATTTTGGGTGTCAAGTCTGTCATTTACCTAGACTGACCAATGTTTATTTTGTTGTGGTACAAGAGCTTAAGTTGAATAGTTTTGTAGAGTGCTCGTTCTGGTTTCACTGATGTACCCATTTCAAGGGTTAGGTTTATTTTCATTTGGAATGTCTGTGGGTTTTTTAGACTCTTAGAAATGGAGTATTTCAAATAAGTCAACCGGATTTCTTCTTTTTCCTGCTTTAGTCATCCAGTAGAGTATTTTTTTTTCTTACCCAGAAACAGGTTGCATTCCATCATGTAACAGAAGACATAGATTCACTGTGACTTGAGAGGATTTTCCCACAGGAAAGGTTTTCATTGTGAAGGGCTGGAATGGATGTGATGGGTTACCTTTAATGGTGCCCTCTTTATCGAGAGAAGTAAATAAGAGGGTTTTAAAATGTGGCAGTCAGGAGAGCAGAGCAAGTATCAGTAAGAAGAGAAAACATATTCCCAGTTCTTCGGACTCAAAACAAGAAGTGAATCCAACTGAACTGAAGGATTATGCTGCGTTCATGCCATGTCGTAATTAGCGTAGTCTTGAGATGACAACACATGATATTCTATTTAGAGCTGTTCACATCCTCTGACTGCAAATTATGCATTTCTATGGCAAAACTATAAACATCTAAATGAATCTGCTGCAGACACGTGGTACAAGTAGAAGCTCTCAGAAGATTCCCATTTTACAAGCAGTAGTTACAATCTCTACAAGGACAGGAACACGGTTTACAAGTTGAAATCTTGTAATACCAGTAACTACAACATGGCGTGAACGCACCTTTAGGGTTAGCTGGGATGACACAACTTGTGAACCATACATGGTGAAATTATATGTCCACTTACCAAATCCATACACACACACACAACACACAATCTCTCATGCATACGTTAAAATGAATACACCAAATTGAAAAATTTCCAAGATGCTCCTTAGCCTCTTTGATAATAGCTCATAGACTCTTGACAGTTGTGCATTGTGCAATGACAGTACCCTTCTGTGCTGTAAATTATTTAATTTTACAGACCATTTCTGGCTAATCAAAATGTAATACCACTTTCAGTTTTTCCAGAATGCCGAATTTGAGAGTAGATCCTTATTATACACATTCAAATGGGATTACCATAGCTAACCAGCAACATTTTTTGTTTCTAAAGCTATGGGTATGGAACATATTAATTGTGTCTAGAGTAATCTGCATCAAAAAGGGTGTCGTATAATGGATTTATGCCCCAGTTCTTGATGTTTGTCATCTGTGTCCGTTTTGGGCGAAGTCTTTATGGGAATATAAAGCCTTCCGTGGCTCTCTGTTCTGTCACATGCATGATTCATTGAATTTGCTTTTGTGGGTGAAGGCCTGCTTTTAAAAAATATCAATTAGAGGAAATTGTGCTGGTGGCATTCTTGAAACTTGCATGTGTGGTTTGGCCAATGAGTTTGTGCTAAAGTTGTACGCAGGAAGGAGGGAATCGTGGCGTGCTAAACACGAGCCATCTTGCAAACCGGTCTCACTCTGGATGGAATAAACACATGTCCTCAGGGACCGGCAGAAGATTGATACAGCTCCTGTTGAACTCTGGGAAATCCCATGTCTGGCACGGGCTGAATTTGGGGGTTTGTGGGTGACTAGGGTGGGGAGTTAAACCACTTCCCCTGCTTGTTAAACAAGGCCAATAAAAGACATTACACCCTGGGTTCGGCAGAAATCTTTAGCAAGTCATTGCTTTCATCTTTTGGAGAGTGATTTCTGCTTTTGGTTGATCTTCAGCATCATGCCAAATGGATCTTTCATGGTGAGTTGAGGTGTGGATGACAGAACCACCATCTTTGTAAAATTATAATCTGATGTGTTGAATGTTTAATGGATTGGAATAGTTTCAAATTCAAACACTTCAGAGTTTGTTTAAAATTTTCAATAATACATTGCTTTACTTTGAACAGCAATAGTACTAGTAGTGCTTTACGTAACAATGTTTGTACAGACAGCTTCTAGGTCACAGTTTGATCTGCTGATTAAAATTGGACTAGGACTGGATTAGAGCTCTAAATCTTAGGATTTGGTTTGAGTTAGAATTTACTCACACTTCAAGCAAGGCATGATGAAACATTTCCATCTCTTAATTAAGACCAGAGCCGTTTTGAGAGCTGCTAGGCTAATTCAAGTGACAGTTTGACCAAAACTGAAGCTTGCTTTTTTCCTCACTAAAAACTTCAAAGCTTCCAGTCCAAACACAGCCGAAAGGCCTCTGAACCATCTGAAAAGCTCCTCATCTATCCACAGTCATATGATTCTCCATTACCATGCTGGGGTCAGGAGTGCAATGAGAATGCGAGTTGGGAAACTCTTCCATCCTTTATTTAGTGCTACTCCTTAGCTCCAAATTGAATAAAACTCACCTTAACCAACTAATCAAGGTCTTCATGATTACAAGCAGGTCTGTTTATGCAGGCTGGAACTAAACTTTGCAGGACCGTGGGCTGAGTACCCTTGCATTACTGTAATGATTTTGGGGAGAGTTACTGCTACTCACATACAAACCTTAACTACACTACTAGACATAGATAGTCTCCTGGATATGTTGTGTTTTTTATGCTAGTCCCCACTATGGGATGCTGATGTTCCCACAAGACTCCTTAACTAGCTTAACCAACAAAACACACACACACACACACACACACACACACACACACACACACACACACACACACACACACACACACACACACTGCTGGATCAACCAGTTTTGTTGGTGTACAGCATGACTATACTGGTAGACCAGCACCAAACCAATGCAAAGCAGCATGGAAATGTATACTTATTTTTCAACAGAGTATTTCTGAAACTGATCTTTGATCTGCAGTTAAGGAGGACTTTGATCAGAATAGATGTTGAGGAAAGAGCTGATAACCCAAGATGGGTCAAGGATGGAAGAGGTTCAGGGACTAGGCTTATCCTTGTCATCTTCGCAGGGCTTCTCATCTTGTTTCACACACTTCATCGCTCTGAAGGAATTCAACATGTTCCATTTGTGGGAGTTATGTGAGGCCAATACTTGGTTGGGAAAAACAGTGGGCACCCTTCCCAGAAATAACAAAATTGTGGAGATTGGTGGAACATTATGACATATGAAGAACAAAAGAGGAATGAAGAACTTGACAAGCAGAGAGGAGTGAGCATTAACAGTCATAAATTTTCATAATTACAAGTTATCATTATGTCCATCTCTTTTTTTAATCAATATTTTCAGCTCTGTTCTCTAATATCATGCTAATACACTTTTCCCCGTTCCTTGTCCACCTCTTTTCCATCAGTAGCTTTCTATCCCTCCCTCCCCTCGGCTTCTATCCTGCTACCAGGATCTTGTCCATGTTTTTTGTGGGTCACTTGGAAGTGGAAAATTAGCCTTGTTTCCTGAGGCAGGGATTCATCCCACTTATCCTAATAACTTGTCCAAATTAGCTCCCCTAGTTTTCAATGATAAACGTACTGATCAACATGGTTAAACGGGAGCCCCACTAACACGCAACGAGACAGAAAATCTCAGAATAAGCGCTACATTGCTGCAACACCATGGTCTTGCACACATCACTGATTGGCGGTCTGCTAACTTGATCCCTTTACATTGAGGAGTGAGAGGCCGTAGGATCAGAGCTCCTTCTCTGTAGGTCTAATCCCCATCTCGAGGAGGCGATATTGTGATTGGACATCCCACAGTCTTTCTGGATGTTTAAGTACTGCGGTAGTTGCTCTGAGTTTGTGGAGTACCAGAACTTTGCATGTGTTGTCACTTATAGCTCTATCATTGCTAATAACAGACAGGATTAGCCCTTCTCCTGCTTGATCTCATAATCCCCCCTCTCTCTATTGCTGTCTCAGCTCATCACAATCCCAAAAACTTTATCATCTCTCTCTCTGCTATGGCAGATCTGAAAGGTATTAAAAGGGAATTGACCTCATGTTTGAGGTTTCTGGCCCTGTTCTTTGTCAGGGAGCTCAGAGCTCATTACCACAATGGTCCTGCAAGACTTGCAGTCTCATAAGTCATAGATGCACTATTTTTACGGTACTGCTTTAATCAGTCCATCCATAATAATGCCATCACATTCTAAATGTATCAAAGATATATTAAAAGCAACTTACATTGCATTTAAGTGTATCATCTTATCAATTCATGCATTCCCCCATGGGGACTGAACCCATGACTTTGACATTGCTAGCAACATGATTTACTTTCTGAGCTACAGGAATGTCTTGAGCTACAGGAACATATTCCACAGTGAAAGCTTCCCTATTGACAAAATCATGCTGGTCTCCCTATCTCGTTACCAAAAAGTTAAATGGAACTTGTGACCATAGTTGGCTAACGAGGCTTTTGGGAAACATACCCGAGGCGTGCATTAAGCTAGTTAAACAAACTGAGTTTCTGAGTAGATTTAGAGTTGACCAATCCATACATATCCAACCTGGTTTAAATCAGGTTCAATGAGCTCACAACTCTCGGTATAAACATTCTCTGTCAACTCAGGTTTAATCCAGAGCTTGTGATTAACTCTGAAGCGTGTGCACCTGGAAGTGTGATGTGTGCAGCAAACAGCCAATCACATGAAACATGGAGAACGTCAGTTTGATTCAGTTTTTGCGAGAGAGCTGCAAAATTCGCTTCTCTTCTGAAGAGATTGTCAGGAAAAAAAATCAAATGAAACTAAACCTATTTACAAGGCAGGAATAAACACTCCAGCTGCAGCTTTATTGCATCAGATACATGTCACTTTACTCACAGCTGATTGGTCCAGTTTTGGTCTGTGTTCTCTAACTAAGAATAAAGCCTGCCCCAGAGCAGGTTAGCCATGTAGCATAAGTTACCATGATGATGAAACCCACTAAAAACCAATCCACCTTCTTGAGCCTGAAAAACTAGAGTTTGCTCAAACTGATCTCAAACTTACCTGGGTAGCAATTAAAACCGACTTCATGCAACAGGCCACTGGTTGGGCTGGTCTGGTTTGATCTTTTGTCACTGTTATTCATTTTGGGGTAAACAATGATGGTGTTAGCCAAATGAGAAAACTGTGGACATTTGGAAATTACAATATGCAGTCATACAAAATACTGTTCATTGTAACATAGTTAAAAATGCACTAATCAACTATATACCGTGTAGTATGTGAACTGGGATCGGAAAGCAAACCCAAAACCATGACCCAATCATTTAAGAGCACTGGTTGAATTCACAGATGACTCTGCTGTTGTGTGATCTCCGGGCAGAGAGCTGGCGCTGAATGATGGAGTGCAGCGTTTGATGGATGGGTGGTGGAGAGAGGGGATGTTCAGCAATGAAGCAGCAATAGGAATCTTGGCATGAGACCTTCTTTCTGCGTGAGCTGGCCTGCGCTGCTCTGCGTTAATCTGACCTTGTCTTCTTCCCTGATGCGCCTTTAGGATTAATGCTCGGTTTGCATTTATCCATCTAACCCTCTGCCTTCCTCTTCCTCCCCTGCCGCTCTCTCAACCCCCCATCATAACACTCAACGCTGTGACAAATTATAGAAAGAGACAGAGAGAGTGAAGAGAGGAGGTATTATTGCCACCTCGTAGAGATTTTTTCACTTTCCACTTCTCATTTATAACTTTGCAACTCTCAAAAGCTGAATTCTAATGATATAGTTGTATTCTAAGGATATAAAAACATAACAGACTCTTTAGTAAAGCTCAGGAACTTTATTAATTACAACTACAACAGCAAAAAATCAACAGGATACCTAATATGATGGAAATATAGACCTAAATTTACCACTCAGGTCACTGGATGAGCGATGTCTTGTTCTTCCCTCACAACACGGCAAAAAGTCACTATCCAAAAGCTTCACTCTCTCTGGTCCTCACTGGTAGAATGAGCTACCAACCTACACCCAAACTGCAGAAAACATCACATCTTTTAAGAAGCAGAAGATGCAACTCTTCCGCAGGCACTTAATGACTTCCCACTCTTAAACCAATGCACTTACAAAGTGACTTTGGATAAAAGCATCTGCTAAATGCATAAATGTAAATATCACAATACATCTCGGAATTCATCAAATCTATCACCATTATATAATCAATACAAGTCAATACATCATCAGTCCTACTTCCAAAGCATATTTTTGTCTTACCCTGATTCACTATGGTAAGCCTATTCTAAGTGTTTTTATTTTAGACCTGATGGGATGGTATTCGTGGATAATTGCAAATATACGTCACTCACCCATGCGTGTCTTGTCATATCTGTAAATAGAGTAAAGTTAATCTGGCTACTTTGACACGTGTCTGGTGTGGGAGTAGCGCAGGTTAGTTGTCACAACAAGAGAGAAAGGTTGACATGGAGCAGCTAAACCTCAAACCTCGGGGAATCACACATTTTAAACAAACGCTGAACAGAGGAGAGTCTGCGACACGCGGCAGAGCGCGAAATAAAACGAGTCAACATTGGCTTGGCTTTAGGAGATGGCAAGAACTGAGGGATTGGAAATGTTGTAAAAGTGACACAGAGATGGTGTTTTTATTACTCAACATGTGAGTGAGGTGTTTTATCGAATAGATAAATTGCCATATGTAGCTCTCTAACAGAGTTCATTGTAAAGCATTGTCTATAGTGAAGGCTCATTTCATTAAGGTTGTAGTAGTGCTGTGCTGGAAAGTACAAGAAAGTACCGCACTATTAATGGTTAAAGCTTTAACGTCTTCAGCTAGTCAGCTTGAGTTCCTTTCCATCTAAACTGGTTATATGCCTAGTAGTGAATGTTTTATGCGCATCAGAATAACCATATTAATCTGCACAGTCACGCAGAGCCGAAGCACAACCAAAACTATGGCCTTCCGCAAATGCATGTAGTTTTGTTTGTTTGTTTTTTAACTGCAAGAGGGCCAAAAGTTACGTAGTGTACCTCTGAGAACCTGTTTTATTCTGGTTAAGGAGAGATTACAAAAGCTTAGCAAAATTACATTAAAAACACTGGAAAACCTAATATTTGATTACCAATTAAAACCATATTAAGGATATGTTGTGTTTGAAGCATTTAATAAAAAAATAAAATAAAAACTGAATATTTATTTTATAAACTGCCAGTTTTTTGTTTAGAAGTGGAGTTACCCAAGGATCGCAACACCAAGCTACCAAAATCTGCCATTTACTTTATAATAGCAGATTTTGGTAGCTTGGTGTTATGATTTTTGGGAAGTCCTTGGGTGGTAGAAAGCCACATGATAAATCAGAGTTTATCATAAGTAGCCAGTACATAAAACATGACCAATACTCATATTAATTTGTGATGTGTTATGCAGAGACTTCTGGGAATTTTTTTTATCATAAATTTTACAGTAAAATTGCATATAATGTGCTGTTATACCATTTACCATTTTTCAGCGTAAATGGCAAGGTAACATAACTTTAACCAATTAACTCGTTTTTTCTGTCGAATTTTTGCAAAACAAACATTTTGTTTTTAAAATGTTTTACATTGTAAGAGTGGCTCTGCTTTCGGGTTTATGATGGTGGCTATAACACACTGTCTATGGCAACTTAAGACACTAGTATCACAGCAAGAAAGCTTTGTATGTGTGCATGTTTGTCTATATGTTCCACAAGCACCATTTCCAGGGAGTTGAAACAGGAAGAGGGGCTGAAATTAAATTTGGGGAGTGCACAAGAAAATGGAGCCTCCATAAAACCCACACTGGGTCCCCAAATACTTCCATGATGGATTTATAAACTGCAGAAAGAGAGGGGAAAGGACTGTTTATTTTAGATATTTAGATGTGACCCTTTTTGAGACTGACGACAACTTAAGACAAAAAAAGGGAGCTACAGGAAGCCACAGGGTACCATGTCAAGAAAGACATAAACACAATAGAGGGAAAGGACTTTAAGGGAGGGAAGAAAGAAAAAAGACAGAACAGAGTAAAATAATGTGGGCTAGGGTTAAGAGTTAGGCCTCAACTTAAGGTAATTTCTTCATGGGAGGAAGTTATTAAGAGCGCTTCATGTAGAGAACTATGAGCCATAGACTGACACACATACACGCAGGGAACATGAAGGCCTTCAACCATACAGAGAAACACAACAGAAACTCAATAGCCTTTAAAAAACCTGATCAGTTCTGCCGTCAACTAACAAGGGTCAATATTACATCTGTAATTCTCAAAACCCCAGATCTGTCTGGGGTCGGAGGGTGGTTCGGTTCTCATGGGCTTCGGCAGAAATATGGAGTTAGTTTGCGAGGAGGAATGTGAGGCGACGGGGGTGCAGATGGTCTCGTTATGAGCATGCACTGAAGTAGTTTGTTATTTACGGTGAGGGATTCCTACGTTTCAGCACTCACCACGTCTTCACATGCAGACACTCTCTGAACACTCGCTCAGACGAGCCTCTGACCGAACAAGAGCCGGTTGCAGATGCAACTATATTTCCCACAATCCTCTCCTATTAGTATAAGCCTCGGACACCAACATATGGACTTTAGTCAGGGTAGAGGTCATGTATTTGACGAGAATGATAACAAGGCTTTGAGAGAAGTTGTGTATCTAAGTCAAATCAAAACACTGAAAGAGGGTGGGAGAAAAGACACATTTAACAGACGGTACGGATCAAAATGTAAGTAAATTGCCTTGCGCCTCTTGCTTGCAGCTGGCTTCCAAAATAGATGAAACCTCATTTGAAGAGCTCTACATAAGCTGGCACTCGGTGCCGCAAACAAGTAGTGCTCCTCAAGGGAGTCTCCACACTGCAAAAAAGGACAGTTTCACACTGGGCTCGTTTAGAGCGTTTGTCTATAAACCTGGAATGTTTTCTCCCTTAGTTTATGAACACAGCAATCAGCAAAATTTGTTTTACACAAATGTGACTTGCATAAACACATGTTGTCTTGTTGGAAACCAAACTAGGGAGAAATGTAACACTGTAACAATTTTAAGTCCATGTTTCTGTGGCAATACTTTAAATTAATCCAACTACACCATCCTGGTGGAGCGCCAGGGAAATAACTCCTAATAAGGACACATAGGTAAGGTTTACCACTTGAAGACAGATAACATGAAATGTGAGGAGCAATACAAAAATACACTTTATTATAAAATCACCAGCGCCAATAAAAATCTCGCTCTCAAGAATCTCCCAACATGACAAATAATTATCCAGTGCCAGGCTTAGTGGGAACAAGGCAGGCCGGCTGCAACTCAGGAGATCGTCCAAACCCACCTCAAGTCACAAATCAGACACCACGCGCCCACACCATGAGGAAGTTGTCAGCACACACTACCGAATGAAGCAGCTAGCCTCCCTTGTTCTCATTGTCCTCACTGGCTCCTGGAGAAAGAAGAGAGACACACATTCACAAAAAAGAAAAATCACACTAAATATTGAAAAAGAGAGAACCGAAGTGAAGTTTATAGACACAATGTTATGGCAGCTATAGCACTCAGGCTCCCTGACGGCACCCTCTGCAAGGCTGATAATCAGCGCCTAAGTGGCACCAGAATAACAGGACAGGGGGTGAAGGGGGATAAAGCTGCAAAATAGATCAAAACCACATCAACAGAAAAAATAACCACAAAGAATAACACAAAACAGAATTAATTAACAACAAAATAAACCCACTGCCAAACCAAAAATCACAACAACAACAACAAAAAAAGATATTGAAAACAACCCAGCACAAAATAAAACTGTTGGCAGCCTGGCGGACGCAATGCTCGTAAGCTATCAGTCCAAGTGACCTGCAAATGTAACCCAGCTCTAAACCAGTAGCACAGATGTACGGGTGCAAAACAAACAAAAGAAAATGTTGCCGGGAAGCAAAACCGCAGAAGTGTCACATGTAGTGTCTTCAGCTAGGGCTTAGAGAGTGATAATTCCCCATTTACCTTCAACAAAAAGACACAAGTCAAACTACTGTAAATGCACTGAACTGCATGGTTACTCTCACAACAGGTGTTGTGGCTCTGTCTACCGGCCAGCGTTCACACACACCTGCTAACGTGTTCTTACTGCTGAACATAACATAATAAATTCCCCAAACGCAAGCGATCAAGATTTAGTGCAAATATCAACGTACCTGAAAGCGATCTCCGCCACAAACTTGCCACAATGCCAGCAGCACCGGACCCGCTCTAACTAAACTATAAGTAGAGTATATTACTAGAGCTATTCACTTCATTACACAGTCAGATACCCCTTTTCCACCAAAAAAGAACTGGTTCGGAACTAGTGCTGGTTCAAAGTTGGTTCAAAGTTGGTTCAACTTGCGAACCTTCTCCGAACCTGTTTGTTTTTCCACTGAACTAGAGAGCCCAGCGAACGACGTCGTTACGTCACTGTTTACGTTGCCATACGTCATAGCTTTCCCAGAAACGCTTGCGCGACTGCGCCAACTTCAAGCATAAACATTTACAATGGCGGACTACATGGTTTTTTTGCAAATGTTTCTCCTGGCTATGCGATCCTGTCTGTCGCCGAGGACCGAGTCCAGAACCTCAAAATGAGGATTTCTACAACGTGGCCGTCCATTACCACTTCGACCCAACTCCTTCTTTTGGTCCCTGTAATCCTTTTTTAGTTTTTTTAACTTGGTATTGATCTGCTCTATGGTTCTGTTAAACCCCGCTGCAGCCATCTCCCTCTGGATCTGCTCGAACACATGTTTTGTTCTTGAAGCACCTTCGATTTTTTCCTGTACCTCTGCCTAGGACCATACCGCCAACAAACAATTAGTCTCCTCCACCGACCACTGTTTCGCTTTAGTTTCCATCTTTCAGCAATCATTTCTACTAACGTTAGCTAGCGCTGTATTTTTAGCAATGACGGTCACCGTCGAGTTGTAGCTCGCAATAACCCCGCCCCCAGCATGACGTGGTAAAAGAACGGTTCTAGTCCAGCAAAGAGTTGGTGCCGCTTTGGAACCAATTTTCCTGGCCGAGAAACGGTTCTTTGCTGTCGAAACAGAAAGAACTGGTTCGCGAGTAGGCACTGGCTCCGAACCGGCACCAGCACTGCCTTGGTGGAAAAGGGGTAAGAGAGAGGGTCAACATACCTTAGAAGAAACAAGACCGGAAACAAAAATTCCAGGAAGGGGAGAACCCATACACCCATACACCCACACACCCACCCCCCCCATACCATAAAAAAAGAGGAAGCAAAAGAGGAGAAAATGGATGCGGTCATGGCTAATTATATGAAGATAATGTCTATAATAACATGATAGAAATGTTTTAGTAGGTCATGAGATTTGTTTGTGATGTTTTGTTGTATTTATTGTGTGTTTGCCGCTACTTATAATTCGCTGTGATGGTCAGTTGAGCAACAAGATCGCAGCACATCTCAATTCTCACAAGGATTCTTTCGATATCCTCACGTCCTTCCGAGTTCGTTCTTTCAAGGTCGCCTGGCAAGACCGGTCCACACGAGAACACAAGTCCATTCTTTGCATTCTTGGAATTGAGAAACAGCCAAAGCAAACACAGGATGTGGAACACAGGCAGTAGCGGTTTTTGGCACGGGCGAACCGGGCAATCGCCCGGGCGGCATTTTTGGGGGGGCGGCGCCGCCGGCACGAGCAGAAAAAAAAAAAAAAAAAAAAAGATCTGCGCCGCGAAGCGGTTTTCTATTATCTATCATTTCACTGTGTGGGGAATTGGCAAATTTGCGCCCCCTGCTGCTGCAGGCGCCCCTGCTTGCTGAGAAGATGCCGTGCACAGAAGCTGTTTGTTCGAGAAGGGGAAAGGGGAGGGGGCGCGGAGGCGCGGGCGCGGATGACAGTTCACCTCTGGGTCTCTCCCAAATGGAACGTACAAAGGGGGATCCATATAGTTATCTAAGTCAGTCACACCTCGACTTTCTTCCAAATAACGCACATTTCATTCATAATATTATAAATACAGGCCTCTATATTTCCTGCACATTTTTGTTTTTCTGAATTGTCTGAATGGCTAATAAAAATAGGTAATACAAAACGATTACTTGGTCACCACCACCAAGGTCAATTGGTTTAGTCTTGACTTCTGGTCGTGACTCGTCGTGAGTGACAGTTGGTATGGGGGGAATCAGGGGAAATCTGTTGATTGTCGATGTCGAGTACGTGCCAAATAAGAGATGGACAAGAAAGGTCAAAGCCATCAGGTGCCCAATTTAGAAACGAGCGAAAGATAAAGGTATGCAACTATGTTTTCTCTGTATGATTACGGTATCCATGTCATGAATGAAGGGGCAATATTAATTGGTGGGTATAACTCTTATTTGTTAGCCTTTTTGCTATGATTCTTGCTATGCTTAACAATAATTCGGTTATTGTATACCCCCGCTCGAAGGGGGTCTCGCCCAGGGTGTAATTCAATGTAGAACCGCCACTGAACACAGGAACAATGGGAACAAGGAATACACTTCAAAATAAGAGTCCACAACATAAGACAGGGAAACCCAAGACTGTAATCATGACAGTTATGTTGTTTTCTGTGAACACTTACCGCTATCGGTCTTTATAAATAACGTGTCCATGGCAAAAGTTGATTTTTGTTACAGAAAATCTTGGGGCTCTGACGTAAGAGAAGTGTTTCCCTTACCTAAGATAAGTGTTCAAGGGATTACAACATTCTCCTATCATTCCCTTTAGGGAAAGGGAAAATCACAGTTTAAGTGTCAGGGGGTAAGTGGCACGAGGTGCTTTATGCAATTGGGCACGGAAAATGCTTGTAATGTTTTTGTTTGTTTGTTTTTTATTATTAGCGAATTAGAATGACTTTTAAAGTAACTTTAATTTGTTTTGTTGTTTGACTTGTTTTCCAGTAAAATATCTGAAGATCTTTCAGACAAGATGGGTTTCCTTGAAAAGCAGCACTGCATGAGATAATTAGATGTTAGGGTTAGGGTTGGGTTGTTAGGGTTAGGGTTGTTCTGATTTTATCTTTCCTTTTGCTTTCCGAAAAAGAAAGGTTATAGGGCTTTAAAACAACACCAGGGTGAGTAAATACGGGCTGCATTTTGATTGTTGGGAGAACTATCAATTTAAAAACAAGTGAAAAATATTGTAGTTCAGTAAGAAAAAGAAAAGAAAAAACAATAACAAATACAGTAGAACAATAAATAAATATATCTTATGTAATATTGCTACTCAAGTAAATTTATCTTAGATTATAATATATTTTTTTAGATTATAATTAGAAAATATAATATAATAGAAAATTAGAAAAAAATAAGTTTAACATTAGCATGTTGCTAAGCTAATGTTCAGTCTCAGGCACAAGTGGGCAGCTTTCTGCAAACAAAAGTTTATACACTAGCTCTTGCAGTTTACTCTGTGTATGTATACAATTTTATAAGGTAATTTTGCCATGCAACATCAGAGTCTGATATTTGATTTTTGACGTTTATGTTTTCTTTTTGGAATTTTTAGAGTGAACACACTAATCACACTATTTAAAGATCAAAACATAATAGAATAGTGCATAAGTGTGCAAATTGGGACACTCCTAAAATGCTGCCTCCATAAGCTCAATAGGTTTTTAGAACAGCTAGCTCTTAAGTTTATCCCCATAGAGCTATGTTTTAATCTGCATCAAACTACATATTTTGTCGACCCTGACCCTGATATTTGGTCCACCTGACTGGCATGTAAAAACAAAATTAACTCAACCATGCCAGTGCAGAACGAAAGCTTCCCGTCTCTGTCCTCATGTGAAGCTCTGCAGAGAGAACAAGACATGAGCCTATTTTAGTGCTATATGTTAATTACAGATACAACATATCTCTCCCATCCTCATGCATGGCCTGTGGGCTGGGTGTGACGTTACCCACAATGCATTGGTACATCTGCTACAGGGTTGTGTCCATTTAGATTCACACGACACAGACCACGGTTTAGGGAAGCATAGAGGGAGAAGTGGAATGCAAACATTTGCTAAGCTCCCTTTAACTAGACCAGAGAATAGAAAGCATTCATTATCGGGTGACAGTACCTACACTCTGCTGTCTAACCAGTGTAAGGTAGTAACTAATAGCAGTGACGCTGCTAAATTTCCATGTTTTTGAACTTTTACATTAGCTCAGCTGTTACACAATATTATAGTCTAGTTTTTATATACAACAAGCTGTATTTTTTAAACAGAAGTATACTTTTAAAAAAGAGTGTTTATCACCGAAATCCCATTCATCCCATTCCTGGAATGTTGCATAGGATCAAACGATTCATTTTTATAAATTCTCTTTTCATCTTCCGCAGAAGAAAATCATACAGATTAGGAACATCATGAGGGTGAATACTGTAGAGAATGAAAGATTGGGTGAGCAGTCTTCTCAGTCCGATCTGACCACCTGCTTGCATGTTTTTAGTGCTTCAGAAGCGTGTCGAGTGAAATCAGCGCCGTCGCAGTCCTGAAACTCATAAACTTCATCTCCCACGAGCCCTACTGACGACTCCACAGGTGACTTCTGAATGCGCCCATAAAATGTATCTTTCCTGTAAGCCGAAGGGCCGTGACCTCAGCTTGACCCTGTTACTCCCTGTGATTCATGGGAGTTCAGGAGAGATACAAGCGATTCCTCAGATTCCTCCGCGACCAGACACCGACAACAGCATGACACTTGGGAAGCAGAGATCACAGACCTCAGGGACCACCGTAACTCACAGTGTGTGTGTGTGTGTGTGTGTGTGTGTGTGTGTGTGTGTGTGTGTGTGTGTGATTCAGAAAGAGAGGGAAGGCAATGGTACAGTCTCACTCCACACCATATACACATCTCACCACTAATTCATTACACTAACGTCCATGACCTCTCTGTGTCTGTTATTAAAGCTTTCAGATGCAGTGAGAATGAGTGTGTGTGTGTGTGTGTGTGTGTGTGTGTGTGTGTGTGTGTGTGTGTGTGTTTTACAGTAACTTCTCTGTAAATGACTCCCTGTTTGAGCTTTCCGTGATCTTGTGGTTGTGTTTAAAATGAAACACATGGCTGTACTGGAGCAGATTTCTGCTCAAGTGTATCTACATAGAGTGCATTCAAAATAAACTGATTCCTTAAAGTACATTCATGGTTGAATACATTGGTTTGCTTTATGTTTCAGTTAAATAAGCTACAATAGAAGAAGTTTAGTGATTTGGCTCTGGAACTCCTGTCAACTCGTCTGCTGTATTTACTCAGCACACCTTATCAACCAAATAGCAATGTAGAAACGCCCACAACACCCTAGCAACAGAACAACACTCTACAAAACACCCTAGCAACAGAACAACACTCTACAGAACACCCTAGCAACAGAACAACACTCTACAAAACACCCTAGCAACAGAACAACACTCTACAAAACACTCCTAGCAACAGACCAACACTCTACAAAACACCCTAGCAACTACCTCGTTGTCCTCTAGCAATGACCCAGATCATGCTAGCAAACACACATATGAACATTAAAACACTTAGAACACCTTACCAACCACATACTATAGCAATATATTAGTTACCGCATAGCAACACACTAAAAACACTCCCAGAAACCACAGTGCCCTAGCAACCACACTGAAATGCACTAGCAACCCTAAAACTTGGCAACCACTCATAACACCCTAGCAACCACATCGCAACGCCCTGATAACCACCAAACAACATCCTAGCGTAGTGGTGGTGAGCTTTGCACAGACGGGAGGTAAAAACACGAATGTGCACAATGAAGGAACGTGTTCTACTTTAACAGAATCAGAAGGCGCGTTTCCATTACAGATTTGCGCAAAACTTTTGCGATTTTTTTCTAAATGTTGACAAAAAACTATTGCGAAATGACGGCGTTTCCATTAACCGATGTAATGCGACTAAAACAAAATTTTTCCCTCTCGCGATAAGTAAAATCATTCCAAAAACCATGGCAACGGACGTTGGTAGGTTTATGTACTATATCCCAGCCACTGCACTAGCCATTATTATTAATTGAAGGAGATGTATGAGTGTTTTCCAAGCATTAATGGTAAGGAACGACCCTTATTATACTTGTGAGCGACACATATGAGGTGTTTCTGGGTGTTTCTCCCACATATCTGCTTTGAGGTCTTGATTGTGGCATTTATTTGAGGTTTAGAATCCATTATTCCTGTAATTATTTTGCCTTATAAAGAACTCTGTCTCGTATTCTGTCCAAACACACCGCGTCATCTACGTCAGCTGACCTGCAAATGCGCAAAAACTATTTCCATTGCAGTTTTGCGAAATATTTCTTTTTCAAATTGCCTGAAAAACCTCCTCATGCGAGCGTAAAAACTTTTTTGCGATAAATGGGAGTTTTTGCGAAATTGACGTGTTTCCATTGGGCGTATTTTCAATTTTCAATTTCAATTTGCGTAGTTTGAAGGGTAATGGAAACACGGCTAAGTGTGTATTGATGATCATGATCCTCAGCTGCATCAGTTTCTTATGCCTGCTACAGACTGTGTGATTTCTGCAATCCTATAAGATCATTACAAATCACATTGTACGACGTGGATCTAATAAACTTGGGTACGACATGTATGTAGACTGATGATGATGACACCTATTGAATCGTAGGATACGACGCAAGTTAGTGTAGAAGAATAAAATGTCATTAGCATGTGCGAGTGGTGAACAAATAGAGCAAGATGATCAGACTTTGACAATTTATGTGCGCTGAAAAAAGAAGAGGAAGCAAAAGAGGAGAATATGGACACGGTCATGGCTAGGGAAAAGAGCCCAACTTGGGATGCTAATTTTGCAAATGAGCTTGATCAATACGCCATGTTGTCTTGATCAATACGGCATTTCATGTTGTATTTTTATTGGCTAGTCAGTAGACGTAGGTCGTAACATCAAACACACTGTGAGATGATCATGTTAAAGTTCGGACACTGTCGGAAAATGATCGCAGGCTATCTTTGGTCTCAAGACCGTCTCTGATCCTCTCTCACTGTACGGCGTCGAGCCACTGTTTAGGAGCCACAGCCACAGAAATCAACACAATTGCTCAACTTTCATCTGGGACAGCCCAAAATCCTACAATGTGTACCGGACATTACTCATCTGATGGTGACGGGTGTTTTTGAGTCTTAGTGTCTCTGATCCATGCCGACAGTCACACCCTCAGATTTGGACTCAACTCTTTAACCTAAACACTCCCATTCTTTACTTTGGCATCTACGCCTGAAATAAAAATACAAACTTCCATATCATTTTTCACAACTCTGCTGTGAATTGTGAAAGGAAAGTATTTCCATTTGTTCTGAGGTGAGCTGGATGTATGTGTGTGTGTGTGTGTGTGTGTGTGTGTGTGTGTGTCTGCCATCATATTGTCTCCTGCAATCTCTTATTGAGACAATTCTCACATTATTATAGAATATTATTACAACAAAACAAAACTCAGAACTACACCACACAGCGACCAACCCATAATCTTGTCTCTTTCTCAAACACATACACACATTTAGCTAGCTATGCAAATGAGTATATAGTGTACCATTAACTTGTATTGGGTTTTATGTAAAGCTAATTAATTATTATGATCTCAGATTATCTCAAGACCACAACATAGCCATAAAAGAAAAGTATAAAGCTCCACTACAATACTTTGGCCTCACTATCGCCATCTGTGGTTGAAACATAAAACTGCATGTTACTTGCAGAGAGGTTCTTCTTTTACATCAGGGATGGACAACATCGTTCCTGGAGACAGTGCTGCTGTCCTGCAGAGATCAACTCAAAACTCACCAAAACAAGCTAATCAATGTCTTCTGGATCACTAAGACTACAGGCAGGTGAAAGTTTTTATCAGGGTTGGAGCAAAACTCTGCAGGATAGACGTAACCAACCTTGTTTTACGTCATGCATGCGTGTCCGTGGATGAATCTGAGAGTATTTGATGAATCTGTGGTTATGAATCACTGATCACCACACCACAGTGGATCAGTCATGCTGCACCAAGACCCACTGACTGTGAGAAGAACTTCCAGTAAAACGTATAACAGGAAAAACGTCATGAGAAAGCAAGTGGAGCTTTAAAATTATTATGTATTTAATTTATGGATTGTTTTCTTTGAAAATTGTCAGATCTAGCTAACTTCTTGGGACAAATGTATCCCCACAGTATAGCTAAGCAAACTCACTACTTTCTCTCACACACACAATGTCTGAGGAGTCTTCGACTATCTAATTCTGACCCTGTACAATCTAATTCAATCTCACATTAAGAGAGATGGACGCAGCCATTGACCATGATGAAACCCCTGCAGGCGAGCCAGTGGCCCACTAATGCCTCACATTACACACACTCATTCATCATTCAAACACACTCATTCAGAGACACCTCCACTGCTTTATATGGAGAACTTTTAAGAATGTTATTTCCAACCCTGTTGCATTATTAAATTATACTGTTTGGGAGAATTATATTTTTTTCTCGTGCAAAATAATCTTTCTATTCTATCATTCTAAATGTATCTAATGTTGTTGGTTGAAAAAATTACACAAAACTATACCCATATTACATTTTGAATCAGTGGTTCATGTAACGTTGATTTTTGAGAAAATCAAGAGACAAAACAACTAATTGAATTTAATATGAATTTAAATAACATGCAACTTCAGTTCGTTATTTTTAAGAATTTTATTTGCATAGTATGTATTCTTTTTAAAAGTACTCTAATGTGTTCATCTTCTTCACAAGGGTAGATGACACTCACAGTCTCAACATTAATACACTGGACAAAGGTATTTTTCTGCATCTCATTTGCACAAAAAAACTGATTATATATTGCTCAAACAGCATCAAAAAGCATGGGAACTGCCAACACGGAAATGCAAATCTGCAATAATTCAATAACGAGCCAAAGTATGTCGAGACTAATGAGGTGTGTCTTTATTTTTGAATCTGATCAGAGTGTCTGACGATTCACGCTCATCACTCATTCCCATGAGCCTCTCTCTCTAGACAGAAGTAATGGGAGACAGTGAGACACAAAAGCATCATGGTGTTTGAGAGGGACTTTCACATACAGCTGCATACATTGAGCATCAGGGGGTCTCGTGTGTGTGTGTGTGTTTATTGACCCTCTGTCTCCCCCCTGCTGTTCGGCCCAGTCTGCAGCGCTAATTGAATTCACGGAGAACAAGTGGCCATTAATGAAGCTGATAACGATGCTCACAGCAAGAGAACACACCAATGGGCCTGGCGGAGAGACTCCAGCAGCGGATGGCAAGAGAAAACACTCGTTCCTGAAGAACCAGAGAGGAACTCTACAGAGATACTCTGTGCTGTCTGGGTCTGAAGGGAAGCAATAAACAATCTGGGTATGTCGAAACTCACGGAAGCAGCAGCAGCAATAGTGAGAGAAACAAAGAAAAAAAGAAAATAAAAATGTCTTTTTGACAAACATCCATGGTAAATTTGGACAATTTCTGGCCTAGTTTGCTTCCGTAACATGTCTTCTTTTAGACCAGTGGAAAGGAAACATCCAAAATGCAATTTCAAGTGATTCTTTTATTACACTTATATGTGTAAAGGTTTTTACATAAGAGTTTGTTCATTTAGCAATTTCCTGATTTATATTACATTTCATTCCTAATAATAATAAATAAAAATCATTCTGGCTGTATTTTCTGATTTTTGGAGTGATAAAAAGAGATTAAATATAAAATTCCCTGTGTAAAAAACATTAACTCTAATGTCAACAAAATCCAAGCTTCATCCTTTGTTCAGATTTTTGTTTTGGAAATGTATGCAAATTAGTGCATGTTTAATTAGATAATGCGTCGGTTTAAACATACAGTAACATTTCAGAAAACTTGTAATACAAATCAATTGTCGTAAAATAGGGGAGAGCGGGGCACAACTTAACGCGGAGCCAGTTGTAAGAAACATTGCCACATCAACACTATACAGAGACACTTTTTTTGGCAAAATTCTAAAATCTTTGGAAGATATCACTGAACATTTATTTAACCATAGCAAAAGTAAATTTCTTACTGAAGTTAATTTTTTCATCTCAGTTTTTAGTGTTGTTTTTTTTTTAAGGGAACCTATTATGCTAAATTAATTTTTACATGGTGTTTGAACATAAATGTGTTTCGACAGTGTGTGCACCCTATAATGGTAAAAATCCCCCCACTCCTTTTTTTAATATTCCCCATAAATCATAAACAGTGTCTCAGAATAAGCCGTACATTGTGATGTCACAATGTAACAGGCCCAGCCCAAGACTATCTAAATGTTCGGTTGTTGGCTGTATCAGGGAACACAATATGCGTTATTTTCCATTACACTGTGCTTTTTTTCCATTGCTTTTCTACATAAACCCGCTAGACGGACGTGTTTGACTGTCGCTCTTGCGTCTTGCATCTTTTACAGTGTCTCGTGTCTCGCCAGTGAACGATGTTCTAAAATTAGTTGAACTTTAAAAAAAAACACATCTCGACACCTTTGCGTTTTCCACTGTCCGCGTCTCGCGTTATTAGTTCTTAGACTCCCAAGCAGGACAAAAATACGCAAGGTCCATCTAGCGCTTGTTTACATAGAAAATAATGGAAAAGTGGAAATGTTCTGTGGAAATGGCCTCATACTTTTTCTACACATGACTATGGCATATCACGCTCACGTGTCATTCGCTGAAGACACCTTTTATTCACGTCTGAAAGACAAATGACCCATGCCAACATGGGTGAACCTACCTGCCCACAGCATATAAATGCGGTCGCATGCGTCATTTCCCTTGATCTTCAGCTCTTGACTGCACTGCTAGAACACCATTACACCACATTCACAAGAAAACACCACGATGTTGACTCTTGTTGAAACAAAAGCATAAAAAGAAAAGTAGCTCAGTTAGCAAAGGTCTAATAAACTTTTTCAAAGAAAATGTCCAAATGCATGTGGGTATTTACTGTCAGAAAAGGATACTCATGAGCCCTGTCCAGTGTGTTTGGGGATTGTCCAAACTAAACTGGCTCTCTCCAACCTGCCAGTAGCCAGAGACGTTCCGCTTCTGTCTTTGGGTGCTGATCCAGAGGCGGCTTTAGCTGTTTTAGGGGAGGCCACAGGGAGTTGAGTCGATAGTGTGGAAGCCAAGGAGAGTCTGTGTGATGACGACAATATTCCTCTGACTGCCCCTGAGATTTATCAGGACTTTTGGTGTTCTGAGGATGACTATCTCGACTGATGCGGGCAAGGAATTCTCTGACGACTGGAAGCGGTCGTGACAGAAAAGCTTGCACTTCAGCAGGTTTTATTTGTCTCTTGTGCAAACAGTGGTAAGAACACGCCTGCAACTTTATCCTGCAACTTTTTATCATAAATTCAGGCTACTGGTGGAATGGTCTTGTCTCCAGAGCGCTATTTTCATTCTGGCCAGTAGGGGTTGCTCTCCTTGAGCTCTCCATGTCATGCTCCCTCCAGAACTGTGGATGGCGCTTGTATCATGAACGCTTGTCTCTCCACTCCTGAAGGAGGCGCCACTGCCCCTACCATGTTCTAAAACCTGCTCGTCAATTCTGATTTCCCACAACTGTGTTTGACCCTTCATAAGTCTGTTTGTTCCCTGCCACTGTGTTCAGTCTTGAGACATTTATATCGTGTGTCCTGATGCCTGACTTTGAGTTAAGTGTATCTCTTGTTGAATATTTTGGACCCTCGTGTCTGTTTTTGTTTTCACTGTTTTATGGAAGCTCGGCTCTCCTAGTTTATTTGTATTTTGTATCTTTTGTTTCTCTAGTAAAGATTACTTTTATTTTTTGAAGACTCAAGTCTCCTGGCTCTTTGGATCTTCTGCTATTGGGTTTAAGTATTGGGGAGTATTACAACACTTAGAGCACCAGAGACCCAGGGTCAATCCCCACCATGTGCAACTTCTTACAGCATCTCTCTGAGAACATCATTAATTAAAGCCTGGAAGACAGCTAGATTGTTAACTAGGCCGAATGACATTACCTGGTACTCGTAGTGAACTGTCATGGTATTAAACGCCGTCTACCATTCATCCCCCTCCCGGATCCTGACCAGATGGTATGCATTTCGAAGGTCCAGTTTAGTTAAGACGGTGGCCCCCTGCAGGATCTCAAAAGCCGTGGTCATAAATGGAAGGGGGTAATGATTGTTGATGGTGATGTTATCCAGAAGTTGGTTATCGTTACCGATACTAACGACGGTAGCTGTGTGGGCCCTTACGGTCGTGAATCTAACTTGCTTATGCCATTCGGATGATCGGTGGGGCTCGCCCGTCCAATGCCTTGAGCTGCAGGCTCCCAATCGGATGCTGCGCGGGTCCTCCCAGACAGATGGGTATATCCTTATACCCCTGCCGGTTGGGCTCACCCATCCGATGCTGTGAGCTGCAGTATCCCATCAAATGTGCGTGGGCCTTCCCGGTCGGGCTGTGGAATCACCTTCAACCCATTCGACTGACTGGCAGGGCTTGCCCGTCTGATGCGGAGAGCTGCAGGCTCCCGTCGGATGCTGCATTGAGCCCTCCCGGTAGGGCGGTCGGAATCGCTTGCTCCTTGTTCAACTGCTGGCGGGGCTCACCCATCCGATGCCGTGAGCTGCAGGCTCCCGTCGGATGCAGCGTTGGGGGAAACGTGGAGGGGTGATTGTCAGACTAAAGGTTCATTGCGGGTGAATTACCAACCCAGCTCAGTCTCTCAGCCATGGAACGTGGTCCCAGGCGCTTCGCTGTTTGGCATTTGCCGGACGTTTCACCGTGATGGCTCCGTCCTGTTGACTCTGGCCTTGTTGCTCCTCTTGACCCTCCGGTCCTGCCTAGACACAATTATTTTCCTTGGATCAGTCTAACTTCAATCTATTCTAAATGATAATCAGATTTTTGAAGAATTTCAATCTGGGTTAAAGGCATAACATGGTACTGAAACTGCCCTATTAAGAGTTCTTAATGATATTTTAATTGCTACATATTCAAGCAACTCTGTCATTTTAGTTAGTCCTCTGCCTTTGATACAATTGATCACAAGATTCTAATCTCCAGATTAATGTCTTGTGTGGGCTTGAGTGGAACGGTTTTCCTCCGTTTGGCTGGTGAGGCTTACTCATCTGATGCTGTGAGCTGCAGGCTCCCGTCTGATGCTGTGTGAGCCTTTCCGTTTGGGCGGTTGGACTCTCTTGCTCCCTGTTCGGCTGCTAGCGGGGATCACCAAATATGCATACTCTTTTACTAATCATTTGTAAGTGTGAACTGGTGAAAAGGATATTTATCCACCAGGGACTGTCAAGCTGAAAAAAAAAGAGAAAATTGACAGAGACAGAATAGAACCACAACGTTTCATTAAAGGGATACTTCAGGTTTTAGCATTAAGCTTTGCATTAGTAGAAAACCTGTAGTATTTTCGAATTACCATGCTTTCCACCCTCATATCCCCCTGAGACAAGAGATTTATGCATTTTTTGTGTGGAAAAAATCCTCCGATGACGCAAAAATCGTCATTTTGCGTCATCTGAGGATTTTCTGGCCAGAGGCAAAAGACTACAGCCAGTAGATGGCGTTGTTCCGCATGTTTTCAGCCCGCCCATAGAGGGTGGGATCTCACTCACAGAATGTACACAGTGTCAGCCGTCTTTCTTTGGAAGCTAAGCTAGCAGGCTCTTGTTCTGTGGAGAAAGCTGAATAGTAGGAGAAAGCTGAGTAAGTAGGGGTTACCATCCTCCTTTTCCCGGACTTGTCCGGCGGGCGAGATCGTTCAAAATGTACGGGATTCAGCTTTTGCGTTCTGCGGTCGCCATTCATTGTTTCCATGCACACCTTTTGTTTCAATCTAACTGAATTCATTCCGATTGGTGAGTCTGAATGTAGTGTTTACATGAACGCTAAACAAGTAATCGGTTGATGTGCGTTTTAACATTGCTAAGAAAATTCCCGCACCTCCGTGAGAGATGCAAGACCCGGCGCGTCTCAGTTATGACGCCACCGGCCTCGCGCCGTTCTCCCGCGGCCGTCAGCCTCGTCCTGCTCGCCACAGTAAACATAATGAATGGCGACTGTAGAACGCAAAAGCCGAATCCCAGACATTTTGGGCGATCTCTAAATCCCTGGCAAACTCATCACGTAGGCTAGCCTAATAGCCTTGTTGTTTTCAACTGCGCTCTCTTACCGGTAGGCGTGGCCTCCTAGGGCAGCGAAGCAAGTGTATACTGGGAGTTGTTGTCTTTCATCCACATAAGACAAAAACACATTTTCTGGCTTTTCTCAGTCTAGAAAGCTCCAAATTCAAAAATTTCTTCACATTTCTTCTACTTAAATTACCTATTTTAAATACACATTCATCTTCCCAGAGGTGAAGTATCCCTTTAAAGTTAGTGATCAAAATGCATTTATACATTTCTTTCTATCACCCCACTTTCATTGTCAACAAAATAGAAAAAAAAATCCCACTCCTGTCACGCACAGTTGCAAGCACACATGGAAAATAAAGAGCTGGATCTAGACAGTAGTAGATTTATTTATTATAAACTCAAAAATGAACAGAAAAATTAGAATGAAGTGATTAAAAACAGAAAAGTGAACTGAACAAAACACAGGGCTTAAATACACAAGAGGACTCATCAATGAAGTGCAACATCCCAAACCATCAATGAAAACCCATGGTAACAAGGTCAAACACATGATGCAGAGTTAAATTATGTGCAAAACCATCCCAAAAAAGACTAGTTACATCAGAAATCATATACTCTTTAATTATTTTGAATAAATTTTTTACTAAAATAGTCTTACATTTGATTAAAATCATGTGTAAATTTGTTTTCATACTTGTTTTTAGTATGACTACAGACAACTTTCAACTTTCTGTGGTGGCGGGACCACACACACACACACACACACACACACACACACTTGGATAGTCCGCATCTTTTATATTTAAAGCCCAGAGTGTATGAGAGGTTTTGACCTCTGCCTGTGGAGGTTTTAATATCTTTCTGATCTTTCTCAATGATGTAATATCTATGCCATGCATATTTTAAGACTTCATAAAAGTCCTTTTGTGTTTATGTAGACAGTTTACCGCAGTCAGACTATTCATCTGCTGCTTTATTAAAACAGTAAATGTGAGATAGCAGAGAGAATAGACTGATGAAGTTTGTATGCTTCTAAAGCTTTCACATCTGTTTATTTATAGTGGACATCATGTTTCATGGACATATCAAAGGAATAATTAGCTCATAAATGGATTTTTAAAACTTGAGAGACTTCAGACAACAGGATTTTTTAGGGTGCAGGTGTGGAGTGTGGTGAACTTTCGGGTGATGACTTTCTGATGTTTTAAGGTCTGTTCACACCAAAAGTGATATGATGGAACAAGGGCCCGAGCCTGTAGCTGTCACAGACCCTGAGCTAGAGCCCACTCCCGCTATGAAGCCAGAGCAAGCCATCATGTCCATGCTCTGGCTCATTAGCTGCTTTTCCACTGTCGGGCCAGAAGCCCCGCAGTGCTACCCTAAGACCCGCCCTTAACATATCGCCATAAGACAACGTCACACAACCCCACCATTTCACCAGCTGACAGAAAACCAGCTAGACTGGACATCTAAAATGTGCATGCGAGCGTTTGGCCTTTACTTAAAGACTTAAGATTCAAGCATTGATATTTGACCAATGTTTTACAATAAAAATGTTACAGTGACAGTGATGTATTAATTTGTGTCAGGAGTGCACATCAGTGCTGAATCAAACTGGTATTCACCATTTCACATAGAAAGAGAACATATACCTGTTCAGTTGCACCTGCTTCCATTCATTTGTGATCACAGGAATGGACAGAACAACTCTAAACACTTTTAAGTCCAAAGGCTTACACATTTAGAAAAATATTGATAATATTGATTTTCCATGTATTTATGCGATCTAAGGAGGTTTGAGCATTTTAAGTTATACGAGTTAACCGGGGTTTATGTTATTTATTACATATATGCGGACGCATTAGTCCGGTATTCATCAACAAAGGTACAGGGTCAGGGAACAGATTGATGAAACATGAAACCAAATAAATACATTATTATAATCATATCTGATTTGTCTACATTCTTCAAGCAGTCTCTGGTATTTTCCATAAACATGTGTATTTATTATGGCAATGGTTAGCATAAGTAGCCTTTGGCATCACATATAAATATATTTCTGCTTCATACGGTGATCAGAATCCCCATCGGATCGCAATCGGAGGTTATTTCAAACACTTGCATGGTGTCTGAAAAGTGAGTTTTGAGTTTTTTTTTTAGTTTTAGTTTTTTTTTAAATGTCTTAAATGTTGAGGTTAGCTGGTAGTTTGGTATGATAACATGGGAAATGAGCAGCAGTGTTGACCCTCTCCTGACTACACCTTTGTTCATAACCACTCCTCAAGACCCATCTTGGCCCGATTTGGACCAAGGTATTCGGCGGGCCAAAGACCCCAGGCCGCATCAAGGAAGCCCTGATGAAGTAAAACCAGTAATATTGTGAACTATTATTACATATAATAGAATAGCTTTATACAATTTTAACATTTTAAAACATAACTTCTTTTACACAGGGCAAATGAGGGCGGAAACAAGGAACAGGTGAAACAAATATCTCTGGCAAGGAGGCTAAACTCAAAGTACCAAAACCACACAGAAGACACGTGAAATATGATGATTTGCTGCTCAAGAAACATTTCTTATTATTATCAAAAAATAAATATATATTATTTTTGTCAGGATTATTTGATGAAAAGAACATTCAAAAGAACAACAATTACTTGAAATAGAAACTTTTGGAACAATATAAATGTATCTATTTAATGCATCCTCACTGAATAAATGTATTTATCTAATTCTTTAAAAAAAAATGTACTGACCCCAAACTTTTGAACAGTAATATATATATAAACAGAGCAATCTAAAATAGCACAGTTCTGTACAGAGTAAGTTTAGAGTCAGAGATAACCAACCTATGACCAGACACCCTGAAGCACAGCAGACGGGTTGTCTTGGTTTACGGCGTCCTCATCCGTTCTCACAATCTCACCGTATCTCACTTCCTGTCATTACACCGTTTGACCCTTGACCTTAGGATCTATTTGGGAGCTGGAATGAACAATGCAGAGATTGATAACAGGAAGTACATATAGAGTCCGCATCTGTAACACCATCCGTATAGGCAGAGTGACTGAATATTTTAAAGTACCCCATTATGCTTTTTCGAATAATAGCCTTTCATGCAGTGTGTAATACAGCTGTTTGTGATTTGGTTTGCAAGGTTTTAAAGATCAAAAATGCAAAACAAATAAAATGATTGTCTCCTAAAATCAACCCTGAGCTGCTGAAATGAGTTGTCTGCAATTTCAGTCTCACTTCCTGTTACATACCTATACAACAATGCAACAAATAATGCATAATGCCAGTCTATGGTTCTGGCAAACAAAATCTACATTGACCCTCAAACACTTTAGTTGTAACTGAGACTAGAAGAGTTTGGTTTGTGTTGTCGATATGTCGAGAAGATGATGTTTTCGGCTCTGTTTTGCATGCACTTCAAAAGGAAGAGGACTCGCGCTGGAATTGATACAGTAAAACCGACACCATCGTTACTTTTCGTATCACTGTGCTGAGGAAGATCCGGAGCTGAAATTCAGATTTGGCAATGGCCGTTTCGTTTCTGACACACAATGTAAGCGATCGACCAATCACAACAGACTGGCCCATCTGACCAATCAGATCAGAGTAGACCAGTCACAACAGACCGGGTTATCTGACCAATCAGAGCAGAGTAGAAGTAAAACCAGAGTAGGTAAAGTAAAACCAGAGCAGAGTAGAAGTAAAACCATAGACTGGCATTATGCATTATTTGTTGCATTGTTGTATAGGTATGTAACAGGAAGTGAGACTGAAATTGCAGACAACTCATTTCAGCAGCTCAGGGTTGATTTTAGGTGACAATCATTTTGTTTGTTTTGCATTTTTGATCACAACAGACTGAACCATCTGACCAATCAGAGCAGAGTAGACCAATCACAACAGACTGGGCAATCTGACCAATCAGAGCAGAGTAGACCAATTTTGTTGGTGACCTCCAAAACAAAAATAGGAACCTTTAAAAAGCATAATAGGGGAACTTTAAAGACCCCACAAAATTAAAATTAAAATGTCTTTCCATGTCTATTGTCATATAATCAATATACATAGTGTACTCCAAAAATTGTAATTTATTAATTTGAATAAAAAAAGTTTTAGTTTTGCCCCCCCAAAAAAAAAAAAAAAAAAAAAAATGCATGGGTGTATGTTAAGTTTCGTCCAAAAAATACTCTCTAGAACTAGAACATCATGAAACATCTTGTATATTCCACACTGAGGTTCTCGAATCACGATGAAGAGAATAAATCTTGTTCTTTCAGATAATGACCATCAGTTGAGAAGGTTCAAAGAAAGATGGATTCTGAAATCTATGTGTGAAGGGTCAGGTAAAGGTCTGTCCTTCATAGCTTGAAGTCTCTGCCAAGCACAGCTCCATCACGTCTCCCTGTGCCAAGCATTCATTCTGTTAGCCCTCCCGTCTCGTAGGAAAAATCTGCGTTCTGCTGCTCCCTATATGACCCTGTGACCGCAGCGCACTCACACACACACTAAAAGCTGTCGGTATTGTCCTCCCTGCTCTGCTGCATCTGTCTTGTGTCTGTTACTCAGAGGTGAGTGTTAAAGGGGTTTTCGCTGCGGGCGCCTGCATCTATTTCCACCATTAAACTGGGTTCAGGTGCTTCTTTACCGTCTGTCAGAAGCAGCAAGAGTAATGAAGCCTCTCGGTGTGTGTCTCTGTCCTTCTAATCAGAGGTCTGGAGAAACTGCAGACATCCATTATCAATTATATTTCTGTGTCCATTGTAATAGCAGCCATGTCCCTTCATGCAGTGATTTACATTATGTGTAAGGCTTGTTCTCAGGAACCTGTTCCCTTTGAAGTCCCATGACTTACTACTGATTTAATTAACAAGAAACATGCGCCGATACTGAACTTTGTTTGATAAATGTGTCCCTGTTTAATGTGTCATGCCAAGGACTTTTTTAAATACATTTATTGTATTTTTTAAAGTTTGAACGTTTTTTTTTTATAGCCCATCAAAATGTAAATATTTAAAAATTGTTTTGAATAATAAGTATTCAGGTACACATGGCAGTGGTACCTGAAATGAGCCCTAAAATCATGATTTCATTGTCAACTAAGAAAAAAGCAAATTGGCGGAAAAATCTTTTAAAACACCATTAAAGCATTTATTTTCACAGGCATTCCCAATGAAAAATTCATGGCTAAATATTGATCACATGTCGTCATTACAGATTTTAGGAAAGGTCAAATTGTCTGCTTATTACAGTGGTGAAATTGGCTGGCGTCATGCGATATGTGTAATGTCTGGTCCGTTCTGGTGTCAGATGATTGCAGCACAGCTGTAGTTGCTGGCTAACATTGACAGAGTTATTGACATTGAATGTTATGACTCTGAGATATAAGATCTCTGACTCAGTGAAGGTAGTTATGACTCTAATTCACTGCGACTTGAGTGAAGACACAGATGTCAGTTAGGAGAATCGAAATGCTGACAGCTCTTCAATCTCATATTTCTTCTATCACACTGGACTTAATAATTGAATGAGATATGATGCAATAGCCAAATGTCCATCTCCATGCCATATGAATGTCCCGTAATAGTTAAGACTTGCGTAAGTCTGTCTCAGACAGAGTGATTTGACTTGGAAAATGGGCTTACCTTATATACTGCATATACATGTGTGTGTATATATATATATATAACCCTGGACCACAAAACCAGTCACATGGGTCAATTTTTTAAACTTGAGATTTATACATCAACTGGAAGCTGAATAAATAAGCTGTCCAGTGATGTATGGTTTGTTATGATGGGACAATATTTGGCAGAGATTCAACTATTTGAAAATCTGGAATCTGAGGGTGCAAAAATTTTCGCGATTGTGCTGCATTCACTCACACAAATAAATGTTTTATATATTTATTGTAGGAAATTTATTAAATATCTTCATGGAACATGATCTGATCTTAATATCCTAATGATTTTTGACATAAAAGAAAAATCGATAATTTTGACCCATACAATGTATTGTTGGCTATTGCCACAAATATACCCGTGCGACTTGTGACTGATTTTGTGATCCAGGGTCACATATATGGGTATTATGACCTATGTTCTTATGTACTACTTCTTGTAATGATATAAAAATAAAACAAACAACATATTGGCTTTTATTGCTTTTCAAGCAAATGTTCATATATGATATTAACTTCAATTAAACATGGTTAGAGCATGTTAAAACTGAACAGTGCTCTGTAATATTATGAACTGAAATGAATCCATTGCCTCAGGTGAAATCAGTGGAACCATAAATAATACAAATAATAATTCATTACATTTATATAGCGATTTTCTCTGCACTGGAATCTGGAATCTCCTCAACCAATGTGCAGCATCGCCTGGATGATGCGACGGCAGCCATATTGTGCCAGAACGCCCACCACACACCAGCTTACTGGTGGAGAGGAGACAGTGATGAAGCCAGGGAGTATATATGGGGATGATTAGGAGGCCATGATGGACAGAGGCCACTGGGCAAATTTGGCCAGGATGCCGGGGTTAAACCCCTACTCTTTCGAAAGACATCCTGGGATTTTTTGTGACCACAGAGAGTCAGGACCTCGGTTTAGCGTCTCATCCGAAGGAAAGAGCAAACCGATGGGTAAAGATCAGTAAAAGTAGTTTCTGTGCTTCACTGTGAGAACTGAGATGGGTTTCACACATGCTGAGGTTGACAAAGGGCTGAGAGGAGGATTTACAGTCTAATAAACCAGTGACTTACCACTGCCCTCAACTAATGGATGCCCCTGAGGACAGAGAGTGAGAAGGTGATGTTGCTTCCACACTAGTGGTTTTGGCACAGACCCAGCTTCAATTGGCCATGAAGTTCTGTTTTCATAGTGTGAAAGCCATCATCTGAACTCAGGTGCAAGTCAGGGTTAGGTTTTTGTGATCCATAGTACTGTACATGATGAAGAGGAATTCAATCTGGACGTAAATTCAGTCTGCTACAGATACTTCAGCAATATTGCTTGGAAAACACTCCTTCCAGTAAAACACATAACCACCACTGCTCAATCTGGTTCAATTTTGTGCATTTCTCATCAAGAAAAGGTGGTTTTGGGGTGGAACACAATCAAAAACCAGAATTAAACTACTTTGCAATAAAGTACATTATAATCAAAGTTTTCTATACTTAAAGCGCTTTTGACGGAAAATGGGTAACACTGAATTGAAAACAGAGACATAGAGGGCAAGTTAGTCAGACATAAAAATAACAGATATAACTGGTAAGATTAAAACTCAGTTCATCTGTGAGAACTTCACATACAACATGATCACAAATCCAAAATCATGTATGCAGTTAATTAAAGCATTACATCTATTTCTCTCTCATTGTGTGTGTGTGTGTGTGTGTGTGTGTGTGTGTGTGTGTGTGTGTGTGTGTGTGTGTGTGTGTGTGTGTGTGTGTGTGTGTGTGTGTGTGTGTGTGTGTGTGTGCGTTTGCGTTTGTGTTTGTGAAGTTAATTAACCCCTTGTGATTGCCTTTGGGAGAAGTTTAGCCTTTAATTACACTCATCAAATTATAATCATCTCTCTGTGAGTGTGTGTGTCCCTTAATCTATGAATAATCCTCTGAAACTCTGAACATGGTGCATAAATACACAAGTATGTTGAGTTTTAACATAAGCCCAGCTCTATCGCTCTCTCTCTCTGTCAAGTCTGTTGAGTTATATGATGTCTTATGCTTCTGATTTTTCAGAGATGCTGCACATATACCAGTGCTGTTGATGTAAAATCATATCATGCTTTAGGAACCTTTAGGAAATAAAGCATAAATAATAATAAATAAATAAAAACTTCTGTAATGAGAAATTCACATTGAGTAAAGTTATTGGTTACACTTTATTTCGATAGTCCACTTTAGACTTTCTACTAACTATAAGTAACTTTGCAACTACATGTCAACTATTTCTACTATCCCGAACGAACCCTATCCATCTTCTTATATTCTAATGAGAGTTAGTTGACATGTGGCTGCAAATTAATAAGAGTTAGTTAACATGTTGCAAAGTTACTCATAGTTTTAAGAATGTTTAAAGTGGACCATCGAAATAAAGTGAAACCAAATGAACTCTTGCATGTTGTAGTTGTTTGGTTTTTTGATTCTCAATCGTTGTAGCACTCAGATATTCTCAGTAAATATCTAACACTTTGTAAAATATTGTCCAGCATTAAGCAGCTGTGCAGCACTGTTTTTAACTGGATTCATAATTCACTTTTCGACAGGGAAGGCAAAAAAAACTGTCCGAGTTCATTAGCCGTGTTTTGCTGTTAATGTACAGTCACATCTTGTTTTGATTAAAACCAGCAGAATATGACTGTTCAAGGATGAGAATCGCCTTTGATTCAGCCTTAAAATGGGTTGATTTATTGCCCTGGTTGGGTGGTGATATGAGAGCAGATAGTAGGGAGGGCCAAGGCTCATTCACTTCATTTATGACACAGGTTGCAAAAATAACATTCTTCCAGCACTAATCCACAACATGGGCCATAACTCAAAGTGGATTCATGGATCTCAGGGCTCTTGACTGATGCATTTGCTAACTGATCAGAACAAATACTACACAAGAGATAAAAAGAAAAGACTTGGAAGTTTTCCAAGTAAGTGTCCCAACCGTTTTCCAAACCACTTTTCCTAAATAGTATCAGGGATGCTGGAGCCTATCCCAGCATTTTTGGGTCATAGGTAGGGAATTACTTTGGATGCATCCAATTCACAATTGTTCATGTCTTTGGATCATAGGGAAAACCAGAACACCCAGAGGAAACCAATACCAAAACAGGGAGAAGCCCTAACCCTAACCCATGCAAAGTCCACTGAAAAAAGCCTCCTGGCTCAGCCGGGACTCACATGGTGTCCCACTAACTGACTCAAAAAACGGGATCTGATCAGGGGTGCAACAATTTGCGACTGTTTTTGACTAAATCTAACCCTCTTTCGTCAAAGGATGAAAAGAGAGATACCAAACTAAACAACTGCCTCTGACACTTCTCTTTGCGAATGGTACACTGGCCTAAAAGATCTTTCTGGATCAACATCTTTTGTAGGTCATGAAACAACATTTGTTTCAAACAAATATATTCCTCACATGGCCTATACCAAACACTAATTCAAACCATTAAAAACCCCTAAAACCAGATGGAAATGATGGGTTAAAAATATTTCGTTCAAGCCTCTAATCCCAGTTCTAACCTTAAAATCTAATAGATGCTCCAGGACCAACAAACATGTTGATTCAGGAACATGTTAATATTGGAAAATCATGGTCACTGGGCAGTCACATCATGAACTTTGCACTATGAACATTTCACTTGAAGGTAAATGCAGGATCAGTGGAGAACAGAGTGTGTTTCCAATATACAGAGATGCAGGCAGAATAAATACGTGTGGGACTCATTTCCTCAAATACAGAAGCGGTACAACATTTCATCATGGTTGAGATGGTAAGGCTCATGGGAGTTTTGCTGGTTATCGCATCCTCAGCATCTGCGGCACAGTGCTGAACATTCAGAATTAACCAGGGCGAGAGAGACCCTGGCTTTGTGTTGACTAGCAGACAAATAAAGCTGCTCTAAGCAATCTTTTGGAACAACATGCATAAAATGTTCCAACTGCCTGACATATATCCCTAAAATAGGTGTCCTGAGAAATCACACCTGGGTCTGTGACAGCATCTGAGCTCTGTAAACACACACAAAAAAAGAAGAAATCTGAACGCATCCCACACAAGTTAGCCAATCTTGGTACTATACTTCATTGACTGACACTCATTTTGCACATTCAGGTTTGCTGACATTGGATTTCCTCAAATGTTTTTGGAGGGTTTGGGGGAGAGGACGTGTGGTTGAAGCAATGGGGGGTGGTCTGATTCAGTGGCTATGTCTTGCGGAAGTTAGTAAATTGGCTAACATTTTCTACAGCAGGGTTGAAGGAATTACATGGATTTTATATATACTGTATATATCAATGGCTTGTTCATACACTTTGATTGTCAGATCATTTGAACTACTGGTTAAGCAGCCTTGACTATAAAATTGGTAGGAGTTTTCTTTACCTACGCCTTTACATAAAACTAGCAAACATTAGAAACCACGGCCTTCAATTGAGCAGATACTGGATTTTAGTGCTCATTCCACTGAAATGGATTTAGCTGGATTCAACTTTAACAGTTGTGTGTCTGAAATGGGAACAGACAGGAAAAAGTGCACCAGGAAACACACACACCAGAAAACACACATATCCACACGGGCCGTGAAATAAAAACCTTTCTCTCTAAGGACTCCCACTTTGGGCCATGTGTTGGACGTGAAACATTCCAGAAGCGTTAAATGATTCCTGAAGGAAATCCAATCCCCACGCTTTTTGCAGACCTGCAGCGTGTAGGCTAGCCCTCAATTCACTGGTTTTCTGTGGTTCAAAGGTGTTTACCATGAAAACCTTCTGTGCTTTTTCCCCGCATCCCTTCCTACGTTACAGGTAAATGTCCATAATCGTTTGCGTCTCGGCGTGTGGCAGCAGAAAATCTTTGATGAATGAAGAAACCCCCTGTGAAGGGGAACAGGAAGAGTCTCTGAGGGGCCTTGATAATTCATCAAAGATACATTGATAGACCCTTCAATTCTTCACAGAAGGTCTCACGCACTTAACACACTACCGAGAAGGTCTGAACTTTCACCACACTCTTAGAGCAAAGGATGCTGGGACAGCCTCTGTGCCAGTTTGATTTGGCAGTTTCCTGAGCTGCAGGACATAAGGAGATCTGATTCAGACCGTGAACATTTCAAAATTGTCTTGTGATACGGACTTTGAGTATTCTCTGAAGGTTTCTCATTTTAGCTCCATCTGTTAGTAGATGACAGTGACTAACTAGATGTGTATGTGCACCCACAGCGAGTAGAAAAGGTTATGTTGTCAGATTCATGCTAGCAGCTTTAGACCATGGGCGTCTAGGATGATATAAACATGACTGGCAGATCCCCGCTGAAGGGACACTCATCAACAAACACCGATGTCAGTCAACACGCTCAATTAGTTTTTCCTTTCAGGCCACGGTTTGTGTTCTAAAACCTTCATGTACCAACTGAGACAACTAGTGGATAGTCTACATTTGCTCTTGATTGGTGCTCATGGACATCTACCTCTCTGTTGTGGTGGTTGGGGGTAAGTTAAGCCTCATCTGCTGTGATGTCACAGTCATGTTGCATTGTGGTATATGGGGCTGCCTGAAGTGTATATGACTCAACTTGCTCCCTCAATCAAAATCAAGTGTCTGTCCATATAAACTTCCCCCATCCACTTGAAGTGGAATGCACTTAAAAACGGCGGCAATGATTCCACCAGAAGGAAGTGCTTGGGGACATTTGTGAGTGTGTGTTTGAAACTGAAGAGGAATACATCCTAGATCTGTATTTTTCAAGCTTGTTCATGGAAAAAGAACACTTCCTCATAATGCCTTCCTTTTGTGTAGGCATGTTTCACCAGGTAAAAGTATGCTACTTTCAATAAAAGGTCCTACATATTAGGAATACTTTTAGCTGTATTACTATGTGTCATAAGTAAGCAATTGAGTAGACTAAAACTCTGTATAGAGCAGGGGTGTAAAACTCAGTTCCCAGAGGCCATAGCCCTGCAGAGTTTAGTTCCAACCCTGCTCCAACAGGCATATCTGTAGTTTTTTTTTTAAATGAAGGACTTGATTAGCTGGATCAGGTGTGTTTAATTAGGGATGAAGCTGAACTCTGCAGGGCTATGGCCTCCAGGAGTCTAGAGCGAATTCGAGTGTCTCTCTTATAACAAACCCATGAAAAGTCCATGCATCGGACGCATTTTTGACATAACTCGTCACAATTATTTGCGGCTGTCTACACTGGACACATCAAAGTAAACATTATAAACTGGAACATTTGTCTTTTTGAACGGGTGCCTGATAATGTGTCGAAGTGTCCATTGTGGAGCACTGCATTGCAAAACCCCGTTCGCTTTGATGTGTTCATGACATGTTTAATCTTTGTAAGTTTAAATGCAGTTTTTTTCAGCTTGCACTTCTGTAACCGGAGATTGATCCCTTTCCCCATGCAAGGCATCCTTCATGGTCACACACCGGCTACACACCCTCTGGCTTCACCTGCTACAGTAGCCACACACACCCCAAACTCTCACTATAGGTTGAGCTGGAAAGAGTTTTACGGATCTGAGCGGACCACTTTCAATGTTTTAAAGGTGCCTGGGGGGCTTAATGTTTAAACTATTGGGGGAGATAAATGAATGGCATACTAACAGTAATCAATGGGAAATTAATTGGGTTGAGAGAATGTATTTTAACAACAAAATCTTACAAACGTTTTCACACCGCAGGCTTGAGCTTCGCTTCAGCTTCTCGTAAAGGCTGTAATGGGATTGGTTATCAAGAAACACATGATCCAAGTTGGCAGTTACTCTTTCTCTAATGGTAGAGCCACAGACCTTGGTATCTCCAAATAATAAAACCATGGGTGCTTCTCATCGGAAGGCTGCATCCTACAAAGGCTGCAAATCTGGGATGCCACGTAATCAAACGTCACCGAAGGCCTTCTCAATTTGAAGGATCTTTGGAAGACAGCCTTCTTTTCGTGTCCTTCATTCGGCCTGTTTTGAAGGATGCGTTGGATGTATCCTTTGCGGCCTTAAATCACCCACAATCCTTTGCACATATTCAAATTCACAAAAATAAACTGACGGAAAACGAGTCGGTACTGAGCTCGTTTATTATAGGTTATTATGAAATGTAAGACAAAAATAATGTTTTTGGACATGAAAGTATAGATGTTATCTGTTGTTTTGCTGTAAATTAATCCCTTAATACTTAACTGCCAATAATGTAAGCCACTGGGAGACCACATACGGTTGTCATTCAGTGTACTGTATTAAAAGAAATCCAGTTAATGTAAAGATTTGTAATACAAAGTATTTTTTACTAAATTAAGTTTAAATAGGATTTTCGTGCAGTGAACAAAATGTTTCCCAGTGTTTCCCAACCCTGCTCCTGGAGGCACACCAACAGTGCACATTTTGGATATCTCCCTTATCTGACCCATATATGTCTGGTCTTGGACTCTCAACCAACGAGCCGATGAGTTGATTCAGGTGTGATTGATTAGGAAGAGTTGGAAAATGTGTAGTGTTGGTGTGCCTCCAGGAAGAGGGTTGAGAAAAACTCCTCTATAGATGTTGGTCCATGAATGCAGGTATTTGATGCCTTTCAGACACGGGAGCATTAGTGACTTCAGATGCTGATATTGGGTAATGGCATGTTAAAAGGATGTTAAACTATGAACATATAGGCAAAATCAATCCAAATATATTTTACTGTTTTGGAGCATAATGTACAAATTGTGATTAAATTCAGAGCCTGCTCCAACACACCTGTCAACCCCCCCAAAAATTGATTGGCTGGTTTAAATGCATTTTACTTCAGCTGGATCAAAAGTCTGCAACATTGTTAAATATTTTTAGGAGTACAGTTGATGGCTTTAAAGTGGTTTGCCCAATCCTTTTGCTGAAGATCTACCTTCCTGTAAAGTCCAGCTCCAAACCTGATCAAACGCAGGAAGCAGCTAATTAGATCTTCAGGAGCACTTGATAATTATGGACAGGTGTGTTGGAGCAGGGCTGGAACTGAACTCTCCAGGAAGGTTAATCTCCAGGAAACCCTGATTTACACAAATGTGGACTTTTAAAAAAATGATTGTACATTATATCAGTTTATGAATTTGAACTTATGACCTTGGTGTTGTAAGTATCATGCTCAACTGTTTGAGCTACAGAAACATGGCACACTCTTAACCTAGCTTGTTAAGCAGCTATTTAGCAACAAAATTTAACTTAAATATCCCTTTCATCCATGGAAAAGTATTCTGTGTAGTCTAATTTACCATCATGCACCATGTATTCTGAAACAGACTCCTCTGATGTGAACACATTTCAGATGCAGTCCAGAGTTCTTGCCCTTTTCTGATTTGGTTGGAACTGGTGACAGGATTAAGTGTTTTTACAGAACGTGTATAGAGGGAAGTTTTACAGAACATGTCTGGCAGCCCCTGGCCTTCTCCCTAGAGCCCCACACATCGCTAACACACACACACACACATACCACTCACTAGCATGCTCATGAGTGCAGGTGTTTGTTTCTAATTGGCTAGTTAGCTGAGAGACGTGTCTTACCTGACTGCTTACTGCTGATGCGTGTCTCATGGCGATGAAGAGCCGGTGAAGCCTGTCAGAACTCAGGGTCCGACACACACAATTTGAAGTGGCACTTTGTCAGCAATTAGCCTAGATTTAGTGTGCTCTGATGGGGTTGTTAGGAAATGTCACTAACCTCTATTTTTTTAGAGCAAGTCACTGGTTTTCATGGGGTTTCCAGTGGGTGGATTTTTACCAATCAGCTGATAATCAAAATATGGAAAGATAAGAAGATAAAATGACATCACTGGAATATGTCAACATGAGAGTGCTCTCTGTTCTTCTCAACAGATTGTGAACTTATGTTTACCAAACCACCAGACTGAGGTATATCCATTATGCTAAAGCTGAATGATATTTAAGCTTATCTAATGCTTGTGGACATGGGGGTTAATTGTTGTGAAATGGTTTGTCCACCAGCTGGTGTGTTTGACGTTTCTTAATGGTATATTGATTATCATGTGCATGACATGTATTGTTGTTAGAGGACGTGGTGGAATAGACCCAGAATGTTAGTTTGACACTTTGGCATGATGTTCTTGCGACACATCATTTTGCACAAAGAGACAGTGTGTTTTATGTTTATTTTTCACTTGTAAATGTAAATCAGGTGATGTTTCAAAGCCACGTTGTTATCATCAGCTCCTGAAAACCTTCTGTGGCTGAATAGTGAATCCGTATCACTAGAGGATATTTGTCTCTTTCATTAATATAGGAGTGTCTTGGTGTTACTGAGGCAGTGGGTCGGTCTGTTAGTGCTCTTTACAATTGATTTAATAGACTTTGACGATAGCATGTCAAGCTAATAGCGTGCTACTCTAATAAACCTAAATTCGCACACATTTTAAATTATATTGAATCATTATTATCAATACTGTTCAATATGGAATGAGGTGAAGCCCTATTTATTAAAATTCTTCTCTCTTTTCTTGGAATCTTGATTGGATGTTTTCAATATGGGGTTGAATTATTCCGACTGTTTCCAAAAAACAAGACCAACAATATCAAATATCAAAGGTGTTTGTGTATATACAGTAGAATATGATATTTTTTTGCTAAGTCTGCATATATATAAAATCAAAAAATTTTAATGAACGTCTCAAGAAAGTTTTTTTTGTTGTTTTCTTGCATGAATACATCGTTCAGTCATGAAACACTTCTGAGCAGCTGATTCTCTTAAAGCATCTTCGCTTTGGCCAATTGATCTGTTTGTTCTCTCTATGTAACCTATTCATTTCTGTCCCGAACCAGCTCAGTGCAGAATGCCATGGGAATTATCCTAGCCCTCCACCTTCCCCAGCACCACCTGCCTAGATCTGCTAGGGGGTTCTCCCTACTTTCCTTGAGCAGCTCACATTCTATTCACTGCATTTATGTGCATGTTTCGGCCTTCACTCATCCAGCTTTGAGTTTGTTTTCTGGTCTAGTGTTTTTGCTGTCAGTGTGTTTAATGGTTCTGTCCTCCTTCTGTTGCCAAGTTACAGATTGATTTAGGTTTCAGTTCAGGTGTGTATCGTAAATTAGTCTTCCTTTTTGCTGCAACCAGCTCCCGTGACAGTAGCAGATCTAGTCCGCCAAGACTAAGCTTATGCACATTCCATTATATACACAGATATCAGGTAATATCAGACATTTCACATAGGTCAATCAGCATATATATTTTTTTATAAATCTCTTATTTAACTATTGAGTCACTTGTAGAATATAACACCTGGGCATGTGAAAAGAGTAAAAATGTTATTTGTTCTTTCACTTTCTGGTCCAGCCCTTGAGTGATTACATCCTTCACCTTTATGGCAGCGTTTGGGATATTTTACAGGCTACTCAACTGCCCAAGCTAAAGAACCTACAGCTGTTCCCTTTGTGTTTCTGCCACTCATAAAAAGACATGAAATCACCGATTTTATACATTTATAGACAGCACAAGCTCTTTTTCCACAGTCCAGTTACACTCATAAACACAGATGGCCCCTCACTACACTTTTATAATGCAACCCAATCACTTGCACCCGGATGCCAAGAACCACCTCACTCGTGTCCTAAAGACTCTGACAAATGGATGACATTTACAGATAGAGTCTGATCATGCCGTTTGGGTAATTTATAGTACTATATACATTGTTGTAAAATGGATAGCTTTGACTATAAATTTTGATTGGATGAGACTGTTGCAGATAAACGCACACCTGTGACCACATTCTACGTTAATGATTAATAACTACGTTAATTCTAAGTTATTTTAAAGCATATTAAACAGCCTAAACTAGCAAATTATATTACTTGGCATATTATGGATTATGTTTTAGAGCGTTACATCAACTAGTTGCCTCTATTGATTGTGTTTTATTTTGAACAAAATTGCCTCTAGGTAAAAGACTTGCTTCATAGAGTCACACACCTTAATCCGGGTGGCTTACGACTGTTGCTTGTCAGACTGTACAAACATGATCCCCGGTGTAATCCTTGTAATGATCTCAGTTGTAGGGCCCTATGATTTCCGTGATGCGGAAAACGCGGACGAAATCACGGAATTTACACATGAAAACGGAATTCTCTTATACGCACGGAATTTGCATATATTTTGTTGACATTAAATAAACACTTTTTTTTTTCTTCCTTCTCATTTTTTCAGTTTAAAACAACAAACGAAGAAAGGTCTCTACCTAAACCGTGGCCAAATGGCATCGTTAAACATGTTGCCTAGTAACCATAGGCTATGTCCTTACGTTCCCGCGTAAGGAAAAAAATGTCGAAGCGAGCTCGTCAAGGGGCCGTTCACATGTCGTGTCTTTTGCGCGCTCAAGTTCGTCATTTCAAATGTAGGCGCGCGGCAACCGCGCTCATAATTGAAGCGACGCGCTCATTTTTTCCAGGTGCAGCGAGATGAAAACACCTCAACTTTTCAGAATGCCGCAAGCGCACCGCAGTTAATGTGACAAGAACCAGCATATCAACTTCACCCTTTCCGTAACAACATTGAAAGCTCAGTCAACATAAAGGATGTGGGTGCACCACAAACACTACGGGTGTTTTTCTCTTCTCCGTAAATAACTCTTGTAGCAGAGCTACAGCAAGCGTTTCTCGCCGGTGGAAATCTATAAGCTACTAAAAATTCTTTGTCATTGTGGAGAGCGCAGTGCACGGTTGCATAGCAACGACAGACGCCATGGGAAAATCGGACCGAATTTTACTATTAATAATAAAAGATAAGCTAATGTGCATTGTTTTTGTAAATGTCAGTAATTTATCTTTTTTTGCTTACATGGAGGGGTCACTGATGATGATGGGTTTACACTGTACTTTTAGGCTGTAATATGTCATGGTGTTGGCTTTCTGTCAGGCACATATCGTTGTTTCAGTGTTTCTGTCTCCCTGCAGCAAGGCTGCATTTAATCTTTAATTTAATATTCATCAATCCTACCTTGTAACTGTTACCTTCATGTTACTGTTATTTTTGGCCAGAGATTTGTTGAAGGTTTGGCTGAATTTTGGAAAATTTTGAATGTGCTTTGCTGAATATATTAACAGTTTAAATAAAAAAGCTGAATTGTGAGTTTGTGTAACTGAATTTTTAAAGGTCAATACTGCTAAGAAGTGAAAAGAAAACAAGCAAATCCGAAAAAACCGAAAGGACTGAAAATAAATCCCAAAAAATGGAATTCGAAAAAAAAATAAAACAGACTTTGAGAAAAAATAAAACGGATTTCATAGGGCCCTACAGTTGTCATTAATGTCAGGTGGTACGACAGTCAAGATGCGTTAAAAATAGATCCACGCAAGAAGACTTGTCTGGCGTTTTACGTCATCAATCCGTGACATGTTCAGTTACTGTGATTTACATGCGGGATTGAAGTTTTGGCTCGCGAACAAAAACAATCTCTAGCGTTAATTTTGATCATGGCTGAATTTTTTTTTAGACGTGTGCAGTGTTGGGGGTAACTCACTACAAGTAACTTGAGTTACGTAATCAGATTACTTTTCAAGTAACTAGTAAAGTAATGCATTACTTTTAAAATTTACAACAAAATATCTGAGTTACTTTTTCAAATAAGTAATGCAAGTTACTTTGTTTTCCCATTTATTGACTGACAGCTCTCTTGTCCCCATGTTGAGTTAAAGGACAATTCCGGTATTTAACACTTTGAGTCTATTTTGTAGCTTGTTTTGGATGAACAAGAGTGGTGGACAAAGAAATTTTGACAATGGTTCCTGTCGCGACTTTTTTACTATTTTAGAATTGCCCATGACCGCTTTAGAATGGGAGTCTATGGCCATGCACAAACATGCCCTTAAAACAACCCTTAACGTTCGTTTTCAAAACTGTTCAACTCACCGAGTGGTTAGTGGTGTTCGTTGATGATTAAAAACAAATATATCGGCGCAATGTATGATTTCAATCCATTTATTTTTCTATAGTGGAACTATTTTTTCAGATACCTCACAACCGCGTATAAACTTCCGCTCTTCGGCAACTTCCGTTGCTCTGCTCACGCTAGCCTTCTGAGAGACAGAGAACCGAGCGAAAAGACCTAAAAGACTACAACCAAATGTAAACAGTCCTTTCCGTCTCCGGTAGCGCAGTAATATCAACGAGCAATGAGTCCTCCAACGGAAATCAATGGGATTTTACAAAATGCCAAATAAAACACGACAGAAACTGTATTACGCTACGCTACTTGTTTTGGAACATCAACGAACACCACTAACCACTCGGTGAGTTGCACAGTTTTGAAAACGAACGTTAAGGGTTGTTTTAAGGGCATGTTTGTGCATGGCCATAGACTCCCATTCTAAAGCGGTCATGGGCAATTCTAAAATAGTCAAAAAGTCGAGACAGAAACCATTGTCAAAATTTCTTTGTCCACCACTCTTGTTCATCCAAAACAAACTACAAAATAGACTCAAAGTGTTAAATACCGGAATTGTCCTTTAAATCGAAGTGCAGAGGCGTTGTGTGTAAACATGATGGTTATTGTACTTCTAGACTAAATGTGAGCACGCATTTACTTATCTCACTTGCACACAAAAAGTATATTCCTCAAAATGAATAAAATCAGTGAAATTTAGAAGCCGAATACTATGCAAACCTCCAATAACTAAATATGTTAAATAAAACAGTAATTTTTATGCATTTAATCTCACTTTATTCACCAATGTACTTGCTTCTGACCTTCGATGATTCAGTTAAGCCATAAGCAAAAATTATTTTAAAAAAAATTATTATTATTTGTAAAGTAAGTGTTAAACTTTTTTCTCCTGCATCTTACTCTTCCGTTATCCAGAATGGCACCACATCTGAAAGGTTTGCTTGAGCTGCGCCCTCTACTGTACACGCGGGATTTGCATTTCCTTCAGCCTGAGGTTTTTTTGGGTCTGTGAGAAAGGGTCTTTAAATTTGCCCAAAAATATAACTTTTTTTGTTATAAAAAAAAAACAAGCCCAGCCCAGGTGAAAAAAAGGAATGCAAAAGTAACGTAACGCATTACTTTTATAAAAAATGTAACCAAGTAACACAATTAGTACTTTTTAAGGGAGTAACACAATATTGTAATGCATTACTTTTCAAAGTAACTTTCCCCAACACTGGACGTGTGTGTGGAGCAAGTGGTGGTTTCCCTTTCAGTCGGTCGTGTTCGACGTTACGTCGACATTCCGACGTAACGTCTCCCGTTCCCTCCTTCAGAGTACGAGAGTTACATACGTTACCGAGACGTTTGTTGTTGTCTCTCTTATTGCGTTATCAGGTTCTGCATTTCTATTGGTATTTGATTTGATGGTTGTCGTAGGTTGACTGAGCCTCAAATCTTCTGACTTCATCAGAGGTCAAATTTGTTCACAATGGTAATTAATCAGCTGTCGGCTAACATGTCAAACTAGCAATCAAAGACTTCAGACTTTGGCCCAGGATCAGAGGAATCTATTAGGATTCATAAAATTTGTCTCAGACGGCCAAATCATGGCCAAAATCAATACAGTGCATCCAGCTTTAACCAAGTTCATTTAAGCATGTTTGCCAGAGCCTCTGCCTCTATTTCACTGCACCTTATGCCGAGTTCACACTCCGCGAAGTAGTCGGGTCACTGTTCTTTTCACACTGCACGGCTATCTGGGGTATCATTCAGTTGCTGGTGTGTTCACACTGCATCATGGATCGGTGATAGGGGGTTTCACACTGCATGACTTTAAACTACGTTTCACAACCAAACACACGCGAGAAGTGATAAGGAAATAACGCAAGATCACTCGTGCGTGAAACTGAAATTGTTATTAAAAATGATAGCAAGAAGATGTGCGATCCAAATCCAAAGGGAGCACGGATAGTGTGTTCTGGAAAGAGAGTTGGGAGTAAATAAATAATTTTGCAATGTGCTGCTGTTGCTGCTGGTCAAGCAAATGTTTGTGCTTGTTTCTGTTTTATATAATTGTAAATATATCTATTAAAATACTGCTATTCTCCCTGAACTTCCCGCTGTCCTGTTTCCTGCTCTCTCATTGGCTGTAGGTCATCGCCGATGTAGTTTTCACTCAGAACACATTCACACAGCTTTATTTTGCATGTTAAACATTAACACGAATGCATTGGCGACATTCCTGAAAAGGAATGGGAATTATGAGAAGGTTTACAAAATGGACTTCAGCTTCTGAAGAAAACATTTGAATTATACGACTCAGGCTTCACATTATAGCCCACAAAACCATCTATTCCCAAAACGTTTAGCACACATGTTGTTGTTAAAATCGGCCTGATTTTGGGGCACCTTCTTGACAGTGCAACTGTTTTTTAGGACAGTTATTATTGATAGAGCATTAAAGCTCAGGATCTGGAACAATGAACAGATGGGCTCTATTTTCTTGGTTCTGCTCTGGATGTTACTCACATTAATTATGTTCATGTGCCATGAATTGAGTGTTAAAGGAATCATTTCCCATAAATGACCATTTTGAGAATGAGTACATGACTATATATCATTGTATGCTTGAATTGTATGGAAAAGAACAGCATGCATATGCTGTTAAATGTCCCTACCCCTTTTCTAAAATGTAAAAAGAAATATTGGACAGGCTCTCTATGTATCCCCAAAAGATATGAACACATTAACCTCAATTCACCTCAGATTAACTTTGAAAACTATAGTTTTTATTGTAACCTTGTTACACGTTACATGTACTTACTATAGTAGTAACAGTGCAACTAACCCTAATACAAACCCTGACCCTATAGTAAGTACATCCTTAAAATAAAGTGTAACTGTTTTATCTATCTTTCCGTCCGTCCGTATGTTTGTTTAGTTAGTTAGTTACTGTAGTTATTTTTTATTTACATTTAGAGGCATTAATGGGGAGTAAAGGATCAGGAAATCAGTTTCACTTGAACTTGTGTCTCCTTGATGTTGATATTTTTGTATTTTCTGAAGTCTGATATATACAGCACATCAGCACAGCAACATTTCCATATTCCAGATATGATCTGTCAGTGTGTTTTATCTTCTTGGTTCATACATCTGATATGGAAAAGATCATCTCACCCTGAACTGATCATAAGAATATGAGATATGATAGGGGCGCATGGTAAGATGCTCAGGTTTCTGTAGGTGGGAATCCCCCCTTATAAAATCAAGCTGAATTTGATGATGGTGGTCCTTATCAAAACAGTCTTCAACAAAGGACTGCTGTAATCTCGCTGCCTAAAACACAGTCTGCACTTGCCAAGATGGAGTTACAGTACATGTCCATGAGAAATGATTTTCCAGTTTATTAAACAGAAGTATTCGTTAGTTTGTTAACTGGACTACACTGGCCACACTCTATGCTTGTTATTGCTAGCAACTAATGATTATTTCTAATTTCTTTGTCTTTGTATTATTTCAAAGCACCCTGACTCAAATAGTGAACTCACATTTCAGATCAGTTTCCATATCTCTTACAGAGTGGTCAATACTGTATTATAGTACTGTGCAGTACATGTGTATATATATGGGTAACACTTTATAATGATGGTCCGTCATTAATAAGTAACTATGCAGGAAGTAATGAAGGACTAATGAGTAGTTCTACATTAACACTTCAGCTACTACTATTAACTAATAAAGAAATTAAGCTTAACTAATCAGTAAGTAATATACAATTTAGGAGATTAATAACTATTAACTAACTGACTAATTATAAAGAACATTATCTTGTGTCTGAGACGTAATCAGTCATAATTTTTACTATGAAAATAGTCATAAAATGCATCACTACTTACTCAAGTGTTACCTAGTCACTGTGCAGGAACTACTAGTGATATGGACCATCATTTTAAAGTGAAAAACATCTTTTTCACTTTAAAATAATGGTCCAGATCACAAGTAGTCCTTGAAGAGTGACTAGGTAACACTTGAGTGATGTATTTTATGACCACGTTGAAGGTAAAAAAAAGACAATTGCTAACATCTCAGACACGATAATGTTGTGATTTAGTAATTAATTAGTAATTCTTTATAAGTTGTCATGATTACTTATTTCTTAATGATGCCAATCTCACTCAGTAATTATTGATTACCTAATAAGGAACTATTTTAGTCCTAAATTCGATATTACTTACGGATTTGTTAATATTGTTTCCATATAAGTAGTAGCTGAAGTGTTAATGTAGATGTCACATTCACCATCTGTCACCATCTGTCATCGTCCTGTCTTCGTCTTCACTACAGTTCCCAGAATCCTCCTTGTTGCCACACCTGAACTCACTCCCTTCATTACCCACCTGTTCGTTATCATCATCATCTGCATCACCTGTCTTGTGTTCATCTGTTTGTGTATTTAAGTTCCTTCTGTTCACTCCTCACTTGTCGGTCAATGTTTGTTTAATGTTAGGTTCCTGTTCTGAGCACACGCTCCCTGTTTTTGTGTATCTGTTATATTTGAGAATTAAAACCTTGGAATACTTCATCTTCGAGTTTGCCTCCTACTTCATCAGCCCAGAAGCCTGACAGTAGAACTACTCATTAGTCCTTCATTATTTCCTGCATAGTTACGTATTAATGACGGACCATTATTATAAAGTGTTACCCATATATCTTATATTTGCATAGTATCTGCCATAGTGTCTGCACTTTACTGGTGCTTATATGATCAAAGTATGTGTTCTTTTAAATGATTGTATGATGATTGAGCACATTTGAGTTTTGTATGCTAATTGTTGATACCTGTATGTCGTTCAATTACACTCATAATTCTGTGCTAGTGATTTTTTTTTTTTTTTTTATATATATAATTCAAAGTAAATAAGTAGATTCAGTTCATGTCTTTTTTTAAAATATGGACATTGAATAAGAACATGTTCTCTTTATTTGTTGCAATTAAATTCAGGTGCTTAAAATGGTTTGATGACAGTCCTGTCAAGAAAAGAAAAAGAAATTTAAAGGCCTGATGTGGTTCACTGCTAAACACTCAATAAGACAAAGTTGAGTAGTCCAGTTCACCTTAACTAACCATCACTACACACACTATTCACACTCTCACTCACAGATTTCTCAGGAAAACATCTGGCTACGTGCCTTTTGCATAGATTTTTTGTTCAATTACTGTTTCTTTGCACATCAAACAGAAAAGAAAGGACCAGACTTCTCCACATTCCGGCAGCGTGCCTCACTCCGGACTAACTTCACACACCTTCCTCTCTCCGTTTCCAACCTGTTCTCTCTTTCCACGGCCAGCACTCAGGGAGTCGCACATGAAAGAGCCGCCTATAAAAGAGAGCTAATCTCCCAGTTCTTAAAACACGCTGCGTTTATTTTTACAATCTGCAGCTGCACCTCCCCAGAGCCGCCAGTTACGTGTGCTTGCATGCATGCGTGTGTGTGTGTGTGTGTGTGGAAAGTGTTCTGGAGTTGAAATTGAGAAGAAATGTAAGAACGTATGATGGAGAAAAGAGAAAGAGACCTTTATTGTTCTCAAGAGAGGAATTATATTTTCACATTTTCTCAGGCCTTCACAATATCTGCAGTTTAGACGCTAAAAAGAAAACTCAACGTGCTACTTAAACCACGAAGCAGCATTTGCAGTGCTAACATTTAAAGGGAAAAAAATGTTTGAACACTAAACTCTGCTGGGGAAAAAAACCCAGCTTAATCCAGTCTTTGCTGGTCTTAACTTGTTTAAGCTGGTTTTGCTAAACTCACAGCTTGGCCAGGTTAGGTTTTGCCTGATTTGTTGGTTGGTTCCTGACCAGCTGACAAGTGTTTGTACCTCTCTGAAACTGGCAACGTTCCTGAAAAATACAGTATAAACAGGCTGTCAAGGCTGGTTTATGCTGATCTAGCTGGTGGACTAGCATAGTCATGCTGTTCTGAAGCAAAACTGAGTCAGCTGGTCCAACAGTTTATAAAGCTGGGGTGAGTTTCCCCTACAGCCTCTTAACTCGCTGCTTCACTACCATTAGTACGATGCATCATTGAAGAAATAAACTAACTAGTTACGTCTGTTTCCCGAAACCGTATTGTTGCAAATTGGTCGTTCAACCACGTTGGTTAATGATGTCACGCACATGGTGGAGTAATAACTACTTTTAATGAATCTGTTTGAGATCTAATTAATGCCAGATGTTTTGCCATAAATTACGGACATGGCATCTGAGGAATATTTCTCATTTATCTCAGTTATTTTGCTTCATTTCCAGATTCAATCATAGTCTCTTTCGTACGTACTCTAGCACGTTCGCACATGCACACTCTGACGCTTTAAATTTCTTGACAAACTAAATAAACTGAATGTCAGCTTGCTTATTTGTCTCAAGATAAGGATTTATTGAGTCCACATGTCATGCAAACAAGAAACTCTGCTTCTAACCACAGGTGGAGAGCTGTCGTCCCAACCACACAGCTTTGCGATGCTGTTTGCGAATGTTCATTGGAACGATGGTTTCGGGAAACACCGACTCGTTGAACTACTGATAACGACAGAACTTGCATAGAAACAATGCTTTTGGGAAACGCACCCCTCGAGACCAGAAAACCAGCATCTCATGCCAAACATACCTTATGATGGTGACTAGCAATGCTGGATTTTTCAGCAAGGAAAACAGACCAACTGGCCCTAACAAACCTGGCCCGGCTGGGAGACCAACTAACCACTTCTTCTTTTCAATAGGAAGTCGCTGAAGAAAAGTCTTGTGAATCAGGGTGATTTCTTTTCTTTTTTTCTCTAAAGACTCGTATGTGCAATGAGAGTCAGGGTTGAGCTCTATGGCCCACATTATGAGGTCCCACCCTGAAATGAGGCCTGACCCTTAAACTCTTCTGGGTTGACACCTGCTCAGTCGTCTACTAAACCCTCTGCGGGGTCACCAGGGTTTTCCTGGCCAGGGTTCAGGGACTATAGCAAAAAAAATATGACTCCTCGTAGAACATCTGCGAGAAGATTAAAGTTCATTCGTTGGAGATGAGAAACTCATGGACTGCTCTAAACACAGGTCTACCTCTTCTCCAAAAAATATGTCCAGTATAACATACAAGTAACATTAGTTAACATAAAAAAATCATTACTAGGCACCTCTGCTTCAAATGTGTGTTCTTTTCAAATTGCAGTTTTATTCAAATGGAGTGGAGACAAAAAGTCTTAGATGCGTCATAGATACGTGTGGCACAAAAGTTGTGCTGGCCAAATCCATTTGTCCTGTTGTCGGAAGTAGTGCAATTGTGGACAATGAAGGAGGCGGCAGTTGTGGGAAGAAGGAGGCGGGAACCGGAGAACATTCACAACATTAAGAATAAAATAAACAAATACAAAACGAAAGTAAAGACAGCAGCCCTTCACGGATGACTGCTGTCACATACAATAAAACAAACAATACACAAGTCCAGGCATAGTCCTCTCTCGTTCTTCACTGTTGTCGCTCCTCCTTTTATGCTTCCGCTCCTCCGTGAGAGATACGAGACCGGTTCGTCGAGCAGTTGTCGCTCATTATCAATCATTATCAATCACGCCGCCTGCCTCGCGCCGCTCTCTCGCGGCCCTCAGCCTCGTCCTGCTCGCCACAGACGTCTTCGTTTTAAAACGCATATTTTTCTCTCTGTTTTGGCCGCCTGTCCACACTGAGACAGCATTTTTATTAAAGCTACACTTGTCATTTTTTAAGTTGATTCTTACCAAAAAACACTTAGTTCTTTCAAAATGATATGTGCTCATATACTTCCACTAACTAATCAAGTATTCTCGAAAGCGTAGAATCCGCCATTCAGAATACATACGAGCGAGTCGCTCGAATGGTGGCAGCCATCTTGTGCCTCCATCTTGAAAATACATTAGCCAAAGAGGGACATACCGGGAAATTCAAGCTTTGCCTTTTGCGCTTTTACACTCTTTGGCACCGTGACGAATGCGAGGGGGAGATTACTCGCGACTGCCGGCAGATTTGAAAGCCTGTTGAAGATGGACATGTAACAGAGTCGCCAAGGAAGCGAAAAGTAATAGAAAGTAATATTCAGTTGGTAGTCATATACAATTTCAGCACTAGATGGGAGAACATTTTACACAGTGTAGTTTTAATGAAAACTAAGCTTTTTGAAAACGATCTCCAAAGTGGATAAATTTAAAAACATCATTTTCGCACTGCAGTGTGGACTGTCAAAACGGAGGTATTTAAAAACAATACGTTTTGTCAGTAATTTTAGTCACGACGCATATTATACCAATAGATATTCATGTTTATACCGGTATTGTGCCTGTTATGAGCTATTCACTTTCACACTGTTGCTAGAATATGTTACTTTGCACACTCTTCATATCACAGTCCTGCAAAGATGATAGAAAATTCACTCGCATCTGCGGCAAAAACATGACAGCAGTTTTAGCGTTTTAGACCAAACATTTAATGGAGAGTGAGTGCGACCTGGACACATCACTGATGCTGAGATATTTAGATAAATCAAATGATCCTGCCAGAAGAATTGCGTGATAACTTTATTATTTATTTTTCCATCTGTATCATCTCAGTGAGCTTTTGTGAGGTTTTACGCATGCACTGTAAGGTGAATTTAGCGTTTTCCGACGTTTCAGTGTGGATGAGAAACTTTTGGAAAACGCCTGAAAACGCTAGTGTGGACGCAGAACGTTCAAATGTATCCAGATTAATGTAGGCGTAGCCTAAGAATCTTTCTTTTTTATTTGAAATTGTCATATCGTAAAATAGTTACGCTTTCCCATGAAATCGGGTTTGCAGAAATAGAACGGGCATCAGGCAACACTTTATTTTTACGGTGACATAGTTACATGTTACTACATGTACTTACTACAGTAATAACAGTACGTTATGCATAATTACAGCTATCCCTAAACCAAATCCTAACCGTAACTCTATAGTAAGTACATTAATATTACTCAGTACTTATTTGTGACAGTACTACGTCACCTTAAAGGGACAGTCTGTAAGAATGGCAGCTAGTGGTTGAAATAGGTACTGTAGTCCAAATTCAAAATATCGGAGATCGGACGGTTTTAGGACACGCAACAGGAACGAGCGCAATTGACAATGAAAACTGGAACATTGGCAACGTGCAGTATCGCACCGACCAAAGTAAAATAACTGGCTGTAGTTTTTTGTTTTTGTTTTCAGAGAAAAGAGTATGTGAACTCAGCATGTTTCCCAAATATCTGCAAACATATTATGGTATTTGAATGCTTTAGTAGAGTGAAAAGGTTACATACAGCACCTTTAAAATAAAGTGTAAACCGGGCAAGATTCTCCTCAAATTGTTGCCCTGATAGTAGTTAATCTAATAATAGAGAAAATTTGATCACAGTATACATTTTACATTATTGCCGCCTATATGCTTACATACTTGACACGCTTGACACAACGATATGATATTTGGATGGAGTGTGCTTCAGATTGTATCAGTGAGAAGGCAAGGGACACCTCTCCTTTTATCTGTCCTGAATTTGTTCTCAAATATTTTCTCATTTCAACTCCCACCATCTCTTTATTTCTGTCAGGACCACTATCGTCATATATGATTGACAATTAGCATACAATTTGGATTGGCGGTATGGTTCCGTTCTGGGCGAGAACTCCCTGCGCATCCATGCAGCCTAGCATGGATAAGAGCAGGGAGAGCAGCAATAACCCCCCTTGGGGTAAACAGAACAGAACCAACATGAATGTATTGCAGATATCCTTAATTCAAGATTTTAAAGTACGACATAATTCGAGAATTTATTCTGATTCGAAGGGAATCAGAATGCCAAATCCTGACTGATGAGAGGAGGAGCTGGGGATGGAGGAGGGTAATTCGCTCCTGAGAAACGCGATAGTTGCGGATAATACTGAAGCAGCTTATATATGTATACGGTGATAGGCGTCGTATTCCTATAGGTAGATGTGGATCAGCTGATAGTCAGCTGATGCGAGCTTGACTAACGTGACCTGCCAGAACTAACGCTACGCTTGATTCTTCCATCCTAGTCCCACAGTTCCTTATTGCTCCGAGGAATGACAGATGTAGTCTGATTATCTGTGCATTTGCATGTGTACTGAACTAAACTTGTCAGGATTCAGTTTGTGAGAGATTCTTTGTGCATGAAGGAAAACAAGTAGCCTACTTGAGTTGAGGATGCATGTGCTGGATTTGATGTGAGTGTGATTAATGTGTGTTGCCCAGTATGAAGTGTCTGGGTTCTTTTATCAGGAGTTCAGTAAGGCAGGTCGAGTCTTTAGCACATGTCTACGGTTCTCTAGAGCAGATAACACAACCATCACATTGTTGTCACGGTCACAGATAAAACACTTCACACATCATACATCACCATTACCCACCATGCCCTGGGAATGGACGCGTGTGATTATTAGAGTCACCTGTGTTAGTACCTATATGCACAATTTGATATGTTTGTAGGTTTGTATTTGCTTCATAGGTAATGTGTCTGCCAAACATAGTCGTATTCTGCAGACCAATTGACTGAAAAATGTCCTCAGGACTTACCTAGAAATGTTTACCTACCAATTCTAAAAAGTTTCTTATAGCTTTAGGTTTGGGGGTAGGGTTTGCCAATGCTTTTTAAGCTATTTGCTAGGTTGTGTCAGATTTTTACATGGAAAACATTAAAAAGAAAATGCCATACACTTACATTAACGGAGAGATTTAGCAGATAGTTTGCAAAGCAATGTGTGCATGCAGTGGTAGATGATACTATCCACCAAAACAAGTACTTACTTACTTACTTACTTAAAACAAGCAATAATCTTTAATTAAATGTATCAAACTGAAAATAATCTCTCTCTTCTTTTGCTCTGCTCACCTCTTCACTTTCTTGTTCAATGTACCGTGTTGGGTAAATCGCCCACTAAGATTCTGAGATTACCAATAGGACCACACATGCACACACACACACACACACACACACACACACACACACACACACACACACACACACACACACACACACACACACACACACACGTATACTTCAAGTGCATTGTATTGAGGAAACTAAAGTAAAGTTCAAGTATATTTTCCAATTATGTAGTAAGTGTACTTTGATTTTAGTACACTTACTATATATTTGGAAAATATACTTGAACTTTACTTAAGTTTCCTCAATACAATGCACTTGAAGTGTGTCTGTGTGTGTGTGTATTGAAATAGGACACTTACTTTACAAGTATTCTATTTCAATAGTTATTGGGACTAAATTGTCCCACTTTTTAATTTATAAAAGTATACGTTTAATGGTACTTTAAGTATAATGGTAGCAGACTTTGGGTACGCTACTAGTTTACATCTAAGTTTTCCCTTTTCCCTTGCAAATACAGTGTTAACTACACTGCAAGTGAAGTACAGTTTTCTGTTCATTTACTAGCTATACCCCTAGCTCTCTTTTTAGTTTACGAAAGTACACTTTGTAGAGTACTCTCAGTAAACTACTTGTTTAATCATTTTAATACTGAAAGTGTAGTTGTATGCTTTCTTATCATCATGATCTTAATATCGTACTTACAGTTTATTCACACAATGGAAGAGTTGTCAATAAAATCTGGTTCTTCGTGGGCTAATAGCACACAGGTCCACCCTATTAACTCCAAGCTATTCCTCCCCAAAGCTGACTTGTTACTCTAAACATAAACACGTAAGTTAATCAGAAAGTATGTAAAACATATGCTGGAGTACTACCTATAAGAAGTATTTAATAGGCTAAAAGGAGTGAACCACTATAAGCCAAGTATACTTGTATTACATTATACTTTTCTTAAGTATATCTTGATTAAAGATTAAGTAAAAGCATCGGCCATATATACTTCACTAAAAATACCATATGGATTGGCCAGCTTTATTTCTGGGTGAACATCACAGCTATACAGGTCTTTTCAGCAGGTCCTACACAGGAACACATGTTGGCATGTGTTTTCAAAGACTATTGACTCTCCATTGGACAGCGACTCTAGTGCTCCCCACTTTTCAAACACAATTAGGCCTGATCCATATACACCACGAATGGCCCAATCCATCCCATCCACATGGTCCAATGTGCTTCTCATCTAGAACCAGCACAAATCTCATTTCTATCCTTAAGACCTCCAGAAACCCCCTCGCTCTCACGCATACATATTAGTGACCATGAACTGTGGTTGTTGTTGATGAGTGTTTGTTTGCAGAGCTCGGTGTCCCGTTATCAAGCACACAAGGGGTTTGGTTTAATAGTTGGATTTGGAAAATAAGCCGCCATTAAATCCAATGACGACCATTTAAGCAGCGCTAGCTATTAGCATGTGTGTTTTCTGCGAGTGGTAGCACTTGTCCACACAAACAAGTGCTTGAACAAACAGCTTGTCAGGTTTCTCTCGTCCTCTGCATTCTCCCCTCCATTGCTTCTTGAACACCGTTGAGACTTTGGCAGAGATTGCAACCACCTGTTCCTGTAGCCCTTTTAACCTTCCTACCCTACTCCCTGCATCTCCCCATGCAACACTTTTTGTAATTCTGGACGAAATTAATTTATATGTTTCGATAATTGTCCCTAATTGTTTCTTTGAAGGAGACCGAGGCGTTCGGGACATCTGGCCGACACATGTCCTGCATCCATGCAGTGGGCCGTGCTTTCAAACGCTTATGAGAGGGCAACTTTGTACCCAGCGGGAAATTTGTTCTCTACCGGCCTATGGGGCAAATCTGTGCCGAGCAGGGTTGATCTCTTTGAGTTGAGATGGTGACATTTTGACCCTAGTTAGATGATAAACATTGCATGAAACCGTGGCCCCCTCAGATCTACTGCGTGCTGCCGTTTGAGCCCCAATGAGGAACGAGGGTTCTGGGATAACTCAACCTGCTGACCCCGATGGTTAAAGCAAGGCGCTAATACCCTCATTGGGAATGGTGGAGGATCTCCACAGGGAATAGGTGTCCTCCACTCCATTCTTTTCAAACACAGTTAGGCCTGATCCATGCAAACACAACACGCATGGCCCAATCCATCTTGTCCACATGGTCCTGGTCTGTAGTTCTGGGATAACTCAACCTGTTGACACTGATGGAGAAAATAAGGAGATAATAGTGAAGTTTCTCTGTTTGGCATGTATGTCTGGACCTGCAGTGCAAGCTAAAGGAATGTACAGAAGCTCTCTGGATTTTCCCGTGTGATTATACATTCCTCATGAGAACTGCAACTGACATTCAAACAAGCATTTTTAAAAGATCTGGCTCACGCACACCAATAAATAGTGAGAACTGCATCGCTATAAGGCAAAACAAGCGTCTACACGCAAAACATTGTCAGTGTTAGTCAGAATTATTTACGTTAACATATAATTATGTGTGTACACCCCAAACCTGCCTACTGTTCACACACATTTACGACTACACACATGATCCAGGGACCGCTACACATCATTCACTGAATCTGAATGCAACAAAAATAAATATGAAGAGCTAGAGAAACACAGACGCACATTGGCCTCCTTTTCTGACATAAGCTCACATGCTAATAAAACACTCACTCACAGGTTTGCTTTCTCTGCTGCTGTGTGTGAGTGATGTCTCACTCCACTTTGAGTGGCTGTCAGTCACTGGGTTATTTATCCTTCACTGATTCCCGCTCACCATCTGGTAATTCCACTATGATTTTTTTTCCTGCAACACCTGCAGTGTTCCATCCTCTCCTCTTATCTCTCTTTTCCTATTTCCTCCATCTAAATGATTTCAGACCTCAGTAATTAATGGAGAGATTAGAAAAACAGGTTGATGCACTGATGGATAAAAGGACAGACAGATGGAAGGATGGACGAATGGATGGATATTGGATAGATGAATAGAAAGATGGATAGACAGATGGATGGTCATAGAGATGAATGGATAGATGGAAGTTGGATGGATGGAGGATGTTAGACAGATGGGTGGATGAATATTGGATGGATGAATGGATGAATGTTGGATGGATGGACAAATGGTCGACAGTTGACTTTTGGATGCTTGGATGGATTGATTGATTGATTGATTGATTGATGGATGGCTAGATGGATGGATGGGTGATTGGATGGATGGATGGATGGATGGATGGATTGATGCTCAGATGGATGAATGGATGGATGTTGGTTTAATGGATAGATGGATGGATGTGGATGGATAAATGGAGTGATTGATAGATGGAGGGACAAATGGATGAATAGATGACTTTTGGATGGTTGGATTGATGGATGTTGGTTGGATGGCTAGATGGATGGATGGCTGGGTGATTGGATGAATGTTGGATGGATGGATAGAAAGATTGACGGACAGATGGCTGGTGGATGGATAAATGTAGTGGAGGATGGAATGATATTGGATAGATGAATGGAAAGATGGATAGACAAATGGATGGTCAGAGAGATGGATGGATAGATGGAAGTTGGATGGATGGTGGATGTTAGACAGATGGGTGGATGAATGTTTGATGGATGGATGGACAAATAGTCAGATGGATGGATGGATGGACAGATGACTTTTGGATGGTTGGATTGAAGGATGGCTGGATGGATGGATGAATAGATGGATGGATAGATGGGTGATGGGCAAACCTCTCTCCTCTAAACCTCAGATAAGTTCATGAAGTCAGTTCCTTTTCTCTTCTCAATATGTTTCTAATGAAACTCAATCTGCCTCACTGAACAGAATTAAGATTACACCTCAAACCTGACAGAGTGTGTGTGTGTGTGTGTGTGTGTGTGTGTGTGTGTGTGTGTGTGTGTGTGTGTGTGTGTGTGCGTGTGTGTGTGTGTGTGTGTGTGTGTGTGAGAGAGAGAGAGAGAGAGAGAGAGAGAGAGAGAGAGAGAGAGAGAGAGAGAGAGAGAGAGAGTGTGTACTTATGTAAGTAAAAACACTAAAGCACAACCCCAAACAACCCTGCTCTCTGTCCATCTCTGACTCCAAACAGGTGGGTGAATGAAAGCCAGAACTTTACAGAAGATCTCTCAAGTTACCAGTTGTTTTTAAAAATGCGATGACGTCAACATGAATTACAGTTAGGAGACACAGGACTCTCAGAGTGAGGCATCATGGGTACGTGGGGCTACCGGAGCAACTGAGGCCCTTTGAAGATGAGAAAGTATTTAAAACATTTGTTAAATGAACAGTAATCCTGAACAAATGTTCTCCCCAGTGTTCAGAGCTGATGACTTACTGAGGGCTCGGGGTGCACATAAAAAGAAGCAAAAGAAAAAAGCATGAAGCAATACATTCATTGTCTGCGTATAAATTATGACTTTTCAGCGGACTGGAGAGGAAGCCCCATAACTTCATTTGAAACATGCTTTAGTTACTGTTGAAAATAACATTCACAGTGAGAAAGAAAATAAGGGTTTCGTGGAAATGAAACATCTTCTGTCACTATTATAAATCACAGAAATGTTTCCTTTTTTGCTCAAGAACGGAAATGTACGGTACCGCATTAATGTTGCCCCTGCCAACGCAAATACAACGTAAACGTAACATTAACACAATCTAAAAACCTACATGATGACTGTATAGCGTAACCCATATCACTGAGGCAAAACAGCAACTGAAGCATGTCAGATTCTGCTTTCCTGAGCACTCGGAAAGAAAAATAACAAATATGATCAATATCTCACTTGTTTCTCCTATACAACAATAAGACAATGGAGAGCAAATTTAGAGATGCTCAGATTTGGCCAGATACCAAAGTCTACAATAAATATGAACACAAACATTTCTTCTCAAATTCTTCCAAGAGTTGCTGTCCATGTTAATTATATAACTCCATACTCTTACTGTGTGTCAACAACTGATTAATTTGTGTTTATTTGTATTTCCCCCAATTGGATTTTAAAAGAAACATCAGAGACAATGTTAATACTTCAAAGAAACATATGTGAGATTTCAATGAAGTCCCCTGAGCAAAGAAAGAGCAACTTCTGAGCCATAAGATTTCCTCTGGGTAAACAAGAAAACAGTTTTATTGAGCTGCAGATGGATTTAGCGTGTGTGAGAGCGAGTGAACGTTTGTGTATGTGTGTGTGTAGTGAGATCCTATCACACTAAACACCGCATGGCTCAATGGAGCAGTTCAGAGAGCAGATGAGCGGGTGATGAAGGAGAAGTTTGAAGAAGTTCCTATGTTTGAAAAAGAGATATATACAGGCGACCCACATACATATAAAACATACACAGATATGCATACACAGATCTCTCTCTCTCTCTCTCTCTCTCTCTCTCTCTCTCTCTCTCTCTCTCTCTCTCTCTCTCTCTCTCTCTCTCTCGCTCGCTCGCTCGTTTGCTCGCTCTTCTCTTTGGAATGTCAGGCTATATACTATTTTTGAAAGAATGTAGTATGCAGTATGAATGGAGTGGACAGTATGCATTTTTTTATGTGTTTGAGGCGGTGTGTTCCTCAGAGTTCGCTCCTGGGTCCTATTAAGTTCTCCCTTTCTTTCAGTATTTTCATTTTCTCAGACATGCCACTTTTTTATCACTCCTTGTTGCTATAACTCTGCAATATCAAATATCCTACTGCATTTGCCAAAATGTTCAGTATACAACAGAGCACAATGCATGACATACTGTATCCCACATTGAAATGTGATCACTTGATCTTCCATTTGAAGTGCGATAAGGTTTTCAAATTTCATTTTGATGTTTAAGTTTTAATAATATTTATATTTAATAATACAATTTTGCTTTTTTAATTTTTTTCTTTCTATTTATTTTATTGTTAGGAATTTTAGAACTCCATTTTTATTTTTGTGTATTTGCAAGGAACATTTTTTTTGTTTGTTTTTTAAGTAATATTGCTATTTTATTTTTAAGCTGTATACAATTTTAGTAGATATTAACCATATATTCACCTTTTACACATAATTGGATTATAAATGCCAACTATTTTTGTTTTTAATTCAAATGTTACTGGATTCATTATCCACTATGAACGATATTTTGGTTGGCTTACAATAAGAAAGAAAAGAAATAATAATCAAATGAAGTTACTATTGTGGTACTATAAACACTGTACAGTTCTTGAATTAAAAACCCATATTGTGCAGTAAGCAGTATGCTAGTATTTAGTTCCTAACAAAGTCTCTGTCTTCCATATGCATGCAGACTTATGTCAGGTTCCAATCTGAGCAGTGACTAATGAGAACAGTGATAAAAAGAAGATAAAACCAAGAAAAGATGAAAGAGAACAATAAAATGTTCTACAAAGATTCTTTTATTCAGCCTTGGTGATTCACATAATGCTTCATCCTGCTGATTTCCCAGCATTCCCAGCAGATACAAACCACAGAATGAACCTGAGATTTACACACTCATTGTCATCTTTGTCCCAGTGGACAGAGTCTCTTTCAGCCCGATGTCCTGATGCGGCCCAGATCCAGCCTGAAATCACACTGATGTGGTTGTGTCAGATGCTGAAAGAGTTTTTTTATCAGGTTGGGTTATAAGTGTGTGAGAGATGCGGTCTTCTATGAGTCATGGTGGAGGCCCTGTGATGAGTTAACCTAACCAGGGGTCGGTTTGAGTCGGAGTGTTTGAGACTGCATACTTCATATTGTAACCATTACTGTATACAGTACAAAGCTTCAGACAGCCCAAACACTGCAAAGCTGAATATATAAAATATTTTTTGTTTCTGTATTCTGACAGCTTGAACTGAAACGTTTTATCACCACATGCTCAACAGGAGAAGAGAAGCATTGAGAGATGTTTCCGCTCATTCAGAATCACCTGTCCCTCCATGTGTTTGAGCAGATGTACGTTATAAAGCAAGCTGTTTACTGTAGGTAAAGAGACCGCATCCTTGTATGCGTATGTGTGAGTGTGTTTGGCTCAGCTTGAGCAGTGTAGCCTTGAGACACAGACAGTTCTAGCCACACACACAATAGAAAATTAGAAATGTGTGTGTGTGTGTGTGTGCGCAAACTCCGATGGCCACATGAGTTGTGGTTTCCTGTCTGACAGATATGTGTTGTGGTATATTAGTGCAGCACCAAGTATGCACTGACACCAAGGCCATTGATTTTGTCGAAAGAGTGTGTGTATCCAAAAGCATGTGTGTGGTCCAGCAGGTTCAGTGTGACTAATTGAGGGGTCTCCGACAAGTACTCTGTTTCCCCCCTTTTCAGAAACACACATGTACACATACACTAGAGGGTATTATCTTTGAATCCATCCGTCAACGTTACGCTGAGTTATAGCAACAAAGAGTGACACTCCTTGTCTGTGTGAGAAAATAAAAACAGACAGAAAGGAGAATTTAAAAGGGCCCAGGAGCGAACCCTGGGGAACACATTGCCTCAGACACATAGCATGAGAATGTCACCTCTTCAGATTTTACATTCTGTGTTTGTACAAATGTGTCTCAGCCACAGCAATATGGTTAAAGACACCAATATTCAAAATGTATAAATAATAATGAAAATTAACAAATAATCTGTATGTTAGGATTGGGTGGACAACTGCATCTACCTCTTACCTCGCCATAAAGATTGTATGGTGGCCAGACGTGGCTTTTTTCATGGAGACGTCTCTCCTTTATCACAACCAGCTCTCACACAACAAAACCTTTTTGTTTTTGACAAAACGTTCCCTGTTTCATGGGATACATGGCTTTAATTAGACAGATCCATTTGGTTTGAGTTTTTTAAATGGGCATCACATCTTTGATGAAAGGTCTTTGTTTGTTTGTTTGTTTGTGAGTCTGGGAAATAAGATGATGTCACTCAGACATCATTCCGTATTAGAAAACTTCTCCAATAAAGGGAAATTCCCTGTCCTGTATTATTATTATAAAATAATAATAATAATAATAATAATATATATATATATATATATATATATATATATATATATATATATATATATTATAATATTTTTTTTTTCTTTTTTTTTTTTTTTTTCTCCAAGCATTTTAACATCTATAATGCATTTATAAAAATGCGAAATTCTACTTTGCATTTTATGTTCTTAATACATTTGGAATTGATGTGTACTAATATGTGTACTTTTTTATAATTATTACAAATTTTTTTTAATAATAATCACCGTCCCCAATACTATTACCAATACAATTATAGGGAACAATAGAGGTTTCCATAAGAGATTACATTTGGTTATGAAGAAAATCAGAAACATTTCTGCCAGAACAGCTGTTGTCACCTTGTTACACTTTTGATGTCCCCAGTCAAAAAATAGCTTATAAATCTCTTATTATATGCTATATTATCACCCAATATTGGATTCAATCTTTTTGCCAACTTGTGGATTCAATTAGGATTGGTTTTATATTTCTGATTAATAGTAGGCCTCATTTATCTGAGAGTAGGCATCTCATTTTTTGAGTAAAAAAAGCATTATTTATGAATAATTTTCACAATATTAAATAAAATATGGAGGGAAAAAAAATGCACTGTTGATCACATCTACTTTAATGTTTCAGCAGGAAGTTTGTTTTGAACATTTTTTATTTTGTACAAAATGGCACAAGAGTTACACTTGTGGTGTTCCACTGGGACATTGAGGGCCATTGAAAGTGAATGAGAGAGACTGAAAATAAGAGAAAAATGTAGTTTTCAGGAGCATGTTCATTATGTTTATGTACACATATGTGCATGTGTGCTTGCAAACATAGAGCCCTTGGACCTGTGCATGTGTGGATACATGCATACACACGCTACCCAAACACACGTTAAAACACACAAACTATTTTGAGTATTACACACATTCTTTTTCACTGAGAGAAACTTGATCCTACCCTGAACTGCATCTAATATCCATTCATCCATCTGACATTTATACACACACACAAACACACACACACACACACACACACATACACCCACCCACACACACACACACACACACACACACACACACACACACACACACACACACACAGACAGACAGAGACACGTATGCGTGTGATGTTCTTCATCAGATCATTGATCAAGAATTAAGATACTAGTGAGGAGGGGGCGATGCAGGATGAATCTCAGAAGAAAATCTACCTTGCCTCATAGGTGGAGATGAAGACCAGGACAAAGTTCCATCTTTCGACCAGAATGTAACCGTCAGCTGGGCCCTCTTCATCAGAAGACTGCTGCTCATCAGCTGTTTCAAGGTCTCTAGCATCTGGTGCCTTCTTCTTCTGATACATCTTCTAATGCTCCTTCACTGCAAGATTCATCCTGCATCGCCTCCTCCTCATAGTGTCTTGATCAATGATCTGATGAAGAACATCATGCACAGAGAGCTTCTTTGCCATTGTGCTGCTACAAAATTAATGCCAAACAAGGCACTGTGAAGCATTTATATGTGTCTGTGCTATAACATCTATATTTGTATATTTTAGTCCCAAAAGAAAATGTCCTATTTTGTCTGAAAACTGTGATGAAACAAAGAACATGAAAGAAAGATTCTTTTGAAACGGGGTCACTGCGGACTAAATCCAGTTTGCGCATACGTGTCTGTTTGTGTGTGTGTGTTTGTGTGTGTGTATGAATGTCAGATGGATGAATGGATATTAGATGCAGTTCAGGGTAGGATCAAGTTTCTCTCGGTGAAAAAGAATGTGTGTAATACTCAAAATAGTTTGTGTGTGTGTGTATGTGTGTGTGTGTGTGTGTGTATAGCGTGTGTATGCATGTATCCACACATACACAGGTTCAAGGGCTCGAGGTTTGCAAGCACACATGCACATATGTGTACATAAACATAATGAACATGCTCCTGAAAACTACATTTGTCTCTCGCCCATTCACTTTCAATGGCCCTCAATGTCCCAGTGGAACACCACAAGTGTAACTCTGTGCCATTCTGTACAAAAAAAAACGCTTTTCAAAACCAAACTTCCTGGTGAAACATTAAAGTAGACTAGTGTGATCAACAATTTAATATTGTGAAAATTATTCATAAATAATGCTTGTTTTACTCAATAAATGTGACGCCTACTCTCAGATAAATGAGGCCTACGATTAATCAGATGCAAATAGAAATATAAAACTAGTCCTAATTGAAAGCGAACAAGTTGACAAAAAGATTGAATCCAATATTGGGTGATAATATAGCATAACAAGTGATTTATAAGCTATTTTTTATAGGCTGGTCATTTTTGACCGGGAACATCAAAAGTGTTTTGAACACAACTCAAGGGGTAAGATTTTTTTATTTTTTTACATTATCAAAGAGGACCTTTGTTACCAGCGGTCTGAATTTTGAGAATTTTAATTCAGAAACAAATCATTTCTTTTTAGATTTTTTACACAAGTTAAAAATGCATTGACTGATACAGGTAGATAATGTTTATTGTTGTCCAAGACATTTTTTCCAAATCCTTAAAAAAAGTAATTGGCATCACATATCAGTGACACACAATATCTATCCACCACAGCACACATTATACCAAAATCCCAAAACATGCTTTTTATGAAAGTTTTTCTTTGTCAAGATTAAGTCAAAAGTGGCAATGATCAAGGAAAGAAAATATATCATAATGCCAAATACATTTAAATGTAACTTTTCTGTGTAGATTTAATTCTATTTATTCTCATATAATTTCCTGTATCATGTTTACCCTTCTTAAATACATGCCCTCCATTCATTCTCCAGTTGGAAAATGGACAAACCATTTTTTATTCTGTTCATATGCACTGCTCTTTTCTTTCACTGAAACGCAATTCACATAATTCCCTGTGTGTTTTTCTGTCAACATTCATCTGCAGAGCGAGGACAGCCCGGTGTGTGAAAGGCTATACGTTTATGCACGTGTGTGTGTGAAGTGCGGACAGGTTTGTGGTGGAGTGCTAATATACTTTGTGATGTTTTGTGATGTGTGTGCTGACAGACCTGAAGGTTTTGCACCATACGCTGTGCTGATGTGTCTATTTCTCCCTTTTTTGCCTTTACCGAAGTCATATTATAAATTCAATCAACATGTTTCTATCATTCTCCCCCATTTGGCTGTTTTTTTGGAATTCTCATTTTGACATTTTTAAACGCACTCTCGTCTTCCCTTATTGTGGGGGGACGTTATGAAATGTGTTTGTAGGTTTAGGATAAACCGCCCTGCGTTCACTGGAGACGTACCAAGAGAGTGGAATTAAATTGTTGCTCTTTGTAGTTGGAATCCCCTCAGAACGGGAATGTCGGGCTCTCCAGCAACCACTAATAATCCTCCGAGCGGCGGGCTGGCCGCGTGTTCCCCGTGGGCTTCCTGATGAGGGTACGCGGGACAGAGCTCCAATACGCTGTGTTTTCTTTTTGCAGAAGGATGAAAGTATGGAATTCCGACTCTGGGATTATGTGTTTGGCCTGGCAACCCAAGTCATGAGAGATAAAACATGAAAAATTCAAGTAACTTACTCAAATCTGCCTAGTTCATAAAAGACGGTAATCAAGCTTCCACCTCTTTATGAGAAGAAAATGGATCTGAGTGAGAAAAATTCACAAATTTCCCCGATAGTTGGCTAGACTTGGAGGCACTGTAAAATCACACAGCCATAGGAAAACGTCAGGATAAATGTTTGCTTTGGCTTGACGTAGAGCCATGGAGAAAATGCCTTAAGAATGGTTTGGATGAAGGACACTAGCAGTGTGTGTTCTTGATGTCTCTGCTGATGTAATTGTCTTAGCAGACATGTTTGAAGCAATGTTTTTGTTTGGGAAGATCTGAGGGGGAGAAAGTTGATGAGGAGACCTGAGAACTATAGCTTTCATTCAGTTATTATTATGTCTGACCACACACACACACACACACACACACACACACACACACACACACACACACACACACACACACACACACACACACCTCTTTGGCTCCGCCCACTTCCCATAATCACTACGAATTATGTAATCGAGACGATATCTTTACGCTCTCAAAATACTAAAATGTGTGCATATATAATATGCTTATTTTGCCAACAACTTATATATATATATATATATATATATATATATATATATATATATATTACAACATGTTTAAATGAGGTTCATGGCTTATTTGGATAAAGGCGTCTGCTAAATGACTAAATGTAAAAATGACTCATTAAAAAAAAAAAAAAAAAAAAATCCCTATGGGTAAAATTAATGGGAAGACAAAAAATACTTTTGGGACCAGCACCGCTGAAAAAGGGGGCGGACACTAATGGACTCAATTGTGGCGAGTCGCTAGCCTATACTGTTCATCTTCAGTATCACAAGGCCAGCACTCCCATTGGTAGTCACCAAATGTCATCACTGCTCATTTGCATAAAACGACCTCTGGTGAAGTTCTCATTGAAGTTCTGAAGTCATCAGTCCTTATTGAAAATAATTACTTTCAGTCACTTTGTCTATGAAAATATTTACTGTGAATGTTGCTCTCTGCTTTTACTTACCAAAAAATCTTTAATATTGGTTATACATACATTTACAGTAACTGATAAATTAGATATCTTATGAATAACTGTTGTAAAAACACTAACATACAGTAGAAGACATGTGGCCTATTGATTTTATAAATCAATATGATAAAACAAATAAAAGTAACCAAATTAACTAACATCAGTGTGATTATTATTTCTCTTTTAGGTCAGTAAATCAAAAGTGACAGATTAAAAAAAAAGTTTCTGAAACAACATTTTTAGAAAATATCTATTTTATCCAATGAACCATTGTAAAATGACATTTATCGGATTCAAAATGGTAGATAGAAAGAACAATGTCATTTAGACCAATATTTAATAAATTAATAAAATTGTTATTAATGAAAGTAAACAAATAAACTAACAATTAATCTAGATGAACGCCCTCTCTCCTTTTGATCAGCAAACACTAAAGGGACAATGGTAGATACAACAAAGTTTCTAAAAGACAAATTATATTTTTCTTAAAAATATTGATAATTTTCCTGAATTGTTAACCTTGTAAATAGACACTTGATTTTAAAATGGCAGCAAGAGCAATAAGCAAACGCTAAATCAATAATTGGCTAATAATAATATTCACTTCTTCTACCAAGTAATATAGTTCATAGTATATAGTTTTATAACATTATAGTTGCTTTAGTAACATGGCTCATCCAATCAGATGTTAGATGTGTAACTATCTGTTTTATAATAGAATAAGCATTGTGAACCTCACACACATTCTGTCTGCTAAATGAACCTGTCATTGTTCATCCCGCCACTAGGGGCTTCGGCTCTCAGGTTAAAGCAAACTTCCCTTCTCCCCTTTTATTTCAACTAATGTCCCCTCTTGATTTATCGCCTCCTTTTCTCTTCCTCGCTGTGGTTGTGGGCCTGGGTTTCCCTTCTTGGTACCGCTCCCTGTTTTTCCATGCAAACACACATTAAACATGCTCTTTTCCTTAGATTCCCGACCCACAGGACTCAATGTGGACAGCCATACTTCACATTCCGAGGGTTTAGGAAGGCATCCCACACTACCTGTTACTGTGGTGACGGCGGTCCCGTCTGACTGGACGGATTGTGTGGTGAGAGGTTAATGATACTCCTGAAGTCAGGGTGGAGACCAGTGTCACCATCCACACACACACACACGGGGAACAGGAAACCAGCAGACTCATAAAGAGAATAATTAGAAACGTATATATATATACACACACACACACACACACTGTACACACTGTGATACTGGTTCTCCATCACCGCTGATAAAATAAAAAATTCCAGGACGCTCTTGCAGTCTGCGGTCATGCGTGTGCGAGTGTATTCGGATGCCAGCGTGGGTTGACACGGAGCGGGATGTTCCTGTGGGGGCTGCCGTGGTAACTCCCTTTTCCCGAGGGAATGCAGCCAGGATTGGGGCGTCAGTGTAAGGCATTTTGGGAAGGATGAGGAGACGGGGAGAGATAAACAGAGGACGCAAGATAGAGACGAAACCCGCAGTTTGGAACGGATGCTGCAGATACTGATTCAGAAGCCACTTCAAAAACCCACAGAGGACGTTCTCACACACACACGCCCTCCCGGCTACGCAGATGATGCCGAGTAAATCACTCGTGTGTGTACGAAACTCTGTGATTGAGGACGAATTGAAATGTAGAAAGGGTGTGAGAGAAACGGTTCTCGCTCTGAAGTGGTTTGGAAATGGTAAACGGTCCTTTGAAAGAGCTTCGTCTGAGTGCAACAGGTTCACTGTCGTTCTCACACCACGACCATCCTAGTCCTATAGAGAGACAGAGTTTTGACTTCTGACTGAAAGTCTGGTCAACTTTGCAGCTTATTTAGGCAGAGAAATGCCCGCTTGAATAGGAAACGATCATCCGAGCGACATTTGAAACAGCCAAATACTCAAGTTTTTTTGGGGGGCTGCAAATTCTGAAATGAAGTAGCAAACAATTGCTCAGCAGTCTCCGGTAATCACTGTACAGACATAGCCGAAGAAACCAAAGCTTCCTGCAATTGTAGATCAATCCTGCTCAATGGTCAGGAGGAATTTTGCACCACTCCTCTAAACAAAACTGTTCCAGCTCTGCAATATTCTTGGGATGTCTGGTGTGAATTGCTCTCTTGAGGTCATGCCAAACCATCTCAATCAGGTTGAGGTCAGGACTCTGGGCTGCTATAGGAGGAGTGCTTTCTTCTGTTGAAGCTATTGCTGAATTTCCCCTGTGCTTTGGGTAATTGTCTTCTTGTATCTACACAATGTCTGTTGAGCTGAGACAAATCACCTTACGTTCTCCATCAAAATGTCCTGATAAACATGGGAATTATTTTTTCTGTCAATGATAGCAAGCTTTCCAGGTTCTGAGGCAGCAAAGCAACCTAAACTATGATGGTTCCTCCACCATACTTCACACTTGGGATGAGGTTTTGATGTTGTGTTGTGCTTTCCAAAACTCTCAGCTTTAATTTCATCTGTCCACCGGATATTTTCCCAGTAGTATTTTATTTCCCACCTGGTGGAACATCCAGCTCTTTTGTCAATTTAGATGTGCAGTAATGTGTTTCTAGACAGCAATGGCTTCATGCAAGGATTTCCTCTGATGAACACTGTTCTTGTTTAGTGTTTTACAAGATGTAGATGTCACTGTTCATGTTGAGTCTTGTCACGGACTCTGGGACATTTGGACTCGGTCTGGACTTGGACTTGACCGTCTTCTGGTCTCAGTCTTGGTTCGGGCACAACCTACTCATGTTTCGACTCAAATTGAGCTTGTCTCGACTACAACACTGGATGTTAACAGAGGTGTTACCATGATCCATATGTTTTCTAAAAATCTTTAGTTGGCACTTTACGATTTTTTTATGCTAGAAAAAAAGTGAGGAGGAAAGAGGATAGAAAGTAGAAATAAACTGAAAAAAAGAGAAAGAAACAGAGGAGAAAACGAGACACGAGAGATGTAGGATTTCAGCCTATAGTTTGATTAACTCTTACACTCCTGGCCCAGAAAAGTGAGAAGATATGATTTGAAAAGAGGGCATAAATATATATATATCTATATATAATGATTAAGATAAAGACCATTTTGAGATCAACACTTTTTATCCAACAAGAAATCACTCCCACATGCTTAAAGAAAATGAGTCTGTCCCTAAAATTAAAGACCAATAATCTGGAAATCAAAGAAGACTTAACACTTAAGTTCTTAAGCTCAGTCTGAATTAACAGCTCATAAGTTTAATATACATCCTGAGTTTAAAGACTTGTCACCAGTTCACACCCAGGATGATAACGATAAAGATATAGTCCACACCACAACTATAACGATAACGGCACAGAGAAACAATATCGTCGGAATAACTTTCAGAACGACTTTTTTTCCAGCCGATGAACGACAAAAACATTGACAGCCAATCAGAATCCATCCTGCTTTAAAGAGCTCCAGCATTTAAAGCGGCAGACGACAAAACAGAACGATACTGTCCGCTGGTGTGGACACATATATATATATTTTAGTTATCGTTCTTGGTGTGAACGGGCCTTAACTGATGACTCTAGGGGCCCTATTTTAACGATCTGAAATGCAAGTATCAAACGCGAAACGCAAGTAACTTTGTGGGCGGGTCTCGGGCGCTGTTGCTATTATACCAGCGGGATAAACGACTCTTGCGCCCGGCGCAAATCTAAAATGGGTTGGTCTGAAGTAGCTACATTACTCATAGGTGTGGTTTGGGCGTAACGTGAAATAAACCAATCAGAGCGACATCTCACATTCCCTTCAAGAGCAGGCGCGCTTGTTCCATGGCGGATTGCTATTATAACGTTTGCACTGGACCTCCCCCGGGAGCGCAAATGCATTTGCTAGTTTACCTACGTGCGTCTGTGGAGGGAAAAGGCCGCTGTGCGCGGGTGCAAAATAGGAATGATACATGCGTCGGTGTACAAAGTCAATTGCGCTGGGTGCAAGATAGGGCCCTAGAACTTGATGTGAAAACGTCTGAGATAAAAAGACAGACTGAAAAGAGATAAAAAGAGACCGATTTCTACAACTGCTTCAGTAGTTGGCCTCAGTAAAATGTCATGTTGTGTTGGTCATTCCAATAAACCAATGAGAGCCCTCTGATTTTAGAGAAAAGGTCAGATTATAAAAGAAAGAGGAGAATATGGATGCAGTCATGGAAAAGAGGCCAACTTGGCATGCAAATCTTGCAAATGGAGCTTGAGGAAAGTAGTTTTAAGTTTTAGCACCATGTCGTCTTCATCAGCCATTTCATGTTGCAATTGTATTGGCTAGTCAGTAGACGTAGATCGTAGCATCAAACACACTGTGAGATGATCATGCTAAATTTCTGACACTGTCAGAAAATGATCGCAGGCAATATTTGGTCTCAAGACCAATGACCGTCCTTGAAGCCACCGTTTAGGAGCCACAGAAATCAACACGATTGCTCAACTTTCATCTGGGACAGCCCAAAATCATACAGTGTGTACCGGGCATAAGGGGTAAAAGTGTTGTTCCTAGAGATCAGAAGTAGAATTTGTGCATTTAGCTATGGATCTCAGACTTAATGAGTAATTACTTTTCTGTCCAAAGCCACACTGAGGCTTTAATTATGCTCCAACCAATGCTTACCAGCTTTAGAAAACAATCATCAACCAAGCATGTCTAATCAAGTATCAAAGCACATCCGATTCCTCAGACACCAACCGTTTCCAAGATCCAAATGTTTATAATTAACTAAAGCCAATGTGATAAAGGGAGAAGCACTGTTGACTGTATCCCATAGAGCACTGCAACATGTATCCTGCAGATGGACAGGACAGGACAGGGAAACATGAGTATTTACCTAAAAGAACCCAAAAAACAGACCGACCAGATTAGTGATATCAGTGATTCAATCGTTCATTCATCCAAATGAAATCCAAACTTTCCAACTTAAAAGTCGCAAGATTTTAATCTGACAATCAAACACAAACCTTATGTGAACCTGAACGCTGCAAATATAAAATGATAAATATTGAATAATACAGTTAAACGCAAACAATATTTGAAATCAACAAACTTTACTCTCAACAAGGTTGTAGAAAATTGGCACATCATGTTCTTTGGTCACGCAACATCGTTCAACAACTGTGAGAAATCTGAAACGACTGATGTTGACATACAAACGGACAAACATCTATTGAAAAAGGATCAATATGATGGATATACTTTGTTCATGAAGCTCTATACAATTGCACATTTTCATGCTTCCCTCCAATCTAAATCTGATTTGCAGTCATGATTAAATGCCATTTAATCACACTGATCAGTCTTGTGATGATGTGTCAGAAGGAAGTGAACTGGTTCTGTACATGTAGATAGGACAGATCACTGGTATGAGTGTGGCCACTCAAATATACCCTTGTGTGTTGTATACCTTTGTATACATGGTTTTATACGGCTTGTGTGAATATGTGTATATGTATAGGAGTAGCGTATGATTGTCTATCCCTCTGTCTCTCCGTGGACGTTCTCCATATGGACTTTGAGGTAGTCGTTGCGGGTGAACTTCTTGTGGCATAGGGAGCATTCAGCCATGGGTCTGTTGGGATTATGGGTCAGTTTGTGTCTGATCAACATCTTCTTCAAACTAAAGGACAGGTCACACACCTAGAAACACACAAACACAACCTGTTAAGATAACATGATGTTGTTAATATCTTTATCCCAGTTTGAAGCCAACATGAAATGGATTCTTGGAGAGTAAACAGAAATGTTCTTTAAACGTTCTCGGTCTTGCCGTCCAGGATTCATCGGTGATACACAATCGATAATATTGAATGTGAAAAATGTCTGGCTACATTATGGTATGTAACACCCACTCTTTACTATCTAATAAATTCAAAATGGATAAAATCAATTCTCCCCTACATTTTTGTTTGTTTTTTCTCATTGAATAACCTGTTTCAAATAGGTTACTATTTAAACTCGCCATGGACTGTTTGGACTATGGTCAGTTATTTTTCTAAGCCATCCATTCATTTTTCCAAACCGCTTGCCTGTATGGTCAATTATTTTTAAGCGACTTACAATTTTCATCTGGCAGACAAATTAGTTAAAAAAAAATAACATAGCACTTTGCAGTTTGATGTGGGTGAAATGATGAAGCAGTTCTGACTGGCTAGTTATTTCTACAACGATGCATTTTATTATGGTGGTTAAAGTAATGAGTTACGTTGTTGTATGGGAAACGCACCCCAGAACACCTCCAGAAACCAACTTGCAACATGCTAAAGAAACACTTTAGCCACTGCATAAGCAATGGCCTGGCAAACCTACATTGTGGCTGTGACTTTTGTAGACTTTTTTCCAGGACAGGACATAATAAATGAGTCTAGTAGCCATAAGTGGATCTACGTTACATAACCCATAAAAAAAGATTTTATTTTGGAATTGATATTTAGTGAAGCAGCGCTTGTTTACAGACTTCATTCTGTAATGTTTTGTGTGTTAGTATGACTTCATGCCCTGTGACCGCAGAGAGGATGTGAAGGCAACGCTCAATACATCAGACCAGACACACAAACAACCAATAACTGAATGAATAAAAACCCAACCAAAGAACTGCAAGCCAGGGTGAAATCTTCTAACTATGCCATATGTTATTGGTTGAGACCCTAACACACACACACACACACACACACACACACACACACACACACACACACACACACACACACACACACACACACACACACACACACACACACACACACTCTCTCTTGTACATCTATCTTTATGAGGACATTCATTGACACAATGCAATCTCTAGCCGCTTACCTTAACCTTACCCATCACAACTAAGTGCCTAACCTGAACCCTGACCCTAAACCTACTCTTATCCTAATTATAACCTTATCCCTAAAACCAAGTCTTGACCCTCAAACAGGCCTTTAAAGGCTCTCAGAAAGTGAGGACCGGCCAAAATGTCCTCACTTTACTCTCTTTGTCCTTACTCCAATGGTCTAAAACTCAAACTGGTCCTCACAAAGATAGTTGTACAAGTACACACACACACACACACAACTGGAAACAATGCTGCCAACAAAACAGACACTCAAAAACAGCCAGTTAGCAAACTGAAGCCAAACCGAGCAGTAAATCATATTCAGTTAAATCCTGCAGTCAAAGCAGCGGCCTGGTGCCATGACACACACACACACACACACACACACACAAATCCATTTCACATGATTAATCGACTTTATCTCCTCAAGAACACTCAATATTCTTTATCTCCATGAAGAGACAGTGAGAGATATTGCAGCTGTCACTTTCTTCATAAAATGAATGTATTTTTTTTATTTAAACAGCATGAAAATACATTTACCGCCTTGATAGACGAATTATTAGTCTCAGTCTCTCACATGAACTGCAGATATTAATGGCTGTGGGCACAGGATGTCAGGATGTCTGTATGCTGGCCATGTGGCGGTAGAAATGTGTAAACCGCTAGAGATTCTGCTAAACCTCCATGGCAAGAAAACTATAGAATACTCTGGAAAACTGAATCGCAGTCTTTGTAGATTTCAGTTAGAAGTAAATATTTGAAATGAGGAAGTAATTGACTGGATTTGTATCATATTATTAGTAATATTGTGAAATATTATTACAATTTAAAATAGCTATTTTCTATGTGAATATATTGTAAAATGTAATTTATTCCTGTGATCAAAGCTGAATTTTCAGCCGATTACTTCAGTCTTCAGTGTCACACGATCCTCCAGAAATCATTATAATATGTTATGAATAGAAAGTTCAAAAGAACAGCAGTTATTTGAAATAGAAATCTTTTGTAGCATTATAAATGTCAATTACTGTCACTTTTGATCAATTTAATGCATACTTGCTGAATAAAAGTAAAAGTAATAAAAAAATCCTACTGACCCCAAACTTTTAAATGGTAGTGTATAATTTATAAATCATTTTGGGGTGAATTTTCTGATAAAAATAACTATACTGTAATATATTTTTCCTGTGACATGGAATGAAATTAATCAAACTGTCATACAAGATTTTGTTCATACCGCCCATCTCTACATGCAAGTGCATGTTTGTGTCCTGTATGCTAGTCGGAAACTTTGAAACTTTGCGGCTGAGAAAATAAAATAAAATAGCAAATCTCTACAGATATATATTGCTTGCATTTTCATTGTCATGAACAGTGTTAAAAATCCATGTTTCTCAATGATAGATCCTTGTGATAACATGTAGATGGAGAAGAGCAGTGGTCCAAGCACTGAGCCTTGAGGCACCCCAGTAGCTAGATGTTGCGATATAGACACCTCACCCCTCCACTACACCCTGATGGACCTACCTGAGAGGTAAGACCTGAACCATTGGAGTGCGGTTCCTGAGATGCCCTTCGTCTTTAGGTATATAGATATATATTGCTTGCATTGTCATGAACAGTGTTAAAAACGTCAAGTTTTTTTTTTTTTTTTTTTACTTCAGTCAGCTTCTGGCCAACACTTGCATTCATTTCAGGGGTCTCGGAGCGTGAGTTCTGGCACGTGTGTGAGAACGCGCTAAACAAACCCAGACCCTCTCAGATGTCCACAGCACACGCAGTGTGGTTCACTTGTAAAGATCTTTGTGAACACAACACGCTCAAGTTTCACTTTACTGTCACATTTGTTTAATTCCTTTACACAACAGCTATTGCAGGACACCATACAAAAATAATTAAGCACAAATACACTGGAATGCAGTTTATAGGGAAAGAGAAATGTTCATGCTGTAGTGAGCGTATAGAACAAGCAAACACCCAAGGCATTGACAAGTGCTAGAACCCTAGTGTCCTTATATTTTAATGAGAACAAGCTTGTTTAAATACATTAAAATATGTGATTTATTTATGACAAGTTTGAATGGTCCTTCACTTCAAAGTTGTAACTATTTAAGACCAACTGAAACACTGTATTGACTAATCAGAAGTCAGTACTTGATCTATCCCTGGTGATAAAGAAGTATGCTTAAATGTATCGAAAGTGCACTTTTTAGTGTACTCCAAATCTTAAAAGTATAGTTAAAAAAAACTGTACTTACAGATAATATAATATTAATAAGTGTACTTAAATAGTTTCTTAACCAACTTTTTTTAAAAGTGCCCTTCGCAATAATGTCAAATTAAAAGTTCAGAATGATGATCAAAACATAAATGGAGTAGATAGATGTATTTTTCACAAGGGATTCTGTTTTTGTGTGTATGGAAACCCAGCAGAATAACGAGATCAAAGCCAATAAAGTTCCTTTAGAGCAGAAGTGCCGTGATAAACGCTAAAGTGTTTCAAAATGTTCAAATCGTCGTTTTGACATTTCACAAAATAACACCACAAAGATCCTTTTCTTCAACTTCAACAGGAGCCGTGAAAGACAGACATGACCACCCCACAAACCACTTCAAAAGCAGTCAAACACTCAGAGAAAGTGAGTCAATAAATAAATTCGGAGTATAGATGGTTTCTGGCACATTGCACTTCAAAAATTCTGCGCATGAAAGAAGTGCCGGAATAATTTGCCACCATTAATGGAAGTCATTCTAACAACCGTCATCAGAGCGCCAGATTTCAGACCAAATCAGTCCAGGCTCAAAAGACTTGTCACGTCAAATGCGGAGAGAAAAAAACGAGGAAACAGCCAATTTCATTCTCTTATGGTCTTTAAAACAGTCAAAACTTAGAAAGACATGCTTGCAGCTTGCCACTAAAATCAAATAAATAAACGGGGAATGTTTCTCATTTACATCGGTGAAATGTACGTGTAGAGACCGCTCTGTGTGTGAGAGAGAGAGTGTGTGTTTAGATTCCTCAAGAGTCTCCTGCAGAGTGTGTTCACTGCTGGCAAAGCGTTTCAGACTGAGAGGAAACTGCTTTTATCTATATATCGGTTTCTGATTCACGCACTGCCTAAAAGAGAACAATAATAAAGCATTAAATTGTAAGTCTACAGTTGAAGAATAGTAACAGCACACTTCTCCTCAACAAGCAATGTGATTTGTGTGAATCATTCACATCTGTAGCACAATCAAATCATGCAGCTTTTTGAGGTCGGGTGTGCTAATTCTACTGTAAGTGATCATATGTACAATTTTCATCTGATTGAAAAAAAAAATGCAACTTAGCACTGTGCCAAAAAAACAACAATTTAGAACACCTTAGTAACTGCATAGCAACACCCTGGTAACCAGCCAAAACACCCTGGAATCATGGTGGCAAGTTTTGCACTGGGCACTAATGCGAAGCACTTTAGTGCTAATATTTAAAAAAAAATAAAACACTGATATTAATATTACACATACGATTGCAAAACTTTACAATAAGCTCCCATTAGTAAATGTTATGTGCATTAACTGACATTGACTAATACATTTGTTACAGTAGGCCTATGGAATCGAAGATTATCGATTCCAATTATTTTTCGAATGCATTGCGATTCTCTCTTCGATTCTTGCGATTCTGAGCTTAGTTTTTAACAGCAGATGGCACTGCGTGGTTTAGAAACAGACGTACTCTGCTGGCTTCCAATGCCTCTTAAGCGCTCTTCTTCGTGAGCATTTGAGCGTGTGGTTAAAAACTGGCCTAGAGCGCCATCTGCTGTTAAAAAACTACGCTCAGAATCGATTCAAGAGAATTGCGATGCATTCCGGAAAAATTGGAATCGATGAATCACGATGCATCGATTTATTGTCCCAGCCCTACTTTTTGTAAAGTGTTACCCAACCAATAACATTGTAAAAATCTGATCGACACTCCAGCCAAGTAGGTGGCAGTATTGCACCTTAACGCTGACTACCAAATGTAAAAAAATCTGAAAAATGAAGACGATGCAGTGAGTAGCTGAAGAGCAGAGCACTGAAGAGGGGCTTCTGAAGTGATAGAGTGGTGCAGGTATGACGTCCCTTTGTAGGCCAATCGGCACTTAAATGGTAAAATGGTAAAAACGCTAAAAACAAGCTCTGTGATCAACAAAAGTTTATGATACTTGCATGTTTTGTCCATCAAGATAATTATCACAGATGAACACAACTTTGATGAATTTTGAAGCCTAATTAAATCGTCAGAAGTAAAAAGTTAAAGGCTATAAACAAACCACACAACAGTCCCACGACTTTCAACGTCACCATCACTAAGCTTCCCACAACTCTTTCAGTTCTTATCTAAAAACTTTTTCCCAGAACGTTTGAGTTAGAATAGTTTATAAGTGCACAATTATAAGCATAATGATGTTATTAAAGAGGAGTGGGTTTACCTGTTCAGCGTGATGACGTTTAATCTCATCGACACCCTCTGTAGTCCCATTAGCCACTTGTTAGCAACCGCCTTTTCCAAGACACGTAACAGCTTAAAATCACGAGTGGGGTAATACTGATGTATTTTACGTCGTAGAATAAAACGTGAAAGTGTCTTGAGCCTGTGTTCCCCACAGACCTTATTTCAGCCATTCAACCAAAACCACATTCAAAAAACCCATTGACTTCGGGACGATGGAACCGGAAGTGTTAAAATGCTAACTCGTTTCCACGTTTTGGCCTACAAAGTGTGTCATACCTGCATCACTCTATGAAATGATGACGTAACGCAAAGACCAACAACTGATGAACCTCAGTTTTGATGGAAATAACATCACAACATTTATTTCTATTGAGAGGTGCATCAATTTTAGGTCAAGATCTTGTATTGACAATGCAAGAGTCCAGCACTCTGTAAAGTCTCCTCCAGCACATCCCACAGACTTACACTGAGTTTAAGGTCTGAACTCAGAGGTGCATCAATTAATGTGTGATTCTTCATGCTCCTCACAACCATTCTTACACTTTGAGCCTGATGAATCTTGACATCGTCCAACCATGTCTTCCTACATGGTTGTTTAAGAAATGAAAAGCTACACACTCCATCAATTAGGGTTAGAAGAACTGTTGCCAAACATATAACATGATAGAAACATAATAATCACTGCAATAATGATCCAATCATAGTCTCTTAAGCGTTTGTTTTAGTGTATTTTATCATTAAAATCCATTTTCACATTCATCTTGACTGAGAGGGCAGGATAGTCCGGGTGAGCGGGCGACGCCTGACCCTGGTGTAGCTTCTACTGCCACACAAAATCATGTCAGAGGAGATAACAGGCGAAAGAGAGAAACTCTGCCCGCACTCAAAAAAGCTAGTTCACCAGTGTGGGACTTATTTGGATCCTAGTGAATAAAGCTCAATAAGATCAGTGGCCAGTTGCATAAATGCTTAGATTAGATCATCTAATATTTTCTTCAAGACTGGTCACATATTTTTTGAACTCCGTTACATTAAAAGGTATTGGCCTTTCGATTTATATCTAAAAGTAAGACTGATTAGCCCTAACTAACTGCTAGTTGGTCAGACTAGTTCTAAAGACTCGATCTTAAGAAGATCATCAGTGCAGATTTTAGGTCCGTTCCTCACACAACCCTACCATAAGACTTAGGAAGACTTGGAATTTGATTAATCTGAACCACTTTTAAGGTGCTTGTTTGCGGAGCCACTTTGAATCTTGAAAGCTACAGTCTTCATTTATTGTAATTGCGTGGAAAAAAGTGGCATGTACTTTATTCAAAATGTCTCCTTTCATTTAGGACGGACATGAGGGTGAGTAAATGAAGAATGAATCATTTGGCTGGACTGAGAAACAGAAGACAGTGTGCATGTGTCCCAAGAAGGTCACCGTGATTTTGCCAAGTAAGACGTGTTCCTGGATCATCGTATTTTGGAACATTCCTGTCAGATAGTTTAGTCCTAACCCAATCCCTACCTCTAAACCTAACCCTACCTATAACTTATCCCTAAAATCAGAGGGAAATGGTAGGTGAATAACACTGATGTGGAAGCACATGACCCTGGTTATAAGCCTAAACTAGACATAAACTGTGAACGTGTCCCTCAAATCTGATTGGTTGATTGGAATGTTGTTCCAGGATCTACAAAGATGTGGATCCAGGAACACGTTACACTTGGTGAAATCACATTCGCCATCCTAAGAAACCGAGACAATGACGCAGAATGGACACAAACGTCTTTTCAGGGACAGTCCCATGATAAGAGGAGCTCACAACTGGTGTGTTTTGGAGAGAGGCCAGTCTGTTTGTATGTCTAAAGGTGCTGAAAGGTCAAAGATGGGTCAGTTTGTGCAGGGCGGTTTCGTCCTTGTGTCCGCCTGGCAGAACGTCCTTCCACTGCGGCTTTAACACCACAGTAACACCCTCACACACACACACACACACAGATGCAGACAGACAGCTTGGGTTTATGTGGGGCGTTCTGGTTCGTGGTCTGATGCGCGTCACGGTGCTGATTATGTGGACTCAGCGTGGGCCGCGGGGTTAAACTCAAGCCCGGCTTTAGCTCTTCCAGCGGTCTTAGACTGAACCCCGCTGAACGTCACACATTACCCACAAGCCACTGCTCTCTCTCGGCTCTTCCACTGGGATGTGGCTGCGGTGTGTCGAGAGCGGTTGTGTGATAGTCAGCCAAAATCAGACATAAAAAGAGCCTATGTTTGTGTGTCAGAATGCAACATTATGCAATGTGGTTTGCGTGTGTAACTCACGTCGCACTGGAAGGGCTTCTCTCCGGTGTGTGTGCGCATGTGTTCATCCAGACCACGCTTCTGACTGAAGGCCTTGTTGCACTCGCTGCATTTATACGGCTTCTCCTGGAAGAGAGAGAACGGGAAACAGACAGAAATACTGCTTATTATGTGATTATAAGATGAGAGCAAATGTCGTAATTACCAGTGAGGAAACTTGTCAATTAAAGAATCATGGCAAAAGTGAAATAATGGTTCATAACTAAAGGTGATGTGCGTAATTGTTTTATTGCTTAATTTAATATGTAGAGACAGCTTTAATTTCATTTGTATGTTGATTTTCCAGAAAAGTGCCGTTTTTTTCTTGACCAGACAGACAGACAGACAGACGGACAGACAGACGGACAGACGACAGACAGACAGACGGACAGACAGCAACACTGACTCTAAGGATTATATATAAAAATGATATATAAATATTGTGGCCACAAATTTAGATTTCCTTCTTATTAACTTATTTATTAATTTTCTGCTTTTAGTTAAATCGTGGCTATGTTGTACTAATTGGTATCCTTATTTTTATTTAGTTAAATCGTGTCCATAAACAAATGAATGAATCATGGGAACGAATAAGTACAACGTAGCTATGATGATTTACCTTAAATGGGGGAGCTAATTAATACATCGTGGGGACAAATTTTTCATGGCCACATTTTCAGTTTTTTCTTCCGTACATGACATGCAGAGAAACAAACACACACACACACACACACACACACACACACACACACACACACACACACGCACGCACTCCCGCACAAAAACTTTGAAGAATTGTTTTTACAGTGTAATACAACTGAATTGAAAATGATGACAATATATATTATGAGAGATAGAGAGAGAGAGAGAGAGAGAGAGAGATTATACAGACTATATAATATTCTATATCTATATTACAAATCAGTGTTTTTTCAATGTTTTTAAATCGACACGCCCCTTCCAACGTCACAACTCATGAATCCTCTAGAATTCCAAGTTTTCCTCGCATGGTCATTCACGTATTTGAATCTCTTAACTATATACTATTACTCCACCTGAAGGACTCAGAACAGGCAGGTGTCTCTTTGAGGAGGACTGGACTCTCCTGATGTAGGACTTTCCTACAGTTAGTGTGTTTTTCAGGAGACTAATGAAGAGCTGATACATTCAGAGAGAGAGAATAATCCCTCAGGCATGAACATACATCTGTATGTTTACAGAAACTAGAGATCGCCGTTACACACACACACACACACTGAAGATGGACTGGGATAAACAAATGAAGTGCCTTTCATGTGTTACACACCTGGAACTCATTTCACATGGACACACGCATACATTTACTTATATAACAGACTAAAACACACAGCACTCCTGTCACACCACAAACACATACACACACATACCGAATAAAACACACCTGGACATAATAACATACACCTTTGATGTCCTTTTTTTCACGATTTACCCATTGTGTGAGTGTGTGTGTGTGTGTGTGTGTGTGTGTGTGTGTGTGTGTGTGTGTCCTGGTAAACCCTATGCTATGGGGACAGAATTTCCCCACAAGGACATTTTTGTTCCCATGTGGGAAACAGCTTATAAATCATACAGAGTGATGTTGTTTGAAAATGTACAAAATGCAGAACGTTTTCTGTGATGATTAGGTTTAGGGGTCGGGTTAGTGTTTGTGTCTGTGTCTGTGTGTGTGTGTCTGTGTGTGTGTGTGTGTGTGTGTGTGTGTGTGTGTGTGTGTGAAAGGTAGGTTTAGGGGTAGGGTTAGTGTAAGGGGAGAGAATATACAGTTTGCACAGTATAAAAACCATTGTGTCTATAAAACATGGAAACCCAACGTGTGTGTGTGTGTGTGTGTGTGTGTGTGTGATGGTTAGGTTTAGGGGTCGGGTTAGTGTGTGTGTGTGATGGGTAGGTTTAGGGGTCGGGTTAGTGTGTGTGTGTGTGTGTGTGTGTGTGTGTGTGTGTGTGTGTGTGATGGGTAGGTTTAGGGGTAGGGTTAGTGTAAGGGGAGATAATATACAGTTTGTACAGTATAAAAACCATCGTGTCTATAAAACATGGAAACCCAACGTGTGTGTGTGTGTTGAGCAGCGTGGTGAACATGCACACACTGATAGTCCACTCACACCTCCGACACCCAGCTATCATGGGAATGGGTGTTCACAGGAAAAGAGGATCCTGGGAAATGGAGCAGGGCGAGGTGTGGTCACACCACACAGGATACGCAAGGTGCCGAGGATCAAGTGTGTGAGTGTGTTCGTCAGAGTGAGACGTAATCAATATGGGCCTGGGCCAGAGTGGACACGTGTGTTTGAGTAAGAGAGGCAAAAGGATTGAGTGTAAGATGAGAGTTTTGGCGATTCTAGAGTCTAATCCATCCAGCGTGTTGCTGTGAGGCTCCCTCGCCGAATCAGGTCAGCGGTAAAACCGTCAGCTGGGACCAGCAGCAACACGACCCCCACACAAATATGCAGAGGTCAACAGTCACAGACTACGACATACGTACATTAGGACAGATGGGCAATAGTGGACGGCCCATAATGCTTTGCAGCTTTGTTAGTCTACTGTAGCAGGTCTTGCTAGAAAAACAGCGAACAAGAACAAGCCCGCAATAAACCGAAACAAATCCAAATGTTTTATGCTGAAAACGAGACCAAAATATCGCTAACCGCACATGCTCACTTTAAAGGATTAGTTCACCTCAAAATGAAAATTTCCTGATCATTTACTCACCCCAATGCTATCCAAGATGTTCATGTCTTTCTTTCTTCAGTGGAAAAGAAATTAAGTATTTTGAGGAAAACATTTCAGGATTTTTATCCACACAATGGACTTCAATGGCAACCAGAATGTTGAAGTTCAAATCAATGCCGTTTCAAAGAGCTCTGAAGTGCTTCAAAGGGCTCTGCACGATCCCAGCTGAGGAATAGGGTCTTATCTAGCGAAACGATCGGTCATTTTCTAAAAAACATAAAAATGTATATATTTTTTAACCACAATTGTTTGTCTTGTGCTGGTCTGCGACGCGCCACGTATTACGTCATCGCGTTGGAAAGGTCCCTAATTGGACCCTAAACTAAAGTGTGACCAAACTTTTTTTTAAACTAAAGTCTGCTGAAAACATGGGAATCTGACACAGCATATAATGAACCTCATTTGCATAGAAAGTCATGTTTGTTAAGAAAAAACTGCCAATGACTTTTGAGTACACGAGGTGCATCGCTCTAGAGTGACGACAAAACCCGGAAAAATAATTAGCCAGTGGTTTCCTCGAGATTTTCCAATTGTTTTTTGTTTTGTTTTTTCATTTTATGAGTGAAATTAGGTCTGTGGTAAACATAACTTGAAGATACGGTTTGCTCTACAGCATTAAGGTGAATTTTGAAGCTATTATGTTTATTTAAAAAAAACTCATGTTTTTAACAAGTAACTAGATAAGACAGTTTGGAGTGTGTGCAGTTTACATTGTAGAACACAAGTACGAAATCGTATAGAAGTATCGTTAAGTTATGTTTACCACAAGCTTTGTTTTACTCATAAATTGAAAAACCCAATTATACAACCCCATAGGAAAATCTTGAAGGATCTTGAAATCTTCCAGGTTTTGATGTCACCACTGCAGCTCTCTATTCCAACACAAGTATTTGTGTCATACAGGCCTAAACGGAAAGAAATACCTGTCACTTAAGAGGATTAGCACAGTTCTGTCACTGCTTGTTCTCATTATCGCATCACGATTGCTTTGTTTTCATTCGATGTCTTAATGGCTGTGTTTCTGTGCTGTGTCAGTCCACAGCTCATATGTTACGCTGCAGAATTACAGGATCACGGTCCATATTTGGCAAAGCGCTCTAATGATGTGCTGCGTCTGTTCTGCTTTCTTAGGTTTTCCTGGATTAACACTGATGTTGCCACTCTGTCTGTGTTATAAATCTGAGAGACACTGCTATTCTCAATGACTGGGGGAAAGATGGGAGAAGTGATAAAGTTCTTTCAGGAAATGATGTCATAAACATCCATGCCATCCATCATCAGAGATCAGCTTTCCAAAAACTATTTAGCTATTCTATTCAAAGTGTTTCTTAGCTTCCACTATGAAATTTCTCTACCCAATCTTTGTTAGGTTCATTTACATAATAATTTGAAAATCGAGTTGGTGTGTGCAAACGTGTTTGGTTACAGGTAAATGTTAACAGCCATACCGACTCAAATCCCTGCTGTGTTGATGATATTACAACCTCTGCGAACATTACATAGTTTCAGAGGCTGTCATGGCCTTGGCACTGACCAATGAACCCTTTCTCACTTTCAATTCACATTGAGGAACTCACATACTGACAATTGTGCCACTTTTTCTTTACGTTGATGTGCCAAAATTGTGCTATAATATGTGAAGGAGTGAGACATTTCAGAACCAAATGTCTATTGATCACCCCTCATCCTTATTTTGGATCATCGGCATTTGGCTTTTACAGTTATAACAGGGATGAAAATATTTCAAAAACTCACATCTGTTAAATAAGTGGTGTAATGTGGGCTTAATCATGTGTCTGTTGCTGCTTTTATGTCATGCACAAGGACATGTCTGGAAACACACACACACACACACACACACACACACACACACACACACACAGACAGATCAGATCAGGTGTTTATGTAGTAGCCTTTTCAGGCAGATGTTGAAGTAAGTGTATTGCTTGTGTTTTGTTCTGTGGTGAGGAGATGTTTCCTAATGACCCGCTGCTGTGAACGTTAAAAATATCCACTGTAAACACACAACTTCAAAACTTGATTTTAACACAAGGATATAGAGATAAATTCACTATAGTTCCCTTGTATAATATCATGTAATATCTTAGTGTATATAGTTTTGTTTAGTATATATTCTTAGTATAAAGTTTTTTTTTTAAATCTCTCTCCACTTCAGTGCCACGTTATGGACTCTTTCTGTCTCATTGTTTGGTTTTCTTTAGTTCCTGTTTCCCTGCTCTGTTTAGTTTTGGTTTCCCTGGTTACTGATTATGTCCTTATTTGTTTCTATGGTTACTTATGATTTGCACCTGTCTCACCTGTCACTCTTTTGTCAGCTAAACCCCTTAGTAGTAGTATGTTTTATCTCAAATTATTACTGTTGTAAATTAAAAATGTATTGTAAAATAAAATATATATATTTGATAATAATCTGCTGCAATGCTTAACTCTGAAACGCTGCACATCCGACTATATAAATATTTATTTAAATTGCCTTTTATTTGATAATCACACTATATTGCGAATATCATGCAGCCAAGTTTATTTATTTGAATTTTACATTTGGTATTATCAATTATTAGTTTTTCATCAACACACAAACCCCATGCAGATCCCTCATGAAACCATGTACTGTATTATTAATACTATTGTACTGTAAAAAAAGAAAGAAGAGAAGAGTATTCAATATACTACTACTACTACCAACAACTACTACTACCAACTACTACTAACTACTACTAATAACAATAATAATATTTTTATTTGACAGAACAACAGTAAAATTACAATTTCTTTACTTTCAAAAGTTAAACCATAGCCATTTTATTTTGGAGGAAAATCACAGGGAGACCTTAGCGCTTCTCTTTTGGTTTTAAACAACAGGTTTTAAACAAATTAAATGATTCTCAAAATGAATTTGGGAAGATGGTTGGCACATTTTCAAATGCACATTATAAGTGACCCAAACTTATTAGATTCGAGACACTGAAAACACCAGATCGTGAGACAAAGTGCTGTGCTTCACAACTCAAATTGCATGGTTTTTTGAACTAAGAAGATCTTTCACATACATGCACAAGCAGAGTAATGCAAAGGCAATGGACAAATCAGTGAGAGAGAGATGGACAGGTGGATGTACATTTGTAAGTAAATGTGTGCATGTATGTGTGTCGTCTTACCCGAGTGTGTGTTCGTATGTGCATTTTAAGGCCGTCGTTCTTGCTGAAGGCCTTGTCACAGTATGGGCACTGATACGGCCGCTCACCTGAAGACAGACAAGGACAAACAAACAGCAGACTTTCAAAAAACAACTCACTGATAGACATCCAAACACATCGGCTTAATGTGAACAAACAAATAAATAATTATTAGGAAGAAAATAGGATACATATTTTACTTCACACTGATATATAATATAACAGCAAAATGTTATACGGGCATCAAAGAGTCAGTTCTACATCCTCCAGGAAGTAACTACTCTACCATGTGACCAAATTTCAAGATATTACAATTTCAAAGCACTTTGGCGCAGACATGGTGCTGTTAACAAGACACCATTGACTGCTGCTGACGACAATAAGGGGATGGGGCGGCACTAGTCGCGTTTCCATTACTCTCTAAATTGCGCAAATTGAAATTGAAAATATGCCCAAAGGAAACACGTCAAGTTCGCAAAAACTCCCATATATTGCAAAAAATATATATATAATACGCTTGTATGTGGTTTTTCAGGCAATTCGAAAAAAGAATATTTCGCAAAACTGCAATGGAAAAAGTTTTTTCGCATTTACAGGTCACCTGGCGTTCGTAAAAGTCGATCATTCTTTAAAGAAGGCGCGGTATGTTTGAACAGAAGATCAGACGGTGTTCTTTGTTAAACTCAAAGTATTATGGGAATACTGGATTCTAAACAACAAAGAAATGCCACAATTGATCAAGGTTGAAGCAGATAAGAGGGAGAAACACCTCATATGTTCTGCTCACAATTATAAGGGGCTTTTCTCGCCATTAATGTTGGATAACACGCCTATGTCTCCTTCCATTAAAAATAATGGCTAGTGGTGGCTGAGATATACATTAACCTACCAGCGTCCATGCCATGATTTTTGGAGGGACTTATTGTGAGAGTAAAAAATTACGTTTAGTTGCAGAACATCGGTTAACGGAAACGCCGTCATTTCGCAAAATTTTTTTATCGACATAGAAAATATCGCAAAAGTTTTGTGCAAATCTGTAATGGAAACGCTGCTAGTCACTAGTTCCGTCATACTACTACTGCATAATATCTGACCCTTACATCTAAGCCAGTGTTGGCATAAAGACACTTGAACTGGAGAAGATTTCCATGTCGAAAAAGGCGGGGCTGCAGAGCCACACCTACCTATTACATCATCATCATCATGGACCAATGGTGGTTCGAAGGTGTTTAACAGCTGGAACTTTGGCAAGTGGTTTTGAACTTCCAAAACAAACTCCAAACGAATTTCATTGTGGCCTGATTTTTTTTTTTATTGTTTGTTTTTTTGCTAAATGACATCACACCAGTTTGTTCGTAAATTTCGCTTGAAGTATATCGGCCCCTTAATTCAGTTACTTGGATGCTAGACTACGTTCTCAAAAGTAAGACTCATAAACAAAGATCATGACGTGGCAGTGGCATGATTCTTTTTGGGGTATTTTTAAGTAACACAGTCAGTTACGTCATTGTTCAAGTCAGTTGGTTTTAACAGAACTCCACAGATCTCCATCTGAGGAAGAGTGCCAACTCTCTAATTGGTGATCAAGGCACATTACGGCATCACAATCACTCTTAACGTTCTGCACCACTGGAATCAAAGCTTGGAAAACAAACTGGAATCTTCTGCCTTTCTGGATTGAGAATGTTTTGATGCCAGGCATAATTCGGGTTTGGAACGGGAAAGTTGGCACAGAACTTCGGAATCTGCATAATATTAAGGGCTCCAATATGTTGTGGTATTCAGTGCAGAACGTGTATTGTGCACAGAACCAGCTAAATAAAACACATTTGATGACTTACTTTGAGGGTATAAATACTGCACCTTAAGGCTGAATAACTTTTGTAAAAATGTGTTCCACGTTTTTGATTGCAAATAAATTTTTTAACCTTTTTTATGCATATTGATATTTCAATCATATATTATATTTATGCAAACAGAGTAGGCTTTAATCTTTATGAATGCGAATATATATATATGCAATTTGGTCCAAAGAGGGTCTAGATATATGCTGCCTGATCTCTGACTACATAAAGTCTGGAATAATGTGTCCACAAGGAATTTAAAATATAAAACAGGATTTCCAAATCAATACTTCATGTGTCTTTAGATTACCGGTCTTCCTCTCCAGAAATGTAAAACCAAACACACAGGGTTTTTGTGTCTCTATCTCCACCATCTTGAACCGCGGAGACCCGAAGTGGGTGGAGCCGGTTAGGCCACGCCCCTCCGCGGATCAAAGAGGTCCTGGGCTGAATGGGAGAGATGCTATCGGAGCGCGCTCGGTATCACCACAAAGGAGGAGTGACAAGCTGTCAATCAGAGAGCGGACCAACACGTGGGTCTGCTTAAGATAAAGCTGATCCAGGTTGCAGATAGCAGAGCAGTTATGATTGCCGCTCTACAATCCTGCAGTGTGAGGTAACAAACACTGCTTCGCTGGGTAATTCAGTAGTTTAGCCAAAAAGAAAAAGAAAAAATACTACTAATTAACATAATATGAAAATTGCATTGCAATGTGAATGCTATACGTATTACACATTACTATAATTTATTACAATAACCTCTGGTTTCACAAACAAGGCATAGGATGATCTCCAATCTCTGTGTGTGAGTGGCGTCTGTGTGCTTCAATGAAAGCAAGCATTAATATAGAACAGTGATTAAACTGACTGGAACTACCTGCGCATTAAACGGTTTTAATGCACATCTTCCAGCCAATCAGAATCAAGCATTCAGACAGAAACATGATATAAATAAAAAAAATATTTATCCTTGTTACAAATTAATTTTATTTTCTGGTTTTCTTCAAATATGTCAAGAAGGCCTTATTTGACTGACTTTTACCAAATGAATGCCTAAGTAACACTTGAAAAGACGCAGAAAGTCTTACATCAACAACAATGTATGGGATGACGCCATTCCACACAATTCCACCGATTTTTGCCACATAGTCAGTGCAGAAAAAGCAATAAAACGCACAGATAATTTCTTATGAGTGTAATTACAACATGGACACTACAATGTAAAGTGTGATCAGGCAGTGGCATACTTTAAATAATGTGGTTAAATTCGCAATAAATGAAAATGGGACATCTCTCCATAGATTAAGGCCTGTTTCACACGGGCGTCTGCAGCATGTGTGTGCTGTACGTGACGTGGAATTCATTTCAGTGCACATATTAACAGGCTACAGTATTCTGCACTCATAAGCAGCTCAGAAACGGGGGCTAAACTGCAAATGAGTTTCAGTGCTGAAAGCTATTTACATGCTGAACTGAATAAAAAAATGCAATGCAAAAATGCAATACAAATCTCTTTACTGACACAATCTTTTGTAATATATGCTGTTCTGAAGCAACCCATCTGTCTATTACCATTTGTATGATGCATTTTGGATCCTAATGTATCCAAATTAGATTTCATGGTAATCAAGTCAGTAAAACTTCTGAATGGCCCACTCCTGATGTTAAAACTGTTACACTGGGAGACATAATAATAATATTTCAAACAATTTTCACTAAATTTTCACAATTATTACAAAGAATTGGCAAGTAACACATTGAATTAAACATGACATTTTTACGTAGAAAGACTAAAATTGTATTTTCTTGTAGAACGTACTCCAAAAATCTTTTTTTTATTTACAATTTTGAAAAACTGCAGTGTATTAGTGTTGTAACCCAAATATAAATTATTTTTCTTTATACAGCCACAGGTACAGGCTGCAATATTTGACTTGACAGAAACTTTCCGTAGAAGTAGACACTTTACGCCAATGCCCCCTATAGTGGCACTTATAACCAAGTAGAGAACGGAATGCGTATACTGTGCATTATATTTTGTTGTCTGATGGATTTATTTTTAAAATCAGGACTACGTGACGTACAAAATAGGCTTTGCATGATGTCAGCAAAAAAGATTTCCCCACATAAGACACAGAGTAAGAGATAAAAGTTAGCTCATTGGCACAGTTTCAGTCGCTCTGGCCTGTTGTGTAGGAATTATTTAGAGAGTTTCGGAAAAGACGTAAAATATCAGGCTCACATAACCGTGAGATCCAGCTGTCACTAAGCAGGAAGCAGAGAGAAGCCCAGGCACGTGAAACAAAGCTCTATTCTCATTACAGGCCTTTCTGGGCTAATGAAATAAGGGTTTTCTGGATGGAGAATGGCTCCCTTTGGAATAGGTAATGCGTCTGGCAATTGGGGCAGTCCCACAGAGAAACGTGAAATGGCAAAACATAACTTAATAAGACACTGCCTTCAGAGAGATGCCAATTGCTGTGTTCCTGTGTCCTGATTGTGCAACAATCCAGTTTCTAATTCGCTTTCTTGTCAAGGCAATCTCTTGAGGGAATATTTGTTGGATCAAGAAAAAAAAACTTTCGTAGATTAATTAGATAAACGAAGAGATTGGCGAGGGAAAATGTATGCTGCCCTTTGAATAATAAGGTTAATTAGCTCAGCTTCAGGGGGAATGCACATGTAAGATGTTCATTAAACATGAGACCGCTCTCCAAACGAGTCTGCCGAGGCTTTACAAATGATCCGTTATGGTGCTGATTTGATGGTGACAAGCTTCCCTTGTTCACTTCCAAAATATGGATGTAATGCACAGTGTAAAAACCAATGCAATCCACTTAGCATAGTTCTTCATTACGGGAAGAAAAACCCCGCGCCTTCCACATACTCCAAAGAAACTTCCTCCTGGAGCCACCAACCCTACTCTATAAGACCAGCTGCATATGCTCACGACTGCTTTTAGGACAACATGGAAACTAAACAACCTTATACAACTCTATACAGGTGAAACTCGAAAAATTAGAATATCGTGCAAAAGTTCATTTATTTCAGTAATTCAACTTAAAAGGTGAAACTAATTTATTTTATAGACTCATTACATGCAAAGTGAGATATTTCAAGCCTTTATTTGTTATAATTTTGATGATTATGGTTTACAGCTTATGAAAACCCCAAATTCAAAATATGTAAGCCATAAGCCATAATCATTAAAATTATAACAAAGGCTTGAAATATCTCACTTTGCATGTAATTTTCTATATATTAGTTTCACCTTTTAAGTTGAATTACTGAAATAAATGAACTTTTGCACGATATTAAAATTTTTCGAGTTTCACCTGTACATGATGACATGTTTTTTGCATGCGCATTTTAACCCCCTGGGGTCGACTATCGCGCCGGCGCGATAGGCTCGCTTTTTTTCTTATCAGTGCAAAAGAGACTCAAAATACTCTGTTGACTTTGATCTTGCATACAAGTTTCATACATCAATCGATCCTGTTAAGTGTGTATTTGTTTTGTGTATACTCACAATAAAAACGTGTTGTGCTTTTTGCCAAATAGAGAAAAATGAACATGATGTGAGTTCTGCTTTCTCTCTGTCAGTGAATTCCATTCTGAAACGCGTCCGAAAATGAACTGTAACTCAGCGAACACTCTGAATGAAAGGCTCATTATGTAAGCAGCCTCATTATGCGGGTCTTTGTCTTCTCAGGTGTGAATCACGCCCACTCGCATATTGCCTTTCCAAACAAAAAGTGTCTTACAAAATTTAAATCAATGTATTGTTTTATGTGAATGATTAGGTAGGATGATTTTCACATCATTTTGAAGAAAAAACTCTAGGCGACAAAATGCATTATTCAGAAGTCTTGTGGACACATATTTAGTATGTGTTTTGTGGCCTTATTTCAGAAACTTTCATTTTTAGTTTTTTCAATAACCATGCATAAACATTATTCTCTCAAAAATACAAACATGTACATACATGTTGCTCACATATTATGGTAGCCTTGTTTGTGCTAAATAGAGTGTAATTACACCTTTGCCATTAACCAGTCTTCACCAGCCGCATCTCAAAACCACATATCACATCCCCATCTATCTCTCGAGATTAAGTGGTTTCCTCCTGTATTTTGGTGTGTATTTCTGCCATCAGGAAACGTCCTCACCCTGCAAAGCTATTTATAACCATTGCGTCCGTTGCATTTGTCTTGCATGGTTTGACGTTAATTTGCAACTTTCATTGACAATGTCAGTGTCGGTTTACAGGTCGGGATGTTGACAAACAAGAAAATGTCCTTCGCAGATGTGCTTGGGTACATCAAGAGGACTCCATCATGTATGTAACAAGTAGGGTATTGGGTTAGAGCTTGTCTTAGCCTGAAGGACCTCTGTAGAAGACATTAGAAGAGGGATCCAACAAGACAGGGTTCAGCCCCGGACCCTGGGTCAAGGGATTTGAGCATCTGTCAGGTCTGTAAAACAGGGATTAGCTCAGGACAAAAAGAGCCTGTGCTTTCATAAGCAGATGGTATTGAGGAGGACAGTTCCTGGCTGAAGTTCTGCCGCTTCTTCCAACAGTCTGACGGACTATTGTCTTATAATAGGAGTCTCCAATATGCGGAGACATATCAAATACATCATGGCTCCTTCTCTTTAGGATATTGGTCTAAACCGAGAGCAGCATTTAGCTCCACACAACAGTATACATGGATGTTCGTACAAGAAGACACACCTCAAAAACACCTTCCTTTGCTTTATAGTTGTTTTTGAACGTAAGAACACGTCATGGGGTGCGTTTCACCTACAACGACACAACTCGCTGCTTAACTACCGTAGTGCGATGCATTGTTGAAATAAACTAGCTAGTCACGACTGTTTCCCGAAACCATATTGTCGCAAATTGGTCGTTCAACCACGTTGGTTGATGATGTCACGAACTTGGTGGAGTAATAACTTCTTTTAATGAATCTGTTTGAGATCGAATTAATACTAGACTTTAAATAAATTAAATAAATTGCTATAAATTACGGACATGGCATCTGAGGACTGTTTCAAATTTGTTCTCAGTTATTTTGCTTTATTTCCAGATTCAATCATAGGCTCGTTCTTACGTACTAGAGCACGTTCGCACATGTGCACTCTTCAATAACGGTGTTTTAAATCTCTTGACAAACTAAAATATGTAAATGACATTTGTATGTTTCTAAATAAAATATACAGATTGTGCTGAATGTCAGATTGCTTATTTGGCTCAAGATAAGGATTTATTGAGTCCACATGTCATGCAAACAAGAAACTCAGCTTCTAACCACAGCTTGAGAGTGTCGTTGCAAACACACAAATTTGCAATGCTGTTTGCGAATGTTCGTTGGAATGATGGTTTTGGGAAACACCGACTCGTTGAACTGCTGATAACAACAGAACTTGCGACCATAGTTGGCTAACAATGCTTTTGGGAAACGCACCCCTGTGTGAATGGCCCTTAAGAGTGTGTGTTGTCTTGATAGTTGTTGGATTTAGTACTAAAAGTAAAAGTCTTCTAGTAGAATTAGGAGCCACACCGATATTACAATTCAAGACGATAACGATGAGCTGCTAATTATGTTCATGTTATGGCAGATGACAGACAAATGGCTAATATTAAAATTCTTAACTATTTTGCCAAAAACTAATAAATTGCTTTAAATGCTACAAGTGAAAGACATCCCGGCATGTAAAATGTAAAGTATGAAAAAGAAATTCACTCTGAGATTTGATAAAGATTAAATTTAACATTGCGCACTAGATGATGGCAAAGCGAGTCTACTCACATAAATTGGGAAAATTAGAATGCACAATTATATATAAACTCTCTACTATCTCTATAACTAATACAGTACAGATGTTTAATATATATATATATATTACACATTCTTACTTTGAAGGGAAGAGATATATTCCACCCAAACATGAAAATCCTGAACTCAATATACTCCAGCTCATGTCGTTCAAAAACTGTATGACTTGTATATTTTCTGACCATGCATTGGAAGTTAAGGGGCTCCAGTTTTGTTTGTTTCCCAACATTCTTCAAAATATCTTGTTCTGCTGAAATGAATACAGGTTTGGAGTGACATGGCCTCTTTTGCCTAGGGCCGATAAGTATCCACATAGTAACAGGTAAAAAAAAAACCGACTCATAACACTGCAGTGTAGTGGTGGCATATGCAAACATAACTCGCTTCAAAACATAACTTCTTCCAAAACTGTGAAAATCTACTCGTTATTTTGATTTATCTAGTGGATCACTATTCTGAGACCCTAGTGTGCGGAAAGGGGGCTAACTGATTTAGCATGTGTTGTAATGCGACACCGTCTTTGTGTGACCCGAATGTCTCTGCTCTTTCCAGATCCCCGGCGGTCCCCTGTGGCCCCAGACACCCCCGTCTGCTAATCGATCCGTTTGGCACCCCCCTCGTGTGAGAGTGTGTGTGTGTGTGTGAGTGTCTGGTGAACAGATGGTTGTCCCTGTCACATGCCGAGCATTGTGCTGGTGTTATGGGGAGATCTTTGTAGCTCAGGGCCTTCAGTATGAAAGACATTAGGCCTGTCCATCACACACTCCATCCTGGCTTCCTTTTTTCATTCCAACATCCAAAACAGACTCACCCATGCAAGTTAACACATTCACACACACACACACACAGTAAATGTAAGCTTGAATGCCGCCGGGTACGGACCAGCAGACTGGAATGGTGCAGTAATACAATATTGATCGGTTCTGACCGATAAGTGATTGACTTTGATCAGTCACAGACACACCCAATCACTTCATACTTGACCTGGTGATTACTGACAGACCTTCACAACTAATGCTGCTGCCGCCACACATGCTTAAACGTTACCATGTACGCACTGTGTTCAGTACACGTATGCAGACTTACACACACTGCCGCACAGAATGGTTGACTAGTCAGTGAATAGTGACTTTTTTTAGTGAGAGGTGCTTTAAATTAAATTGAAAGGCACACTATGTAATATTGTTGGATTAAAATATCCAAAAACCACAAGAAAAATGTTATATATTTTGTTGATTTGTGTACTTACATTATCCCAGATGTTTCTAAGAATGTTTAAATCCAAAGAAATAAGCAGTTTTAACCAGGACACGGACCGCCTATCAATGTCAGTGAATAGTGACTTTTTTAGTGAGGTGCTTTAAATGAAATTAAGTGTTTTGATTTATTGGCGAATGTTTTCACATGCTGACAGTCTAAAGGAATGTTCACAACGCGAATGTACGGCGCAAAAATTTGAACCAGTTTAGACAAGCAATTTGTCTTTTTGGCCCAAAATGGGAAAAAATGCCAGACATTGGGAATTAAGATGCAAAGTCACTCTCTGAAAGTAGGTGGCGCTTATGGAACAATTTGTTGTGATCTATATCAAAAAACACCAAACAACACAAATAACAGTGGCCCTGTCCCAAAAGGCCATTGCGTGCACATGTCCGTTAAAGGAGTAGTTCACTTCAGAATTAAAATGTCCTGATAATTCACAATTCACATTCACAATGTTCATGTCTTTCTTTCTTCATTCGAAAAGAATTTAAGGTTTTTGAGGAAAACATTCCCAGATTTTTCTCCATATAGTGACTTCTACGGGTACCAACGGGTTGAAGGTCCAAATTGTAGTTTCAATGCAGCTTCAAAGGCTCTACACGATCCCAGACGAGGAATAAGGGTCTTATCAAGAACTTTGTTTGTTTTCTAAAAACAAACAAACATTTATATGGTTTTTAACCACAAATGCTCGTCTTGCACTAACTGTGATGCGCCACGCATTACGTGATCACGTTGAAAGGTCACGCATGACGTACGGAAGTACTGACCTAGTGTTTACAAAAGCGAACATGCAAAGACCAAGTTCCTCTATTGAAGTCAACATATGATTAATTTACTGAACTTCAAGTTCCACGTCAATGTATCAATTCAGTAATTCAATAATGACTGCTTCTACTTGCTATACCACCAAGAAGGCAAAAAAATATATATATATTTGTTTTTATCTGTATATTTCACAATTATGTCTTTGGTCATGGTTATCCTCATATTTTAGCTTACAATAAGCCTTATTGTACTGCAACGAAATTTAATAAAAGCAGGTCTAACCAGTGTAATCCTATGAGAAGAAAATATTTAAATTATTAAATAAATAAATTAAATATATCTCACTTTACGTTTGAGGTGGGTTTCGAGATTGACCATTATTTTTCCCTAGCATGAAAAACTTTGGGAGTGCCTAATTTAAACAACCCTCCAACTAATCAACGTTGAAAAAGCTTAGCTTTGCATAGTCCAACTCCCAAAGCTGTCATCAGACCAATCAACAGTGGCAGCTACAGTAACTGAGGAAAAATATTTCCCAAACACATCTTGAATCTGAATTCATTGAAGTGGAAAAAGCTGTTCTGTTGTTTGGATCCAGTAGTAGGCAGTTCAGTAGAGATGTTTATATCACACACATACTTAGTTTTACTAGACACGATGGGTTTCACTTTCCAGATGTGGATGGACAGTGTGTGTGTGTGTGATTGTCTAAGTGAGCACTCTTAGACTACTGTGAGGACACAGACTCCTGCAGTGAGAACATCCCAAAGAATTACCCATCACTACACACACACACACACGCGTGCCTCGGCTTCCTTTAGATACATGTGCAGAACTTCCTACAGCTGTTCCATAACATTTCATTCTGCTATCCTTCCACATCTGAGCACCATAAACATGTCACTCCAGCCCTGAGATAATACGGCTTCATCTCCTCAAGGTTTAATTGTTGTGTGAAATCACTTATCGGATGGAAATCAAGTAAAACCCCTGTCTTAAATCAAGCGAAAACCTTTTGGCTATGGATCGATATAAAGTCTGGATAGCTTATTCTGGATAAGAACCGCTCACTGCAGTATAAACTATACATTTAATTTTATATAGGTTTTATTTAGTGTCTTTTAGTTTGTCAGGAGAATAAAAAGATGTATAAGAAATGTATAAATGTGAACCCTGGAGTATGATATAAGAGGGAAGCTGCGATTGAATCAACAGAGAACAAAAAAACGGGAGTAGTCCACAGGTTCCATGTTCGTTATTTAAAGAAATAATCTGACATTAACTCAATCACGAACCAGTTAATATGGCAGAAGTAATTGCTTTACCACCTGCATGATGCCATTAACGACAGTTCTACTGTTGAACCAATGTGGTTTGAACGACGGATCTGCGAAAAATGTAACCAGCTACTCACGACTCATAACCTGATTTACATACAGTACATAACGTGATTTCTCCAACAATGCATCCCACTATGGCAGTTAAGCAGATAGTTGTTGTTGTACATGACACTCATCCCAGTTTGTTTTGTTTTTAACCCAAAAAGTTGCCAGCCACTGCAAGCATTTTTGATCCGCCTGAATATTTTATTGTATGAATATCTGAACATGCAATAGAACAGAGCTTCTGCTTTTTAACAAAAAATACATTCTTTTTTATCAACACTTGGATGTGGGTGTGAGTTTCATTAAGAAAAAGAAACATTTTGAGCACATTTTGAAGACTACATCCAGATTGGATTCAGACCGATGATAAAAACACAGATGGAGTCCATCAACACCCCTAAAGCTTCACAGTCCTGTAGCTCGTCCTGGGTTGACATTTCATTCAGTAACATTAGGCAGTTTTGATTTATATGCTGTTTAAAGTTGATGATCGCGATGATGCTTACATATGCTATCGCTTGTTTCTGCTTCTTCTTCACCTGTGTTTTGATCAGGGGATTCTGTACTCTTTCAGAGGATGTGTAATAGCGCCCCCTACAGTATAACAGTTAAACACACACAGAAAGCCAGACATTTTTGTCAATGGCGGGGAAACGCTGTCTCATAAATTACAGAAATTTCCGTCAATGGCGGGGAAAGAGTTTAGTGTTATTTAGGGGTGTGTATATCGTAAACAGTTGATATCACAATAACACACGTTGCAAAACAGACTACAGACTGTCTCAGACTGCACAACATTGAAGAAATGATCAGAAACTGTGTATAAACAGTCAGAATTTCCACCCGTCCAGAAGAAATAAGCACCGACTACTTCATGGACACACAATATGTCTGACAACGTGAAAGAAGAACTTTGTGTGACTAAAGCCATAGTAACATAGAAAGATTTCACGCAATGAACCTCGCAAACCCTGACAAATCCAGGGATCCGTTCACTCGGAGAAACGCTCGTTCTAAGACCAGTATCCTGTAAACATATCTTTATTTTCCAGTGGGCTGATTAAAAGCTGTGCACGGTGCACCCCGATCCCCGGAAATCATGGAAAGCCAACCCATTAAATTGGAATCAGACGGGATTTTGGGAAAGCTATTGTCATTATTGTGTGTAACATCCATCAAGTGTTCAGTGAGCGGTCCATGGGCGTCTGAGGCTCAGACTAGTGGAACGCCACACTCCTGCTGTTTTACATGGATTGTAATGCCTTATTTGTGCAGTACCTCCCTGATCCTGTTCTCTAATACAGAAGGGCATGATACAGATTTTTGGTAGAAAAGAAATGTGGATAAGGAATATTGCTAGTACACTACTCAAGTTGGCCTGTATAGTTGCTCTGATGTAGGCGCATGTCCACCAGACACTGGACATTTCTTCTGTGTATTAAAGCTGCAGTTGGAAAACTTCTGTAAAAATGTATTTTTTACATATTTGTTAAAACTGTCATTATGTCCTGACAGTAGAATATGAGACAGATAATCTGTGAAAAAATCAAGCTCCCCAGGCTCCTCCCAGTGGTCCTATTGCCATTTGCAGAAATACACCGCTCCCGGTCAGAAACAACCAATCAGAGCCAGGAGGAGTGTCTTAGCAGTGTCAATCATGCTTGTGTAGGCGCTGATCATCACCCCCCTCTCTCGCACAGCGCGTACCGTCGTTCAAAATCAAGATAGCCGGTGTGCCGCAGCTGTGCTAATGTCGGACAAAGAAACAAAACTGCCAATTTCTCGAGTGGCACCAGCTCATACAACAAAGACAGGTAAACGGAAAAAGGCCGATGCCGATAAACAAGCCCGCCGGAGCCCATTGACTCAGTGTCAAAACTCTAGCCGCATAATATACAGATAAAATGTCACGCACTGTGCAAAGCAACAATTGAAACCTGCTAATTCACTGGCTTGTCATGTTGCTGAAATAATGTACTAGCAAACCTTATTTAGCATTACACATCGCTAGAATAATTACTTAGATACTGTAACGTTACCATTATTATCTTGCTAGCTATTTATAACTTATTAGAAAGAGTGCAACGTTATGAAGTTACATTACATGTATTGCAAAATACGTAATGATTTGAGGACCAAGTTTGTAGTCAAAGTATGGGCAGGCCATAGTCAATGTAAAGCATATTGTTGATGTTTCGTCCCTACCAGTGAATGTGCGATAACTGTTTATCCGCCGTCATCAGTGACCCTGCATGTTTACTAGCCTGCGCGTTCATGGCAGGCTCCGCTGTGGAGGGAGGGCTGTAGCGCAGCTGAGAGCGAGGGGGAGTGACCTGTAAGCTGTGCTTGTTCAAATTTTCAGGCTAAGTCAACGTTTTCTAAAAGCTCCCTACTGCAGCTTTAAACTTTACCAATGCTAGCTTGATAGTGAGTACTAAAATACATCTTATTTGTTTATATTCATAATGATAAAGTTAGATTTTTTTATTACATGTGATTCTGACATGATGTCACTGCATGCACTGCGCTCCTCTCCACTCGTCTCAGGTAAATAATGCGTCTTCCAGCTCAGCGGTCGGAGTCGCGCGTTCATGTGTTTTGGGGGCGTGGCTTTGGAAGGAGCCCAGAAGGGAGGGGGTGGAGTGAATGGAAATAATGAGCTGTCTTTAAAACAGTCGTGAGAGGTCTACAGACACTCGATTTTTATACTTTCTTTTTCAGAGTACTTACATTTTAATTATGTATTGATATATAAATAAAGTTTAAACAAATTTGGAAAAGAAGTTTTTTAGACAATTCCTACCTACCCAACCTTTAAGTGAATTACAAGTATATTGTTCATAGTCCGACAGAACTTGCCTAGAGACGGTGACCATGATAGTGAGAGTATAGCGATACAGTTTGCGGTCTAAGGGAATCCATGAAAAGCTTACAAGATTGTACCTATAGAATTTTCAAAGTTAATGTGTTAACGTTACATCTTAATCATGAAAAAAAAATTTGGAAAAAAATGGAGCAGGTGTATTGAAACTTTTGATTTTCACTGTGTACTATAATAAAGCAGAGCAAGTGAAATTTTTGAATCGGGTCAAACAGTCAAAACTAGAATTATGAAGATAGATGTGTGTGTATGTATTTGGCATGCAGACTGTCGACGTCACGTAAAGGGGAAAAAAATACTTAACAGCTGTGGCTGTTACAGTTCAACCCTTAGAATTAACTTTCTAAAATCACAAGATTTGAGACCAATTCGAGCAGAAACCCCTCCCGTCAAACCCAAAGTCCTGTCATACTGATGGTACTCAAAAATGTTTTCCAAGGTTGGCAGGTCTGCACTAGTGCTAAGCCGGTCGGCGAGATAGCTAAGGCACACATAGCCTTAGGTCACTAATGTTGAGCCAATCGATTTTGCCAAAACTGCACGTTACTCGGAAAGGAACATTGTTCTGGTGAGTACGTGAGTTGGGCTTTGGCTCAGAAAGGAAAAATATGATGCTGTAAGGTGTAGGTCTCATTTTATCAGAGCAAATTACAGTAACGATGCCAAAAATACCTCCCTTTCAAAAGAAAAGACATAACGTAAAAAATAAACAAATACCTGTTCATAACATAAAAGAGACACATATCTGTGTAACACGTCTTTTGAGCAGAGAACTGTTCCACTTTTGCTCAACCTCTGACTCACTGAAAGCTGTATAAAAATATATAAATATTAAATGATAAACAAAGTAAATAAAAAATATGAAATGAAGAAATTAATGAACAGAAACAAGTTTAGGTGGAAGTGCTAAAAGTACTTAAAATAAACTGGAAAATGGGAATAAATAAAAACTAAAACAAAAAATTAAAACTAAATAGTAATATAAAAAAACAAAAACTCATAAAAATCACAAAAACAGAAACAAATGACTAAACTAAATTGGAAAAAATGAATGCTGAAAATATAACATTCAAAATATCAATAAAAAATAGGCTATAATAGTATAAAATAATATTAAAATAACAGTGTTTGATTACACTATTTTAAGGTGGCAATTACATTGTTTAGGATTAATTTGGTTTAGGGTTACTTGTAATTATGCATCATTTACTGTTATTAGTATAGTAAGTCCATGTAGTAATGTATAACTACGTCACCTTAAAATTAAGTGTTTTGTACTAGATCTTCAACCATTGTAAATCTACCAGATTAGATAATATTACTACTAAGTTTGTCTAGTGAAAAACCATCAAAATATGGCATGCTACATTCAAGACAAACAACATGAACCACACAGAGGCAGCCAGAAAGAAGGTGGAAAACCAAACCAAACAGGATGTAAGACAGACATGTAGGACTTTTCTAGTTAATGTCAGAGAAGCGTGTTCAGCTCATGGCTAATGTATCGTGTCACTTTCACCAACGACCATCAATAGCATGAGCACTGACCTCATGGCTGAACTACTTTCACTGATGAGGGCACTAGACTAATGTGGCTTGATCTGTCCTGAGGGCAAACGCATAGGCTTTTCCACACATGCACACCTTGTACATTGTGGCTGTACAATGAGTCTTTTCAGCTTCACGTAAATGAGATGTAAAACCGGGGCAACTTTAGCTTCTCCCAGACCTTGACACCTCACATGTCGTCATTCAGCCCTTCACATTCCATAAGTGTTTCCTTCAGGTCCTCCTGCATTCCTCCTGCCAACGGCACCAGGCTAACCCAGCAGGGTGTGCAAACTAAGACACGCATACATGCAGACAGAACATCCATTCACGCCGGGGACCTTGGATCTGTTTGGATGGTGTTTTTAGCTCGACCTTTAAAGAGAAACACCCATTCCGTCTTAAATCAGACCCGTCTCCATCGACTTTGAACTTCTGTTCTGTATTTGGCAATCTTTATGGCCGGCCCAGCATTAAGCGTCTGTAGGCCTAGTTTTTGTGGTGGGTTTGGCACCAGTGGCACTTGTCGGATTACTATCGGCAGCACATCGTCTGATTGAGCAAGTTGAAGTGCCGACGGTGAGAGAGAGATCACTCTGGGGTGCGTTTCCCAAAAGCATCGTTAGCCAACTATGGTTTCATATTCTGTTGTTATCAGCAGTTCAACGAGTCGGTGTTTCCCGAAAACATAGTTCTAACGAACATTCACAAACAGCATCGCAAAGTTGTGTGTTTGGAACGACACCCCAGAAACCCCAGGCAATAACATGTCATTTTGTAACAGAATAATACTTTTTTTTTTTAACAAATGTAATTTTACTCTGTTTATTAATGTTTTTACTCCACATTTGTGCAGTTTTTGGAGGATTTATGATATATTTTAAATGTATATAAATAAATTAAAAATGTTATTTAAAAAAAAAAATAGGTTTGTATACAAAAACAGTTTTTTATTCAAAATTCACTTTATAAAAGACCCAAAGTTAAAAAAATTCATTTATGGGGATAACATGAATAATTTTACATGGTTTAGTGTCAAATGTTTGGCCATATTTTGGAAAATGTAGTTTTAAAAGTAAAAAATTATCATTTTAGCCACTAGATGGCTATAGAGCTCCACTATACGCTATTTGCTATTTGACTAACTGAAAGATATCTTTTCACAAGTTTTTTCCAGTTGGACTCATATCTAAATATTATGAAATCACAATTCTAACAATAAAAATGACTTTTTTTGTCCCAAAAGACCACGAGTGTAACTCCAAACGAAGACCATCAGGAGCAAGCAAATGGCACAGTCAAGAGAGCAAACATAGAAGGATCTTCTCATGTTTTCAGATCCACAGTCCTAGCTTTTTCCTGGTTTCTATTTTTGAATGCCGATTACAGATTACAGCCACCCTGCCTACCGAATTCAGTTCTCTTTGTGCCTGAAAGGTCAAATACTGACACAGGTGTCACAGTTGCCTATCATGTGGAGTAGCTCATGTAAATATAGCCGGTTGTGGCTAAAGTGAACATAAACAGCTCGGTGAAAACCGGATGTGTGTCAGTATGTTAGATCCAAGGTCTTAAAGTGACAGCAGCCTAAAATACATGTCTGTGTCATTAAAGGGATAGTTCACTTTGAAATTAAATTTTGGTATGTTTTAGCTTACCTCAAGGGCATCCAAGATGTAGGTGCAAACAACAAAAAATGTTAAGTAAATGTATACATGTTAAATAAACCCACTGTACCTAAAAAAAAAAAACATAGCTTATGTAATTTGTAACTCCATCGTATTTGTCCTATTGTTTGTAATTTGCTTCTTTGTTCTTTTTTATGTAACGAAAGTAAAATAACAACCAACTTGCAAATTTGGGGAACTTTTTCGCCCTCACGTGAAACTCTCGATCATGCGGATTATTATTTTACAGATCAATGGTAAATGTGACCATGCCTTCATTCCAAACCTGTATGATGTTATTTTATTTCTCTAGAATGCAGAATTGAATAGAATTTTACAACTGTGATAGAGGGGAGGATTAACCAGTGAACAAATTATAGACTATTGTTCACAAAAAAACTATTACATGTCTTCAGAAGACTTGGAATATTGTGCACAAGTCAAATGGACTTCTTCTATGGTACATTTATGGTGCTTATACATTAAATCATGCATTCAGCTGTTCAGCGGTATACAGTTGTGACGTTATGAAATGGAAATTAGGTGAGGTTATGTTTTTAAAGGTAGTTTTTGTACACCGCTCTGGCTAACAAGCGGAATCCCATGTGGCGCCTGAGGATGACATCATCAACACGTTGAGCTCAGCATAACTCACGCCAGTCTGACATTTGGAGAATAATGCCGGTCAAATCCAAATCCCCGCATTACCAAATAAACAGCCTTGATCACACGTATAGTGCATTCAGCTTTGTCTGAAAAGGCTGTGTTGTCACCACAGAAATGAAAAGGAGTTACAATCACAGCTTTGTGGATGTTAATGTGCGGGTGGAATGAAAGTTTTGTGTTTAGCCGAGCTTAAATGCGGATCTGAGAAACAGATGGTTGGGTTTATGATTAGGTTTAGATGTTTTAATTAGGTATGATTTCATTTATAGGAAGTACTGGGTTGAGTTTAACTTTGGCAGAAGATTTCGAATCAAGCTTCTAATCAAGCAGGTTAACCAAACAAACAATCATGAGATTAACCCTTTGAACCAGCGGAGAGACTGTCAGCGCTGGGTTTTAACCCCGTCGGGCAGAGGTGAGCTGGGGGAAGGACAGAGGAGGACACAACTGCTACAGAAATCACTTGCCCTGCTAAATCCATTGCTGATTGCTCCAGTGGTTTTGATCTTTCAACACATATAAGCTTATGGCGACCTTAACCACACGAGATTCACCTTACCAAACTCAAGTTCTGGTTTGGTGTGTGGTTATTAGCAAAATATTGAGTGATGTGTTGAATAATCATGATGTAATCACAATGAAGTTGCCTGCAATATAAAAACTAAGTCAGCTTCATGTTTTCATTTGCAAATATGAGAGGGTTCATAGAGTTGTTATAATAACATCTCTGACACATCAGTAGCAAAAGCGGCTCAGAGATGAAAAAGTGAAAGTGCAGTCAGTATCGCTGAAACTGTTTTAATGACTCTATTCAAAATTCTAATCACATTTAATACTTTTTCAGATATTAAAATGTTGTAGTAAATATATTTTGTATAGTAACATACAGTCATCTTCATTTATATAGCGCTTTTAACAATGTAGATTGTTTCAAAGCAGCTTTACAGAGGTAAACGTATAATTTACAGTAATATATATATATATATATATATAGAAATGTAGAAACTAGCGATATATTGAAGTATTCAAGTCAAATTTAACGAGCATCTTACCCTTGTGAAAATAACTACACTTCAGCATACTTTTTAAAAAGTACTTATTATGAAACTTATACACTTTAAAAGAAAATATAAGTGCAAAAATAATGTAATGATTTCAAACACTTAATTGCATGATATTTACAATTAAATTATAATATATTTTCATTTAAATTTATATTTATATTAAATGTAAATAGCTGAACTTTAAAGTGTATTTGACCCACGTAAGAGGGACTTTAATACATCTTTATAATCATATGTATTGTCTTTGAAATATGGTTAAAGTGTACTGCTGAATAACCTGACAAGCATTTATGGTAAACTAAAATAAACAAACGTGTAGTTACACATTTGTTACGTTGAAGGTACAATTTAGCACATTTAAAACTCATTACTTTAAATCTAATATCAAGTAAAATTATAATCAAGCGCTTCACGTGTGCTTTAGTAATTTAGTAAACACATCAAAATAAGTGTACTTCTTTAAATCACAACAAAACATCAAAGCATGATTTAAAATTAATGAAAGATTACTCTAAGCACACTTAAGTGACCATTTTTTCTTTAAAATATCTGCAAGTTTAGTTTTTTAAAACATATATACTTTTAAGATTTGAAGTACACTACAAGTGCACATTTAATACAACTAAGTGCACTTATTTTCCACAAGGGAAGTGATGCTCTAAGTAGTGATCTTGAAGTAATGCATTCAAGTATTTTGGAGATTTTATGCTCATTTACATTGCCATCAAACTGGCGTCAAGACCAGGTACAAAGATGCTAAACTGATGTTTATGAGCATGTCTTTTTAAAAGAAGAAGAGCCTATAATACAAGTCCAGTTGAAAGAAAGGAAAGTGGGATTTACAGGCAGCAGAGGTCAGGGGTCACAATGCTGGATGCCTACAAAGAGCGTTCTTTTCTTTCAGGCGCATCACTCGCTCTCACCATGTCTACTGCAGTCCTACACACACATACACTGTTTTTACTCCACTGGGCATGTTTTGGCCTTGTGTGTATGTGTATAAATGTGTGGGGAAAGGGTCAGAAAACAAGTGTGTGTGTGTGTGTGTGTGTGTGTGTGTGTGTGTGTTGTAGTCTGTTGTTATGGCAGCACACTGGAATGCTGAGCTCTCCACTATAAAGGCTCTTTAATGAACATGCTGTCTGTCACCATGTCCATGCTGAGATGTTCACACAGAGAAAGACAGAGCGAGATGCCAAATGCAATGTTTGTGCTGTTGTTGGTGGCATACTATATACGTTTCTTTATCATTTCTTTTTAACTCTAAGGGCCAAATTTACTAAACAGTGCAAATTAGCGTGAGAGTGCAATCCCATAAAAGCACAGATGGGGGAGGAAAGTTCTGCGAGTGATCTATTGACGCAAACTGAAGAACACAGACGCGGCCGGATCATTTCCATAATGACCAACACAATCTACCAAGAGCAGCGCAAATAGGTTCTGGTTTAAGACATGCTTTTTTTGGGCGATGCAAATGGTGCAAATACCAGTAAATTGACCAGCACAAACCTTAGCAAATCGTGTTGCGATTAATTTAAAGGGGACCTATTAAGTCTCTGATGTCCCCAGAATGTGTATTTGAAGTTTTAGTTCAAAATGCCCCACAAATAATTGTAATAGCATGTTAAAATTGCCTCTTTTTGGGGGTGATCAAAAACACGCCGCTTTTGTGTGTGTGTCCCTTTAAATGTAAATGAGCTGGTGCTCCCGGCCCCCTTTCAAGAAGAGGGCGGAGTTTCAAGAGCTCATGCTCCGACATACCAGCAACAACAAAACAAGGACAACTCGCGCACTGAGAATCTCAGAAACTGTCAGTAAGTGATACATTTATGTAATTAATGTGGAGTTAACTATCTTCAAGTTGGCGATCAGCATGTTCTGTCATGATAAATCTCTGTACAGGTGCTTGTGTGGTGCTTGTGTGGGAACTGTTGTGAAATGCCTACAGAGCCAGAGAATATATGCTGCATGGAGATAGAACAGGTATAGTTTAGTTTGATTACGGTTTTAACTTATGTTTTCATCTTGCTTTTATGACACTGATATGCTTTTATGACATGCTATTGCATTTGTGTTGTAATAAAGGTGAAAATATGGATATGACTGCTTGAGAAGACTCCCAAATGTATGATTGACCATCCTGGACTGGAGCCAGTTTGCTGGCTTATAATGATTGGTGCAAATGTATAAGACTTAAGCTATTTTGTTAGGGACATTTCCTTCGAAAATGAAATTTAAGCACAATGTCCTCAGTGGCAGGCTGGCAAGATGGCAGGCTCTTATGTGCATTGGTACATCCCAAAACACAACACTTCTTAATCCCTTTTGGGCAAAGACATTGTACAACTACAGAAATGGCGGACTCTGTGCTTCTCACTCAGGTCTCAGGTCACAGTCTCTATGCTAATAGGGCAGATCGTCACCGGTTCGTCATTGTAGGGGGAATCTGAATCAGCTCATTTGAAGAGACTGCTTTTGATTCATGGAAATTATAATAAAAAAAAAGTGAGTGAGTGGATGTTTACCATTATAGGCTGGTTGTTCTCATACACTGCGGACACACATCGGTATTCAAACACCTTATAAAAGTGAATTTTGCATAATAGTTACCTTTTAAATACTCTCCTCCCATAAATTGTGCATCATAAAAGGGAAACTCCTACAAATGCATCTAAAGTATCAAGTATCTTAAGATATGCCATGGCAAGAAAAATTAGCCAACTTCTGAAAATAGATAAATAAGCTCAGGATTAATGGAAGACCAGCATGAGTGTGCGTTTGGCTGGTGAGGAGGACTGACCCGTGTGGCTGCGGATGTGCACTCTCAGAGTGCCGTTACTGGCAAACTTCTGGCCGCAGTACGGACAGATCTTCTCCTTCTCTCCTGTATGTGTCTAAAAGGGACGAGAAACACAGTAAAACAGATTATTAACATTTGAGAACGATCCTCTAACCTATCTATATTTGATGAACTGAAGTGATCTGAACTGATCCAGTCTGATGTGATTCAAACTGAGCTGACCTGAACTAAGGTGATCTGAATGAATTTGAACTGAACTGAACTGATGTGTTTTGAACTGAGCTGATGTTGTCAGAACTTCTATGAACTGAAATTAAATGACCTAAACTGAACAGAGGTCGTCTGACCTGAAGTGACATGAACTGAGGTGATCTGGAAATGAGGTGATCTGAACTGATCCGAACTCAAATTATTTGAACTAAACTGATGTGAACTGATCTGGACTGATGTGGACTGATCTGAACTGAGGGGATCTGGTCTGAACTGAAGTAACCCAAACTGGTGTGGTACTGAAATGAAATGATCTGAACTGAAGTGATCTGATCTGTTCTGAACTGACTTGATATGAACTGAAGTGAGTTGAAACAAAGCGTTTTAAACAAACGCCGAATAGAGGAGAGTCTGTGACAAGTGGCAGAGCGCGTAATAAAACCAGAATCAACATTGGTTTGGCTTTGCAGAGAAGGCGAGAACTGAGGGATTTGGAAAACGAGCAAGAAGGTGGCTGGCCGCACACTGGATTCAGAAGTCTATACAAAATAATTGTCTTTTTTTTTATGGATTGCATGAAAGTGAATTAAAAACAAATGAACACGGGCAAACGTTTCAGCACATTGCTATCTTCAGTGCTTCAGTGCAAGAACTGGGGGATTGGAAATGTTGTAAACGCGACACAGAGATGATGGTGTTTTTATCACTCAATTATATAGTATTTTATTACATAAAGTATTTTATTGAACTGATAAATTGCCATAAGTAGCTCTCTAACAGAGTTCATTGTAAAGCATTGTCTATAGTGAAGGCTCAGTTCATTATGGTTGTTGTAGTGCTGTGCTGTATCAAGGAAGTACCGTGTGTATTAATGGGTAAAGCTACAGTAACGTCTTCAGCTAGTCAGCTTGAGATCCTTTCCATCTAAACTGGTCATATCCGTTACGTCTTGTAGTGAATGTTTTATGAGCAGTAGGATAATCATATTCATCTGCACACACAGTCACGCAGAGCCGAAGCACAACCAAAACTACGTTCTTCTGCAAAATGCATGCAGTTGTGTTTGTTTTTATAACTGTAAGAGGGCCAAAAGTTACGTAGTATACCTTTCAGAAGAGCTTTATGTGTGTGTGCTGGACTTGCCGTCTCTACTTTACGCATCTACTATTAAACACATTTCTCAAATTGAAGTTTGGTTATGGCATTTGAAGAGTTGCTGAGCGTTCTAGGTCGGCCAGAGGTGAACCATGTTGCGTGGTCGTAGTTTGCAAGGGAGCAGATATTTCACCTCTGATAGTTGCGTGTCAATCGTATGACAAATTTAAACTTTGGTAGCTCGTAGATCCGAACGTAGCAAGTTAATGGCTTCCAGGACTTGAGCATCTGCTGACCATTGCGAACATCATCGTCAGGAGAGGTCGGTGCGATAGGGCCTGCCTCCTTCTGCTTTTTGCGGGTTGTGTCTTCGAGCTCGCTTTCATCTTGTAGCCGATGAGTATAAACGAAACTTCAGCTAATCCAATCCAAGGATGCATAAGGATCTTTATGTAGAAATTATTGTTAAAAAAGTCAATTTAATAATAATTTTACGGGAGCTCACTAGCGCATTAAACACATTTCTTACCTATGAAACTTATTTAAATTTCATATGAAATGCATATCACTACATAAAGCAACCTGAATTAGTATATGTTAACTTGAACTCTTCCACTTTAAAACGAATCGCAAGTACTTACATTTTGGATTTGTTTCTCTCATGCAAAGCTACTCTATGGCTTTCAAAGTCCTGAAATAAATGAGAACACGTTTTGAGGCTATTATCATTTATTCACCCTCATGTCGTCGCAAACCTGATGGTTAGTAAATGATAATGCAATTTTCATTTCCGGGTGGATTATCCTTTTAACAGCCATATGGTCACTATAAATGAGGTGTGGAGACCATGTGAAGACTGAAAAGAAAGTCATACCAGTGTAGAATGACATTAACTGGTATGCCTTATGTAAAATTATGACATAATTTTAATATTTAGGTAGACTATTCCATCAATCACTTATGTAAACCTCAGAGCCTGTTGGTTCTCATGCAGATCTTTGTTCATGGCGATGACATGCGCTATTGTTAAAGTTGAAGGAAAACTATGAATCATATCATTTTTAGGCTGTATTCCCATAAAGCTGATGTAAACAAGGCTTATCTCACAGCGCTGGAGGGAATATCTGCACCAGCTCCTCCACCTCCTGGTATTTTCTCCATCTCTTTATCTTCTCCCTCTTTTCCTCCCTTTTCCTACTTACTTCCTGTCCCGCCTCATATCTCTCCCCTCCCCTCCCATCTCCACTTCCTCACCTCCATCCCTTCCTCTCCTCTCCCTCTTTCTTGAACCCCCCTCTTTCTCTCTCACTCACTCATAAAGTGTGGAAAGACAGTTTAAAATACCATTACTCTTTCTGTCTAATCCCTTAAAATGCTCCCTGTGATGTCGTATAAAAACCTGTACACACACACGCGCGCGCGCGGATGCTCACACATGTCCACCAGATGCGTCTGTGTACCATTAGTTTGGGGATTGTTTGTGTCACGGAGCGGGACACGGCACTTAACATTTTGTAAGATACTCAAACGGTCCATTTTATGACTGAAATATGACTGAAATATACCTGATTATTACACAGCTTCTTGCAATATTTGATTCTGTTTGGTCAATCATGGCAGTGACAGTTTTGTATAATGACCCTAAACTGTATAATTGATGTATTATACGATACTAGTTTCATATCTTTCTTGTGCTCTTCTCACATACACAGTAAAAATAATAATAATACATTAAAATGAAGTAAACAAAATTAAATTAATATTTTTATTCATTCTCAGCTTTAAAATTGACAATTTTATTACCAAATTCAAACAACAGATGTCGTTTTGCCGCTCTTTAATACGGCGTGACGGATCGCTGTAGCGCCTCATTTCAAGCGTGTGATCCGATCATCTCTTACTCTTTACTACTAGTTACTGCAAGAAATAAACATGCATGAATATCAGAAGGAATGTTGAAAGATATGTTACAACTTACTGAAATGAATCCTGTCTAATGTAATCAGTGTTTCAACCGTGGAAAGACGTCAATAAAACAGCTTGTAGGCTATACTATGTATAGATTTACCTCAAAAAAAGCTATTCAATTTCCATAAACTCATTAGTTAGCTAAAAAAATAAGAGCATTTCGCTAAATATATGCACTATTACATATTTATTATATTTTTACTTAACATGTTAGTGATGTTTTTTTCATTATTTAACATATGTTTGAATAAATGTGTCATGAAAACAAGTTAATACATTTTAATGTGTTTTAAATGTTTATATTTCACCAAAAAACTGGAGTAAAAAACAATTCTGTTATTAAAAAGTTTATATAAAAACTGCCTTATGTGCAAATTAACTCAGTTTTAGCTATTTGAGTGTTGATTATTAAATAAGTTTGAATAATTAATTGATAATTTATTTATTATTTATGTTCGATTTCAGTGCATTCTGAATTTTCGGTTTCAGCCCATCATTTTAAATTCGGTGCATCAACAGTATAACTTCATGCCAGGGTCCCGACCACGCTTTTTGGGGATTATTTTGCGATAATGACCAGCTGACTGGATATTATTGCTTATGTAACCGTATTATACAAACACTCCCATCTTAGGTAGTGAGAACGATCACATTCACTCACTCACACATACGTAATCCTATAATAATACAGTAAAGATTCAGTTGTCACACACTCCATCAGGATAAAACAGCTTTTTGCTTAAAATGTCAAGAAAAGAAAACCCAGAATCCCTCTACCATGACTCTGTGTGTGTGTGTGTGTGTGTGTGTGTGTGTGTGTGTGTGTGTGTGTGTGTGTGTGTGTGTGTGTGTGTGTGTGTGTGTGGTGACATACAACATTACTTCTAAATCTTTCACTGCAACTAAGGACCGGAAAATAAATAAATAACTGTGGTCTTAGTTATGCTAGCACAGAAATCATTCCAGACAGCCTCAAAGAAAGTGATAATAGTTTGAAAGGTTATGAACACGGACATGTTTTTCCCCCCCTTTGGAATAACGTGCAGTGATGAATCGTGCACAATAAGGGACATTCATTCAAAACGGTCAATTTTGATTTCACGATCACAATAACTACTCTTTAAGAGTTTCATATCAGTGATAGTGTATCTGGCATGCAGCTGGGCTTCTGTTCTCTGCACGCTGTCAGAAAGTAAATGAATATGGTAAAGGTTCTTTACTCTTGTGCCAACAGTAGGTCACATTTCAGACACAATGTCAAATTCAGCCCATGCTATCTCAACCGCTTTAAAACTACAGTGGAGTTTGGTGTCACTGTGCTACTGTTCATGTTAAGTGCTTTACCTGAAGTATAAATCTGAGATGAAATTGAATATGAAGTTGATGGTATGTGAATACAATCATCCTCTGTGTAGATGGAGCAATAAATCATGATAGAGCTGTGGTACACTATGATAGGAGGGAATGTGCAGGATATAAGATGATTATGGAATTGAGTTTCACCGTATGTGAGGAAACACACATTGGAAACATTACCGTGCTGAAATACATGTGAGCTAAATTCAAAAATAATAATAAAAGTTTTCCAAATTTGAGCTAAAAGTGCTCTTATTAGAAAACAGAGATCATAACTGCATATTAAAACTGCAATTCCATTTTGGTTCAATAAAACTCATACTGGGTAAGTTTCACAAAATATGTCATATATATGTCATAAGATTGAAGTGGAGGCATCATGATCACTCTTTTGTGATATTGTCATGCTTATAACACAGCTACTAACGAAATAAATAAATAAATAAATGGACATTAATGATTGATTTGAGTTATTGTATTATATGTGAGAAGTCAGCGCAGATTGATAAAATAAAAATAAAAATAGCAGTTATGTAGGAAATAGGTGTTATTTTTAATCCTGAAATTAGCTTCTGGTTTAAGACATGCTTTTTTTGGGCGGTGCAAATGGTGCAAATACCAGTAAACTGACCAGCGCAAACCTTAGTAAATTGTGTTGCGATTTATTTAAAGGGGACCTATTATGCATATTTTTACAAGATGTGCACTAACCACTGCACCGGTTTTGAAGTCAAACGTGTTTACCCTCTCCATCATCACATATGTGAGCATGCAAACTCATGACCAGACCAAGACTGGATCTAAAGTTATTTAAAGTTCCCCTGTAGTCAATAACTGTATCCCTTAAAACTCATCTCACTCGACACCCTTGCCTCATTTAGTATACGCAATATGAATATGCAAATGAGCCCCGCCTCCACTCACTCACTCAGCTCAGAGATCCACTGTTTGACGATCACACGTTGATCTGATTGGTTACAAGGTAGTTTGTGACGTCAGAAACACCAGCGATTTGAAAGTGTGTTTTTGAGACTGTCTTTGGTTCACTGCAGTTTTAAGGAGAAAATACTCAGCAATGCTGTTGACTTATGAATTATGAATTTGCACATGGTTTGTCTTAAAGCATATAAAAAATAAAAAAAACTTGATTTTCACCACAGGAGGACTTTTAAAATATAATAAAGCACTTCACATGTGCTTTAGTAAGTTAGTCAACACATCAAAATAAGAGTACTTCTTTAAAGCACAACAACATATCAAAGCATGATTTAAAATGATTGAAAGATTACTCTCTTTAGCAATGGTGTCGACTTATGAATTTGCACATGGTTTGTCTTAAAGCATATTAAAAACACCACATAGACATATAAACAACATTAAAAGCTTGATTTTCACCACAGGGGGACTTTAAGAGTTGTAAAGTGTGTTACACAGAGCTGAGAGTATGTGCTCACATTAGACACATTTCATGGGAAAAAACAAAGATTCATTGTCTATCGTCCGCACGGTTGAAAATATAGATTTCTCGATTTGAATCGAATTTCATTTTGATGAACCGATATTGATTCTTAAATCCCAAGAATTGTTCTTTTGGTCTATGATGTTGATGTGTGAATAACCATAAATCTTGTTAGTCAGCTAGAAAAAAATAACTATAGAGAGGAGAATTTTGCTAAATATATGCATTCAATTTTTACTTAATCTGTTAAGACTGATAAGATCTTTGTGCTTTAGTACATTATGTCTGTGATTATGAATTCACCTTCTTGTGGCTCTTGAGCACAGACGGCGTGACGAAGGCCTTCTCGCACAGGTCACACTTGTACTTCTTGTGGCCATCGTGTACGACCTGAATGTGCACGTTGAGTGTGTCCTTACGCTTGAAGGTGGCGTCACACTGGTCGCACTTAAACGTTCTCTCACCTGCACAGAGAAGAGCAGAAGATTTCAGTCAAGACTCCCTGTGAGACGCTGAACTTCAGACAAATGTTGACAGCCATTGTTCCACATTTAAAAGCGCGCCATTCAATCGTAGCTTTATAGGAACTCGCTTTTGTATCCGAATCCACTTTGCTGCCCTCCGAGTCAAAATTGTCCCATTATCCTTTTATGAGCCACTTTTTCCCTTTCGAAAAAAGGACGCCGGCCAGTTATCCAGTTGTTTTGGAAGATGGAAGGGTATAAAGAGAGAGGATAAAAGATCAGGTAGAAAGAGCTAGGAACTGTTCACCTCAGAGGAGGTCACAATCCTTTTCAGAAGATGGCACTCTGTTCAACTTCCAAAGCTTTCTTCAAATCCCACAAAATCGCAAACGACGGCGAGAAACGTAAATATGTGCTGTGAAAGCAGGCTCTTCTGCTCAAACAATGGCTTTCTGTAACAAACACGTAGAGTCGGTGCCAAAACTCTAGCTCTGGTCTTTAAATGGCTGAATGGAGTCCAACACGTCACCACATCTAATCACCAGCAGAACAGAGTGAATGCTGGGTTATAAAAATCTGGACTACGAACAATGTCTTTAAATGAATGGGCACGGGACGGCTGTCATCACATAACATGCTAATCTTCCTGCGTTTCCGTACCAGTGAATCTCTTCATTCATAAGGTGGTTTTGTTGGCATTTGGACGCATGTCAGAGCACATAAAGTTATGTGCTGCGTGTTCTTGAAAGAAACCGGGTGTGATGACGCACTGTAACTCCATCTTTGATCACGCATGATGGGAATTTACATGTAAGCTGGTCTTGTCAGGTCAGCAACTGGATGAAGTCACAATCCACAATCGCTGTACTGTATCTTTGATGTCATGGGGAATTCTGGGAAAGGTGATGGGAGGTATATGCGCTCCTGGTACTGGAACACTAACCTGTGTCCTTTGCCCAAAGCAGATTCGACCACCAACAGCATTCTGCATCAACACATGTTGGGTAGTTGGTCCAAAATCACTTCGTAATTTGTGTTTTGTCACTTTGTGCAGCATTTCGCTTCAGTGAAAAATCATTTAGGAGTTTGAGTCAGCATAAAATGGCATTCATTTTACTTCTATAATGTGAAACAATATTTAAAAAGAACTAAAATGTAAGGCAAGACTTTTTCCATCCATTGTTTAGGATGTGAGGCAGAGTCAGATCTAAGAGAGAGTTTGCAGTGAATTGTGGTTTTGTATTTACACCGCAGTTACTTCGCCCCGCTGATAGTCATTAATATGACAGGTGAGCAGAATAGTCATGTGACTGAAACACATGAATATAATGTTCATGTACATTACGGTTCAAATGTTCTGTAAGGGTTCTGAAAGACTTTTTATGTTTTTGAAAGAAGTCTCCTCTGCTCACAAAAGCTGTATTTGTTTGATCAAAAATATAGTAAAAACAGTAATATTGTGCAATATTATTACAATGTAAAAAAAAAAAAATGTCTATGTAGATATATTTTAAAATGTAATTTATTCCTGTGATCAAAGCTGAATTTTCAGCATCATTACTCCAGTCTTCAGTGTCACATGATCCTTCAGAAATCAATCTAATATGATGATTTGATGCTCAAGAAACATTTCTGATCATTATCAATGTTGATTTTTGGAATGATCAGGAAACCATGATCATTTTTTTCAGAATACTTTGATAAATAGAAAGTTCAAAAGAACAACATTTACTTGAACTAAAAATCTGTATTTACAGTCACTGTCAATCAATTTAATGCATCCTTGCTAAATAAACATCTTCATTTCTTTGAATAGAAAATCTTACGAACCCCAAACCTTTGAACGGTGGTGTATGTGTGATATAAGCTAAACAATTTAATTATAGCAATCGCAATGCACACATGGAAAATAATGTTTTAACATACAGTAATTACTCAAAATTTGCTAAACATATTTGGAAACAGAAATGGTGAATTATTATATTTTGGAAGGGTTAATTGCTCAGGAGGTCAAGCACAACGCCAATAATAGCTAAATATTGGTTGATTTGTCCATAGCTTCTGCAACTTAAATATTGAACTTTGGAAAAAGTGAAAAAAGACACTACGCCAAAAGCCCCAGATAAAGATCTAAACTACACACACACACACACACAAACAAATACACTCAAACACACACAAACACAAAGGAGGGTGTTTGTGAAATATTTGTGGAGGGCTTACTCCACTGAGCCACTCGGGCCTTTTAAAACGATAATGTGTGTTTAATAGATGGTCACAAAAACAGCTTTATTTCATAACCAAATATTGACACAGATGGATCAGATTATGTCACAGTGGGCCATAAGTGATCACACACACACACACACACACACACACACACACACACTGTAAATACAGCAGAGCAACACTTTGTTTCTCTCAGTGCAAGTCCTCTCACCAGATACATAAAAGAGTTTTAGCCGTGTGTGTGTGTGTGTGTGTGTGTGTGTGTGTATATGTGTGTGTGTGTGTGTGTGTGTGTGTGTGTGTGTGTGTGTGTGTGTGTGTCTCTGGGGAGGACAGCAGGAAATTCCTCTAGCTCAATAATCTCAGTGTGATCAGTCTAGACTGGGCAGAGCAGAGCTGAGACCCATCCTGGCTCCACGAGCCCCTGCACCCGCACACACACACAGCCCAGGGTTCAGGGGGTGCTGGGGTACACACACACAGAGCACTCGTGTTGCACGCGTGGAACACACACTTACTGTTGTGAATGAGGAGGTGGCGCTGTAAAGAGAACGGGGTGCGGAATAGGGCCTTACACTCTTCACACTGGAAAGGCCTCTCCTCCGAATGTGTCTACAGACAGAAAAGCAGGTCAGAGAACTGATTCAGGAGATTGTTTTTATTAACGGGTCAAAAACAACATAAAACGCAAATCATAATGCGTTTAATTTACATAATGTGAAGTGTCTGGACATGGTGGAGAATTAAGCAAATTAAAAATATCCCTTAGATTTGAAGGTGGAATCTAAGGGATTGAGAGTGGACTGATTGACTCGGGCTTGAACCACCCAGAACACCCTAGAAAACACAAACACACTGGGAAAGACTAGTGTGTGTCCGTGAAAAAAAAAAAGTGGGTCCAATTGTGCCCTTTTTACGAAGTCTTGATTTAGTTTTTGGGGTGTACTAAAATATGTTTTCATGCTTGATTGTTCAAAAAACACATTATTTTTCACATATTTTACATTATTACAGCACCTCTCTCCCCCAGTCTGGCTCGAACACGGCGATTTCGATGAAGCCCCGCCTTTGGAAATATGAAATGTGCTGTGATTGGTCAGCTGGCCCAGTGTGTTGTGATTGGCAGCTCTTAGCATGTGTTCGGGAAATGTCCCGAATGTTACATTTCCTAAATCAGCACAAAAGTCTTTGCAAATTAGCCCCAAAATTATTACATTTTATATAAGTTTTCATTTATTACTAATTAGAGTCATTTATTAAAGTAAATGATCTATCAATCTAGATCTGAATGTTGATTTCTGTGCTCTTTTCTCTATTTCACACACTCTCTGTTGGGAGCTGTGTAGGGTTTTGGGCTTCATGTTATCTGTGCGATGTTAAAGGTCAGGGGTCGCGTGGGGTCATTACAGGTCAGGGTTAGGCTGAAGGGTTTGATTAGGCTCCACAGTGGCTGATTGGGCTCCAGATCTCCGTTAAGATAAGATGCCAGAAGTTTATTTGACCAAAAATCTGTCAGATCAATCTATCGGTCTCTCCAACCATCTGTCTTTCCAGTTTAATTCTGCCTCTCTGCCCCACTTTAAACTGGAACATCAGAAACACAGGATATGGCCTCTCAAGACATCAGGAATAAACACATAGGCTGATCAGCACCTTTTTATGGTTTTTGTAGACGTTGCGGTGAGCGAACTCCTTCCAGCACACCTTACACTTATAGGGTTTATCTTCACTGTGGATGATCTTATGAGCCGTGGCCTGATCCAGACGCTTGAAACTTCGACTGCAGATATCACAGGTGTACGGGCGCTTTTCTACAAACACAAAGAGAATGCAAAGCCAACAGCATCTTCGTAAACAATGTTTTACTCATATATTATGTGTATGTATGAGAGTGCATGTTCTTCACCAGAGTGTGAGATCATGTGTCGCTTCAACTGATTCACGGAGATGAACTTTTTATCACAGGCCGTACAGTCAAAGACCTCATGAACCTGGAAATACACCAACATTATAACATGTAAATACTGTAAATACAAAAAAAATTCATTCAGAACAATACTTGCAGGTCTTTAAAGGAGATTGCATGCATATTTTGAAGAATTTTGGTAGACAATTTTGGTTACCATTTACTTCCACTTACGGACAAAAAAAAAAAAATCTCTAAATATCTTCTGTTTCACAGAGGAAAGTCATACAGGTTTGAAACCTCATGAGGACACTTTAAGGGCTCAAAAAAACGTTCAATTGCTGAACTTTCAGTGTCACAAACTGTGTTTAGTAACCACAAAGTAAAACACACTGACAGACCAGACCAGAATCGAACGCTCAGTGTATGACCGTAATGACCAGAACACATCTGAAGTCTTTTAATGGACCATTGTGGGTGATTGCTGAACTCTTGGGTGGGATTTAGTTGCCTGTTCTTAGTGTGTGACCTTGAAAATATCCTCAACCCAACTCACAGAGGACAACACACACACACACACACACACACACACACACACACACACACACAGACACACAGATGGAAATGTAATTAAACTTCTGAGCGGTTTTGAATAGCTCCTCTGCTAAATACAATTTCGCTCAATGGGAAGAGTTCTTCGGCTGAAAAACGTTCACATTTCAGTCTGTCTGAACAGAGTCAGATTTCTCACAGGGAATCAGGAGGTACAAATTACAGTGAACTCCAGCCAGTCAGTTTCTGTTGAAAATTACAAACAGTCAATAATAAAACTGTCAAATTTTCTCCGCTACTTCATCCAATACGATGAAAACAAGGCGCCACATGTGTCACAGTACTTGATGTAAATCCAGGGTTGAGGTACTTTGAAACACTATCTTTGCGAACTACAAGCTACTAATAATTTAAAGTACATAAACTACAGTCAGTTGCTCTTTTGAAAAAGTAATTGCATTACATACTATTATATAGTATTCGTACAGTATTTATTTCTCCCAAAAACTACAAGTGTGACCATTATGATTTAAATGAATTGAAATATAGATCTTAAAAATATAACTGATTCAAAGACATTTGTTACACTATAAGACGTGACTGACTAATGAAAACTACAAACAAAATTAACTGAGTGACTTTTTTAACTAGTTCATTCAAACAAACTGTATGAATAACCTGATTCAATGAAATGAACTCGAGTAAGAAAGCATTCTGGGAGTCCGTGCAATTGTTTTCTCGTTTCACTCAGCTCTAAAGCTACAACAGAATGCAACATAAAAAACAAAACAAATGTACTGTCTTCATACGCTGTATGTGTTCCTGGACAAGATTTAATGTTTACTGTCAAAAAATTAGCCACAACTATAAATCTGAGGGATTTTTCCAGTGGTATTTTATTGCCCTTCAACAAGGCTTTTGCAGCAATGCCTCCTTATAATTCTGTTTTGTTAAATTTTAAGGTCAAGTCTAGTACATGTAACGCTCAAAAATCGTCCCTGTGAGAACATATAAAGACTTATCGAGGGCATATACGGGGTGGGGTAAGCTGTGTCACAAAATGCAGACGTCCACTAGATGAATTTACATATTTGTAAAGGTATAGTTCACCCAAAAATGACATTTCTGTCATTGTTTACTTGCCCTAAAATCATTCCAGCCCTATTAGTCACTTGATCATCTTAGATGTCCTGTTCACACCTGGTATTAAAATGAGTTTTGGTCGATCGGATCACAAGTGGACGAGGGAGACACATCCATTTACACCTGGTGTTTTAATCCGTCTCTTTTGTCCACTTTCAACCACTTGTGTCCTGATTTCTTCGAGCGGAGGGTCTATGGGCGGGTAAATGGATGGGCTTTTTCAGATCTTTCAATCTAATGGACAAAATAAGCTCACGTAATTTACACATGAAAAATATACGGAGAGCAGCAGCTTTAGTTTCTGTGATACAGTGCAGTGATTGGATTAGAAAAGTTAATTCTCATGAATAATGCGTAGAAAAGCTCAGACACTGATGACGTAGACACGCACTCTCCAGCCACAGCAGCCAATCACCACTCTTGAATTAACGCATACACCTCACTTTTCATGACGTTTGCTTAACAACTGCTTTTTCAACCAGAAGAACGAAATGGCTACAAAAAAAATCGAAAAACTAAATAAACACTTTCCCTTAATAATTCCCTTCTAAATTATTATAAATATTAATTCCCTTAGTAATCCATATGAACTGAGTGGTTTAGTCCAAGTCTTCTGAAGAGACACAGTAGCTTTATATGATGAACTGATTTAATTTAGACTTTAATGGATTTCAATGGAGGGACAGAAATCTCTCAGGTATTATTAAACATATCTGCATTCGTGTTTTGAAGATGAATGGAAGTCTTACGGATTTGGAACGACATGAGAGTGAATAAATGATGACAAAATGTTCAAGTTTTAGGCAAATTAACCCTTTAAGTAAAAACTGGCCCATCTCCTCTGTGAATAGCCTATATCTGCTTTTGTATGGTCATTTAATGTGAAATGTCACGATCACTGAGATGAAACTCTTTAAACTCTCTTCTCTTATCTCTTCTCCTATACGCTCTGCTCTCAATTCATATCTCTAACAGCTTAGTTTTCTGTGAAACGCTTGGCACTCGTAGTCGTAATCTTCTCGTGCCAGTTTACGAACATATAGAGAAATTGTCTGCATGTGGAAGAGACTCTAAAGAAAGCCGTTGAGCTTCCACCCTCACAGAGCAAATCATATTTGCAGGCTTTCCAAATGGCATTGCTGGTACGAATGAACTGCAGTCAGATGGACATGGTCTGGTGCAAAAAGGAAGGTTGGACATCTATTATTCAGACAAAGATGGAGAGAGATGGAGAGCCAGGAAAAAGGTCTGTGACCAAATTGCATGTTTGTATAACGGGCAGCCTAGGAAATCAAGTAAGGCCACAGAGATTTAAACTTCATTCTGCTGAAATTAAACTTAAATTCATCATGCAGTGGGGGAGTATTTCTTAGACCTACATAATGCCAAAATTCTTCCATCAATGAGTTCAGAAAGGTACATGCGTTAGTTGTGCATACATAACCTAACATTTTAAAAGATTAGCTTCCCCCTAAACTTTCTTTTAGCTGGACAGACTTTATTTCCATACATTATAAACAGCAACTTAAACAACATCCACACTACATTTTTGCTAATGTAGAGAGACTAACAAACCCTACGAGTCACATTCCCAGTGAACTGCTCTCCAAAAGCAAATGCAATGAGTTTGTTTCCATTAGCCACCATGTCTGATTTTGAGGCAATTGATGGTAAAATCTTGGAAGAAACTGTACAGAATCTTAAAACATCAGCCTGCTCCCTTGAAACACTTCCCACATGTATTTTTTTTCAAAAGTGTGTTTAAGAAGCAGATCTCCTAGAAGTGGTCAATGCCTCACTTCTTACTGGGACTTTTCCAGAGTCCCTGAAAACCACAGTTGTTAAACTTCTCCTGAAAAAGAGCAATCTGGATAACACCATTTTGAGCAACTATAGACCAAAGTCAAACCTTCCTTTCATAGGCAAGATGGTCAAAAAAGTGTTTTTTTTCAATGAGCAAAGTCCTAAGATAAAAAGGATACTTGAACAACTTTTAATCTGGTTTCCGACTGCATTATATACCCTTTGTACACAGTAGATGAGGGAGACATATTCCTGTTTACACCTGGTGTTTCAATCCGTCTCTTTTGTCCACTTTCAACCACTTCTGTCCTGATTTCTTCGAGGTGAGGGTCTATGGGTGGGTACGAAATAAGCTCGGGCAAACATATGAATGCGACCGGAGACGACAGAAAAACATACGCAGAGCATCAGCTTTCGTGTGTGCTCTGACAGCCGCAAGACTAGCCGAACGCTGTGAGTGTGTGTTAGAAATCAGGAATAGTGAGAGAACCAAACTTCTCGTCTTCAAACCAAACTTAGGTCTTCAGCCAAAAAGTTTAAATCCTGTCTGGCTAGAGCGCAACCCATGTTTACACACTAGGTCAGTAGGCGGACTTTCGAGCGCATTCGACCACATGAGCGTTTAAACTACAAAAGCTTCCTTTTGTTTAAACTACAAAACTACAAAATCTACCTTGGCCAGGTCTCTCTTGTAAAAGAGATTTTTGATCTCAATGAGACTTCCTGGAAAAATAAAAGGTAAAATAAAAAAAAAAAAAAAAAAGCAATCCGGTCGAATGTGTTTTCGACTGCCTCTGGAAGTGGTGGAAAGAGGACAAGCTCAGAAAAAGTTTTAAACCCCTTCGACCAAAACACATCTAAATACCATGTTTAAACAGGGCCATAGTACAGAGACAGCGCTCATAAAGATATTAAATGACACCTAAATAAAGATACAGGCAAATTAGACACCGTCGATCACAGCATACTTCTTGACAGGCTGAAAAACTGGGTAGGTCTTTTCTGGGATGGTCCTCAAATGGTTCAAGTCATACTTAGAAAGGAGGGGTTACAATGTGAACATAGGTGACCATAAGTCTAAGTGGATTCCCACAAAGCTCAGTTCTTGCACCACTCCTGTGCAACTTGTATATGGTCTAACTGACCCAGATAATGAGAAAGATCTAAATTGCTTACCACAGTTATGCAGATGACACTCAGATCTACCAAGCCCTACCGACCAACCGACTACAGCCCTATGAATACCCTGTGTTAATGCATTGATGAAATTAACAGTTGGATGTGCCAAAACTTTCTTCAGTTAAGCAAAGACAAAACTGAAGTCATTGCGTTTGGACACAAAGATGAAATTCTCGAGGTGAACGCATACCTTGACTTTTGGGGTCAAAGAAACTAAAAATCAAGTCAGGAATCTTGGTGTGATTATGGAGTCAGACCTTAGTTTCAGTAGTGATGACAAAGCAATAATTAGCATATTATCATCAAAAAAAAATTTTTGAGGGGGTCATATAATGGTACATACACTTTTACAAGTTGATTGTACTGAAATGTGTGTTGGCAGTGCCTGTACACAACCATCATAAAATGATAAAAATCCATCCAGTGTTTTTCTCCTTATATGTTTCCCCGTCTCAAATCAAGCCGTTCGACCTAGTGACGTCACACGGTTGGACGCCCCTCCCACGATTGTTGATTGACAGCAGCGTTTCAACACAGACCCGCCCTCGCTCGTGAGCGAGCTGTCATCATAGTCCGCGCGTCATTGTTGATACGCTGGAGCACTGTCTATGAGCAGAATGGCGTCTAAGCGAGTGTGGTGTTCTGTTCTTCTGTGCAATAACGAACACATCAGTCATTTTGATGTTCCTAAAACCAAACCGCTGAAGACGCAGTGGCTGAGTTTGTTTCCGAAGGAATATTCCCCACGATCAACGTCAATGCTTTCATGTTTGCGTGAATCATTTCACACGCCAGACTGCTTTACAAACGAGGGTCAGTATAAAGCTGGTTTTGCTAAGAAGCGGCTCCTGAAAAAAGGATCGGTACCAACTATTCGTGTTCCTGCTGCACCTCCAGAAGAAGAAGTGAGTGTAACGTTTTATTAACCTTTATATTAATATTTATATTAATCTTTGCAAATCGCTAGCACGCTTCATGATGAATGCGGCTGTTTACACTCAGGGTACATTGCGGCATGTTTTCTATGTATGACGTTCTCGATATAATTCATAATCCCACGTTTATAATGAACAACGCGTTATGGTTATTGTGTTATTATTACAAAAGGTGTGCGCACAGAACAGAGGGGCGGGGTGAGCAAAGCTCATTATCATTTAAAGACACATGCACTTAAACGGCGTGCTGAAAACAGAGCTGTTTTTGACCAGGTAAAATTTGTGTTTTCTTACAATACTAATGAGAATTTTTAATTAAAGTATATTACAAACTTTTAATTTAGACCCTAAAGAATCATATTAGCTTGTACAAAAATGGCATTATATGACCCCTTTAAGAATTAGATGTTTTATTTCTAGTCAAGAATCAGAGAAACTTGTTCATACTTTTTTTTTTTTTTTTACCAGCAGGGTGCCACACTTTTGTAATGATCGCCTTCCCAAAAAGAGCATAAGACAGCTGCAGCTCATACAGGACACTGCTGCCAGGAGTCTGAGCAGAACCAGAAAATATGAACATATCTAACCAGTCCTGACTTCCAGTTACAATTACGTGTTTATAAATCACTGGCCTAGGACCTCACTACATTGAAGATATGCACACTGAATATTAACAGATCACTCAGAACATCAGGATCAAGACAGTTAGAAATACCTAGGGTTCACTCAAAGCAAGGTGAGTCCGCTTTCAGCTCTTCAGCCACCCGTAGCTGAACCAGCTTCCAGAAGAGATCAGATGTGCTCCACATGTGCACACATCAGATTATTACAGTTAGTCACATTCAAATCCAGACTATATCTATATTATATATGTATCATTCTCTTGTCGTTTAATACATTTTAAATCAATTTAATAATTTACATTCTTTGCTTTTATTGTTATTTTTATTTCTTATGCCTTGCGATATAGAATAAATGAATAAATGTTTGACTAACTGGATAGATGTAAATCTCAATTCAACTGGAGTGTACCACTAATGAATATTCTAAATATTGTAACATAACTTTAATTCATTTGAATGTATTTTTGTTTAAGAGCAAGCAAATCTCGAATAAAACAAAAGAACATAGAAGCGCCAAACAGGATGGATTTAACACTACCTGTGGGACAAATTTTACAGAAACATTAGCATTTCCTCTCTAGAGTAACCGACCGCTGCCGTACAATCAGAAACACACACCAGAGCGGCAAACGCAGATGATGCTCTTGCAGGTTGAAGCCAAATCCGGACAGCTGTGACTGGAAAGGCTCGCTCTCAGAACGGCTGCACTGATAACTGCTGATGAGTGAACGCTGACAGGAGGAAGTGCCTGTTTTACGTCAAGTTTAGGCAAAGAGAGTGACGATAGCATTCTCCAGGCCAAAACAGAAAGGGATGTTGGTTTGGTGGAGCAGTGGAAGCTTGGGATGCATTCCAATTGTAAGAACATTAAAACTGCATTGTGGTTCTTCACCTACCTCCTCCAGTCAGAAACTCAAATTACCTTCATTTGTCCCTCTCAACTCACTCTGCCAAGGTTTAAGTTGCGGTTTCATTGAAAAGCATCTAAAAAGTGGTATATATTTTGAAAAGGAAGCCCACATACCCAAACCATGAATATTCCCAAGAGAAATTTAACCAGGAACAGTGAAGAGAAGCTCAGAATTCTGACTTTTGTGGTGATGTTGGAGATGGTGATGATGATGATGATGATGAAGTCATCTATTTGTTTGAAGCTATTTGTCTGATATTTCTCAGGTCTTTTTGCAGAGGGAACCCTGACGCCAACAGGAAGGTCGGGCAGTCTGGTCTCCCAGCTCTTAAATTTCACAAGGGCCACAGGGATGAGCTTGTGAAACAAAAGACGACCTTTCTGAACACACTTACACCAGTGGAAAACCTTACAACATCAACATGAAGCCCACCTCCTACTGAGAGACAGAGAGATGGACGGCATACAAGAGCGAACCAGAGTCTAAGATGGCCAAATTTCATTTTTTTAATTTTATTCCCTAGCTTTTCAAAAACAATGAAACTGATGTGGAGAAAATTATGTATATGGATCATACAGCAGCCAAAGAAATAAAAAAATGGGAAGTCGAAAACACAAGCGAGACATGAGAGATGGACAAATAGAGGCCTTGTCCTAAATGGCACACTTGACAATTTATCATCTAGTGACCTTCATTTGTGACTGTAAGATGTCCCATTTGTCATTTTAGTATGATGTTTTAGTCATATTTAAGTGTGAATTTAATATTGATTAGAATAATTGTATTTTTGTGATTATGCAGTTTCAGCGACAGATGTTGTTTGTGTATATGTATAGTAACATTTGGTGTCACATGTATATTTGGCAGACATGTTCACAAGTCCCTAAAGGCTAAGTCCAAGTCAAGTCTCAAGTCTTTAGGGTACAAGTCCAAGTTAAGTCCAGAGTCTTTAGGGTCCAAGTCAAGTCTCAAGTCTTTGGGTCCAAGTCCTAGTCAAGTCTCAAGTTTTTGGGTCCAAGTCCTAGTCAAGTCTCAAGTCTTTGGATCAAAGTCCTAGTCAAGTCTCAATCTTTGGGTCCAAGTCAAGTATCACGTCTTTGAGTCCAAGTCCTATTCAAGTCTCACGTCTTTGAGTCCAAGTCCTCGTCAAGTCTCAAGTCTTTGGGTCCAAGTCCTAGTCAAGCCTCAAATCTCAAGTCTTGGGATCCAAGTCCTAGTCTAGTCTCAATCTTTGGGTCCGGGTCCAAGTCAAGTCTCAAGTCTTTGCGTCCAAATCCTAGCCAAGTCTCAAATTATTGGGTCCAAGTCCTAGTCAAGTCTTAAGTCTTTTGGGTCCAGGTCCAAGTGAAGTCTCAAGTCTTTGGGTCCAAGTCCAAGTCAAGTTTTATGTCTTTGGGTCCAAGTCCAAGTCAAGTCTCAAGTCTTTGGGTCCAAATCCTAGTCAAGTCTCAATCATTGGGTTGAAGTCCTAGTCATGTCTCAAGTCTTTGTTCTTTTTCTTTTGCAATAGTTCTATCAGCTAGTTATTGTAATTAACGGCTTTTTAAAACATTTAAACTGATTTCTGCTTCAAAAGCACAACAAATGATTACTTAAATCATTAATTTAATATTTTATTCACAACAGAAAACTATTACTTTCAATCTATATAACATTATACCTTTTTGGAACTCAGGGACAGTCACCACGAGAAAAAAAAAAAAAAAGGCAGGGAATTGCCTGGTGCTAATTGTTTTCAGCACTATATTTTTGAGCATGTTTGTTCCATTACCATATTTGCATAATTCCTTTAGTGAATCAGATGCTAGAAGCATGAACTCAAAGTATGGAGACCTGCAAGGGCTGAGGGTGCCATTTGAGACAGGGCCAGAGAAAGGACAGATGGATAGATGGCATGACAGAGGAGAAAGATTAAAGACAAAATAGATGAGCGAAAGGTAAGAAATATGAAGAGGTGGATTGGATGAACGATAAGAGGAGATTTATGGAGGTGTGATCTGACCTTGCGGTGCTCCTGCAGGTTGAGTGAGGATGAGCACTTCTTACTACAGATGGTGCATACCAACTTCCTGCGAGCACTCCCTACACACACACACACACACACACACACACACAGATCATACATCACATCAGCGGTAGATCCTAATGGCATGAGGAGATGCTAATGGAGACACTGCATCAGTTCAAACAGTCTTTCAAATAAACATCAGGAAGCCCTTAAATAAATCAGTTCCTGGTTCAGCATGAAGTACACAACCAAGAAAAAAAGGAAAACCAACTATATTTAACAGGGGTGAAAGATCAGCTAAAATGTATTTCCAGTAGGGAAGTAAGTGGATACGAGATCCGTCAATAACAGTTCTTAAAGCACTGGTATTTTAAAAGGCTTTAAAATGCCATATTCTACCCTTTGTAGCACTGTATTCTGTTATAGATCCACTTTAATGTCAGTCAAGGTTTCTTGCAGTAAAAGCAGTCGTAATTTAGGGTTTATTACACGACAATGATGGAAGAAAATGGAAAAGTTCTTCCTTTGTGTTTTTGAGGACGATCCCCATTCACACGGATCCGTGAAAGCGACTAAAAACACTACGCACCTGCGCACTTATGCATTCTTCTACGTATGAAAAGGTATGTTTAGACGGAGACGATACCAGTATTGACTTAAAAAATGTGCACTTTGAAACTCGTTTTCAAATGTTTGCATTTTCATGCCCCCAAAACGCAGTTGTCATGTAAATGAACGGCTAAAATGCATCAGACGTTTTCTGTTTTTTGTTGTTGTGTAAATGGCCCCTTAGTTATTATAAGTATATATTTAGTTATTTTCCACCCTCTCATTGATCCATTTACCTTCTTTTTTTTTTTTCTTTTTTTTTTTTACTGTATCTTTAAAATTTCAATATGTAAATTACCTACCTTGTGATTGGTTAATTTCAGCATACTGGCAAGCTGTTAAAATTTAATAAGTGTTGCTATGTAACTGTGGCCAATCACATGTTAATGAGGTAATGACTGTGATTTCATAACTAACCATAATGATATCTGAGCGAGCTGTTTTTGTGTATAAGTGTTAAGGCACAGTCACATTATCGAAATTAGGTGAAGTCTGTTATACATGAAACACTGCTTATTCAAAGGTCAGTTTCAAACTAAGCAGCATTATATTGTTCAGCACGGCGAAAAATCTGCATGGGTAAATTCCAGACTGCACGGATTCCTATTGAAATAACTGCATTTTGCCCATGGAAGTTTGCCACAAATTATAATTACTGATTGTGTGCTTTATTTAACGTTAAAATAATAAAATGTGAGTTTGAATATAATTTTGCATGACCCTTATAGCCGTACCGAAAGCGACAATGGATAATTCACCTCAGATCTTCAAAATATATTAAAGAAAACAAATATTTAAACTGTGAACTCAGTGTGAACAAACAAGTGTATTCTCTGACAAAGATTGTTTCAGTCACTCAGTATTTATTTAATTTTTTAAAAATATTTATGAATTTGATTATGTGCTTATCTATTTGGTTGCAAGTGCAGTGCGCTCTTCTGATTGGCTGTGGCTCGTCTGGTTAGGACACGGTGTTACTCGTGGTTTTGAGGATATTTAAAAATCCAGAGTGATTCATCATCTTCTTGAGTTGGCTTTGATGTGAGCGTCAGAAATTATTTAAATGAATAACAAATAAAAATTGCAAACCATTCACGTAAATTAAACTTGTAAATAAACATGTTTACTGGAAACAGGTCAAATAAAGTGTCTAGTGTATCTGTGCAGTGCGAAAATAATAGTAAGGTGGTGTCCGTAAACTAAACATGAGTTGTTGGCATGCAAAGCGAGGTTGTTTAATAAATTTAAAAAATGTAATACTGAAAACTTGACGCAGTGAGGGCACTATCCCATCCCTCAGTGCATGTGAGGAACTGATTCAGAGCCAATATTTACAGCCCAGAATGCACTGAACAATGGAGAAGAGTAGTGAGAGAGTTTGCATTGTCAATGCTTACGTCTACATAATACACTTTATTTCAAAACAGCAAAAAAACTCCTGCTTTCCATGTCAACTTTAAATGCTCTTATTATAGCAAAACACGCACAATCATTTATGTGCCTACAAGCACTTCCACAAGCACGCAGTAAATCGTTCAGCTTTACACAGTTTGGATTCATTTGCAAATGACTGATTGACTTGCATGTGGCCAAACGTCCCAATTATAATTACTGACAATAATATTGAAAACATTCTGAATCATGCTTTCATCGGCCGATTAGAGGTCTTTGACTAATTTCCTCAGTTGTCTGCGCTTCTGGCTGAGAGTCTGGTGAAAAGATGAGCGCAGAGAGGGAGGGAGCGCTTAACGTTTATCTGACAGACAGAGGGGATGAAGAGCGGATCAGAAACCAGGAGATTAATGAAGATGTTAAACAGCCGCTGATTAGACTCTCATTACAGACGGGTAATTTCACACTCGCCTCACTCTCGTCTCGTGTGTGTGTGTGTGTGACCAACCTGTGTGGACGTTGCCTTTGTGTTTCTTCAGGGCGTCTTTACTTTTAAATCTTTTCCCACAGCTCTCCGACTTACAGATGAACCGACCGTCTCCTTTACACGCCTCTCTATGCTGCTCAAAACTGTCACACACAAACAGAATTTTTGTTTAAAATCAACATAAAACACCGTTTCCAACCAACTGTGATGCTCCTGTAATTCCAGGTGAAACAGAATATCCAATGCAAAAATATACGGATGGTGAAAAGTGAGCATTGTGCATTAGAGCGGATGTGTTTGATTGCTACATCAGCCGGTTTGGTACGGTACGGCGACTCCAGATTGGTGTACCTGGACTCTGAACAGAAAGTGCTGTGACACAGGACACACTGATGAACTTTTGAAGGGTCTTCTGATGAAGCTGAGCTCTCTGTACAGTGAAGAACACTACCAATAAACAGGATATCAGCATTACCACACATGAGACGCTGTGTATACGGTGAGTGTGAGTGTGTGTGTGTGGTACTGACTGGCGCTGCAGGGCCTGTTTGACAGGAAACTCTTTTCCGCAGGAGCGACATTTAAACTCTTTGTCCTCTGTACTTCCTCTCTGATGAAAGCTCTGAAGATGCTCCGCTAACATGTCTTCACTGGGGAAGTTGTTCTCACACAGCAGACATGGGTAATCTTCATTCTTAATCACCAGCTCTGCGCACACACACACACACACACAGATCTACAAACTACTGCTCGACTGATGTGAGATTTACAATGGCAGATAATGCCAGCATATTTATCATAAAACAAAATGAAAGCAGTGGATTATTGGATTAAGCCCTTTTTCAGTTTGAACCCATCTTTGTCACATCGTCATATAATAAATTATCCTTTTTTCTTACAAATAATGTTTCAATGTCTGATTTGAGAAAGTCTAGAGTAGAAAAATTAAAGCAAAAAAAAGTATATCTTTATTATATCTGAAGGATGATTAACCCAATAAAGTCTACTTTATATTTATCATACTTGGCTGAAAAACCAAAAGTAAACATAGAATAACATATCAAATTACTATTATACTAAATCCTTTATTAAAAACTATATTAAAATCCATTTCAGACACACTGAACACACACCGGTTTCTGTGCTGAGGTGTTGGCTCTCTTTACTGTTCTCCTCTTCCTCTTTGATGTCCTGGTCTTCCTCCAGGTCCTCCTCTTCCTCCTCCATGTCACTGTCCAGGTAACCAATCAGAAGCTCCGTATCTGTCGCAATGTCATCAACAGCCAGATAGAAGATGTTTTCTCCATCCTGTTAAAAGAAACAGTGTCAGCTACTTCATTCAGCAAGAATATGATATTTCTATAAAATAAAAATAAAATGCTGTTCTTTTGAAATTTCAATTCATCAAAGAAACCTGATAAAAATGTATCACGGTTTCCACAAAGATATGAATCAGCACAACTGTTTTCAACATTGATAATAATCAGAAATGTTTCTTGAGCAGCAAATCAGCATTTTATGTCCCCATGAAACAATTTTTCACATAATATTTTAATAAACTTTCATGCATATACATACCCCAATTAACACAAATTCATAAAGCTTAGTACCTAAGAATTGAAGCACTTGACAGACAAACTCCCACGTCCCCAATCATGTTTTCTCAACTTCACTTTGAAGTAACTAAGAATAAAATACTATTTATTTTGATTGTGATTGAACTCTTTTTTTGTAAAATCATTAAATTAGTTTATGTCCCTCAAACTCCAGTCCACCCAATTGCCCTTAAAAATCTTAAGCATATTCCCTAAATCACATGACTTGCAAGAAGTGACATTATTTCCTTAGAGGGAAAGCAACTCAAAGGACAAAGTATTAGTCATACACTTTTCCCCTCATAAATCTCTTCTCCTCATTTCTAGGTGACTTATCTAATATAGTGTAAAACATAACATGTCCACCCCACCCTGTTGAGTCCAGACATGAAATTGTTTGTTTATTTTATAAAAAAGATTTTAAATATCTACTTAAATTCTTCCCGTTAATCTTCTGCTAGCATGTTGTTCCTTCTAGCTAGTTTATTATGTAAGGGTTAATGCCCGACGAGGTGTCCACTGTCAGGTGGACGACGGCAAGGCGTGCGAGTCGGACGGTTGCCTCCGCCGAAGTCCATTAATACCTGACAATGGACACCTCGAAGGGCATTAACCTGCTTATACCATGGTCACTTGCCAAATAACACATTTTTAAAACATTAGTTTATATTTTAATTCGTTTTACAATCGAAATCTAAAGTTTTTACAAACAATAACTTGGTTTCCCTGGTTACGCCTGACGGTTTATTTAGCAACCGGAGATATTTATAGTCCGTTTCACGCATGCGTAGTAGACGCAGTAGAAAACGCACATGCGCAAATGATAATTCTGTTTTGCAACGATTTACGACACTGCACGATCTGTTCCATGCATATTATTTAAAAAAAAGAAATGCATATTATGTTCCTTATTGTCTTCTGTAAACAACATTGACGTTGGGCTGTTTAATCCGGCCCGTCGAGTATTTAAAAAATCGTCTTAAGATCGCATTCATTTAGCCTTTTTCTTGCAATACTTTTTGCTATATACAGTATATATTGCGTTGCATGTATTTGACAATCGGAATACCAGATATTTCTTGCCATAGCTAACAAATGTAAAAAAGGAAAAATGACATAAAAGCATCATTCATTCAGCGCTGTTGTGGCTGCGGTGTGTGTGTCACGTAACAAGCAATGACGCGTCACCATGGAAACCAAACAGACAGCGACTTAAGCGCATAGATTTGTTGTACGTTAATGTTTTTTCCTTTTTTGGAAACTCACTGAGAAAAAAAAATTTTGGTAACCGCTTGCACACCTGTTTAGTTTTTCCTTTGATTTTTCTGCTATTTAGTTTCTTTGCTCCTCTGGATTTGTGGATGTATCCTGACTGATTCCATTTACCGACCTTTATCGCCCGGCTTTCGCTCTACTGTCTGCCATGTACAGAACCCGGTTTTGTTAATTAAATGTTCTGATCTGCCTTTGTTTTTTATGTTTTATTTTATTATACTTAAAATAAATTTGTATATTCGTTTATTTCGTTTTTTTCCACAAATGTATGACTTTTGGAAGTGCAAATTGATTGCCATATGCAGTTTTAATAAAGTTTAATTAACGTAGCCTTCTGTCATTTTTACTCTTCTAAGTGTACACTTGCAGGTGTTTTGTTTCTAATTTACTTTAATAAGGATACACAATATTTAAAAAGTATAGCCTATAATTATCTAACATCTGACTAATTAAAAATTAACCTCAAAACATAACATGCTAAATGGGGGATAACGTTACACAAATATGCCGCAAGTTGTGCCATCGCATGCGTGGTTCCGATAGTGTAGGAAAACCTACGCGCATGCGTGAAACGGATCGTGCAGGTGGAACGGATCGTGTACCGACACCCTTCAGTTTACTGCCTGTTGCTATGGTTACTCACAGCTGATGTAGCCAGCGCATTTATTTATTCATTTCGAACGGTAAACAGTCAGTTTCACCAGAACTCCTTTACTAGGTGTCCTCTATCACTTTTTAATGGACACCCTGCAGCCAATCAGAATCGAGGATTCACCAAGACCATGGTATAATGGCCTTTATTATCTTAAAACGTCCACCCTGTTACACGTTGCATTGTAAAAATGTCATGTAACAGGGTGGACAAATGCCATAGAATGTGAAATTTGAAATATTTTATCAGGATTTTTAGGTTATACTAGCCTGAGCTTGACTAGTATGTGTTTTTTTTTCTTCTTTTTTTGACTAGACAAAAAAATAATTTAGTTTTAAAATGTTTCCAACAAACCTGCTCAGTCCAAAATCCACCAAACCGTAGGAGTGACCTAACAAACATAAAAATCAGCTCTTGGTATTAGACAAATTTCTATATCAGAATCGTTAACAAAACTTTTTAATTTTTTTAAATTGTTGATAATTTCTGGATATGATTATTTAATTTTTTGACTGAAACACTGAAAAGAAAGACTTTCCATTTGTCGGCGTCAATCCTTGAAGTTAGATTTAACTGACCCCATTAAATGTCTCCAGTCATAAGTTATAAACGCCAAATGATTCGTCTCTCTGGTCCCTGTGTGCTCAGAAATTATGACTTTTCCACAACTTTTAACATTGTTGTATTAATTTCCAGGCTTCTGAAATCACCTTATTTTCCCAGGTTTTCCATGACCATAGGAAACCCGTGCGAGTGAACGCCTACACTTTATTAACTTGAGTTAAAGCAGTCAGCAAAGTTTTGTCTGGTTCAATTTCAATATATAAAAGCACTACTAGCATAAATTGTTTAAATATATCAAATGTGTCTTATTACAAGGGGAATAAACTGAATTAGACGTCGAAAAGCAAAGATCCAGGTGTCGTCTGACACTGAACAGACAACATAACAGAGAACCGCTGGGAGGAGCAATCATACATTCACACGAGGGGAAGCGTAAGATCAACAGAGCATCCTGATTAAGGTCAAAGGGCAAACACTTCAACCTCTGTTTAATGGCTTTATCAGACCTTCATTTCCTAAAAGGTCATGCAGAAATAAGCACAGTTGCTGTACATTATGTTCAAACCAGAGCCGGAGATTTATCCACAGGGAGATGCTGAGAGAAGTGTCATGTGTGATGAAACGCAGACTCAGTTCTCTTGATTTGGTTGTAATGGCCATCAGATCGTCAACGTCTCAAACTCACCAGAGACCACAACTGGCAACAAATTATTCACAAGCACTGTGATGCTTTCGCAAATGATTCTTCATCCATCTATGCAAAAAATAATACTAATAATAATTATAATGAAAAAATGTTAATGTAAAATTTTATTAAAATGATTAATAATTTAGTTAAAGCTGCAGTCCGTAACTTTTTGGGGTTAAAAATTATCCAAAATAAATTGAGCAAGTACATAACCAGCCAGTGTTCAAAACTCTCTGCATGCCTTAGCTCAAATCAAAGTGGTAAGCTTGTAATAATGTTTTTAACTCCAGTGGTACTGGTGGATTTCCACAGGAAATTCGAGCATGTCTTTGAGTCATTACGTCACATCTGTCCACATAAAGAAGAGTCTCGGCTAGTCGGCTATGAGTGTGAGGATGTTGGAGGTGGAGATTTATAGTCTTTTCTCACAGCACTTGATATAATTAAACGTATCAATTTGATGGCGGATCCAGAAAGGTTCAAACGACAATCACCAGTGACAACTGGAGATTCACCCGGTGTAAAATGCAAAAGACGACATTGTACTATAAAAATATCCTGTAAGTTTCAGGACTCGAAACTTCCTTTGTTAGTCGAAAAACAGCTTTTAACTTCCAAGCGGCCAAAACAACTCGCTTCAGATGACGTCATAATTTATGAAGACATTTCTAAAATGGCAGCAATCAGGATTGTTATTCATGATTAAAATTTTTTAGCAAAATAACCGTAATTATCAGTGTAACCATTATCATGCAACCCTAGGAACACGTCTAACATGCAGAATCACACCGCACATTTCCATACTATCTGTGTAGCGATCAGTTTTATAGTGTTCCCTATATGTTTAAGCGTTCTTCACATGTTGAGATGAGTTGTGAAATCATTGTTCCATCACAGCATTATTCCCATAATTGCAACTGAATTATGAGGTGCTAAAGGCGCATTAAAGGATTAGATCACCCCAAAATGAAAACTTCCTAATAATTTACTCACCCCAATGCCATCCAAGATATCCATGTCTTTCTTTCCTCAGTGGGAGAGAAATTATGTTTTTTGAGGAAAACATTTCTGGATTTTTCTTCTAACAATGGACTTCATTGGTTACCATCGTTTTTATGTCCAAATCAATGCAGTTTCAAAAGTCTTTGAAGTGTTTAAACGGGCTGTACGCGATCACAGCTGAAGGAGAGGTTGTTATCTAGCGAAACGATAGGTCATTTTCAAAAAATAAATAAATAATTCATAGACTTTTTACCTTCAATAGTTCGGATTGAGCTGATCAACAAACGGACAGGGAACTACGTCATCACGTTGAAAGGTCACGCCGGCGCCGGCAATACTATTTGAACTACTATTCATATTCATCAGAATGTTATTCATATACTATTCATATTCATATTCACTGAATACTATTACTATATATGTATAATAGCAAACAATACTATTTGAACTATCCTCCTACGTACGGTCGCATTGTAAACAGTGGGGCGGTACTTCTGCCGGCGCCGGCGTGACCTTTCAACGTGATGACGTAGTTCCCTGTCCGTTTGTTGATCAGCTCAATCCGAACTATTGAAGGTAAAAAGTCTATAAATTATTTATTTATTTTTTAAAAATGACCTATCGTTTCGCTAGATAACAACCTCTCCTTCAGCTGTGATCGCGTACAGCCCGTTTAAACACTTCAAAGACTTTTGAAACTGCATTGATTTGGACATAAAAACGATGGTAACCAATGAAGTCCATTGTTAGAAGAAAAATCCAGAAATGTTTTCCTCAAAAAACATAATTTCTCTCCCATTGAGGAAAGAAAGACATGGATATCTTGGATGGCATTGGGGTGAGTAATTATTACGAATTTTTCATTTTGGGGTGAACTAATCCTTTAACACCGACTGTGATTAGGTCATGGGAGATTGCCAGGTCACCAAACTATTGATAGACACTCAACTGCTGTATCCAACTCATGTCACCTCAAATGTTTATGCCTACATGTGTACGCCCACATTGCAGGCGTGTGTATGTGTATGTGTTATTCATCTAAGGCTCATTGCACTTCTCTTATCTCCGCACTCTTTGGTGTTTTCAGATCTCTGGCACTGTGAACGCACATCACCACCACTAGACATAACAAACAACTCACTCCATCTCATTCCCTCCGCTGTCTGCATCTGTTTCAAAGCCTTATGCAAAGCTGCTGTCACACTTCTGTGGCACTGGTCCAAAACCTAATGAGTGCCCTACGTAGACAGCATTTTCAGGAATCATTGGTGCGCTCCTTATGCGAAGGCTGTTGCAAAAGGCAAGCGGTTATGTTAAGTTATACAATTTTAAGGCTGCAGTGCATCGTTTGTGATAAGATGATAAGAATGTAAGAACTGATCGCAAGAACTGATAAGAATGTAAATGTGGACCTTGAAATGCAATGTAAGTCACTTTAGATAAAAGCATAAGCCAAATGCATGTAAATGTAATGTGTTCCTCACTGAAAAGGCAATCATAGTGGAAAAAATCCCTCTAAAATTTCAGCAGTGAGAGAAATTACAAATTAATAACAAAAATATAGAAAAAAAAATTTATTCAATCAATTTTTTTTAATCAATGCTGCAAAATCATGTGACAAACTCGAACTCGTTGCAAAATCTGGGGGAATCTTTCATCTTTGCGAAAAAAATCATAAACGAGAAATCTGCGTGGGGAAATCATCTCAGGTTATGACTGTAACCATGGTTCCCTGAGAAGGGAAGGAGACGATGTCTCCAATGACCACGCTAAGGGTAACACCTCGCCATGACTGCGTCTGAACCACATGTGCAACTATTCCAATTCTATATAAACATACTGTATATATCTATATCTATATTCGGAGCTATAAAGGATACCCGAAAGTTCAGGAGGAGACAGCGGGGCGTCCAACAGGAATGATTTATCTTTCTCCTTAATGCCAGAGAGGTTCAACCGAATCCTTGGTGGCCCAAAGAGACAGGTCTGGGGCCCGACGCAGTTCTTTAACTGGTCAGGCCCAACCCCCTCACCTTCATCCAGGTCCCTCAGCAGGTCAGCCTGGTGTGCCTGAAGATCTCAAGAGCCACTGCCATTTAAGCTTTGCCCACCAAAGATAACATTGTTCTTCAAGGTTTGGTCAGCAAGGTCGGGGCCATGAGGGTCAGTGCAGCTACGGGGGAGAGATAGCCAGCCAGCGCCTCTTCAACCCTGGGCATCGTTCCATCCCCGTGCTCCCTCATCCCCATGACCGAAGAATAGTTCGAAATTGTGGGGCTGGAGATATGAGCCGAGAATGGTTTATTCCAGGACCTCGACACCTCAGTAGCCGCGTTTCCAACGGGCCATGCCGGGTTAAAAGCCTCGGGCCTGTAGCACCGGGCCCAAAATCTGCTGTGTTTCCACTGTCGGGCCAGAAGCTCCACAGCGCTTCACTAAAACACGCCTCTCTGGAACAACGTCAAATAAAAACCCGCTTTGCTGTACTATGATCAGCTGTTCGGCCGAGCTTTCGATGTTGTTACGGAAAGGTCGGTTGGTTTTTGTCACATGACTATTCTGAAAAGTGTAGATGTTTTCATCTCGCCGCGGCATAGGCGCGCCTGGAAAAACAGGCACCTACATTTGAAATAACGAATTTGAACATGTGATCTTTACGTCACTGTGTATGTTGCCATAGGCTTAGCGTCTTAGCTTTCCTAGAAACGCTTGCGCCAAATTCAAGCATAACAATTACAATGGCGGACTACATTGTCTTTCTGCAAATGTTTCTCCTGGCTTTGCGATCCTATATTGGGGTCAGAAGAAGACGTTTAGAAAACACATTTGTGCTGCTCGTCTGGATTACTATAGACGGAGGTTACATTCGAGAAGAAGTTCGACAATAACCCCGCCCCCAGCCCCCGACGTAAGCATGACATGGTAAAAGAACGGTTCTAGTCCAGCAAAGAGTTGGTGCCGCTTTGGAACCAATTTTCCTGGCCGAGAACCGGTTCTTTGGCTGTCGAAACACAAAGAACTGGTTAGCGAGTAGGCACCGGCTCCGAACCGGGTGTTTGGTGTTTTTAGCCCCCAACGGCACCTTCCAGGCAGCGAGGGGATGGGTAGGTTTAGGGTTGAGGTTTGGGTTAGCTGCCTGGAAGGAGCCATTGGGGGCTAAAAACACCATGAGCTCCGAACCGGCACCAGCACTGCCTTGGTGGAAAAGGGGTAAAAGTCAGGAATCGATAAGCGGAATCGAAATGCGTGCATCTTATCGAATCCCCGGTTTTTGGAAATTTGTTACCGGTTCTTAAATGGAACCGGTTCTCGATACCCAACCCTACAGAGCGGGCTTCCGGATCCCGAGTGAAAGCACTGGAGCCCGCAGATGAGAGCTGAGAAAGGGACGGGCCCGTCCTGTTCATGCTTCTTTGCGAGCTCCATCTGCGACCCCCATGATGAATGAGCCTGACCGCTCTCACCAAAGAGCAGAAGCCGATCACAGTGAGCACAGTAAGCGCCCCCTCGAGAGATGGCAGTCCTCGCTCTGCTTCCAGGCAGCTCACACAGAGATCTGAATTGCTCATTTAATTTCATTCATTTTTCATTTACTTTATTTATAAAGCACAATTAAAACAATGTGATGTTGACCAATGTACTGTACAGTCACACAATAAAATTACATAATAAAATGTTTTTTCAGACAAAACAATGACTAACAAACATCTGTAAAGAGCCTCTTACCAATTAACCTACTGAACCAAACGCTAATTCTAGCAAATGCAATTTCAGATTTCGTTTAAAATAACCTAAAGAGGGAGCCAGTCTAAAGGCCCTTTCACACCGGATGCGTAACGAAAAAGCGAAACGAAAACGCGAATAGTTCGTGTGCGAATAGTTTGCGTCAAAACCATTCACATCAGCCGCGACGCGAATTTGCGACGTCTGTGACGTTCAGAGCTTCAACATTCCAAAACTTTCGCGCCGACAGCTGAGAAAACATGGACACTTCATCATCATCATCCAGTGAAGTCGAACTTTTCATTTTCTTTAAAAGACAGAAAAGAAGGTTTTGGGTGCACCCAATCTTAAAGAACAGAGTGTCTGAAGGGGAGTATGCTAATGCACTCTTTTAGTTTCCTTTTCCTCTCTCCTTTTTCTCACACAGGTGTCCCTGAGGTTTTTCCACAGTTTTTTTTGCGTCTTCAACTAAACACAGTGTGTATTGTAATGTCAATACACATGACATGTAACACACGAAGTAACAAGTTAAAATCATTCGACTAGAAACTGTAGATATCACACAAAGAATGTATAGTATACTTAAAGCAGCCCTAAATAGTCTCACTACATTTTGTTACATGTTCAAAGTAAACAGGGTCTCTGTCTCTATCTTTGACGATAATAGTGTTAGCTTTCTATCCCAAATGTAGTTTAGCCTGCTAGCCTACAAAGCACAGGACTATACAACGACTAAAACTATCACACAACATACTCACAGTCGAGAAAACCGAGTTGGTTGGCAATGCTACGCCACATATTGTCTTTCAAATCGTTGTCCTTGTAGTATGTGATTGGCTGAAGCCTTTTCTGTCGCCGCAAAAGTAAAAAAAAAAAAAAAAATCGACATCGAAGCGAAAAAAATAAAAGTAGTTTTTTCGCCGCAGCGCATTTGCGTTCGGTGTGGAAGCACTCATTACACACACAGCTGATCAAAAAATAAAACCATCGCGCAAATTATTTGTGCGTCAAAATAAAATCGCGTCCAGTGTGAAAGGACCTTAAAGGGATAGTTCATCCAAAAATTCTGTCATCATTTACTCACCCTCAAGTTGTTTCAAACCTGTATGAATTTCTTTTTTCTGCTGACCACAAAAGAAGATATTTTGATAAATGTCGGTAACCAAACAGTTGATGGACCCCAATGACTTCCATAGTAGGAAAAAACAATACTATGGAAGTCAATGGGGTCCATCAACTGTTTGGTTACAGACATTTTTCAAGCAGAAAAAAGAAATTCATACAGGTTTGAAACAACTTGAGGGTGAGTAAATGATGACAGAATTTCCGTTTTTGGGTGAACTATCCCTTTAAAATGTAAAGGTAGATTATTCCAGCGCTTTGGAGATGCCACAGCAAATGCCCGATCACTACTCAATTTCAATCTAGTCCTTGGAATGTCTAGGATCATCTGATTTGCTGATCTGAGAGACCTAGAAGGTTTGTGTATATGAAGGAGGTGCACAAGGTATGGTGGGGCCAAATATAGCAATGCTTTGTATACAAAAATCAATAATTTATAATCAATTCTAAACTCCACAGGCAACCATTGAAGTGAGGCTAAAATCGGTGTTACATTCTGCTTTTTACGAGTCCCTGTTAAAAGTTAAGCAGACGCATTTATAACCAATTGAAGACGATTCAATAGTGCTTGGCTGACACCTACATATAGCGAGTTACAATAATCTAGTCATACAGAAAAAAAAGCATGAATAATCCTTTCAAAATTACTGGAAAGGACAAACGAACACCAAATAAGACAGAAGCTAACGCTGCTTATAGCTTCCACGGTACGCCATAGCGTCGTCACTGGATGCAACGTGGAGTTCCCTAGAAAGAAAACTTTCCTCACGCAAAATTCACAATGCATGAGGAAATCTTTCGTCCTCACGTGAAAATCATAATCACGAATTCTTGTGGGGAAATCTTTTGTACTCAAACGAAATACCCAGAGTGGATTCCTATTGAAGTGATTACATTTTGCTCGCAAAATTCACCGAACAATGGTATATGTGACTGCACCTTTAGATGTGGAGTCCAGCTATATTAAAATTATTTATGAGTCAAGCCTTAGTTACACTGGCATACTTTGATGCACAAACTGTTTGTCTGTGTATAAATAAAGTACACAGCAACAGTGTGTCTTTGAGAGAGAGTCTGTGGTTATCAGCCTGTGGCATCTTGTCATACCTGAATGGCGGCCAGGTTCTTCTGCTCCTGTGAAGGGGCTTGATGAACGAAGCGAAGCCAGTTGGCATGACGAGGGCTACTGGCGTCCAGGATATACAGCACGTCACCTTTATTCCCTCGAACCTGCAGACGCACACAGATTCAAAGGTTACACACAGGTTAACTCTGAAACGCCTTGATTGTAGTTATTCCATTATTTCTGTGACGTAGCTACTTCACCACGTAATACATTTGCATAACACCCGCCCACTGGCTGCTTTGGTCCACCCACAAAAAAAGTGATTGTGGTGAGACGATGCAACGGCTTCCAATACTGACGGAATATAATACAGTATATCTGGAACATTGCTCACTTCCCACAGACATGCTCTTTGCCCAAATCTGACGAATACCTATATTTCACTGTTTATGGATACAAATTATTATTTTGAGCCATTTCTCGGTCTTAGTCTTAGGTAAACGCCGGCTAATAGTGACTTATTCTGACTGATCTTGAAAGGTAAATTCCCTGAAATTGCCTGCATCATAACACACGAGCAGCATGAAAGAGCGGCACAGTGAAAGATTGCACACTAACATGATATATCATAATAATTATATGCACAAGTGTGTAATTTAAGAGTTAGGCTCACTATACTTTAGGCAGAAAAGTGTCATCAGGGCAGGCAGATCAGTAAATCACAGCTCTAATGTGGCTGAACACGACCTGATCTCCACTATAATTAAAACTTTAATGCAGCTGAAAATAAACGCAGATCTTTCAAGAGCAGATATTTGATGGGATATTAGATACGGCGTGCACTGGGAGACGCGTCTCGCTCCCGTAGCTCCGTCTGGCCTGGGAGAGTCAGTGTGAGTTGAGTTCATGCTGGCATGTCTCGTCCAATGAATCGTTGCCTGGAGACGAGCAATGATGCGTCTGTCTGAACAACAGGGGCAACAACTTCTCCAAGATGGTTAAAATTCAGTCAGACCTCAACGATCTCTGTTTGCAAAGACAAATGCCACTTAGTGATTTGAATAAATCTCTACCCAAAGTATTAAACTTTGGTGTGTAACACATCTCGCACTGTTTGTGTCAATACCTCAAATCATGTGGCATGTTGATGAGAGGAGGTTTTTGATTGGTGAACAATATAAATGGGTGAAAAAGTCCCATTCACTTAAAACAAATGAGAGAATGAAGAGTGTTTTGAGTGTTTGTTGACCCACTTAAAGGGATGGTTCGGAGTTAAGTCAACCTAGGGTCCTTTGCACCATGACCTCGAGCCAAACACCCCCTCCACCCCCCAGAAGCCTTTTTTCCCTTGGTTGAACATTATTAAAGTTAGAGCTTATTTAGAGATGTCAGCCGAATGGCTTAGTGCAGGCGCTAACAGATCCTATGATGTATCTCGTAAATTGCCCCACTAATAATACCCAGAATGGTACCAAACTTCTACAGTAGTACAAATAGGTTCTGTACTCATAAAACAAGGCATTGGAAAGTTTGTAAGTACATAATTAGTTTATTTAAATAACACTTGCCTGACAGCTAATGCTACCGCTATCCCGGACGTCGATGTCACTTCACTGAGTTGAGAAAAGCATGTAAAAGTCCTGGCAGAAAGTGATGCATAAGGATGTAGTGTAACGACGAATTATTATTTTTTCCGAAGTGTTAACAACTTAGTGTTAACTAATAATTGTTAGAAACTGGTACTACCAACAAAATATTAGTGCATTCCTGGAACTGGGCGTCGTTACACTACATCCTTATGCATCGCTTTCTGCCAGGACTTTTACGTGCTTTTCTCAACTCAGTGAAGTGACGTCGACGTGCGGGTTAGCGGTAGCATTAGCCGTTAGGCAAGTGTTATTTAAAAAAACTCCTGATGTACTTACAAACTTCCCAATGCCTTGTTTTATGAGTACAGATCCTATTTGTACTACTGTGGTACTACCTATTGGTACCATTCTGGGCATTATTAGTGGGGTAGTTTACGAGATACATCATAGGATCCATTAGCGCCTGCACTAAGCCATCCGGCTGATATCTCTAACTTTAATAATGTTCGACCAAAGGGAAAAAAGGCTTCTGGGGGGGGGATGTTTGGCTCGAGGTCATGGTGCAAAGGACCCTAGGTTGATTTTATTCCGAACCATCCCTTTAAGTAGGACTTAAAGTCCCCCTGTGGTCAATAGTTGTATCCCTTAAAACTCATCTATGATCACCAGAATGACATATTTAGCCTAAGCGTTTTTTCCTTGAAAAAAAATTCTTCATGCCTTAAAATATCTTGAATGTAACTCGACACCCTTGCCTCATTTAGTATACATGGTTCTATGAATATGCAAATTAGCCACGCCTCCACTCACTCACTCACTCACTCACACCAGTGCTGCGTTCCAGTCCACTTTTAGACACGCACTCGCGAACTTCCCTAAGCACTTCCTCTCGGGGGAATCCCCACCGCCATTTTGAAGTGCGTTCCACTTCGTGAAGTGGACGAGGGAAGTTTAGATGGACAGACCCTCGTTCCCTCGATTTGGACAGAGGGAGCGAGTCTACTTCATATGTACACTTCAGGCACCTATATGTCCCACAATGCAGTACGATTGTGACGTCACCACAGATCTCGTCTAATCACCACTACAACAAACAACTCTATGATATATTAATTCTAATTGTTTTAATTGAAAACAACCCAAAAACCATATATACATTTGGATGCTGCATTAAACAAATTCTTACAGGGAAAACAAATGTAAATAATAAATCAACTACATAGCTGATTCCAAGTGATCAAGGGCTTAGGATGTTCCAATTCAGTCCATTGCAGTTTCCGCCAGTAGTGGGCACTCGCAATGACGTACATCCGAGTGAACGAGACGGAGGGAAGTTAGCAAGTGAAGGGCATTACAATTTTGGACTGGAACGCAGCCCAGCTCAGAGATCCACTCACTGACGATCACACGTTGATCTGATTGGTTACAAGGTAGTTTGTGATGTCAGAAACACCAACGATTTCAAAGCGTGTTTTTGAGACTGTCTTTGGTTCACTGCAGTTTTAAGGAGAAAATACTCAGCAATGGTGTCGACTTATGAATTTACACATGGTTTGTCCTTAAATCATATTAAAAACACCACATAGACACATAAACAACATTAATTTATTCTATTGTCTTTGAAATATGGTTAAAGTGTACTGTTGAATGTACTGACAAGCATTTATGGTGAACTAAAATATACTTTAATGTCATTTATAATAAAAACATGCATGTCATGTTTTAAAATATATTTGTGATTACACATTTATAATGAAGTTGCAATTTAGTACATTTAAAATATATTCTCTTTAAATGTAATACTGAATAACACACTACAGTTATAATCAAGTAGTTTACATGTGCTTCAGTATGTTAGTTAACATATCAGAATTCTTCTTAAAGCATGACAAGTGCACATTCAATACAATTTCACAAGGGCAAGGAAATCACAGAGACAGAGCACTAGCTACAACCTAGAAAACCATACATCAACACATTTAAAACCAGTAAAGACACATCAGCAATTGAATATCTCCCTCTGAACAACCACTCCCAACAGCCTAGCATAGTCGCGGTGAGTTTTGTAAGTGCAAACACTCACAGTCTCTTCAGAAAAACATAAATGTTGTCCAGTCATAAAATAGCCAAGAAATAAACTAGCATCTAGCATTGTAAAGACGTTTTATCAGATATGGGTTGCCTTTGAAGTGCGCCCAAGTGACGCAAAAACAAAAAGCTTTGTGGCGACACATAGCAAATGTATTGTGGGTAAAGCGATGGGATCATTGTTGAGTCTAGTCACCCACCTCCCACATCAGTCGTGGATCCATGCTTTCATCCAAGTCACTCAGCATCCGCTTTTCACCTGCAAACGGGCCGAATTTCTCACCCTGAGGGGGAAAAAGAGAGGAAGTTTGTGTGAGAGTGTGTTGTAGGATTGGGCTTTGATGCCACAGTTTCTGGAGTGTCTGTGTGGGATCTGAACATGATCAAGGCTGATTCTCAACTCAGAGACTTATTCAGAGACTTCACACATTTAGGGTGTATTCACACATGTAGTTCGCTTGGTTCGTTTAGTCCTCCTGATCCGCTTAATGTTCACATTGGCATTTTTATAATCGAAACTTAAGGCATATGGATATGTTCACAACCTGATTGGTCTGCTTCTATAATGTATATTTTGTGACGGAACTTACCGAACATCGAACACAATGCTGTGTTCTGGGATAAATGTGCTCGTTGTATGTGTGTAGCTTCATATGATGGTATTTTGATCAGCTGAGAACTCGTGAAGAGCTTATAAAACGGTTAAATTAGATAAAACTGCACACAAATGAAGATCTGCAGTGAGGAGACGTGGTTCTGATCCTGTACTGAACTGTGATGGGCAACATCACGAAGAGGTATGCTGGAGCATTTTAGGATCACATCTTGTGACATCATGTCCTGTTTTTGGTTCGTTTGCATGTCTTTGGTCAGTGTTGTGGACCAAACCGCTCCAGAGTTTGTTTGGAAGCGGACAGAGACAGCTTTTCAGCGTCTCGGTCCGCTTGTTTGGTGGCACCAGGGTTCAGATGGCAGCGTTCACACTTATTCAAATGAGCCGCACTAACAGAGCAATCGCACCAGAGTTTGTATTCACTGGACCAAACTGTGAACCCTTAGAGAGAAGACAAGTCTCACAGGCCTTGTTTACATCTGGTATTCAGATGAGTTTTGGTCGATCGGATCACAAGTGGACGAGAGACACATTCCCGTTTACACCTGGTGTTTTAATCGTCTCTTTTGTCCACTTTCAAGCACTTCTGTCCTGATTTCTTCGAGCGGAGGGTCTATGGTCGGGTAAATGGGTGGGATTTTTCAGATCTTTCGATCTAATGGACAAAATAAGCTTGTGCAATTTACACCTGAACACGAGAGTAGAGAGTAGACGGTCTTTTGTGTCTGTTTGAACACATTCGACCACATGAGCGTTCACACTACTAAAGCAATCCGGTTGAATGCGTTTTGGACTACCTCTGAAAGTGGTGGAAAGTGGACAAGTTTAAAACATATCAGACCCTTTTTACACCTGTAAAATCACCTTGTGATCCGATCCGATCGACCAAAACGGGCGTTTCACACCAATAGATCGTTTGTTTTGTTCCGAAACAGGGAATTGATTTGTTGCAATGTTGCATTTTCTTCTTGGTTTGGCTTGCTTTCACAAGACAACCTTTCAAAGCGTACCAAAATGTGATCACGCAAGTCACGTGCGAGTAACTGTCCTCTTATTGGTCAGTTTCCTCTGCGTCATGGCTTTATTTGCAACCGTCAAGACACACGCGAACACTAGACGAATGTTTTAATGCAGCTAGAGCAGGAATCAAGTCTTCAACGGGACAGCATTCTCGCACAGGGAAGCGCAATTACACAACATTTTAAGATGAAGACGCTCTTTTGGTTGTCAACTGTGGTAACTAATGTGCTCACTCACAGAATCAGACACTACTGCTTTCTATATAGAACATTTATAAAACCATCTGGTTCATTGGTCTGTTGGGTCGGATTGCTTTCACACCTGAAGCGAACTCAGAGTGGTGCGGATCCGAGCGCGACTGCCGTGTTCACACATGCCTAAACGAACCGAACCAAAGGGAGAAAACACTCAGGTGTGAAAGCACCCTTTAATATCAGGTGTAAACAGGGTCTAAGAGTCCTCAGGCACGTCTCAGAACAGGCTATATTACACACAAAAAATGGTCTGAAATCTTTCGTTGTGCTTTAAAGAAGTACACTTATTGTGATATGTTGACTAACACGTCAAGTAATTGATTATAGGCTAATTATACTTGTAGGGTGTTGTTTGATATTACATTAAAGTTATATGTGTAATATTTGTAAGTACACATTTGTGATGAAGTTGCAATTTAAAACATTTAAATTAAACCACATACAAGTTTAAATATAAATGACATTAAAGTATATTTTAGTTTGTCATAAGTACACATTCAGCAGTACACTTTAACCATATTTCAAAGACAATAGAAGTATTTATGAAATTACATAAATATGTACTAAAGTCCTACTTAAGTGGGTCAAAAAAAGTTCAGTTAATATAGGCTAAATGTAAACTATAATAAATGTTCATTTAATTGTAAATATAGCATGCAATTAAGTGTGTGAATTATTATATTATTTTAAAGATAGATAGATAGATAGATAGATAGATAGATAGATAGATAGATAGATAGATAGATAGATAGATAGATAGATAGATAGAGGTCATGTTCTTGCAGGTTATGTGATGTTCACACACTTTATCTTGTAAACTGAGGAGGGTAAAAGTCCTGCTGCAGATGTAGAGCCCTTACAATTACCACAGTAAATATATATATTGTTTTTGCTGAAAAGTCATATAATAAGTTTATATCAAATCTTTTTCAAACAGTGTAAAAAAAAACTCTTTCTGGCATTTGTTTCATTTACTTTTAGTGACAGCGGGGGCTAATATTACATAAACCGCAGTTGTACTGTAATAACAACAATAACTGTAGTGACTTTATGGCGGAAACGGAGGCTGGCATGGTGAATTTTTGGCGGAAACTATGGTTACCATGGTGATTGTTTGTAAGGGACGTGGCAGCCCACGTAAGCACACACACACAGAGGAATGCAACTTCAACCAGGCGTTTATCCATTATACACTATGAGCAAAGTGAAAATAGTAATAAAAGAAGTCTTTCTCCGGAAGTTACTACAGAACCCATACTTTATCTTTCATGCTGAGAGTTTGTTTTATGCACGAACCTTCTTGACTGCCCTGGCAGTGTAAAGCCCCATCCCGTCCTGAACTTTAGAGGACTTCAGCACGAATCTGTCCGGCACGTACATGCCCAACATTCTCATCACTTCAGAAAGACGCCTTTCTTCCAAACAAAACACATGAAACGCGCTCGGAAACACAGGTTAGGGGCTGGTTTGATATTCTCTGCAGGCTGTGTTTGTAAATCTCAATCCAGGCTGGTCTTCCATGTTACTGTCTGTACATGAGAGCGACACTGCGTTCCGATTGGCTGTTGGCTTTACAGGGAATGCGTTTCTGCGCTCTGATTGGTGGAAAGTTTAAGAACGTCCACATTAGTGTCAGTCTCAGAGTGAGTTTCTGCGATCTGATTGGTGGAAAGTTTGTTACCGCGAGCTACATATTTTACTCTCCCGGGAAAAATCACAACATATTACTAAATAAACTAAATAAAACTAAAATCACGAATACGAACACTGTACAATAAGGTTCATTAGTTAATGTATTTATTAACATGAACTAACAATGATCACTACATTTGTTACTGTATCATTGTTAACGTTAGTTAATAAAAATACAGCTGTTCATTGTTTGTTCAAGTTAGTTCACAGTGCATTAACTTATGTTAACAAATACAACCTTTGATTTTAATAATGTATTAGTAAATGTTGAAATTAATATTAAATAAGATTAATAAATGCTGTAGAAGTATTGATTATTCTTACACTCTAAAAACTGCTGGGTTGTGTTAACCCAATTTTGGGTCAAATATGGACTAACCCAACATTGGGTTAAAAAATGCAATTTAAAAATGGACAAATTGCATTTTGGACAAAATCAAAAATGGACAAAAATGCAATTTAAAAATGGACGAATTGCATTGGTTACATTAAAAATGTAAACCAACGGCTGGGTTTGTCCATTTTTAAATTGAATTTTTAACCCAACGTTGGGTTAGTCCATATTTGACCCAACATTGGGTTAACACAACCCAGCATTTTTTAGAGTGTAGTTCATGTTAACTAAGGTAGTTAACTAACGTTAACTAATGAACCTTATTGTAAAGTGGTACCCAAATAATAATAATATCAACAACAATGGTGTTGCTACTACTACTAATAATAATAAAATACATGATGTGCATTGTGTAATAATACATTTTTGAAGTAATTTTTGAGTTTAGGTTTGTCGGGGACATCCAATCCTTATGACAAGGAGAGCCTCTGAATTTAAGCGATGGTCCAGATTTAAACATATAGCAGCATTAAATTAAATTAACATTACCCTTTTACTGACATGTTATATTTACATCTAACATCCAAACAGAGCTAATGCACCTCAGTATGAACATTAGCCTCTGGTCTGACTGTGTGGCCATGTTTCATGTACACATTGTGTTTTCTTTAATTGATTTTCAAAGCCATTTGATTTAATGCTCTATAAACAAGGTGGTCGCACAATCAGCCACAGTAATGGAGGATGGATGTGCATAGGAGTCTGTGTTTGTGTGTCACGTGTTTAGATGCTGTTTACTGGCCCTTCATCAGTACCTGCCAACCCACATCTGTTTAAAACAGGGTTCTGCAGAAAGCAACTAAGGAAAATGGACATACAAACAGCAATGGATGTCTCATCAGGCATGTAGATGAGAGAGGACACACTCATATCACACGGGGCTTTTAAGGCCAGGCCCATTAGACTAAAACCAATGACTCTGGGTAATTTGTACAGTCACTTAGTACATGTTATGCTGTCTGTACAATCGTGAGTTGTGTGTGTATTAAATATCCAGTCATATCCACAACCACTTTAGTCAAGTAGGCTACATACAGTGCATGAATTTCAACCTTCTGCATGATAAGTTATGAAAACCAGTGGAGTTTGCTGTCATTAACATGAAGAGTCTCAAAACATCTCTTTTTGTGGTTGATGGAATACACTACACGACTTTAAATTCCAAACAAAAAAAACAAAAAAACAAAAAAAAGGCATTCACTTTCCGACTTTGTAAATGGTTACAGTGAGAAACTGAGCATCATATGCTAAATGATTGAGGATCACACACTGCAGGCCTTCAAGCTGTTCTGACAACAACAAACTCATGCAGAAACATGTGGCTCTTTGCTAAGGGACGCATGCCAATTGAAAACATATATCAAAATATCAAACTGATATCGCTGATTGGATTGATTCATAGTCTGAAACTAAAAAATATGTGTCCATCACACACTACGTGATTTTCTGTCAAGTTTGCCAACTCCAGCTGCCCAATATCTGAAGACTGATTTTTGGCAACTATAGCATTGTCAAAATTGTTGTGTAGTTTATTCCATTTAGTTATTTTGGTTTGGAACAAAATGAAAATGAGTAAATTATGACAGAATTTGTATTTTTGGCTAGTTCTTTTACTATGTCACAGATGTGCTGTTCACTCATTTTATTGCAATTGTTTAGTTCAGCAGGGTCATCCGACAGCTGTTGCCCTAGGAAGTCCATAATTTCATGCAATTTCAATTTCATCCGTTTGCATGCATTTTAAAGGCAGTTGATCTATGGTAATATGTGATGCGATCTGGGAAAACCCACCACATGGTGAAATTTGACCTATTACAGGTTTTGATATCATATGGAAGCTGATCAAGCCCTTTCCAAATCTGTTTTTATTTTTATCATAGCTTGTTGGTAGCAAAAGTTATGTTTATCTGAAGTCGGCCGATCGCTATGATTTTCTGGAACGGAATTTTGAGAAAAACAGGTTTAATTAACTGTCACCGTCGGGACGCTTGTCCTCCATCTCGCGATTGTTATAAAACTGCGTGACGTTATAGTTTAAACAGGATTGGCGCGAAATGCGCACTAATACACATTCACTGTACATGTTATGTGGTTTATTTTATAGGTAAACTATCTTTGTAGTGTTAAGAGACGGACAGGTGTATGGGATATACGGCGATTGTTTTTTTGTTTTTTTTTACCTCTGCCGTGCGTTAGAGAAAATGCATTAGAGAAAGAGTGTATTTTCAGCTTGACACAATAAATCGCTGTTTTTCTGCACTAAACAAGGGAATTTTGCCAAGATATTTTCAGAGATAAGAGAAAAGATGTTATAGAATACTAATTTAATGAAAAAAAAAATTTGACAAAAAAACTGACATTCAAACTATTTTGGAATTTACTGAAAACGGCCCAGCCGTTTTCCGACGGGTTTTCCCAGATCGCATCACATATAAAGAAATACTTGAGTTATGCATTGCTTAGAATATGATTAGAATATTGTATTTGATGGCTACCATCAATGGGGATACATGATTTTTGCCATCATAATGGTGTAGTTACTGCATCTGCCAGCAGGGGAGACAGAAACCAGTCAGTTTCTGAGCAGCTGTTCGTAAGACAGTCCTTTCGCAAGCATGTTTATTTGAGACTTTTGTAAACTGGCATAAACATGAAATCCTTCTCTAGTCATGTGTAACCATGAAAAAATAACCACCAAAGACTTTTGTTTGTTCAATGTAAAGGAGAGCAGAGCTTTAGAAGTATTTTTTCATTGAATATCTATTTGTTGTTGTTTTTTAGAAAATCAGTGAAACAGACAATACAAGACATTTTTAAAGTGCCCCATTATGATTTTTTCGAATATTACCTTTCTTGCAGTGTGTAATACAGCTGTTTGTGAATGTAAAAGGTCTACACATTTTCAAAGATTAAAGTCCACAACAAATACAATTATTGTCTCCTAAAAGAAATAATCAATTCTAAACTGCTGAAACGAGTCGTCGGCAATTCTTGCCTCACTTCCTGTTACATACCTACAACAGTGTAACTAATTTGCATAATGCCAGCCTATGGACTTCATTTTGCAGTTCAACTTGAAAAAAAAAGAGAACTCGAGCTGGAATTGATACGGAAAAGCCGACATCCTTCATATCACTGTGTATCAAGAGCTGAGGAAGATCCAAAGTTAAAATTCAGATATGGTAATAGGCGTTTGGTTTCCAACATGCTGTGTAAGCGGTCGTCACAACAGACTGTGCCACCTGACCAATCAGAGCAGAGTAGACCAATCACAACAGACTGGGCCATCTGATCAATCAGAGCAGAGTAGACCAATCACAACAGACTGGGCCATCTGACCAATCAGAGCTGAGTAGACCAATCACAACAGACTGGGCCATCTGACCAATCAGAGCAGAGTAGACCAATCACAACAGACTGAGCCATCTGACCAATCAGAGCAGAGTAGACCAATCACAACAGACTGGGCCATCTGACCAATCAGAGCTGAGTTGACTAATCACAACAGACTGAGTCATCTGACCAATCAGAGCAGAGTAGACAAATCACAACATACTGAGCCATCTGACCAATCAGAGCAGAGTAGACCAATCACAACAGACTGGGCCATCTGACCAATCAGAGCTGAGTTGACTAATCACAACAGACTGAGTCATCTGACCAATCAGAGCAGAGTAGACAAATCACAACAGACTGAGCCATCTGACCAATCAGAGCAGAGTAGACCATTCACAACAGACTAGGCCATCTGACCAATCAGAGCTGAGTAGACCAATCACAACAGACTGGGCCATCTGACCAATCAGAGCTGAGTTGACTAATCACAACAGACTGAGTCATCTGACCAATCAGAGCAGAGTAGACAAATCACAACAGACTGAGCCATCTGACCAATCAGAGCAGAGTAGACCATTCACAACAGACTAGGCCATCTGACCAATCAGAGCTGAGTAGACTAATCACAACAGACTGAGTCATCTGACCAATCAGAGCAGAGTAGACCAATCACAACAGACTGAGCCATCTGACCAATCAGAGCAGCGTAGACCAATCACAACAGACTGGGCCATCTGACCAATCAGAGCAGAGTAGACCAATCACAACAGACTGGGTCATCTGACCAATCAGAGCAGAGTAGACCAATCACAACAGACTGAGTCATCTGACCAATCAGAGCAGAGTAGACCAATCACAACAGACTGGGTCATCTGACCAATCAGAGCAGAGTAGACCAATCACAACATGGCTTTCAGTCCATGTCTTATATGTCTGAGATATGATAAATTAACTTTTAGATATACATATTCATCTTATTTTCTTTTGGGAAAAGAGAACAAAAATAATGACTACGACTACGTTATGATGCACACCAATAATGTGATTATTTCTAATAATCAGAGTAAGGTCTTAATCGCAGTAAGATGTTTACATGACACAAGCAGAAGTTTACATTCACTACAGTCGTGGTATTTTCATTATTCTGATTATTTGCTAAGTTTGCTTATCCCACACTCAGATAGACACACATGTTACCAGCCATTGATTTAATCTACTCGTCAAATTCAAAATACATTTTAATGGAAGTACTGGATATTATTCGGCGCCGTAATGAACATCGCAAAGCCGGGTTTGTAGAGTATAGTTACTACGATTATGAGCATTAGTTTGATCGAAGTATTGTGTTCACGTGAGGTAAAGTTTAATCGCAAAATTGACAAAATCCCATTATAATCGCATTATGAAAAGTCTTGCTTGTAAAACATCCACAGTGTTCAAACCAAATTTATAATATAGTTTACTCCACTTTCTCACGCTGCAAACCATGCAGCTTTGATATATTTATTTTTGAACTTTCTCCCACTTTTGGATGGATATGAATGGAAGTGAATGAAACACAGAGTCGAATATGAAGGACCATATATAAGTCCCGCCCAACTTCCCATTTCAACAGGAAATACGTCAACAAGGGGAAGAAAACTGTGCTTTTCCAACCATTTCATGGAGTCTTTGAAAGGCTACTGAATGCATGTATTGGAGTGACAGAAGTTGTGAGAGTGGTCTCTGTGTGGCCCGTCTTTTTCGATCCCCTGACCCCCAGTGACCTCCGGGACCCTGTCGACCCCTGTTGTCAGTGTGCCTGCAGTGAGGACTGTGAGGAAGGAGAGCTGCGACGATTAGGACTCAGTGACCCTTGACCTGACCCTACACACACACACTTGAGCATCAACTTTTACTCTCTCTCTCTCTCTCAGCTAGAGTCACTGATCACAGACTAATTCTGACCACACAAAACCCACACAAACACACACACACACACACACACACACACACACACACACACACACACACACATTTGAACTAAGGAAAGGAACTAAAAGTCTAAAATGCTGTGATGGACACAGTTTTCTTATTTGTATTGACATATTTCCTTTTGAAACATTAGAGGCAGGATGTCAAAAACTTTGTCTTTTTTTGTAAATAGCCAATAGCCGTTAGTTTATAACATTGCTCAGCAAAATCATGACTTCCCACATGACTAGTCAATGACAGGAGGTTTGGGGGAGGGACATTCTTACAGAGTATTTGATTGGACAAAAGCAATTGATTCATTCAAAGCAATTCATATTTTAGTCTGTTTTCCCAGAATCGTTGAGTAAAGATGATGCATTTACATCAGAATTTACAGGAGTTACTATAAAAATGGCTTCGGACTCAATCCTTGACTAATTTGATAATTAATACATATTATATGGTAGAAATGTTTGAACTCATATTGAGACATTTGACTTGGTACACACGCTGTAAAGCTCTTGAGATCACTTCTAAACTTTAGTGAGAGTGATCTCAAGTCTCTAGCTCCAGTGTTTCTAGCTAAGGAGAGTGTGTGATGCTATTAAGATCTCTTCTCAAACTTTAAAGGAGACCATTGTGACCCTTATTCATCCATGCACACAATTTCAATCAAACACAATACATGCATAATGATAATGTGTTGGCATTGAAGATAAATTTAAACTAGTAACCCTTAATATTCTGAAATTAATAATTTAAATATGTAAATGAACTCTGACTGAAACACTTTTCCAAAAATGCTATTTGAAAAGGATTTCAAACCACATATGAATTTTGCTTGAAAATCACATTTGTTTTGCCGTTCACACTTGCTAAATCTAATTGGGTTTCAAACGGATTTGCCCCAAAAATCGGATTTGGACTGACAATCTGAGCCAGGCTTAACACTGTTGGTGAACTATTCGAGTTGATGTAATTCTGCATCTCTTTCTGACTCAAGAGCCCACAGACTGAGGCTGGAACCAGATCCCAACAGAAGTGCAGACCAAAAAAGAGTTCTCTCTCACTCCTCAGGGTCTCTATTTCTTTGCGCAAATATTTTCTCTGCGAACAAACCTCATTTTGGCAGTCCACACAACCGCCTTCAGGGAGGATTTTCCCCAGCGTTTTACCATATTTCAGAAACACTTCTGAAAACTTGATACTGAGAGATCTCTTCAAACTTGAGGTGTCTCCATCATCCAAACCTCACTCCAAACCAACCCTTAGTCTCTCCAACGTCCCAATGAATGCTATTTCTGGCCTGTCCTGCACTGCTGACATTACTATACACACTGTGTTTTACTTTGTCAAGCCCCCGCTGGTTCTTGAGGGCCACCAGGATGGGAAGCGTTGATAGAGAGAGAGAATGAAAGGGTGGGTAGAGAAATAGTCCTGAGAGACAGAGAGATTACAGTGAAGATAAAGCGTGAGAAAAAGACTGCCACTAACAACAGACATCTGATGAAGGACAACACAGACACCAGACCACCCTTTATGAGGGTGTAACAAAACTCTGTCTCCATGTTACAAATTTTTACTCCCTTAATTCAGACGGAGACAATAATACCTAATATAAACTCTTCAAAACACAGATTGTTCAATGGCTCTTGGGTTCAGAAACTAACCCTATTCCTGTCCAGAGCTACGCAGTTATTGAGGTTCTACTAGTTCTTGCTGTTTCATTAGGTTCTTCACATCACTGTGGTTTCTGGGTTCTTCAAAGCATTCATTCACTGTCAGGAAAAAAAGGGAAAATTGTACCCAACAGCTTGTCACTGGGCAGAGCCCTTATGAGCACACATTTGTACCTTAAATACCCCTAGAAAGTGCATTTTAGGACCTTGGAGTAGTATCATGCCCTTAAGGTACTATTATAAGCTTTTTACAGGTAAATAAGGTACAAAGATATCACTTTAAGGGTATTGGCCTAGTGACGAACTGTTGTGCCTCTAAAGGAACAATTTTGCACATTTCTTTCCTGAGAGAGTATAGAGGAGAATAATGAGAAGAGAATGGTTCTCCTGTGAGATCACAGCAGTCAGTTGCATAAACATAGATGTGAGGACTGTGCTTTAAAGGACAAGTTCGGTATTTTACACTTAAAGCCCTGTTTTCAGATCGTTTCTGATGAAATACAATGGTTAAGATTGAAATTTGGACAAATGCTGCTGGCCCGAGAATTTTCTCGGTTTCTGTGGTTTCTGTACACAAAAATCGCTGCAAAAGATGCTTTCCAACAGGTTTTATCGTAGTTTTGTATGTTGGGATCGAATGGGATGCTGGTTAGCTTGGTTTTGCTTGAGAACAGTGTGACTTTGCTGGTCGACCAACATAAAACAGTTTTGTCCAACATGGAATTAATGCCGGTTTATGCTGGATTATTCAGCAGGGCAACTATCAGTTAGTCAAGGGGTAATCATCAGTCTTACTTTTCGGATTCAAATTAGACTTATTTACTTTATGTAACTGACATAAAAGAAAGTTATGACTGCAGTCTTAAAGAAAAAAAACAACTACATGACAAACTTGAAAGAGTCTCAAGTTTGTGCAACCGGCTACAGGGTACAAACCCCTTTTTGCTAATCGTAAACTTTACTTTTAGATGGCATACATATAAATTCTTGACTTTTCTTGAAGGACTATTAATGAAACGTATACACCAAGTCTACATTGCTAAACATATCATCAAAATTGTCCACGTGACAGTATAAGTCTCCTAAAACAGTGTAACTTGAGGAATACGCGAATTCAAGCAAATTCCTTTCCACCACAGCTCTTAAATGTCATTCTCATTTTCGTGTACCACTTACCACGTCACATTTAGTCACATGACATATGGAAACCAATGGTGTTTTGAATCATTGGCAACAGATCTGACACAAAATGTGGCAGTAAATCAATGAAATACATTCTAAACGTTCTGGATCTCAATCGACTTACCTTAAAAAGATTATTTATGATGCCCAGAAATCAAGACCTTGGGAAGCGTTTTGTGAAATACCCACCAAACCAGCAGTATTTGTTGTTCCCCCCATTTTTGTCATGATGATGAACCACATTGGACCACACTTTAGAGGGAGTTTTTGGTCCTTGTGAAGAGGTCTTTAGGTACAGATGGTCTGACCTTAGATGAACTGCCAGGACTGCGGTTTGTGAGATCTTTTGATAGTATCAGCATTTCTGTCTTACCGAACACCATCACTGGATGTTGAGCGGATATGTGTGTGTGTTTGTGTGAGTTATTTCAGACTCTTCTTCACAAACTATCTTCAAAAGTGTCACTGAGCTCTAAGGAACTGAGACGCAAGCTGCATGCACACAGACACACGCATGCCAAAGATCAGATAAGAACAAAGTTCAACGCTAAAAGCTGAAACCCATCACTCTGAGTCATGGCTTTCATTCCTATATATTTATTTCATTCACTGTTTTCTCTGGCTTTATATCTCTCACTCTTCCCCCTAACAACCACATCTCTCTCCTTTTATAGTCCCCAAGGAGCAGGCGGCCAGCACGAGACCGTTTATTCTGTGTGTTTGAGTATTTTCCTCTTTTACAACACCAATGTGAACTGCTTTTACAGAGAGAAGACCTGTTTTGATAGCGCTGTTATCATCTTACTCTGAGTGAGTGTTGGCGGACAACTTCAGCAACTGTGGCTCATAAGAATTCCAGAATAGAGGATACAACAAGGTAAATGGAGTGAGTGTGAGTGTAAAGACTGAGTGGGAGGGAAAGCTACAAAGGTTCAAAAGATAAACATAAGCTCTTTTCCAAAATCTAATGAGCGACCGAACTTGATGGAGTGCAACCAATGCCGAGGCGCAGTACAGTTATGCTGCTTTTGAAGACACCTGTTTATCAGCACACCACATATCCTTTGAGAAATAAAGCAATCACAGAAAAGCATTGCGAAACACTTGCTACGAAACAAAAAGACATCCAGTTTAATGGCACAGTCATTTGTAGTTTGCAAGATAAGTATGTACAGCGAATGTTTACTATGTATGCATACAATTATACGCAATGCACCAACCACACGTTTGCATCTGCCTTGAAATAAGCTAACTAAAAACTTTTAAATAAAAATGACGTTGATTGTGAGTTGAGTCTCTGGTGAATAGTTTATGTGAGAGTGTCTCCCATGTGCTTCACTATTTGTGTAATGCACAGTGTTGCTGCCAATGTAGTGTTCTAGTTCAGCCACTTATGAGGGTTTATTGCAGATTTCTACCTTAGAAGGCAAGTGGCTACATAGACTGTAGTGAGCAAGGGTGTTCACTAGGGTTTGGAAAAGAAAAGAAAAGAAAAGAAAAGAAAAGAAAAGAAAAGAAAAGAAAAGAAAAGAAAAGAAAAGAAAGGAAAATTTGAATGCTTTGGCCACCTCTTCTTTTGATTGACTTGGGATCCAGGGAATTTTGGTTTTATTAAAAACACATTCAGTCTCCAACTGACCCTCTTTCTGTGAGCTTTGCACACACACACACACACACACACACACACACACACACACACACACACACACACACACACACACACACACACACACACACACACACACACACACACACACACTGCTGACGTTCTCATTAGCCTCTCTGTAAAGGGCTATCCATGGCATTCCCAAACCATTGCCTCAAGCATTCCCAAACCATTCCCACACCATTCCCAATGGTTTTCCTCATTATTGCAGGGCAGAAATGAGGCTAATTTAAGCCAGCCAAGGTTCTGCCATGTCTGCAGTGATTGACAGGCGGTGAAGGGAGCTCAAACCAAGCTCCTCAGTAAAAACACTAGACTGACAGTGAGAAGTATGATTATGGTTTGAGCATCATGTACAAATTCTCCTCTATATTTGTGTGTACACGTGTTTGTGAAGGAGAAAGAGAAACAGTAATAATGGGAAACTGGTCTTATTGTGTAAATATGCATATCTGAGTTGACAAAATAATTGTATTAGTTTAAATTAAGTTGTTTGTTAGTGAAGATTACAATATTTTGCATACTTTACAAACCTGGTGATTATATAAAATAATTAAGTAAACTAGTGGCTAATATTTTGAATAGTATTGTGGGATAAAATATTCCCCACACAAGTCTGTCCGAAATCAGTTTCTTGAGGGAATATGTGCTCTGTTGGAAACTAGCATTTAGATATTCTATGTATGCATAACAAGCATTGGTATGAGTCACATAGATTTTTATTTATATATAGTCTATATACATAGATGCCTCATTAGTGTCGGTTTCTATGGGCTGCTATAGGTATACGTCCGCCATACTGGAGTGGTCAAATCCGATCCGTGAACATTCGAGAAAATGAGCTTCTGCAACCAAGTTATTCACATGTATGAATATCTATATCTGCAATAGACATCAGCAAATGATTTTCACAACATTTCGCTTATCATTAATGTTATAATTCTGCACAAGGATATTGCAGATTGAGAAAACACAAACCAACACATTCTCACCTCTGAAAGGTTATCCTCTATCCGTCTGGAATTTATAGCTCGGTGGTTTTTACAACATTAGGCTGAAAATTCAATGAAAATGCATTGATTTGTTAGTGTGAGTGATGAACAGCTTCATGTTAACAGTTCCAAGATGGTGGAAGCTTCGACGTGTCTGGAGCGGCCGAATGTGACATCTACAGTATGTATATACATATCTATAATGAGTCATGCGAAAGATCCTTTACTTCATAGCAGAACATACACCTCATTCATATGGGTATTTTCCAGCATGTATATAATACTGGCAGAGAAACACAGAACCACTGGGATTACAGATGTCTATATTTAGTGTTTTATGTACATGAATATTGGCAGAGAAAATCTGTACATGTGACAAAGAGATGAGACACATTTACACACACCAGATTCACAAACTGAGATTATACACACAAATTGACAGTGGGGAAACAACGTTGACTTTCATATAGATTTAAAACACATTTTTTACCACTAATAATTGTTGTCAATAACAAAAAATAACAGTTAAAAAAATAAAACATTAAGAAGTATGAAATAATTTAAAAAAGTCTTCTAAACCATGTTTTAATACAGGGCAGGAGAGCGGAGAGGAGGAGTCATGGAGCTACCTCTGCGATGGCTGGCGTAATGAACCAACAAATAGAACGTAGACATAAGGCAGACAAATGGTGCATGCAGTGGCTAAAAGAGAACTGCAACTCCTCCAAACTCCCATTTCCATGGCATTGAGGATGCAGTACAGGGACTCTTTGCATTGCAACAGCGATGGCACCCCCTGAGAACAAACCTTCAGGTGCCTAAGGTCGATTGAGAGCGCCTGACTCGACTCGACTCGGTAATGTAAACATAAATACAGAGGTTGATATCTCACTCTACAGGCAGTTCAGTAACTGCGACACATGCAGCGTTAGCATTAGCATTGTGCGCAAGTAGTCAGTCTGCAAAACTCTCCTTAGTAGAATATCACTTCGAGTTAAATAAACTTCTTTTTTCTCATTATATATATAATATATTTACTTCTGTGCAGAGTCTGTGCTTCGGAGTCTCTTTTTTTTAACAATACTTCCTTGTTTTCACCAGTTTACTCTGGTACTTGACCGAGTGCCCGCTGTGTCCCACCACATAAACATCCAGGAGGTAGCTCTTTCCCGCCTCGAGGCCCGTTATGGTCTCTGTGGTGACGGCTTTCTGCAGGTTGGCGCTGTGGAAGTACTTGCAAAGCACTTTCTCAGGCTTGCGACGGCTCTCTGGTCCAGCACACTGGTTCTGCTCTCTGCGCCGATGCTCTTCGCCGTAACTTTCTGAAACCTCACGTTTGTAAACACAGTACTTGTTGCGCTCCTGTGTGCCAAGCCAAGCCACGGTGACGGAAGAACAGGTACGCAACTTATCGAAAGCCTTGATACGGGTATCCTCAGGAAGCGCAGGGAAAGGTTGCTTTCCTCCGGCACGTGTGCTAGCCAGTACTTTCAAGGTGGAGGCGCCCTTGCGGGACCCCCGCAGACGAATCAGGTACTTGGCTTTGGGCTTTCCGCGGAGCTGGAACTGACGGACGCCCTCCACATTCTGAGAGAGGACAAGCTTCCCATCACGCCGCACCTGAACTTGCACTGCATCCAGACAGGCATGCACAAAGAGCGTGACGCGCTGGTGAGAGGAGACTGGTGCAAAACGAAGGAATTTGCTGCCTTTCCTCTTAATGAAGACGTCAGTTACTTTCCCATCCTTGAGCTCAACTGTCTTCTGCTTGGCCTCTTCCTTGGTGCGGGCGAAAGTGCCCACGTAGGCAGTACTCATGTTGCTGCCTGTGTTGACAGCGAACACATCAAAGTAAAATTGCGTGTCTGGCTTTAGGTCTGTCACGGTAAAAATATTCTTGTTGCCTATACAGATTTTCTGTATGTCTGCCACTTTTGGCTTAGGGATATATGTGCGACTCATCTTGTTGCTCAGAGCTCTGTTGGTGGTGAGGGAACGATCTTTATTGAAATCATTCTCAGATGGGATGAAACCAAAATGAGCAAAGTCAAAGGGGCTGAAGTCCCGGCCGGGTTTTGGAGCAATCATGAAGGCATCATCCAAGCTCATCTTGGCCTCTGCTGCACATAAGCTCTTGAAGTTGTGCTCTTTGTTAATAACCACACAGTACTGGATCGGCTGGCCCAGTACGGAGCCAGTAGGAGTGGGCTTCCAGGCTAGTGTGACAGTAGTGCGACCCAGCGCGGTCACATCAACCCTGGGGTCGTAAGGCAGTTCAGGGTATGGCTGGTCGGACTCGGGAGTTGTGGTTGAGTAAATCTTGAAGTTGCTGTCCTTTTCGGTGGAGATGATTTCTATCTGGTACAAGCCTGAAGGGGAGCTGGTAGAGATGAATGACTCAACATCATTTCCCTTGTAGGTAAAGAGTTCGGTTCCCTCATTGGCCGTGACCTGCTGTTTCTGCTGTTCCAGAGGTTCTGGCTCACCTGAGACACAAAAAGACACAAACATTCACAAAATTAGACCTTGGGAAACAAGCACAGAAAATCAAGAAATGGTGGGGAAATTAGTCTCCCTCACAGAACAAACCACAAACATAAAAAACATGGCCCATTTTGTTGGGGTACAAAGGCATGGTGCTATTTGGAGATGCACATTTTGACTTGTTTAAACCACACACAAACACAAGCCACATAAACTATCAAACAAATGGATGTACACACTTAAGCTCTCTCTGAACATCAATCACTGGGACATTTAACGTTAACTGCCACATAATGACGCATTTCCCTCACCACTCCAAATCCTCTCATCTAGTTGTTTACTTTCCACTTCCTCCCCACATCCCAATTATCACCACTGGAAAAAAGAAGCAGCAATTTCCATCTTAACAGAAAGAGCATCGTTTAATGTGTGAATCCAGGTGAGGTCACTGGGAGCTACCTGATGTGACGGACAGTTAGCCACTCGTCTGCTGCCGGCTGTGTTTTGTATCCAAACAACCCTGCACATCAGAGGGTGACTTTCACTTTACTTTCCCCGGGAACTCAAAGCTACACAGAGATGCCTTGTGGCCTTCACTGTTCCTTGAGTTCCTTTCCAAGCCCTCTCCGTTCAGCTGGGCGAGAAAACATAATATTATGTTTGTCAACCAGAGAGCTAAATGAACACGAGTTACACTCAAAGACCGGCTCCCAGTGGATGTACTCCGCAAACATGGGAAAAGACTTGTCTATAAGTGTATATTTACAGTGACTGCTGTACTGTAAAAAATAAAACGCTTCCACGTCCTTGTTTGCATTTCATTTATAATGTAGTGTATTGCACAGAAGTCGCTCTGTTGTAGCTCAGGAGACTAAACCGAGTTCTCAATTATGTTTTAATGTCAACTTTGTCTCAGATGTATCTCCTGAAATTCCTTAGGGGGAAAAACTGAGACAGTTGTTGACATTCATTAAGCATTCATGCAGCTCAAACAGTGAAGCATGGTACTGGCAACGCCAAGGTCATGGGTTCGATTCCCAGTCAATGCAAGGACTGATAGATATGTATTGAATGCCATGTCTGTTGCTTTGGATCAAAGCATCTGCCAAATGCGCAAGTCAGTGTTTAGAGATGTAAAATCAATGTGGATAACACAGTTCAAGAAATTCTATTCTGAAACTCTCAGGAAAAGATAATAATCTGTGAATCAGGAGACCTAAAGACCAAGGAAAACGCATATAGGTGGTCTCAAAAAGACAGACTGCCATTGCCATGATTTTATTTTTTCACTTCAAGTGTCCATTTCCTTTCTGTTTGATCTAAGTCTTGAAACAAATGAGATGAAGAGATCTTATTTGAAATGTTCTTTCTTATGGTGTGTGTATTTGATTTATTGCAACTGTGAATGAGTGAATGGGTACATGAGTGAGGAAATGAGTCTGAAGAAGGATATCATCAACTGTGACAGATTTGTTTTTCAGGATCTCCCAATCACAGCCAAGTCACGCCATCAGCTAAGCAAGACGATCATTACACGTTGTGTTTTGTAAAAAAAAACAATTAAATCCTTGGCTTAAAACCCAAAGGTACAGCAGTGAATGATGGGGGTCTCTGCATTTCATCAGCCAGGACAACCATACTGGGCCACAGACCGCGAGATAGAGGAAAACCCAGGGCCTGGGAGTCATTACTGCACAAAAAAGTCAGAGATGATCAGAGAAGCTTGTCGTCTCACAGGGAGACACTTGTGTCTTTATGTGAGCTCACACATGGACATGTTCTGCACACACGCTTCTGACACAGCGGCTTCTGCCTCGCTTCGGTCCTATACATTAGGTTTCACAGATGCGCTCTTTACTGAAACAGTTACGCTGCTCCATGTGTCTGGAATGAAATACAAGGGTGTTTTGTGGAACTTTATTGATTTCTTTTTTAGGATACTGTCCAGATGGAAAAAGAGAGATGTAGAGAGAGGGTGATGGGGGGGAAAAGAGAAGAAACTAGAAAAGTACCAGGAGGGAGAGCAAAAGAGGTGGGAGTACAGCTGAGAGAGAGAGAGAGAGAGAGAGAGAGAGAGAGAGAGAACGAGAGTGCAAGTGAGAATCTTGCTTTGAAGAAATGCGCCGGTCACAACCTTTTTTTTCTTTTGAGTTGATGGGAACAGTGAGAGGAATCCTACGGCTGTGATTGAAAGCATGTCTAGGTCACATTACACTACATATAAAAAAAAAGAAAAAAAGAAAAAAAAAGAAAAGAGAAATGATATTTTATATTAAGAAAATGAAGCTTAATTGTATGATAATTACAATTTGTTTCATTATTTTCTTAACAAAACGTTTTTGCCTTATTTTCACCATGAGTAAGCACATGCAGATATGACAACAGAACCCCGAAGTCTAATTCGCCGCTAGTTCGTTTGAGGTTTTCCTATGGGGTTTAATGATGGGGGTTTTCAATTTATCATTTCAAGTAAAATTAAGCCCTGTGGAAAACATAACTTGATGATAGTTTAACATTTTGTTCTACGACATACACAGCACACACTCACAACCCAAACTGTCTTATCTAGTAACTTATTAAAAATGTACATTTGCAAAAATAAACATAACTGCTTGAAAATTCACGTTTTCTCTATGGGTGTGTGTGATTTTTGTTGTAGAACAAAACGTCAAAGTATAGTCAAGTCATGTTAACCACAGCCTTTATTTTACACATAAATCAAAAAAAACATTCTAAAACCCCAAAGGAAAATCTTGAAGGAATCAGCGGCAAATTAGTCCTCCGGGTTTTGGCGTCATCCCTGCATGTGCTTACTCATGGTGAGAACAAAGCAAAAGCGTTTATAGGTCATGAATATAGAGATAGGGATAGCTGCAGGTCCGGAGTATTGGGAATGCCAAATGTAGGGGAAACTAACCCCTACCCTACCTTAATTCCTTACCCTACCCCACACCTTACCCTACCCCACACCTTACCCTACCCCACACCTTAACAGGGAGTTTTCGAGACCACTTCAGAAGACCTTTCGGTACACCTATAACTCCGACCTGCAGATACCCACACTTGTAAATATAGACTTCATTTTCTTTAAGTAAATATTTAATTGTTTATATAGTTTGGTCATGAAACTCCAGAGTGAGCAGCCTGACCTTTACATGCAATCTTCAAGCAATCACATCATGGCACAAGCTGTTTGCCCTCTGCTGATCCTGCAGCCAATGAGATCGCTTTCTCAATATTTAAATAGTCTGGGTAATTGTTTGCTGTATAGGCTAGTCCTGCTATTCCTCTGTACTCCTCCACCTCCCCAGCTCCACCTGCCTAGATCTGCTACAGGATTTATGTCTGTCTATTTACAGTATGCAGCAGAAGCATATCTTACATGCAGTCTGTTTATCTACTAGCAGTAGCAGTATTGTTTTTTTTGTTTTTTGTCTTTCATTTTGGGGTCACCTGGACATTCTGGAAAGGTTTTGTGAGATTATCCCTTATATTTCCCAATACAAGATTTTTCTCTTTTTCATTCTTGCTCTCTAGTGAGTTGGCAGACATCAGATGCAGTCCATTAGCACACCAGGTGCGGTCACACAGGGCCCAGATTCACACGTGCTTACCAACACACATTGCTGCAGAAGAGTACACTAACAGGACTAATGATTGACCACACTGGAAAACACTGACCCACACTGGACACGCTCCACAGTACTTCACAGAAAACACATATTTACCTGAAGCCGGGCTGCTTTGCTATTTCTGTAGAAAACTTTCCAAAGGGGGGCATCTATAGGACACGCATTTTGACTTTTTTTTTTCTTTTTTTTTTGTGTTAAATCTGAAAACTTGCAAACACTAATACCCTGTTGCAAAACGTAGTGAGCTGCTTTGCTTTCTATTCCCTACATAGGAAGCATCTTAACTGAAATGTAACCTCATATTACATATAGTGCTCCTCAAATGAGGCTTTTGTCACAGCATTGCATTGTGGGATGCCTTTCTCTGTAAAGGCTAGAATTATAATTTTTAGGACAGCCTTAACACTGGGAGATTAAAAAGCTGCCTATGGAAGTTGCGCACTAGGTTTCGGGACAGAGCCAGGATATTTCCTATCAATGCACTTAGTAGTTCTTATTTTACAGTTTTTTTTTTTTTTTTTATCCTTTCAGTTTATCTTATATAGCCTATATATTAGTTGAAAGGAATTCCTAATCCTCAATGATTGAAATGATTCCTAATTTAGGAATGACTTCTTTCCTAATCAGGTTCAATCCTATGGAGATAAATGGAAGGAGATACCACTGCCTACTTTAATCCTTAAGCTGCATTGAATGGCAATGGGAGACGCTCTCTTGTTCCACAGATCTAAGGCCAGTTTTTCTAATAATAGTTTAGAACGTTTACATGGAAAACAAGTCTTAAATTACTGCAGAGTTGCAACATCGATTGGGAGATTTAATTCGGATACCTGATCCTTCCCCGCTGCGGTCCTCTGGGAGCTCCTGCAACGTCAATCTCCACTCAAGAGGAGCATCGCAAGGTGTCACCGTCACCAGCAGAGGAGTGTTGTCTTCCTCCACCACAAAATAATACCTGCAAAAGCGAGGAAAAGTTAGGAAAAGGACAACAAACATAGGAATTATGCAGGAAATTAAACATGACTCATTGTATGTTGTAGCAGATGTGCTCTTTGTTTGGACTAAATCGGTTTTGATGATTGTGTGAAAACTAGCCATCTGTATGCATTTATATTTTCAGGTTTTAGGTGTACTTTTAGCATAATATTACATAAAAAGACATGTAACAATACTTTCTATATCAGAGCTTGGGAAAAAAAACACAACTCCCTAAGTATAAGACTTCCATTTCAGCAAGGTTATTCATAATGGTGTTGCTGATTTAGCCCGTCTGATTGCAGTTATGTTTAGTCTTTAAAAGTACTTGAGATATATTAAAACCCGTCCCAAGACACAATGTGCTGAAATTAGAACTAGCTGGCCTTTCAGAGACCGCTACCGAATTAGGACCATATTCCCCAAACACAACGTTGCTGCTACACTGGCTTTGCTGTCTCAACACATTTCCACTGTCTTTGTTAGCGTTTTTAGCACTGTGTTGCCACTGCATTGCACATGGGAGATGTCTAATAAAAAGCACACCAAACACAGCTAGTATGTTTCAGCTGTTAACTATTTATAATGCCATATTCGGAGTGCCTACCCTTTTTCTTTCTTTTTTTTTTTTTTTAAATATAATCATGCAATTATTATAAACATTTCAATTAAAATGAGTTCCATGACCACATTATACTGTATTATGTTGAGTTTTATGAACGGTATCCATTTCACTTTTATGGCTGTTCATAACAATATTATTTTGGTGAATTGGTACGAATTTATATGATATCATGCATTCATTTTCATTCGATCTGCTTTCGCCTCGATGATGTTTACATTTAGGCGTGGACCAACATATGTTTCCATACAAGTCACATTGTACGAATTGAAACAAAATCTTTGTAAATAGTTAGATTTTCTCATTATTGGTCCATTCATAGGAAATAAAAACTTTTTAACTGTAATATAATATTAAAAGCAATCTTAACATTCGTTCAGACCCTCTGTGAGCAGAAACACCTTACAACTCCATGTTCTGCAAAATAATTATGACAGATGTATGGTAGACTTCTATGTAATCAGCTATATTTGAGAACACTGCAATTCATTAGCAGGACACGGCATTGACAGAATCACTGGCATGGACATCAAATGGAAAACAGGGAGATTCGATATTACTATAAAGTGTTTTTAAATTGCGAATAGCTCAGCATATGACCATCTGTGGTATGTACGTTCTGATTAATTCATCCAGGATCCTCAGCAGAAATAACCCTGTAGCCTTTTGCTAAGACCTCGCATGTGGTACAGTTTGATAGACGTGGTGAACATAGTTGATATTCTTCCATTTGAGTCCACCTGCTACTCAAAACACAAACACACACACACACACACACACACACACACACACACACACACACACACACACACACACACACACACACACACACACACACACACACACACACACACACACACAGCATCTTTCCAGCATCTTATTCATAATGCATGTCTTGCCCTCATCTAATGCACTGTGGTTATAATAGATTCCATATTTCTTCTTCCCACACATAAAGACATATCCACAAATGCACATGATCATACAAAACCCTCCCGTCCAAGGATGATCAAACATGAAAATGTGGGGCATATGGGGACATCCAGAATAAAACCAAATATGGATTTTAATAGTTAAATTATTATTTTTTTTTTTTTTTTTTTTTTTTTTTCATAGTTTAATATAGTTCAGTCACGAAACTCTAGAGGACCCTAGTTTGGTCCTTTACATGCAATATGCAAGCAATCACATCATTACAACAGCGTGTTTATGTATCTATTACCAGTCCAAGTTAAGGTCTATGATTGTGTTAATCTATCGTAATTTAGTAATTATACTTTATTTTATAGAATTGCAGATTGTTAAGTGAAAGTGTATGTCGGTTTCATATGTGTGATGTATGATCCCACCTTTTCGGTGTATCCCTGAACAGGTATCCACTGATCTCGGCCCCATCTGGCATGACAGAAGAGTCATGAAACAGAGCTTTATCCCTGATCTGCATCTGAAAGAGGCCTTCATCACGCGTGGGCAGTTTCTGTCCCATCACCCCCAAGACCAGCAACACCAAACCATAACATCCACACATCCACGCCATCCTAAAGAGAGAGAGAGAGAGAGAGAGAGAGAGAGAGAGAGAGAGAGAGTGAGAGAGAGAGGCATTGACAGAGATTGAACAAGAGAATGGGATTTCTTTCCTTTTTTTACACCAAGAAGGATTATTGTAAGAATAATTATATTACGTGTCCACAGTCCACACCAATGCTTGATAATGTTCTGCTTATAATAAGTGCACTCTGCAGTGGAGTCTGATTTACTGTCAACTCAGTCAACAATATTTTTATCGTTCATGGGCTGTGAAAAAAAAAAATCATTCTGTAAGTGATTTCAACAATATTGTTCCTTTGTGACGATCTCGTAATAGCTTTGGTGTGACTTCACCATTCTCATAGAATTAAAATAATTATTAAAACTTTATAATTATCGTTATAGTCGTTCTTGGTGTGAATGTTACATCACATTGGCCTCCAGGTACGTCACAGCCACTTAGCATGATTTGCTACTTGGGGGAGGGGCATACTAGAGATCATTTGATTGGACAAAAATCTGTGTAGTGCAGGATGAGTCATCAATATTTTTGCTCTGTTTTCTTAAAAGATAACAACTTTTTAAATATGCTGAAATGTAATCTGCAGAAAGTGCACTAATCATATAGATGACCGCAAAGCTAACACACAGGAACTAAAAGCAATTAAACACACATTTTATTTCATGTAGTCTGTAAAATCTATACAGTGTATCTGTGATGGAGGAGATTATGGACAGTTTAATCATCGGTAGCAGTCAACGACTATTTAAAAACTCTAATGGAGGACATTATAAAATCATTTTAAGATGTTTTTCTTCTAAAAGAACATCAAATACTTCTTAACATTTACTTAAATGACTGGATAGCACCATCACACTACAAGAAGCGAATCAAACTACAGCCGATTTGGGATGAAGAATTCAAATGAATGTCTTTACTGACCACCTTTGAAGATCTGGTGCTTTTGTAACCCACAGCTGGGTAAAAGACGGGTATGCAGTGGTTGATACTGCACGCAAACAACATTCAAACAACTCATGAGAACATCCAGGCACTCAGAGACACTCACAGACGCATACATCTGCTCAGTGAAAACACACACACACACACACGTTCCCTCACTAATCACTGTTTGAATGCCAGTGTCCGAGCTCACAGTACAAAATATCCATGTCTGGTTGGTGTTAAACACCTGCTTATAACTATTCACAGATTCTCTTTCTCAGCGATCTGCTGCATCTGTCCTGTGCATTGCTCATTTTTAAGTGACATTACAGCATGATTTTCTTTTAATTTACACTTTACAAGACTTTAGACGATATATTAAACTATATACATACATTTTTGTTTTTGAAAGGTCTCTTCTTTGCTCACCCAGGCTGAATTTATTTGTTCAAAAATAAAGTTATACAGTAATATTATGAAATATTATTACAGTTTAAAATAACAGTTTTCTATTGTAATATATTTTAAAATGTCATTTATTTCTGTAACGCAAAGCATCAGCATCATTACTCCAGTCATCAGTGTCACATGATCCTTCAGAAATCATTCTAATATGATGATTTGATGATCAAGAAACATTTCTGATTATTATCAATGTGCTGCTTCATATTTTTGTGGGAACAATGATTTTTCAGAGTTCTTTGATGATTAGAAAGTTCAAAAGAATTGGCCTCCAGGTTTTATTTGAAATAAAAATCTTTTGTAACAGTAAAAACATATTTTCTGTCACTTTTTATCAATGTAATGCATCCTTGCTGAATTAAAAAGTATTAATTTCTGGAAAACGTGGAGTATACATCAGTAATAAGAATAGCTCACACTCAGTCTGCTCACAAGTAGTCCTTAACTAGGTTAGGCTGTGCCAAACTGGGTTTCGTTGTGCTGGGGAGGGTAAAGCCACACAAATCTGGGCTAAACTGGAGTGAGTTTCTGCATGCTGTGCTGAAGTAAGCTGTGCTGGGGAGAGTTAGGAAGAGCTGAACTTGGTTCAACTGTGATTGGCTGAGTCTGGCTGAGTCTGGCTTCTACAGTCTAGGCTGTATTTGGCTTTGCCCGGATTACATGATATCCTCTTTCTATTGATTTGGTGCCATTGATTGGAGCTGAAGGCAAAGGCCAATCGCCCCTGATATAATCAGGCTAATGATGGCAGATTAGAGTGATACTCCACTGTCATTAACAGCAAGTGAGTGCTTGTCCTCTTAATGACCTCTCCAGGAATCCCTCCCCTCCTGCTGCCTTTATTCCCGCTTTTCTTGACCTCTTTCACTCCCTCTTTATTTGCCAGTCTCAGATAGTACTGTCTTTCTCTTCCACCACTTTCATCCATTGTTTTTTTTCTTTATGTGCCTTCCGCTTTGCCTTTTCTTTTAAAGTTGCACGTTCTCACTCCCCCCCTCCTTTACACTTGGGCTTTTCACTTTGGTCAATCACAAAATCTACTTAACTGCATTTGCACACAAAGCACTGCTTTTACCATGCATTACATTTCCTCTTTTCTATCTCTCACAATAAGAGTACTGCCTTCTCTTGGGCTGTAATTGTGTAATAGGATATTCTCACACAGAAAAGAGATGCTGTCTCTTAAAGGCTCATCTAAATATTTATATGGGGATTATGCTGGATAATTTATAAGACTCTTTTGGGACGCTTTTGGTGTCTGACATTTTGGTTCACATTTGGCTGTGGTAAAATTGTGGTGCTCACCAGTAGTTTGGTTGAAAAATTGGTCTGGGTTACTTTGGAGTATGTGAAATTCGGTATGTTTCGTAACTGGTGATTCATCTTAACTCACAGTTATGAACTGCTATTAATGATACACAAGAATATCATCTACTCCACATCACTGATCTAACATAACATCTACTCGTAGAAATCCAGTTCAGGCTTGCAGAAAAGAAGTATGTGTTCATTGAAGAGCTTTGAAATAATTTAGGAAAACAAATTAGCTAAAAGTGTAAATGGTCATTGTCTGGAACTGGAAAGCTCTTGTATGATACCGGACATCATGATATTTGGCTAGGAATCGTAATGTTATATCTCTTTGGATGTGGATGTAGAACATTGCCTTGAACTCCAGTCTATAGCCAAGAGAAGAAAGCAAAGAAACACAGGAACATGGATTTCCGATTTGCCAGGTTTGGATGCAGTTGTGTTTCCCAGAGCAGAAAGGGTTTTCTTTCTAAAATAAAACTTCAAAACAAAGCCCCATCTGGAACAAATAAAAGCTAATGTTTAACTACAGCTGAGTAGAATGTCTGATCGTAATTTGGGGGAAGATAATTTGAAGGCAGAGTCAGCCGCAATCGTGTCAACTTTGTTTTGCTGCTTTTTTTTTTTTCCTACATTCATTTGTTTTTACCAAACTTTTTTTTTTTTTGTGACAGGAACGGGTTTCTTTGGGTCCTGGATCACTTATGGACCGTGTACAAATCTTAGATGTGTGATGAACTGGACCTTGAAGTGGTTTCGGGAGAGAGTGTGTTGTGGGAAGGTCGTAGAGTCAAGTTCATAATGTTAAACAGCTTAAACCCTTTGAACTGAACGAGCTGTAATGTTTGAATTATCATACTAAAATGCTCCTAATCACTTCACATGCAAGTAAAAGACAACAAATTTAAATGTAATGGTGCTATTTAAACAGTTTACTCTTTAACTTTGAGTAATTTACCTCATTTTAACTTCGCTGATTATCGTTCTATGATCTAAAGAGTCATTAAAGATAATTCTGCAATACAAATGCATTATAAGAGTCTTGTGTCAGGTGTTTCAGAAACATCTGGCTGCATTCCACTCTGGATAACACAATTTCCTTTCGTCTCAATTCTTCTAATTATCTCTCTGGGGACAGAAATGTCATTCTCTTCAAAATATGTGTATCCAAATCAGATAAAATAACCATTCATCAAGAGGCTTAATGCAACAACAGCAAAGTCTGACAGATTGATCAACAATTAGGAGCAGATAATTCTATCAGCCTGTTGTTAAATGGTTCAATCAGTCAAATAATAGACTGATTAATTGCCACAGGAAGTGTTAACATGCAATCCACTAAGGTAAGACAGGCTCAGCCAGGGTAACAACACACACACAAGCACACACAGATGAGTAGCACATGTATATGCATGAAAAGCAGCGCTACTGACACATCGCACCAGCGCAGCTTCCACCTGTCAATCAAACTGCAACAGTCCAGGCCACAAACAGCGGAGAGCCATCATTATCGCACTAACCTGTGTGGGGTTGTCACTTCTTTCTCACTTTCCCACTTTTTAAACATGCATGACTGCAGGTTTACACACACACACATACATGCTGCTTCCATACAGCCTCTCCACCCTATAGAGCTCAGTGTTACATATGTGAACTTTCTCCACCATCGCCTTCATTTCCACCAAGATAAGGGAAACATTTCAGATTCTGTTTCAACAGAGGCACGACACCCTGAAACTGGAGATTGGGTGAGTTTCCCTCAGCTTCTGTCAGCGCTTCCCGAAACCTCTGAACAGACATTTACTGTGAGTTGCGTCCCCTGGGCTCCTCATGGAGTTGGAAAGCTAAAGAATGGGGGGAAAGAAACCAACCTCAACAGCAGAAAACAATGGGGACAATGTTGGATTTTGTAGGGCAGTTTTGTTCAGACAACCATCTATTCTAACAATCCCAGCATCCTGCTGCACTAATAAGAATTTGTTTTGGTATAGCTCACTCATATATGATATTCACAAACCCGACTCAAAACCACATTCAATACAATTTGCCACTTATACCCTTATATAGGGCACTATTTGAGGGGACAGTCATTTGTAGTGGTGTCTGAAAGCATAGTGCAGTGTTTCCTAACCCTATTGCTGGAGGCACCCTTCTCTGACCCATCCATTTCAGGTCTCGGAGTGTTTTCTAATGAGCTGATGAGTTGTTTCAGGTGAGTTTGATTAGGAAGAGTCAGTGAAAATGTGCACTATTGGTATGCCTCCAGGAACAGGGTTGGGAAACACTGCCCTAGTCGACATTATTGACTGCGCTCATTTGGCCCCAAAAAATACAATGGATGTACTCAGCAGCAAACCACTAGAAAACTGCGAGAGTCGCACCGAATTAATTCCTGTGTCTCGCCAGAAGATCGCATCCACAGCACTTCCGGTGCACTCAGTGTCCGAATACACTCGTTTACATTCACTCGTTCAGTGGACTATTTTAGAGGAGCAATGTAGGGCAGTGGTTTTCAGTCCTGGTCCTGGGAACTATTTTGTATGTCTCTCTTATTTGTCTCATCTGATTCAGATCTTCAGAGCTCCATGAACTGAACTGAGTGTGTCAGATAAGAGAGACATGCAAAATGTGCAAAGCAGTGGGTCCCCAGGACCAGGACTGAAAACCACTAATATAGGGAATAGTGAATGAGGGTATGGGGGTGATTTCAGATACACCCACAGCCAAGTGTGCTGGGGCAGGTTGGATCTAAACCCTGCAGGAGTAGGATTTGACAAACACAGCAGTGTCAGCTGTGTCTCAATCCCCTAATTTTGTGGTATTTGGTTTGTAGTGATAAGTGAGTGACTGTGCAAGTGAACAGCCACTATGTTTTTCTCACTTTAAATATTATGATTTCTTAGAAATGAGACTTTAAAGCTGAGGTGTACTTCGACTGTATCTTCATGCCAATCCTGAGCAGCGCTGGTGCTCTTGTACAGCCAAATGGCACAATGACTAATTGTTAGAGGCCGGTTTTGAGAGCTGAGGTCCAGCACTCCACGGTGGACACTTGGCTGTCCGCTGCTTGTTTACTTTGGCAAGGGCCCAGGCCAGCGTTTGTTGAGTAAAATCTTTGAAGATATGTGTGCGTTTGAGGAACATTTGAGAGTGTCTGAACGTGCATACTGGCCACACACAGAGAAGCCGTGGAGTGTAATGTCTATAAGTGATTGTGAGATCACATTAATAAAGTCAAAGCCACTCGAGAGTGTCCATACTGGGATGTCCCACTCAAATTATCCTCACATTAGTTCTTATCTGAGGACTCCCAATTAGCACAGTGTTCGGGAATGTTCATCGGCAGCTGAGGGTGTAGGGGCCACTTTCTCCAAGAGCCACACAAACACACCATTGAATGGGAAGGCCCCTGACTGATGCTCACTTCATAGCTGTCTTTGTAAGATGAAGTTGAGATCTCATAGATATTCACAGACTCAAGGGACAATTTGTTCTTCTCACTCCACCCATACGAGCATATTGAAGGAAGTGCACAAACAGGCATGCTGGGAAATAAAGAAGCCACTGCCGTTTATTCATCATCTACCTACCGAGAACGAAAATAATCTTATGTGAGCAGCGTTGTTTTGCGTGTTTCGCTGACGGGACGCACTGAATGAACCATCTCAAACTGAATTTGAGCTCAGAAGCTTTAGGAACAAACAGATATGGAAATGAAAGACCAGGGGGTCAGAAAAAGTTCGAAAAGCTGCGATTAAATCCCTGGTTCTCCTCAACAGGACATGACACACAGTCACGTGAGACCCCACAAAGACCAGCGTGAGGACGACTGTATCTCCGCATCGGACTGTCACTCCGTCGGACACACAAATGGCTATTGCAACAGTGGCGGAATTCTTTCACGGCCAGAGTTTTCATATGCAAATAAGGGTTTAGATACGCTATGCAACACAGACCTTCCCGTTCTTAGACTTTTGTTCCTGTTTCATTCTTTCCGAGAGAGGATGGGAGGCAGTGCAGCTTGGCCTCGCCACTAAATACAGTTATTCAAATTCCCTCATTCTGAGTCTGCCTTTCATTACGTCTCCCGGCCCAGAGAAAAGTATCACTCTCACCAGGAACCACATCAGGTAGCCAGCAATCCACTTCATAGTTGTTTGTGTCTGATCGGAGACTAATCCTTGAAATCCCATCGGAGAGATTAAAAAATCCACACAGTTTACTATTCAAATTCAAAAAGAAAAGGATGCAAATGGGACCGAAATTTCACTGCGTGCCGCAGATGGGAAGCTGATGTGAAATTTAAATGTCATACCTTCTCATCTTTAAAGAGATTTTTTTTCTTATTATTATTCTTATACAACAATTATTTAACTGTTTTATAGGCTTACATCAATACACACAGAGCATCTGCACTTTTAAAATTAATCTGATACACTGCAGGACCATTTAATAAACTGCAAAACAGCTCAAATGTGATTCAAATGGTGCAAAACTTAATTATGATGTAATTTGTGAGATTTTGATTTATGTTGTCTGGCTGTCAGCTCTCCATGCATGCCACCTTGAACATTTAAAATAATTATTCCTGAGGTGTATTTAATTTCATGCAACAAATTGTCTCCTGAACAATGCACATTGTGGATTTTGTGGAAGAAAATGTATAGACTAGACCTCTTGAAACCTAAATTTAGCACTCCAGTCTAAAACATTCACTTTCTCTCATTCATTCATAAACTGTAAACCTAACATAAAACCTTGATACTGAAAAATAAACTTGATGTAGTTGTGAACTACGTTATCTTCTCATTACTTAAACCAAAAATAAATGCAGACTTATGTAATAAGTTGTTCCTGTCAAACCATTAGTCTGAACAGAAAAGCACAGTTCATTCGTGCATCAGCCGTGCAGATATGAGCCACAATTTCGCATCTTGCAGGTGTTTTTATGCGTTAAGGTTTGGATAAGTTCCTAACAAGCAGATATTAAAAGAAAAACTCCCTATAAGCCTTCCCTTCGGCGGAGACAGGAGCATTTAACACTATGAAAGACTGAATAACAGACGCACAATTGAGAGGGCGAGGACGAGTTGTGATGAATTGCGTCTGGCGGATGGGAGCGCATGGGAACTGCGTCTCCAACACAATGTCCAAAAACTCCCATCCTAAAGAACACCTCTGATATCCAGACGAACATTAAACGAGCCTGCGAGCTGGGGCTTGATGCAGAGGTGTTTGAAATCTTTCACTTCCAGGAGTTCGCAGACCGCAAAAGCCCCGTCGCTCTTGTTCTGGCAGAAGGTTCAAAGAGCGCGGGGAGTCCCGCTCCGTTTCCCCGTGACTGCACAAGTGTTTCAACTCTTTCATGAGGCTTGGAAGCATTTGGGAAATGCAACGGCAGGTAGACTACATCTGAGAAATTTCTCAAAAATAGTGCAATTGATCCTTAGGGATTTTAAACGCATCTTCTCCTTGCTATGCACGAGAAACTAAACCCTAAACAGTCATGAAAACATCTCAATTGTATGTGAAGTTCCTTACCTTGTTCTTTTGGGTAAAATCACTCCAGAGCGTATCAAGTGTCTTGATAGCAAGGCTGTTCCTGATGTCTTCCAGCAGCGCAAACTTGTGTGAGATGGAAACACAAGGAGTTTTTTGGGAGAAAGTGTGGTAAAGTTGTCCCTGCTAGATTCCTGCAGTCGGATCTCGAGCGGAGTTTCTCTCGTTCCAAAGTTAGTCTCTTGTCCTGGTGGGTATCCTGAGTTGTTCTCCTGCTGTTCTCCTCTGTAGAGACTGGGAGTGAAGTGAGAGTCGGACTGCTGTGAAGTGTCTCTCTCTGAAGACCAGCCCACTCATCTGACACAGCGCACAAACACACTGTCCTACACGAGTCAACAGTCAACAAACTTCAGTGGCGTGCGTTGCCAAAGCCTGGAGTTAGAAATCCCAAAATATAGAGGAATACAACATTTTTAAAGGTATATTTTAAATCAACTTTACATAATGCTTCTGAATATAAAGCTAAACATAATTAAAAACATAAATACAAAACTGAGAATGCAAAATAACTTCGTACTGTAAAAAATAGCTTAATATTTATAAATCATAAATGCATTTGTAAATCCTGAATATATTTGTAACACTGCATAATACAGTTAACATTTAAAAGATACTGTGTGTGTAAAAAGCTATGATCTAAATCATAAAGATGTAAGTATATATTCAAATATATAGTGATATCTATAAATATAGATGCAACTCTGAATATACAATTTTATAGTTTACGGTCCAATTCTCACTATTAATAGTTGTTTATTAGCATGAATATTAATAGGATATTAGCTGTTTATTATATTAATGTCTTATTCTGCATGGCCATATTCTACATCCCTTAATCCTATCCAATACCTAAGCTACTAACTATTATTAAGCAGTAATTAGGAGTTTATTTAGGCAAAGGTTGTAATAGTTAGTTTATAGTGAGAATTGAACCCAAATCTAAAGTGTGACCATAATTTAAAATCCAAAAAGATATCTGAATATAAAGCTATAAATCCTAAAATATAGTCTAACTGTAAATATATACATACAAATAACTCTGATAAATATTTATAAATCCTAAAATATATTTATTTGTAAATCTGAATATAGTTTATTTACAGGTGAACAGGTGAACATCTGAATATATTTATGAACACACTGAATGCATGACTTTACAGAACTCAAATGAACAACAAAACTTTAAAAATGGTTTAAAAATGCGGATTGACTTTTTGAAAGCATGCTGTAATTTGGTAAAGCCTCCTGACAATAAGCTAACAATGGTGGTGTATACTGCAGCCTGTGCAGAAAAAGAAGCAAAATATAGCATAACAAAATTGTCTTGATTTAGGTATTATGCATCAAATCCTAGTGAGCTGCCTTACAGCATTTCTGGACGTCAAATCTCTGGTCAAAGAAGCTACTAAAGGAATGTGAAAAAAAATATGGTCATAATTTAAACCAGTCCTAATGACATCAAATATAAGAATCTTCAAACTTCAATAAACTGAAAATTGTTTTTTGCTTACACTTTATTTGGATAGTCCACTTCAGACTTTCTACTAGGTAACATTGCAACTACAGTATATGCCAACTAACTCTCATTAGAGTATTAGTAGACTTAGGGTTCAGGTTAGTGGAATAAGTTGACATGTACGTAACTTATAGTCAGTAGAAGGTCTGCTGAGGAGCATCACAATAAAGTGTTAGCAGATATTAAGCAGACTAATACTCTAATGACTGAGAGTTGACATGGAGTTACAGAGTGGACCATCGAAATAAAGTGTTACCCTTTGTTTCTCTGAAATTCAGTAATTCTCATATAAGCACTTTAAGATTGCGTCCAAACATTTGAAAGCACTCATGCAGCTCAAAAATGCTGTGCACAATAGGTAACTCACTAAACTGAGTCAGGTTTGATGTGTTATTCTTCCTGCAGACACACGTGATAGTTTAGGGCATCTGTCTCTCATCCCACAGGTAGGCACACAACTCCTGAACACTTCATCAAAAGAGCCCTGTCACGCTGGAAAAAGTCCCACGATGCTTCCCGATCTTCTTTTTGTGCTTGCAGTATTTGCATACTTGAATAGCTTGTGATTACCGACACACACGCAATTGTGTGGTTTGTTTGAAGAGCACAGGCATGGTTTGTTTCCTTTTCTTTGGCTGTTTACAGCGGGCCATTCTCTCCACTGCTGTCTCGATGACCCGCATCTATTGGAGGTGTGAAGGGGAGGTTTTAACCAGGGGAAGTAAATATTTATGAAAGATAACAGCAGCTTGAACAAATGCTCTGAGTGATGAATGGTCATTTATGACTGAATGGGGGTCTGAGGGCTTCAATCACATGGGATGAGAGCTTTAAAACTTGTCTCTCTTAATGTTCCTTAAATTAGATCAGGGGCAATCATTGTAGGAGTGACTTGTAATTCAGGTTTTATTTTCATACAGTGTGAAAACGAACTCTGTTAAGATTGTTTTCAGAAGATAATCTTTGACTTGTTTCAGATGAGGACCAGCGAGGCTGTGTTAGTGAGAGTAAGAGCAATATCACCATCTAGTGGTTCTCCAGCTTTTCTAGTGGGACCTTTGTGATTGTTGATAATGACTTTGTACAGGGTGTGTGTGTGTGTGTGTGTGTGTGTGTGTGTGTGTGTGTGTGTGTGTGTGTGTGTGTGTGTGTGTGTGTGTGTGTATTTACTCTATATATTATATTTAGGCTACTTTACATGTGCTTTGTATGTTAGACAACACATCAACAGAAGCTATTTAAAGCATGACAAAACATTATTAAAACATAATGATTTAAAATGTACCTTAAAGTGAGACTAACTTGACATTTTACTAAGTGCACTCTTTTTAAAGTGTGTTATGCCAGAAGTGTGTTATTTAGTCATGAAAGTGTGCTCTTTTTCAGTATGTGGCCTTTTATTTCATTAATAGTATATATTGTATATCTGCTGTTTTATAAATACTTTAAGATTTAAAGCACACAAGTGAACATTCAATACAATTAAGCACACTTCTATTTCACAAGGGCATTTGAGGTTAGATTGGAATCGACAACAATGACCTTTCCAAAAATGTAGATATTTAAATACACATTCAGGCTACGTTTACACGTGGCCGGTTATTTTCATAAACGGAAATTTCACCCTCTCTGTTTTCAGAAAAGTGTTCGTTTACACAAACCCGTGTATATGCCATGAAGAGCATGCCAAACCTGTAGGTGGCAGTGTAACGAGAAGCTCAAGCCCATTAGCCAATCAGAATCTCGAAGATATAGGTCGCACCTTTGACGCAGTGCAAGTTCTGTCGCATACTGTGACGTCGACTGCCTAAAACTCTGTTTTTCTCAGTTTACATGCAAACGTGCAAACAGAGTTTTCCAAAATCTCCACTCTGGCCGGAGTTTTTAGAAAGAATCGTTTTCAGAGGCGAACCGAAGGGAAATGTCTCAGTTTTTCAAAATAACCATGTACGTGTAAACGGGGCCTTAGGCTGTGTCCTAAAGCTTAGGCAGCTGCCCTCGCTGTCTCATCTATCAGGCAATGACTTCGTAGGCACGAAGGTCCCTCACGAAACTGATTTCGGACAGACTGAGACAGCGTAACGGTTTAATGATCTACAGCAAAATAGAGAGAGCTTTGGTTTCGTGAAAACTTAGCAGATATTGAATTACTACAATAGGAATTTCTTGCCAGAAATGACATCAAAAGTGTGAAAAATATATTTCAAAAATGTAGATTAGAGCAATTTTCAGGCGCCATCTTTATTTTTTAGCTCAACTGTCACAGAATGGAAAGCACAGGATTGTGGGATATCATAGGCAGTGAAGGATACATCTGTGCTGCCTTTCAAAATCGATCAGATGAAGGTGACAGGAAGTGACACGATCATTGAATTGCGACTGCCTTGTTGCCTTCCTATATCCGTATACGGAGGCAGCATTTCTCAGCTTTCAAATTATTGCTTAACTTTATTAGCTACACCTGTTCAACTGCTCGTTAACGCAAATATCTAATCAGCCAATCACATGGCAGCATCTCAGTGCATTTAGGCTTGTAGACATGTGTTGGGTCTCAATTCGCCTACTTATACACCCTAAAACTATGTACTCTTTTTGTGAAGAATACTTTTGGTAACACTTTATTTTCGATAGTCCACTTTAGACATTCTACTTACTTTAAAGGTGCATTGCGCAAGTCTCTGAGTTTTTGCAGAACTATGCCCCCTCTGGCGGCAAGCGAAACTGCAGCCAGAAGTGTGCACGCTCACGGACAAAAGTTTTCTTTTTTTTTTATCTTACGTGGAGTTTGCGTTGGTGTTTGAAATGAACTACAAGCCGGTCTCTTAGAATCCATCTTCTACGGAGAATGGCGGCGAATACACAAACCTGCCCGACAGCCAGGTGAGCGTGCCGTGAACGCGCATGACGTCACGCCCAGTCTAAAATTCCGGCCCGAATCCCTCTTATTTATTTTACTTTACAGGATTATAGAGACAATCTCAGTGATCAGAGAAGGGCTCCTTCAGCCCATCAGGCAATTGTTTAAGCATGTATGGGTTAGAAAACGGGTATTTTTAACATGAAAAGTTGCTTAATGCACCTTTAAGTAACTTTGCAGCTACATTTCAACTAACTGTCATTAGAGTATTAGTATACTGCCTGCTTAATATCTGCTAACACTTTATTTTGTTGGTCCCCCAACATATATTCTACTGACTATAAGTAATTTGTTGACTACAAGTCAACTTATTCTACTAACCCGAACCCTAACACCTAACCATAACCTAACAGTCTACTGACAGTCTACTAATACTCTAACGAGAGTTAGTTGACATGTAGTTGCAAAGTTACTTATAGTTAGTAGAGTGTCTAGTAAGTTGACTATCAAAATAAAGGGGAACCATACTTTTGAGAATGTGTATACACTGTGGGACATACAATCACATCATAAAATAGTGTATTTAACGGTTGCTCTCTGTTGCTTAGTTACACGCATCCTGTCACCATAAGCTAGCCTGTCAATCATCTTGTCACAGTTAACATCGCAGTCGCGGGTCTTTCATGTGGAAAACTATTCTCATGTTAATGCATAACGAGACATTCAAAAGTTAATGGCCAAACTGATTTTTATAAAAGTTCACATTGTTGTTGCAGATGAAATATAAATTTATCAACTTAAATGCTGATTATTAGTCACTCAAACCTCTTTATCCAAACCTCTCTAATTAACCGTCGGTCGCGCACATCCGCCATGTTTTGTAACACTTTATACTCGTGTTTGTAAACCGAATCCTCCTCCAAAGCGCACTGGGTTGAGAGCAATATCAGCTGTTATAGTGAGCACGGATCCACACTTCGGAAAGCTACTGGAAGCAGTAGATCATCCGGGGACTTCAAGCTCAAACTGAGCATCAGATTGGGGAAGAAAAGTTATTTAAGTGACTTTGAACGTGACATGGTTGTTGGTATTTCAGAAAACTGCTGATCTACTGGGACTTTCTCTCACAACCATCTCTAGGGTTTACAGAGAATGGTCAGAAAAAGAGAAAGTATCCAGTGAGCGTCAGTTGTTCTGTGGGAGAAAAGGCCTTGTTGATGCCAGAGGTCAGAGGAGAATGACCAGACTGGTTTGAGCTGATAGAAAGGCAACAGTAACTCAAATAAGCACTCGTTACAACTGAGGTCTGCAGAAGAGCATCTCTGAACGATCAACACATCAAGCCTTGAATCAGACGGGCTACAAGACACACACCTGTGCCACTCCTGTCAGCTAAGAGCAGGAAACTGAGGCTACAATTCACACGAGCTCATCAAAACTGGACAGCAGAAGACTGTAAAACTGTTGCCTGACTCGCGATTTCTGCTGCAACATTCAGATGGTCGGGTCAGAATTTGACGTAAACACCACGAAAGCATGAATCCCTCCTGCCTTGTATCAGCTGTTCAGACTCCCGCTGGTGGTGCAATGGTGTTTGTGATATTTTTTGGCACACTTTGGGCCTCTTATGGCGCTTTTCCACTGCATGGTACGGCTCGGTACGGTTCGACTCGGCGCGGAACGGTTCGGCTCGCTTCGCTTTTCCACTGCGTGGTACGACTCGGCTCGGTACGGCACGGTTCGGTTCGCTTTAGCTCGGTTGCTTTTCCACTGCAGTTAGTACCGCTTCAAAGTGGGTGGGACTGATCGTTATAGTTGCCGTCTCTACTGCCATGACATCATCATATTAATGCAAATTTTCCATTCCGTGTTTCCCCATCCGCTCCTCTGCAACCAACGAGAGGAACGTCTGCACCTCGTCCACTGACCACGACTCAGCCATTTCTTTTTTTGAAGTTTATACTCTTTTAAAACAAGTACTTTTAAAACAAGAGCTACAGCGTTGGCTGTTGTCTACTGGCTATTTAAATCTAGCGGGTTTAGTGTCTCGTGTCGTAAATACAATGACGCTGGTAGAGATGATTCTGTCTGACCAATCAGTGATCTGCAGTGTTTTCACGTCACATTTTAGTATCGGTACGGTACGCTTGGAACCTCAACAGAGGTGGTACCATTTAAAGCGAGCCGAAGCGAGCTGTACCGTACCGTACCATGCAGTGGAAATGCGTCATAAGTGAGCCGTACCGAGCCGAGCCGTACCGTACCATGCAGTGGAAAAGCGCCATTAGTACCAACTTAGCATCGTTTAAATGTTACAGCCATTTCCTTTGTTACTAAAACACAACACAGTTCAATGCGTAATTCAAAATATGGGTAAAACACTAGTGAAAAATCATGCAGAAACTGTCTTCACACTGTGCCCTGTTTTAACTTTCTTAAGAGTGTAAAGAAAAAATGTTGAGCTTTCAAAAGGGCCTCTGCGTATTTCAGATTCTGAACAGACCATGAAGATGAATCTTCATCGCTATCCCATTAATCTCCATGTAAAGGCATGTATTGTATCTACTGATAACCATTAAACCAGATCAAACTGTGTAGGACTCTAGGAGTCTTTCATGTCACAGTAGTGATATCGGCTCTCCTGTGGAGATATGAGCAGGAAGACACTGCGGATCTCAGCTGTAAGTGGTAGAAGCTTTTCATGGCGCAAAATCGATATGCGAGATGCTGGAGACAGAAAACAGAGACATGTTGAAGAGAGTGTTATAACACACACACACACACACACACACACACACACACACACACACACAGTGTTATCGTGAAGCTCTTCTCTCTAGCCATGGAATGCTGGTCTTGAATGAGATGTTACACACACACACACACATACACACACACATTCTAGTCATTAACCTCATAGACACTTTCACCATGACAACAAGTCCTTCAGTAAATAGTTCAGGATGTTTACGGTTTCCTCTTCCTGTTCTGGCTAACACAATGCATGACCTTTGACCTCACCCTCCCTGGCTTTTACTCACCACCCGCATTGAGGTTGTTAACTACCTAAACTGTTTGTGCTGTGGACATGAATGATACCTGAAATGATGCGTTGTTGAGGAGAGTGTCATGCATAAACTGATGGAAACACATTTGCTGAATACATTTTGAAAAAAGTCATGTGATTTTGCCTCAACAAATCAAGTTGTTTTTGCAATATCCAGATTTTTCACAAGTTTTATTCACCACTTGAATTGAAACATATAGTAACTTGGGCCATTAAGCATCAACTAGCAACCCTCCACAACCCCTTAGAAAACACATAGCAATATGCTAAAAATCAATGTAAGCATGCTAGCATTTCAACACAACTTCTGCTCATGTATTTGAAGGCTGCTATTGGATCATTTAGGGTAACCGTCAAATTATGTTACCACTCATAACTTTATGGAGAGCTTACGACCTACTATCTACGTTCTGCCTTAAGACAAAAGGTGCAACCGAATAAAGTACGGAGATAGTTACAAACTAGCTAGCAGTTAAGCCTCTAGTGTGGACTTTAAGTAATAGCATTCGAATGGCTGGTGCAACCCTGGAGGAACCCCTACACTTGTACATTTTGGATGTCTCTCTTCTCTAACACACATATCTGAGGTCTTGGAGTCTTTACCAATGAGCTGATGAGTTGAATCAGGTGTGTTTGATTAGGAAGCATCTAAACTGTGGCTTGTCTAAGACATCTAACATCTAAGACTTGGCTTGTGTTGTATTTTGAGGCACTTAGATTATAATGATAAAGCTTTATCCGTGTTTCTTTGAGACTCATATAAGTTACTCATGAGCAGAGAGACATGATTATATACATAAACAAAAATGCATCGCTTTCCTCTTTGTTGATATACATGGACTGTTTCTAAAATTACCTTTTCTCTCCACTGGCTCTCTCCTAAAAGGAAGAGAAGGAAAAGAGGCAAAACTTGAATTAAAGTGGAAGAAGAAGAAGCCTCGATTGGATCCAGATGCCACGATGGCGTATTCACGTCATTATCCAATCAGAGCAGAGTTTGATCTTATTATCCAATCAGACAGTTGCGTGTCTGATGTCTGATCTCTGCAGGGAGCACCGATTCGAAACATGAATGAAGGTCTTGGTCTCTGTGACTCATTAAGTGAAAACACACATACATATGCAAAGTGTTATTGCTCCAATGTGTGTGGTAATGGCAAAGATGAATCTATCTCTATACGTCGCCTTGCTCCCTACTGACTACATAAATATAGCCGCAAACAGCAATCATCGGGTCCAAGCACCAATGACTCAAATCGACGATTAGGTGATACAATTGATTCACTTTCCTGCAAAGTCAAAAGTCACAAAAATGCATGAGAGACATCTGACTTCCAAATAAATAAAAGCATTTAAATTGGTTGCAAAATATTAGACCTGAAAAGATTTATTGTGGAAACATTACAGCCCCTCATCAGTCATTTACATAAATGGCTGATTACATAGAATTTGCTGCCTTGAGCATCATATTGCACAATCAAAGATTGAGCAGAGATTGACATGACTTGTCATGTATGTCAAGTTCCTTTAAGTTTGGACTTTGCATTCAGCAGATGTAGTTCTATTAGTTAAAATGGCTTATCCACCTTATTTTTTCAGCATGGAAGTAAGCTGTTTTCTGTGAATGTGTGAGACTTCCGATTCATAAGCCGCAGCTAGAAGAATAACAAAGTGCAGGAAATGGCTTGTAGAGCTAAAAATAACTGGAAGTGAATGACACTATAAGCCAGACACATACAAATTTACACATATTTAAGGTTGATATTTTTGCAACACTTATTTAAACTCTTTTTAGAGCTTTTTGTCATTTTGTCTTGAGATGATGATTCCCAAACTTTCTGCAAATCTGACCAACAGTCTAGGAGGAGAGTGACTTATGGTCTCTGATTCCCAGAGATAGGGACTTTTAGGGCAGAAGAAAATTCAGTCATGTCTTGCAACCGATGGTGAATGAAATTAAATAAATTCCCTTGCATTTTGTTATTGTATGTGAAGCTATTGAACCTTCTACACACCTGAACCAGATTTCACTAAGTGCAACATGTTGCTGTATCAACATATTTGTTGATCCTGGAACAACATTCCAATCAACCAATCAGATTTGAGGGCCAAGTTTACAGCTGATGTCAAGTTTTGACTTACAACCAGGGTTAAGTGCTTCCATATCAGTGTTATTCACCTACCATTTCCCTCTGATTTTAGGGATAACTTATAGGTAGGGTTAGGTTTAGGGGTAGGGATTGGGTTAGGACTAAATTTTCAGACAGGAATGTTGTTCCAGGATCGACAAATCTGTGTATCCAAGAAAATGTGTTATGGCCAATTCACACCATGCCAACAGACGAGAATAAACACTTCGTTGGGTTTTGTCGGATCAGTGTGTTACCCCTGATGTTGCCGTTTGTCGGTGTCTGTCGGAGCTTGTTTTCACAGATTGAACATGTTGAATTGGCTCTTGTTGGGTCATGAAATGTCTGAGAAGTGATATTCTGCAATCTGGTGATTGTACGTGTTGGTCAGCATCTGTCGGTTTGGTGTGAATCAACCTTTACTTGGCAGAATCACGGTGACCTTGACATAAATGGCTGATCGTTTACAAATGAAACCCTCGTAGCATCATAAACCTATAAAATGTTGTATGTTTTCTGAGAATGTCCTGTTGTTCATGTCCTCCAAGTAAAATTCATAAGAAATAGGCCAATTAGTCATTATGGGCCACACCGCAAAATATATCAGCCCATATCTGTTAAATGAAGTTCACTTTTTGTCAGGAGTGTCTCAATATGGTGCGTGCTAAATTTGGAACAAAATAGTTATTTTTCACTTAGATAAATTTAGAGTATTTAACGAATAATTGAGACGTTGCATTGGGAGCTCGGCTTTATGCTTTAAAATGCTGACTGAAGTTCATCAGGTTCACTGGTGTCTGGAACTCTGTTTTTAAAGAACTTTGTTTTCTGTGTGTGTTTTTTTTTTTCTCTCTCTCCCAAAAACAGATGTGTGTGAAAAGGCCTAACACACTACGATCAACTGAGCATCGGCTATACACACACATCTGCACTTCTGTAGAACAGAGTAAACATCTTTTACATGTAGCCAGTGACAGTTTACAGATTGTAAACAAAAGGAAACTGTGCCCATGGGAAAAGCTTTGAGAATTATACATTTAAACACTTGCCATATAAAGTTTTATTGTCACAACATTTTAAATAATTGTTACAACAAATGAAAGAAATGTTCATGTCTGTCTTTTCAAATTGCAAACGATTTTATCCGTCTGTAATATATATAGGACACTACAGCAGTATAGCAAAAATTGTTCCCAGAGTACAAAATAGAGATGTTCATTTTTGATGTTGCTGACAGAGTTTGGGCATGTTTTTAATGTAAGTGTATGCCTAAAATGTTGCGAGCAAATAATTTGAACAACAACCTCTTCTGCTGTTGATTTGTGTTGTTTAGAATAAGAGGAAGAACATATGGGCCACTTTTACCTGTTAATCAGAACATGATGGACCCTCAGCAACATGATTAATACCAGGTTTGACCGCTTTCAGAACAAACTCAGCGGCTGCGTCCAATTGTGGGAAAATGCTCCCTCCACAGGCGGCATACAGAAGTAGGAAGCACATCCGAATCCATTGATCGTGTCACTTCCTGTCTACTGAGATACCGTCATCTGATCACTTTCTGAAGGCAGATGTAGCCTATTCTTCACTGCCTTTGATGACCGCCATGTAAACTTTAAGGGTGGATGGAGATGACCCTGCTGAAAAGCGATCTTGCAAGAACTCGGAACAACTGGGCAGTTAACTGGATTCCACTGATGCTGATTGCACCAAAAAGTAAAAACCTTCCACTTCAGAGCATATAGTTTCCTAGTGGCTGGAGCTCTGGAGTGAAGTATGGACTCTACAACCTCAGTTGAGAGATCAGCATCTATGAGTTGGGTCCCCTCAGAGGCCAAACCCACAAGTTCCACATCTCTGGATGGGGTGAAGGATTGTGCCCCCCACCTGAGACAGAAGGTCTCTCCTGATCGGAATCTCCAAGGGAGAGCCGCCGAGGAGGGAGATCAGGTCCGCAAACCAAAATCGGCTCGGCCAGCGTGGTGCTACTGGCAGTAGGCTTATCCCACCCCGGCGGACTCTCTCCAGAACTCCAGGGAGCAGAGCAACTGAGGGAGCCCCAGGGGGGCTTGAAGTGTGAGGGAAAACCAAAGTGGACAGTGCGTCGTGTCCTGAGACGCAAACAGATCCACTTCTGCTTGGCCGTAAACTTCCCATATATACTCCACCACCTCGGGGTGGAGTCTCCAATCCCCTCAAGTCAAGTCACATTTATTTATATAGCGCTTTTTACAATGCAGATTGTTTCAAAGCAGCTTTAAAGAGATAACAGGAAAATAATGCAAAAATAGTTTTTTCCGAAAGAAAATAGCGTCACAGTCCAGCTTAAGTAAGTTCAGTGATGTTTCATTTTTGTTTTAAAAAAAAGTTATTCATTTAGTTCATTTATATATATATATAGCCACTCTGGAGTAAACCGTGATGTCATCGTCCAGCTCAGTTCAGTTCTTATATAATAGTATCAATGCAGGCAGATCAATATTATTGTTGAATATTAAATTAAATGTTAACCCTCTGGGGTCTGAGGTGTTTTCTGGGCCCTGGAGGTGTTCTGACATGCTCTGACATTTGTGCTTATTTCTGTTACTTGTGACATTTTCATGGCTAAAGTCTGATTACACTGTATTTAGCACAAACTCTGCAACAAAAATATGTAAGCAGCATGTATGTAAAAGTTTGTAGTTTTGAGGTAATGACGTTTATGCGTGGTTTGTGAAAAATAAATAAATAACTGAAATAAGGTCATGAAACCCATACTGATTATTTCTTCACACAACTTTTGAAAATTGTATCACATAGCCTAGAATATTTGCTCCAAAACTATGTGAAAATCATCCTGCATACTCATTCACATAAAACAATATAATGATTTAAAATTCGTAAGACATGTTTTGTGTAAGAAAGCTTTATGCAAAGAGGCGTGAATCATCATGAATGTTGATGTGTTTCACACCTGAGAAAGACAAAGACCCACCCCTAATGGCCCTATCAGGTGCTATCAGGCCCTATCATTCTGAGCAACCTTGCACAAAGAATGAGGAGAGATTTAAAAAAGAATGGCTTTTTGATTGTTTGGATTTATTTACAACACAACATAATCCAGAGATACACAACAAAGGACAAAAAAGCACATTATTTAACACACTGATCTAAAGACAGAGACTTAACCAGTCACACACCTTTGTGCCATTCCTGAAACATAGGAACTTTACCATGTTCATGTACGGAGACTTATGTGAATGTTGAAGTCAGCAGGACTCATCAGTGGGGCATCTGGTCCCTGTAAAAAAACAAAACAAAAAATGCTGATCCAGATGCTGATATCAAGAGAAACTATAGGGCTGCACGATTTTGGGAATACATTTTAGATTTTTCTGGTTAAAATCATGATTTAAAGTTTATAGTTTGGATATGAACACTGATGTGTTAGTGATCGAATAATGGTTCGTTCTTATATGATTCTTTCAGGTGCAATGTTTTCTTGGCCATTTTGATGCAAAGCCATGGCTGTGTGTCTTTCAGAGGTAACCCTTGCTAACACAGGAGCACAATGATTGGAAGAACATCTTTCCTCTTTTAATCAGTCTGCTCTTATAATCCAATCAGAATAATGGAGTTATTTCTCCTAGTACTTGTTCACACCATGATTAGTGACATGATGTTAGCAGGTCATTTCGGATCAGGGCCACAAACAGTGAAATTTGTGTTTTTGTAAAAATATAATTTTTTGTCCAATGAAGCTTTATGCAATTATTGAAATATGTAATAATGGTTCTACTATCAAATCAATAAATACATTATTGTGATACACTTGAGCCTGATAGAAGTAAGAAGTTTGCTCAAGTCCTGATGATCGTGTTTTGCAGCATAATTAGAAAAAGGATCCTAATGGAAGCAAGACAATTTGACTTTTTGTACAAAGGAATTCGAATGATCAGTCACAAATATGTTTACTTAATTAGTGACCTTGTGCATAATCCTAAATACTTAAATGTGTCATTTAAATAATTAAACATAGTCAAAAAAAATTTTTTGTTTAACTTTTCACAAGTACACTATAGAGTTGAAACCTTGTAGAGTCTTGACTACATTAGGGTACTTGTACAATGATAAAGTATGTATCGTATAATTTTGAAATAGTATGTAAATTTTGTCAACAATATGTAAATCGTTATAAATGTATCAAAGCCAGATAACAGTAACATTATTATGGTGATACACTGGTGCATGACAGAAATAACAACATTTGAACCATAGACAGATTTGAACTTGTGTAGGTAACTTGCGTTTCTATTTCAGATGTGGACAGTCCTGGTCTCTTCACTCATCTTTTCTGATGGCTGCGGTCACAGCCCCACGCCACTGACCCACACAACCAGCAAACTCTGGCTCATTGCTGTTTCAGATGTGTAGGTCATGCTGTAGAGAGGCTCATCATAACATGTAAGTGCAAAGTAAGGCTGAACTCCAAAACTCACAGCTTCTGGTTTGGACAGGACAGTGATGCTAAATATACATTTTGAGAGCCGCAAATAAACCGGATTGAGTTCAAATGTATACGCATGAGTGATACCATAGAACAGTGATTTGCATTGAGATAAATTCAAGGTGAGCTGAAAAAATATAGCAAATACGGCATATTCATGTTCATTTACCAAATATCTAATTATAAATGGCAGTGTTGATTAGGTCAAAAATAATGAAGGTCATGTTATGATTTTGTAAGTAAACTTGTATGTAGCAGTTAATTATATTTCTTGTTTATTTTTAAGATGCAGTGGGGTCCAAAAGTCTAAATTAAATGCAAGTAAAATGCAAGGGAAAGTCTAAATTAAAATGAACATGAAGTTTGTCCGAGACCTGATGATCGTGCTATTCTGCATAATTTCATAATCCCAATGGAAGCAAGAAAATGTAACTTTTTGTGCATGAGAGTTAGCATGCTCAGTGTCACACATTTGCTTGTTTGATTAGTGAACTAGAGCATAATCTTCTTCATTTTATGTCATAGATTTAATAATAAAAAAGGGACATGGCCAAAATCCTAAACACTAAACACTGTAACTTTACAATAAGGTTCATTAGTTAACATTAATGTATTTACTAACATGAACTAACAATGATCAATACATTTGTTACAGTATTTATTAATCTTTGTTAATGTTAGTCCAGTTGTTCATTGTTTGTTCATGTTAGTTCACAGTGCATTAACTAATGTTAACAAATACAACCTTTGATTTGAATAATGTATCAGTAAATGTTGAAATTAATATTAACTAGATTAATTAAATCTGTAGAAGTATTGTTCATGCTTAGTTCATGTAGTAACTAATTAACCTTATTGTAAAGTGTTACCTAAGCTTTCAATTGTCTTAACCACAAATTAGGTCAGGAAATTAGCAAAATTTAAGCAAATGCACAACATAAAAAGTCATTGCTGTCTCAGAACAACAACATCAAATACAGAATTAAGTTTTTGGCAGGATATGGCCAGTTGTGTGTGAAATGATGAATCATAATGAAACACGAGTTGCTGTCTTCAAAAATCTGGCGAGAAATATAACAAATGCATCTCTACCACAGAGGAGCATAGAGGAGGAGGAGTCAAGTCACCTTTATTTATTTAGCGCTTTGTCATCCATTGTGTTTGACTGTGTTTTCATTACAAACATAACTATATTTCCAATTTTATGTACCTTTTCTTTAAAAAAAATAGTTGTTCGTCATTGGGTGTGGCCTCTGTCCCACCCACCACAACCTTACAGGACACACCCTAGTCCTAACTCCAAGTGTTTACTTGGGATGAACTGCCATATTTGCCGAAGTTTCCAACTTGCCAAGGTATGCAATGCACAGTGTGCTGCTAATTGTCCCGCACATAGTTCAGCACCACAACTTATACTTCCCTGACCTGAAATGGCAGCTTTTCCCTAATTGTGAAGACGGATACAGACTGGATGTAGACTACCATGGGCACATAACTGGTCAGTCCCACCCAGAGTGCTGCACCAGAGCTAGGAACCATTACGACAAAAAGGCCAATTCACCATAGATTTTGTATTTTAAAATAATTATATCTGGGTATTAATTGCGCTTTGCCATTTGAAAATATGTTTGACTTTGTTTCATTACAAATGTAACTATATTTCAGATTTAATAGGCCTCAGCCCCTGCCTCGACAGAATGTCTGCTCCTATATTTTGGTACCCTGGCATATACACTGCCCTCAGGGAGAGTCTCTTCCCGAGGGACCACAGGAGGATCTGCTGCGCCAGTGTGCATAGTGGACGTGAGCCCAGACCCCTCTGGTGATTTATGTAAGAGACCACCGATGTGTTGTCTGACCGGACAAGCACATGATGACCCCTCAGATCTGGGAGACCGCATTGAAGACCGCCATCACCTCCAGGCATTTTATGTGTCACGAACGATGATGACTCCTCCAGAGACCCTGAGCTGAGCGGCTCCCCAGCCAGTGAGGGAAGCATCTGTCGAGAGCGCAACTCGATGGCAAAGAGCTCCTAACACTGGAGCCTGGGATAGGAACCAAGGTTTCCTCCATATGACCAAGGCGCGGAGACACCGCCGCGTGATCTTGATCGTACGAAGTCCTGAGCCAGTTTCTGAATCTGTTTCACAGTGTGTGACGGGCCTAGCCTTAACTCTTTCCTGGCTGAGAGGAACGAGGTGACACGAGCGGGCGATAAGACGGCTCACATCGTGACTGAATGATGACATCTCAATGCCGAACCGCCAACTGCTCTGACTCCGCTAGAATCAGCCAGTCGTCGATGTAGTTCAGAATGCGTATGCGTAGGCATGGAAGTATGCGTCTTTTAGATCTATCGTGACAAACCAGTCCTCGGATCTGATTTGAGTCACGATCTGTTTGAGTGTCAGTGTTTTGAACTTGAGTTTCTTGACTGCACGATTCAACTGATTCAGATCTAGTATAGGACGCAACCCCCCATCCTTTTGCGGAATAATGAAGTAATGGCTGTAAAAACCCGATTCTCTGTCGGAGAAAAAATGGAAAAACTCACCTATAGTAAGTGTTGTATTCATCATGAAATTGAGCCGCACAGGCCTGGGGACAGAGGAAAAATGGTGATATACAGTGGTTCAAATGCTGTAAATGAATCAAATTATTATTTTTAATCAACTTCTAAATGCTTAGAGTTCAAATGGTGATATTTATGACTAAGACAGGTTTAAAATTGATATTGTTCAGCATTTTAAGGCAGTAAGATCATGATCTTTAGTGGGGACACAAAAGGCACAGAATCCCAGGAGTCAATAAAAAAATAAAAAATAAAAAATAAAAAAAAACAGTTTTAAAAGTTGTGAGTTTCATAAAATTACTTCCTTAAGAGTGACATCTATTAATAAAGACAAGGACATTGACAGCTCAGATTACTGACACTACTGCCCACAGCAAGACTATATAATTCATTGTGCAAATAGTGTTGATTCTAAATATATTATATTATTTTATACTCTGATCTATTTTTATTATTAATGGCTTTCCGTTTTAAGTAGTTTTTAAATTACACTTAGATAACATTCACGGTTAAATCACGATTAAACATAAACAGTTAAATCGTCTTAGCAAAAAAAAAAAGAAAAAAAAAGGGATATTTACTGCAGATTTTGGACAATGTCCATCTAGTACAGACTAATGGATTTTGAATGTTGTAGTGATCGGTTTTCACAAGTAGAGGGAGACAAAACACAATTGTTCTTCAGCTCAAATGTTCTTTTAAATAGTATAAGGATTCAAGGTTAAATAGTAAAGAAAAAATATTAAAACACATTATGTATAACACATTATAATTTATATTATTATTATTTTCTATGGAAACTGATAAACTGAGCCACATCAGGGCACCACTAATTACTTCTTAATGGACTGGAAAAGTAATTAATATATGGTCAAATTACATTTTTAGAAATGAAAACTTTTCTGCTGACTCTAATGTTATTAAATACTCCGATAAAATTATATTTATCATAATGTTCATGGAATTTATGGTGTAAAAGAAACGTGTGTGTGTGTGTGTGTGTCCCCTTACACTTACACTAACCCTACCCCTAACCCAACCCATCACACACAACTTTCTGCATTTTTACATTTTCAAACAACATCTCTTAGTATGTTTGTATGCTGTTTTCCTCATGGGGAGCAAAAGTGTCCTCACAAGGTAAAAAAAAAATTCAGATATTGCCATGTTTGTGGGGATATTTTGTCCCCATAATAGGATTTATCAGGACACACACACACACACACACACACACACACACACACACACACACACACACACACACACACACACACACACTTCCCCATTGTCTCTATAATGCTAATGTATCTGTCTCAGTGTGTGTCCATGTCTGTCTGTGTTAATGCATAATTCACTGTTTGAAGCTTGAGTTACCCGATACATTATTGAGAAGCAGGTGACAGTTTCCTTTGCTTGTAGTTATACAGTGACCATAAGACAACAGATTCATTTCTAAATAAGTAAGTACATACCTCCCACATGCAGCCTGCTTATGTTTACTCGTACAGAAATATATATAAAACAATGACAGACACTGAGAGAACATTTATAGAACCAATTCTCATTTCCAGATGCACATTTAAGGCAGTTTAACAGTAATAATGTACAATTACATCTTGAAACCCCCCCAAAAAAATCTGGTTTTAATACAGATCCAAAAGAATATTTATATAAGCTGTTTTATTTCATATTTCTTGACGTTTGCAATATAATGTGTGAAAATCACGCAGTTTGTGATTTGTGTGGTCATTTTATATCAGCTGAGCTTCATCGTGAAACCAAATCAGGACCATTTCACCTAATGACATCCATTGTTTATAAGACAAACAGATCATAAATAAACCAAATGCTGCGGCGTCGGTGAGGTCTGTCTTTTCCACCAACCTTCTTTTCAGTATCCGAGAGACAAAGAGATGTTTTTGTTTACTCTGCATTATCTGTTTTTTTATTTAATAAAGGCACAATACCCCTCTCACTGCACCTGCCTAGCTCCCAGAATGCATCTGGAGCTGTAGACACCTGTCATTATTGACCTCTGACCTCCAGCTGGAGCTGTGAGGTTACAAACAGACACATGAGCAAAGGTGTAATTAACACACACTCACACACACAGAGAGAGACAGACCTGTCAGTAGGCTTTGAGGGGATTTTTTTTGGCAAGCATTCAACAATTGGGGGATAAATTAAAGCTGGTTTTGAATCAAATTCTATTGTGTATCAGTGTTTGTTTAGGGGATGTGAGTCTTTTCTGTGTCTTGCACAAATCTTGCTCGCTTCCTGTATGAATAAATCTTGAGAATTTTGGTAAGCATAAAATGTGTGTATAACAAGGATTTGAAGAAATGTCGTGATTTCCTCGTCATTCAAAAACCTGCTCCAAAAAAACCCTTCTTTCCTCTGAAAAATAAAAAAGGAGATATTTTGAAGAATATTTACGCTGCTCTTTTCCACACAGTGGGTAGTAGGTTTGTATGGAAGCTTGTTTCCACCACCGAATGAAAAATAAAAAAAGTTTGATTGACAGGTTATCTGACCAATCATAATGCAGAATCTGCCGAATCAGATGCCAATCATAATCTGCCAAATCATTTTGTCATACAAACATAGATTAAGGTTGGTGCACTTCAACTTGATAAACAGTGTGTATTGACATCTTTCTGTGGTTGAAACAAGATACCTTCTGATGATCATTCATGTTTATTTTGTGCCATAACTAGTAGTAAAGAGATGATCGGTTCGCATGCCGCTTGAACTGAGGCTCTACAGTGACCTGTCACGACACATTCATGTGCCACAAAATTAAAGGGGTCCTGTTATGCCCTTTTACAAAGTCTTGATTTTGTTTTTGGGGTGTAGAATATGTTTGCATGCTTGATTGTTCAATAAACACATTATTTTTCACATATTGTACATTATTACAGCTCCTCTCTCCCCAGTCTGGCTCGAACACACCGATTTCGATGAAGCCCCTCCTTCCGAAATATGAAATGTGCTGTGATTGGTCAGCTGGCCCAGTGTGTTGTGATTGGCAGCTCTTAGCGCGTGTTCGGGAAATGTCCCGCCCCTTCATAACTGCAAGCTCTTCTCTAGTGTAAATATTGAGGATGGCATAAATTTCAAACCAATTCGAGCCCGATTCAGACCCTGACAATGTTATTGTTAACAAACAAGATGATCGTACAGAACAGATTTCATGCACAGACTTTGCAAGCACGGATTTCACAGGACGTTTCAGAGTGGTATATTTTGTTTACATATTCTTATACCATATAGATATGATGTTATCCACCATTTAATCATGATATTTGTCGGAAAACCAAGGTAATACAAACAGTAATCGATCACAAAACCATTGTTAATTGTCCTAAGGAGCGATGAACAGTCTTACAAAAGCGAGAGCTTACAAAACAACAGAAAACAAGCTGTTCTCCATCAAATGTGCGGTGCACAGATAAACGTTCAGGTTATGATGTTCAGAAACAGTGTTTAAATTAAGTTTTAACCACACTAAGCTGACGAACTTAGTGTGGTTAAAACTTTACGGTCAAACGAATGAGTTTTGGAAATGTTTTGGGGAAAAGAAATTCCACGCTCTTTGACAGCGACAACACTGTCTTCTCTAATGCAGCTCAACCAGGCCTTAACCAGGTCCCTTTTCTGCTGATTCCTTGGGCAGAGATTATTTAAATGAGGAACATTATGACTTCATAAGATCCGGAAAAAAACGTGAAACTCATCAGTTCTTAAAAAGTGGATTCTGTTAAATAAAATATCTCCCTTTGGAGTGAACTTTGTAACCTTGCAGATCTGTTTTATGCTCGAACAGCAAAATTACAAACTGATTAAAGTTAAAAAGGGAAAAGCATAATAGGGCCCCTTTAAATTTATTGTTTGAATTTCTTAAAAAATTAAAAAATTTGTAAGCTGAGACTTTGTGTCATACTAAAAGTAACCTGCTCTATCTTGTCTGTCAGCGCGTTGCCAGTGTCCTCTTTGATATAATTTGAAATGTATTTTTCACTGCGTGAGAACATGATGTGTCGTGTGAAAGCGCTATGGCTTGTCGGACTTAGCAACAGTAACTAAGGGAGGCGGATCTTTGCAAAGGGTCAATTGCAAGTTTATAACTCACAATTCTGAGAAAAGAAGTCAGCTTTTTGTTAGCTTTTTATATATATTTTTAATTCCGTAGCAGAATATCTTAGCTTCAATATGTTTGTGTGAGGACAGGCTGGCCAAGTCACGTCAGGGCCTCGTCACATCAGGGCCTCGTCACGTCAGGGCCTCGTCATGTCAGGACCTCGTCACATCAGGGCCGCGTCACGCCAGGGCCTCATCACGTCAGGGCCTCGTCACACCAGGCTCTTGTCACGTCAGGGCCTCGTCACACCAGGGTCTTGTCACGTCAGGGCCGCGTCACGTCAGGGCCTCGTCACACCAGGCTCTTGTCACGTCAGGGCCTCGTCACACAAGGGTCTTGTCACGTCAGGGCCGCGTCACGCCAGGGTCGTCACACAAGGGCCTCGTCACACCAGGGTCTTGTCACGTCAGGGCCTCATCACACCAGGGTCTTGTCATGTCAGGGCCTCGTCACATCAGGACCTCGTCACATCAGGGCCGCGTCACGCCAGGGCCTCGTCACGTCAGGGCCTCGTCACACCAGGCTCTTGTCACGTCAGGGCCTCGTCACACCAGGGTCTTGTCACGTCAGGGCCGCGTCACGTCAGGGCCTCGTCACACCAGGCTCTTGTCACGTCAGGGCCTCGTCACACAAGGGTCTTGTCACGTCAGGGCCGCGTCACGCCAGGGTCGTCACACAAGGGCCTCGTCACACCAGGGTCTTGTCACGTCAGGGCCTCATCACACCAGGGTCTTGTCACGTCAGGGCCTCGTCACATCAGGACCTCGTCACATCAGGGCCGCGTCACGCCAGGGCCTCGTCACGTCAGGGCCTCGTCACACCAGGCTCTTGTCACGTCAGGGCCGCGTCACGCCAGGGTCGTCACACAAGGGCCTCGTCACACCAGGGTCTTGTCACGTCAGGGCCTCATCACACCAGGGTCTTGTCACGTCAGGGCCTCGTCACACCAGGGCCTCGTCACGTCAGGGCCTCGTCACGTCAGGGCCTCGTCACGCCAGGGCCTCGTCACGTCAGGGCCTCGTCACATCAGGGCCTCGTCACGTCAGGGCCTCGTCACACCAGGGCCTCGTCACGTCAGGGCCTTGTCACATCAGAGCCTCGTCACATCAGGGCTGCGTCACGCCAGGGTCGTCACACGAGGGCCTTGTCATGTCCGGGCCGCCATGCCAGGGTCTTCTAATATTATCTTACATAATCCTCTTATAACTCATGGGCGTTTCCCCTAGATATTTTTTGAAGGGGGCAATATGCCCAATGCTCCAGCGGATGTGGTGCCCGCCACTGCTCCACGGCCCAGGTCCGCCACTGCTTCATGGACCATGGTTCCTCTTCACGGGCCTGGCCCTCCATCCCTCACTCAAGACTGCCTCTGCTCCTCCACCCTGCTGGACTCTTTGTTTATGTTTTGGGTTGATGTGCTGTTAGGGCGTCTGGAGCCGTACTTTGAGGGGGGGATATGTCACGTTTGGTTTTGGGTTTTGTATCATGTTGTCATGTCTTTTATTTTGAAGTTTTCATAGTCATGTGTCTCTCTCATGTGTCATGTTCTGATTGGTTCCCTTGTCTATGTGTCACATTCTCATTTGTTCATTATTAGTTGCTTTCAAGTGTGTATATAGCCCTCATTTTACCATTGTCTATTGTCAAGCTTTGTTTGCTGTAACTAGCTTTTGCTGAGTCTAGACAAGTTTATGTTCAAATTTTGTTTTCAGTCAAGCCAAGTTCTAGTCATCGTGTTGTTGTTGTTGTTGTTGTTTTATCTGTATTTTGTTTAATTAATTGCATTACTTGCCTTTAGTGGACTTCTTTACTAAGTCATGACTCACTGAAAATGTTCCCTTCTACTGTAGGTCTCAAATTTAATTTGTGCATGTTCAATTTAAACAAAATGCAATATGATAATTTACAGGATATACAAGAACCAATGACGTTTGATGTTTAAAAAAAAAGCAATAACAGGTTTGGCACAGCATAGAGTGAATTACATAAATGTGTCTAGACGTAAATGTCAGAATTGTGTTTAGGGTAAACTGTCCCTTTAAATGTGCTCTTTGAAGCAGATGATTGTGTTTGTTGTGTAAGTTGTAGATAATGGTTTGTATGTGTGCTGTGTAAACAGGTGTCCAGTAGCCCCAGTCTGTTAAAGTGAGCGCATGTCATGTGTCAAACACACACTTATCAGATCTGTTAAACGGAATCAACACATGTGAGATGGCAAAAACCATATAGTTACTTACCAAACAAAAAATATAAGAGTGGTAGCGGTTGTGGTCCTGATGATGGGGATATGATCTTTGCCGGAGTCATTTGTGTGATTCTTAAAGGAATAGAAATTGAGCATTCTGTCATAATTTTCTCACAACTGTATCATACCTGTATGACTTAACTAATAATTTTATTTTATTAATAACACTAATGCTCAGAAGTTTGGAGTTAGGGTTAGGGATCGGTAAGATATTTAAATGTTTTTGAAAGAAGTCTCTTATGCTCTTCAGGGCTGCATATATTTGATCAAAAATACAGTAAAAACAGTAATATAGTGAACTATAAAATATAACTGCTTTCTAATGTAATGTATGTTAAAATGTAATTAATTCCTGTGATCAAAGCTGAATTTTCAGCATCATTACTCCAGTCTTCAGTGTCACATGATCCTTCAGAAATCATTCTGATATGCTGATGTGATGTTTCATGTCTTTGGCCTTGCGTGAAACACCTGGTACATTCTTTGAATGTGCACCTCGACCTCGACAGTCCACATTCACTTTCTGCTGATTGTCTCTTTGCCTTCCCCGTAAAGCAAGTCACACATGTTTAGAACTACATGAGGAAATGTTTGAATTGTTTGAACATCTGACACGTTCATCCTGATCATGTTAGAAATGTCTTCCTCTTATTACCATCCCCCTCTTCTTCACGCTTTCTCTCCTCTCTCACGGGTCGGACCTCCCCTCACCCTCCTCAAATATTGCAAATCATGCTGTGATCTACAGAGGACGGATGAATGCTGTCATCTGAAAAACAGTTTTAGATCATACTGTATGTCAGACAGTACAAGGAAATGTTTCTGATGAAAATGTGAGTGCTGCTGATCCATACTAAACTTGCTACTCTTCAAAATGAAGGTTCTTTATTGACATCGATGATTCCATGAAGAATCTTTAACTTCCATAGAATCTTTCCATTCCACAAAAGGTTCTTTACAGTGGAAAAATGTTCTTTGGATTATCTCAAATGTTCTTCATACCAAGAAAAAAAAAAGTTCTGTTAAGAATTGATAATGGAAAGGTTAATTGGGGAACCCAACATGGTTCTTCTATGGCATCACTGCAGCCTTTTGGAATCTTTATTATTTTTTTTTTTAAGTGTAGTTTGTGTGTGTGTGTGTGTGTGTGTGTGTGTGTGTGTGTGTGTGTGTGTGTGTGTGTGTGTGTGTGTGTGTGTGTGTGTATGTGTGTGTATTCACAAATGAAGAAAGAGGAGTTACACAACAGTTAAATGGTTATGGGTTTGTTCAAATCACTAATCTGAACTATGTGCAATACTAATAGTCAGGCTAACCTCAGTAAACACCACTAAAACCCTGTCAAACACCCCCACGCACATTCTCAAACAACAACACACATGTGCACACACATCTTCCTCTGAGTGAGCAGGAAGCTCACGTGTGTCTTAGTCTTAATCCTCAGAACAGATTGCTTCATTGACAAGTTTGGGTGATAATGAGGCCAAACCCTAACCCCCCACCACCTCAACACACACAGAGACACACAGACACACACTCACACACTCACACACTCACGCACACACTCATGCACTCACACTCTAAAAATTAAAGTCCACACGAAACAGTACCTACAAATCACAGTCCATTTCCTTCCATGAAAGGAAGCTTGTGGAAATTAAGTAGGCTAGGTAGCATACTTTTAAAAACAATGCTTACCATGGAAATACTTTAATAATATACATAAGTGCATGTTATTTACAATTAAATTAAAATGTATTATAGTTTAAAGCTGCAGTCCGTAGTTTTTCCTCTTTTTTGCCATCTCTGTTCGAAATCTGCAATTACAGTTATTCGAGAAATTATCAACTTCAGCGCCGATGAATCCAATGTTTTGAGGAGAACGTGCGGCTGTCAAACCGCCGGTGTGAATACTGGCATTCGCAATCACAGATTCTACTTGCAGTAAATCGCGCTGATTAAATCTAACGATCGCTTATCATATCACGTCAAACCGTTACTTTGTTCTCAAACTGTTAATGTTAACAACATCAGCATTGCGTGACTACATTTAATGCCCTTCAGATATGTATCCTTGTTTTTGCATGGGCCCGGGTGCAGTCTCTTTTTTTCTGTAGCCACTGTGAAGTCTTTTGCATTTAATGTGTATTAGGGCTACCTGTAGTAGTTTAGTTTCCATTTCTGTGCAGTCTAATTTCTAACTGTCATACCAACAAATTATTGTTTCTTAGAACTGGTACTCTTTGAAATACAAACACACATATCTGTAATCAGATGCATATTTATCCTTGTTTTCGCATGGGCCGGTTGCGGTCTCTTTTTTTCTGTAGCCACTCCAAAGTCTTTTGCATTTTACAGCGGGTGAATCTCCAGTTGACTTCTGATGTCTTTGAAATATGGTTAAAGTGCACTGCTGAATGTACTGACATTAACTAAAACATACTTTAATGTCATTTCTATTAAAACTTGTATGTCAAGTATTGAAATACAGTATATTTGTAATTACACATTCGTAATGATGAAATTGCAATTTAGTACAATTCAAATATATTAACTTCAATATAATATCAAATAACACTACAGTTAAACTTATAATCAAGTTCTTTACATGTGCTTTAATATGCTATTCAACACATCAAAATAAGTGTACTTCATAAAGCACGAGAAAAAAATAAAACATGATTTAAAATGAGCTTTAAAGTAAAACATTCGATTTGAGATTGTTACAAAGCACACTTTTTAAAAGTGTACTTGAGTGTGTAAAGGAAAGAGCACTTAAATGACCTTTTATTTCATTAATATTATACTACCTACAAGTGCTTTACAATCATTTAAGATTTTAAGTACACTAAGTGCACATTCAATACAATTCAGCACACTTCTCAGGTTTTCACTTTCTGAGGAAAATGTGTGATGTTTGTCTGTGTTATGATTACATGTAAGGTGTTGTGGGTGATTGGCAATGTGTTGTTGTGTGGTTGCTATGGAGTTCTGATTGGTTTAAGTCTGTTGCTATGCATTTGTTTGGGTGTTCTGAATATATGGTATTCTGGTCTATAGATATTGCTCCTTTAAAGCAAATCACTGGGGAGATTTGAGGTATCATTCATGTCTGTAGTATTAGAAAGAATGATGGACTTTATGTATTGTGAATTGACTGGATCGTAAAATTGGTTGAGTTGCCCAGAAAAGCACAATTTCCAGAATAGGAGCAAGTTATCAAACTTTTTTTTCTATTTAACTATATTTAGTTAGTTAACTATAACTATACGTTAGTTGTGTGTTACATGTTACATCCCTTGTTATAAGTGTTTTTTGCCGTGTTAGTTTCCTTGTTTTGCTTTCAGCAGGTTGGCGCGAGTTTCCATTGGCTCATTCGTCTGTCAATCATGGAGACGCTTGATGACAGCGCCGGGTCTCCAGCAATGAGAGCGTGTATAAAACAGCGTGAGGAATGGAGTTTGTTTGAATCATTCTTACCATGTACATGTTTGTTGTTAATTACTCTGTATCGTGTTGATTGATTTTGTTGGTATTATTTTGGTTAAGTCTGTGTTTTATAATACCTAGTGTATGGTGGCTCATTCATTCCTTTTATTTGGGTTAATTTAACGTCATCGGTAATGTGTTGTACAAAACCAAAAGAAAAGAAAAGAAAAAGAACAGGCAAGTGTTGCATGTCTGTTTGTTTTTGGACTCTTTCTGTCCTCTTTCTTTTGTTCAGTTTCCCGCCATTCATTTGTTCCCATGGTAACCCTCCTCATTAGTTCTTTTGGTGTCAATTATCTTGTCAATCAGTTCCTCCCTGTCACCTGTGTATTTAAGTCTTAGTCTTGTACTGTCTAGTTGTCTGTCGTCGTCTTTGTTGGATGGTTGTTTTTGAGTTTCTCTTCCTGTTCCTTGTGGGTTTTGATTAAAGGTGCTCTAAGCCAGGGATGGGCAACTTCGGTCCTGGAGGGCCACTGTCCTACAGAGTTTAGCTCCAACCCTAATCAAACACACCTGAACAAGCTAATCAAGGTCCTCAGGATTACTAGAAAATTACAGGCAGGTGATTTTTTCAGGGTTGGAGCTAAACTCTGTAGGACAGTGGCCCTCCAGGACCGAAGTTGCCCATCCCTGCTCTAAGCGATGTTGGGTGACGTCCCTTCTTGTTGACGTTCGAAGTATTGTCAAACAAAACGGAGGCTAGCTCGACCCTCCCTCCTCCTCATCCCGTCCCCTCCCCCTCCCTTCCGTGCTTCCTGAAACAGTCATGAACCATTTAGAAAAACCAAACTGGATTTACCCTGTCCAGCAAAAACAGAGCCTCCTGAATGTCGGATTGGAAGCCCTTCTGCCGGCGGAGTTCTCGCCACCTTTTGAACGCTTTTCCGATGTAAATTCGGGACTTCACGTTCCTTCTCTTTTTCCCTATTCTTAGTTATTTGTTCATCAGAACGTTGTCTCTTTGGTCGTGTGTCGGCCATATAAAAATTCTCAAGAATAGTCGTTGTTAGGACATCTCTCCTCTAGCTAACTTCCCTCTTTATGCTTCTCTCTCCTCCACTCCCCACACTCCCCTTCATGTGCACGCACACTAACCCCCCCAACCCCCACCCCCAAATCATTCTTGTCGGTGATTGGCTGGAACACTGTTTGTTATGTTTCGTGGTCAAGGCTGAGCCAGTTTGTTTTTGTTGCCGTTTGTGGAGCCTGGGCTGTCTACAGAGACCGTGTTTCTTTACAGTGTGTTCAGGGGACAGGCAGATAGCGGAGAGTGAGGAGATGTTTGCTGGATGTGACAAAAAAAATGTTGGCCTAAAAAACATGTGACATCGCTTAGAGCACCTTTAAAAGACTATTTCCTGGAATCATCCTTCGTCGTGTGTTTCATTGACACAGCCATTCCGTAACAGTAAGAGCAGGGGAAAAGAAAAGGACATGTAAGATATTACGTGATGCCACCCTGAGGGGCCGTTTACACAACATCATTTTCAACAAAAATGAATAAGACAGCATTTTTTGTCGTTATTGCGCATCAGTGCGAACGGGGATCGTTTTGACAACGTTGTCGTCTGTATGCGAAAAACGCATTAGAAAAACTTTTCAGTTTTTTAGTACAACCCTTAGTTTTAATGGTTTTAAAAGTTAGGGACATGTACCACCCCCTGTAATTTTGGTTTGCAATGAGAGCTGTTTATTAAGGGCGTCATAGATGCTAAAGAAACCTTTTAGTTTAGATTTTGTGTGTGTGTGTGTTGAGTTAGTTCAGAAGGGTTTCCTTCTTTTTTTTTTTTTTTTTTTTGGAAGATTGGTCAATGTTTTATTGGTTACACATTATTTTACAGTATGTATACTACACTTACAGTGTACTTCTCCAAGAAAATGAGGTTAAGGTTCAGTTTAGGAGTAGGTTCACGGTTAGTACCTAGTTATTACCCAGTTATTGTAATTGCTGTGAGTACAGTATGTACATGCAGAATAGGACTGCAAAATAAAGTGCTACCGTTTTGTTTATTTCTTTGTTTTGGCAAAATCCGAGTCCTTTTCCATTTTCCCATTTTTTCTTATCATTGTGTTGAATTATGTTGTAAATTCACGGAAATACACTTGTCAGTTGTTATCTTTTTCCATTTATACTTTGAAATAAATCCTAATACTTTACATTATTTGAATTCTTGTTGAGTGATTTGCCTCTCTCTACAGTGTTTTAATTGTGGCAAATGACGCAACCCAATTCCCCTCGACCCAAAAGGGTTTCGTAACATTAATGGGGGCTCGTCCGGGATTTAATTTCTACTTTTAACGTATTAAAACATATCTATGGCTCCATTACGGATATCATGGAGGATGTCATGTCTTTTGTTCTGCTTCTCTGAGTAGATGTCTGTTCACTTGTGAAGTCTCCATAGAGTTTCAACAGCTGTGTCTGTCTCAATATACTCATTCATTCATCAGTCTAGTGTGATATTTAACAGAAAGAGAATAGACTCTTACCGGACTAGACTAGAATCTAGACTATACTGAACGACTCATTCATTCACTTATTCATTTATTCCTTCATTCATTCATTCGCTCAGTTTAGCTAATTATACACTTTATTTTTAACTAATCATAACATAACTAATACAACTTTCCAAAAAGGGGATCCAATTGGTCAAATTTATACAGTCAAAGTTCAATAAAATTGCTATGAGAATTGTCCACATAGAGTCAAAACGTGTACGTACTGACATATTGTACATTACATTCTGTTACTGGGTTGTACAGGTGATTAAACCAATTAAACACATTTGGCCTTATACAACAACAACATGTGTGTGTCCAAAAAATAGACAAAAATCTTTGACACTAATTATGAGCAATAGTAATAGCAATACTTGCCTTTACAAAAAACACTAATGATTTGAGTGTGCATATGTAACTACTTTATAGTGATAAACACTTAATACTGGTAAGACAGTGATTATTTGATTGCTGTTGTCATCACCCCATTAAGACAATACAAAACTAAAAACCTGAATTGAGAGTTTTATTTTAACAAATTCATGTCAGGTTAAGATGTGGATTCAAAGCTACAGATATGGTGGCCTTGCTGATTTTACAGGACCAGGATTCAAACAAAAGGCCATATTCTTTGTTCATAATTACTATGATTGTTTAAAGGAGAAGAACCGTGTTATACATCATACAGAATTATGTTTTTTTGAACAAGTTGAAAGGTTTTGTGTGATGGGTAGATTTAGGGGTAGGGTTAGTGTAAGAGGTGTGTGTGTGCATGTACGTGTGTGTGTGTGTGTGTGTGTGTGTGTGTGTGTGTGTGTGTGTGTGTGTGTGTGTGTGTGTGTGTGTGTGTGTGTGTGTGTGTGTGTTCAATGGGTTATACTGTTGTGCTGATCATTTGGCTGAAAAAAAAATCCCAGTGGACAGAAAACTCTGGAATACACTGGTCGCGGAAACAAATGAGACGAGACCTATGACCATAAAACTGTGAATTAATTATGCCGTCTACCCTGACTACATTCAGTTAATTATATGAACTCATATAATCCCAGATGCATATCTCAATCTCATATCTTTTCAAATCTCAATATCATAAACAACATCACTATAAACATTTGGTTCAGTCTTAATTACATGTTAGACGCTTCAGGGAGTGAGACAGAGGTCTTCTCAGAAATCTGAAAATAGCCTGTCTGGTAAGCAAGTCCACCGTTGATCTAAATATAGATTTGCTCCGCACAACAATCATGCCAACTGACTGTCCCCCTTGGGCAGAAGCAATGCCCAAAAAAATGCCTACTTAGGAAGTACTTTAAGGTATCATAACTGTGTCCCCCAACACTGTTCAAAAAGCCTGGCTGAGCAAACAGTATATTGCCTTTTAAGATACCAAATTCTAAGGCATCCTTTCTGTATGAGGCAATCCCAGAATGCACTGCAGCAAGCCTAGTGGAATAAAAAAATATCAATCCAAGATGGCAGATGGGTCAAGTAAAATAAGTATCTATAAATGTGCTGAACTAAAAGACTATTATAAAGGTATACAGTCACATTAACGACATTTCTGCGATATACACGGCAAAACAGCTCTATTGTCAATAGTGTAGTGATATTCGAAGCACAGCTCACACTTTCAAAACAAGCAGCTGTCTGTGGTTCAACATGGCGAACAAACTTTAAACCGAAATCTGTGTATGGACATCTTTCGCCCTCACGCAAAATTCCCAATCGTGTGGATTCTAATAAAAGTGACTGTATTTCGACTACAAAAATTCGCAAAACAACAGTAAACGTGACCGCACGTGTTGTTAGCTTAGCAACATGCTAACATCAGATTGTATTGAACCAATTGTCTTACGTGCAACATGCTATTTTGAGTGCAGCTGCCATTGAAGAGCGCTCTAAATCAGTCACTTATAAGGTTACATTTTGGTTACCAGGTAGGCGCCTAAGTAGAAAGTCGACTGTAAGGCCATCTCGCTAGGTTTTGGAACGCAGCCATAGTATGTGCTCATCATCAGATTGAGGTGTCACATTCAGTTTTGTGGCAGCTGACACACTAAGAAAGGCACACACAAATACAACCCCCATCCTGTTTAAGAAGGCTATACATTGAGAAGGGGACAGCAGCTGGCAGCTTGCCCTATTATACCCCCCACCCCACCCCAACACCACCGCAGATACACATTCAAGCCTACCCAGAAATCACACACACTAATCACAGTCAATGATTGCTCAGAGCCGCCCAGGGCCACCACACCTGCCCTTAAACTGGTAGAACTGCCCCATCTGGGCAACAAGAGCAGGAGGAGTTTATGGGCCCAACAGCTGAAGAGGAACATGGAGGAAGGGGGATGAAAAACAGAGATCTCAAGAGGATTCAAGTGATGACGAAGATGCGTGTGTGTGTGTGTGTGTGTGTGTGTGTGTGTGTGTGTGTGTGTGTGTGTGTCAGGCCTCAAAGGGATATTCAGTGTCATCTCTGCAGTGATCAGCTGGTGAAATTTCCTCTTTTTAATCTATTACCTTAGCGAAAAGCATGAAATTCCCATTTCATTTTCGCACTGTTAAGAAAAACATTGTGAAGCGAAGAAATGCAAAAGCATTGTTTCTAGTTGTGTTCACAACAAGAAAGAAAACTATAATGATAGCTATAAAGTTTTAATAATTGTTCTAATTACATGAGAATAGAAACACCCACACCACAACTACAGCAATGAGAACACATTTAATGTGGCAGACGCCCAAACTGCAGCACACGCAATATATACTTATATTAGTTGGCATTCTTCGTATGAACAAGCCTTTACTTTTACTTTTGCTCACTATGATTCCATATTTAAACAACCCCCTAAATCTTAAGGAGCGGTCACTTTTATTGTTGCTCGGAAAAATTTTGCAGGCAAAATCCAGTTATTCCAATAGGAATCTGTGCAGTTGGGATTTTAGCTTGAGGATGAACGATTTCCCCACACATATTTCGTTCATGTTCAGGCTGGTCTCTCGAATTCACTATATTGACCAACAGAAAGCTGCTTTGTTTGAATGTGACTTCTGCATGAGCTGAGCTTCATACACTGCTACACTATTGACCTTAGCCATGGACCTTTTTTTGGATACACAATTTTGCTGCAATTCCAATAATGTGACCGCACTTTAAGCATTAAGCCTTGGTATATAACTCGTCCCGCACTGCTTGTGCTACTCACATGAATTATGCTTCAAGTTATGTGACTTATAGAGGAGAGGAGAAATGTTGCTTTTCTAAGGGAATTAAGATGATAAACAATAAAACAGGGTAAAAAACAAACAAAACAAAAAAACCCACAAAAACAATAATGAGGGTCTTATTGTTACACTGAACAACCTCCTGGACAACAACCAGTCTGGTTTCAAAAGTGGCCACTCAATTGAGACTGCCCTGCTCTCGGTTATTGAAGCTCTGAGACTAGCAAGAGCAGCTTCCAAATCCTCAGTACTCATCTTGATGGATCTGTCTGCTGCGTTTGACACAGTTAACCACCAGATCCTCCTGTCAATCCCTAGGACGATGGGCATCTCAGGAACCGCACTCCAATGGTTCAGGTCTTATCTCTCAGGTAGGTCCATCAGGGTGTAGTGGAGGGGTGAGGTGTCTATATTGCAACATCTAGCTACTGGGGTGCCTCAGGGCTCAGTGCTTGGACCATTGCTCTTCTCCATCTTCATGTCATCACTAGGATCTGTCATCCAGAAACATGTTTTTTTCCTATCACTGTTATACTGATGACACACAACCCTATCTCTCATTCCAGCCTGATGATCTGACGGTTGCTGCTCACATTTCGGCCTGCCTGACAGACATTTCTTGCTGGATGAAGACCACCACCTTAGACTAAACCTTGCAAAGACAGAGCTACTTGTGGTCCCCGCCAACCCAACAATTCATCACAACTTCTCCATTCAGCTAGGTTCATCATCCATAACTCCATCAAGGTCAACCAGGAACCTTTGAGTTGTGAATGATGATCAGTTGAACTTCACAGACCACATTGCTAGAACTGCCCGGTCCTGCAGATTTGCTTTATACAACATTAGGAGGATCAGGCCCTTCCTATCGGAGAATGATACATAACTCCTTATCCAAGCTCTTGTTCTATCAAGACAGGACAATTGTAATGCTCTCTTGGCAGGTCTTCCAGCTTGTCAAACCTCTGCATCTGATCCAGAACGCTGCAGCAAGAGTGTCTTTAACGAGCCGAAAGAGACGCACGTCACTCACTCGCATCAAATTCAAGGCACTGACGCTTGGCTACAGAACAACCACTGGCTCTGCTCCCTTTAACCTAAACTCATTACTCCAGACTTACATGCCATCCAGAAGCTTGTATTCTGCAAGTGAACGTCACATTGTGGTGCCATCTTAAAGAGGCACAAAATCACTTTCACAGACCTTTACCTGGACCGTTCCTAACTCAACCCGAGCTGCTAGTCCGTAGCCATTTTCAAGACACGGCTGAGGACGCATCTTTTTCGGAAAACACTTGTATACTACACTTTCTTTTTTCTCTTCTATTCTATATCTATTAGATTTTATTTGTTTACATATACTGCATTAGACTAAACTGGGAAGGGTCACAGCACTTGCATATTATTGTCCTATTGTTAGTTTAATTGCTTCTATTGCTCTCCTCATTTGTAAGTCGCTTTGGATAAAAGCGTCTCATAAATTATTACATGTTAAATGTTAAACATTTATCTTAAAACAATGAATTATTATTATTATTAAAAAATGTTAAAGCCATATTTAGAGACCAGAATTACATTGCTTGCAGCCACATAGCTACATGCTAAAAACACTGAACAGCTAGCATTGTAACTTTAGTTTTAACCAAACACCACTAAAATCTTGGGTGTGTCTCAATCAGCTCCTTAGTTCAGTAGTCAGGGCACTAATCAGGGAGTCGTCTATTTTAAGGGCTGTCCCAATTGCAAAAATCTTCCAGTGCACTGAAACTTTCAGTGAGCATCAATGCTCACGATGTTCCTTTAACTGAAGTTCTGAAGCATGAAACTTAAATCACGTGAGACAACTTTTTAAAACAAACCATTATTGAATTATATTTCAGGACAAACATACATCACTAGACAATGAACATAAACTAGCTAACATTTATTATGGCTGAAACGTTGCAGGTATATGTCAAAATTAATGTATTTATCATAATGTACTTTAAATAATGTTAAAACATAATGTCAGAAAGATAGCAGTTCTGCTGCCGTACATAAATACCAGCAGTGATGTTGTACGAGGACGCTGTCATGTCGGCAAAAAGAGGCGTCATCAGTGTCCCAATGTGTAGTGAGCCAGCGTCCTATACTGTCCTCACCAGTGCCCGAATTCATGCGCACGATGTATATATTCACTAGTTAGGGAGCTGATTGATGACGCACCCTAGTTTTCAATCTTTTTTGTCCAAAGGATAAGAACCCTGATAGCACATGTACATGACGTAGAGATGTCTGCAAGATGTATTTTTGGAGGTGTCATCTCTAATAAATCCCTAAAATATTTTCTGTCAGATGTTAATAGACATTTAGACAATGTTTTTTTAAGAATGTAGCCTATGTAAAACTGCTTTTTAAAAAGATCTTTATCAGAAGTTTTTTTTTTTTTTTTTCGCAATAGATGTTTTCCAGATGAAGTGCTTGTTAACAGACATTTTGAAGATGATCGTGTGTTTATCTGGGAAATTATTTTATATATAAATATATTTATAACAGCAGGCCACATGTGCTGTCCATAGAGTTTGATTATGACCTGGACATATATAAAACTGATTTTAATATAGACTTTATATAAGAAAGATTTAAAGAGGGATTTAACAAAGCCAGGTAAGTGTTTGCTAACATAAGTAGATGTGTCACACACACACACACACACACACACACACACACACACACTGACACACACACACACACACACACACACACACACACACACACACACACACACACACACACACACAAAGGCCAGCTGGTATTTAGTTGTAGGTTGAAATCTATACGCTGGTAATGAGCAAATTAGATTGTGTACAATGTCTGTTCGCCATATCTCTGACTCTCTATTCCCCCGTATCCCACAATCCCATTCCTGACTAACTCTGTTTTCCTTATCTCATCTGTCTGTGTCCACATTTAAACACAATCATCCATCTCTGTTACTATACACCGTTTTGTGTATGTGTGATGAAAATGAATTTCAAAAAGGACAATTGCATCTCGTCAGCTGCTAGTCCTGGTAATTCCAGTTTATCTCCAAGCGCATCCACCGTTCACCAGCCAGTAATGACCAATTACAAAGGCAGCCTGCAGGGTTTGATGCTCTTGTTTCAGGACCAACCTTATCATCATCATCTTCTTCTCAAATGCATTTTTCACATGGCGCACACACACAGGGATTGAAGCCCGTAAATTCCTGAAACAAATCACAGGATGTGTCTTTTAGCTTAATGGGTGCATGAAAAACCTCAGGATTAATGATGGCATGCAAATAGGAAAAGTGAGCAGACTTTGATCAATTGCGATGTGTTGGTTAATTTGTAACTGTCACAAGAGTCGCTGCATTGAGGTGAAGCTGTGATGGCTTGGATCTATGATTATATGATTAATCTGTCCTCAGTGTTTCAGAGGTGTGATCACATCAATGGAAAGTAAGATATTTCAGGGAATTTTGAAAAGGAATCCGTCAGCCCTTGGATTGATGTCAAAATAACCATAATGAACTGTGCTTAGTGACAGAATGACCCCCTTCATACACCTCCAATACAAGCGTCCATTATTGATCAGGGCTGTGGAGACCCCAGCAGTGAGAGAGAGAGAGAAAGTGCTTAAAACAAATGTCACATTTGACGTGGGAGGTACGAACACGACCAGCTGTCAAACGGGATCAGATGCTGTAAAAGGTGGACAAAGACTAGAGGGACAGAATAATGTCCCCTTGTTAGAAGCATGAGGATGCTGTTTAAGCATGCATAAGGAATTAATCTCCTTGACACCCGGGTGCATTTTAAAGAGATATTTTTAGACGCCATCGTCACTGCGCACTGTGAGGACAGGACGCGCATCGCATATTCACTTATCTCCTTTCTCTCATACGACATACACAGCTGTATATACTTAAGTATGCACTACAGTATGTACTAAACAAAACTACATTGCTAAAAAGAAGTACCTTGGTGATGACATGGTACCACGATTGTAGATGAAATACTGTGGTATGTTGATATATACCATGGTACTGAATGGTTACTCAAATGATGAATAGCATGGCATTATAGTATATTTCTGAAAAAGAAAAAACAAACAAACATGATAATAGCATACGTAGCCTACTTTTTGTTTCAGTGAAGTAGACTGTAGAATATTCTGAGACACTTTATTTCACAGTGTCATTGTTACATGTAGTTACTATAGTAATAACTATGAATAAATTATGCATAATTACAAGTAAATAACCCTAAACCAAACCAAACCCGAATCCTAACCCTTATTATCACTCACTTAAATGTAAAATTACAGTGTAACAAAGACACCTTAAAATAAAGGGTTACACTTTATTTTAAGGTGTCATTGTTACAGTGTAATTATGTATTTAAGTACTGAGTAATATTAAGCAACTACATGTACTTACTATAGGGTTAGGATAGGATTTGGTTGAGGGTTAGTTGCATGTAATTGTGCATAATTTACTGTTATTACTATGGTAAGTACATGTAACATATGTAACAAGGACACTGTAAAAGAAAGTGTTACCAAATAAAGTGTAACCGAATATTCTGTTACATTTTTTGTGTCCTTGTTACAGTGTTATTATACATCTAAGTACTGAGTAATATTAACTACATGTACTTACTAATGGGTTAGGGCTTGGTTTGGTTAAGTTACTTGTATTATGCATAATTTACTGTTACTACTATAGCAAGTACTTGTAACATGTAACAAGGACACTGTAAAATAAAGTGTTACCGAATATTCTACTCACTTTGTAGGCTAAACAGTATATTGAATTCTTCTTTTTACACTATATATAATATGCTACACTAAATAGAGTACACTATACAGGATACTTACAATACACACTTCATTGTGTGCTTCATTACATATTAGACCCTATGCAATACTTCAGTATAAACTAGACTGTACACTATATAGTGCACTGCCACAGTAACTGTATACAGTACAATCTAGACTGTATATGTACACTAAATATTTATTCTATACACTATTCTTTACAGTATAAACAAAAAACGAAATGCTTCAATATAAACTAGTTAGTATACTATATAGTAGAGGACATTACAACCTATGTAGTAGATATGTATTTTACCCTACGTAACATACTAAATACCACAGTATGAATAACACAGAATATATAGTATTCAAAATATACACTACCCCACAATATTCTGAACACTTCAGTATAATCTAGATTTACTATGTAGAATAATCTAGACTATGTACTGTACACTACACAATATACTAAATATGTAATAAACGACTGCATACTATGTAATGCACTACATAGAATATACAAGACTACATAATATTTACTGAATACCGTGGTGTAATCTACATTGTATACTACACAATATATTATATAGAATATACTACACTATATAGTATACACAATAGCTATTAAAAAACTGCATAGAATATAGTGCACTGCATTATATGTACTGAATAGCCTACTATGGTGTAATCTATTGTAGTACATTGTATAGTATACACTACACAATATATTAAATAATAAACAACTGCATACTATATAGAGAACTACATAGAGCATACTACAGTACTTACTATGTACTGAATACTAAATAATCGGTTACAGATTATATGGTAACACTATTTTACAGTGTCCTTGTTACGTTACATGTACTTACCATAGTAATAACAGCAAATGATGCATACTTACATGCAACTAACCCTCAACCAAACCCTAATCCTACCCTAACCCTATAGTAAGCACATGTAGTTGCTTAATATTACCCAGTACTTAAAGGGGTGGTTCGGGATTTTTGACATCGGACCTCATTTTTAAGTCAGCCTGGTTGTTATTCATCAGTGGAGAAATTTTTTTTTCAAAATGATCCAGTCCTTATATTTGGATAGTTAGCCGATGCTAGGCTAGCGCGAGTCAATGGTATATGTTAGCCAGCCATTAAAAACCGTTTTACCCACTCCACAGTGCACCAAACGCAAATCAATTATAACACTAGACTATCGATGCAAATGTCCGTTGAGAGAATAATGTTAGAAATCAAACTTACCTTTCATCTCAATGATCCCAAAGGAACTAGTTTCTCAGCAGCTGCGGAATTTTACTTTGCTCCGGTTAGTAATGCGGCAAAAAGTAAACACAGAACAGAAGCGCACTGTAATCAGTGTACCAGCGGCAGGTAAATACACTTGCGTCATGTGTGTACCGACTCACTCGGTTGCCTAGGTAATCAATATCACTCCGCTGCTGCTGTAGACAAGGCTTATGATTACAGGGAACAAATTATAACTAATGCAATGTGATGAAAGGTAAGTTTGATTTCTAACATTATTCTCTCAACGGACATATACATCGATAGTCTAGTGTTATAATTGATTTGCGTTTGGTGCACTGTGGAGTGGGTAAAACGGTTTTTAATGGCTGGCTAACATATACCATTGACTCGCGCTAGCCTAGCATCGGCTAACTATCCAAATATAAGGACTGGATAATTTTTTTAAAAAAATGTCTCCACTGATGAATAACAACCAGGCTGACTTAAAAATGAGGTCCGATGTCAAAAATCCCGAACCACCCCTTTAAATATATAATTACACTGTAACAATGACACCTTAAAATAAAGGGTAACCCATTATTTTATGGTGTCCGTGTTACAGTGTAATTATATATTTAAGTACTGAGTAACAACATGAGGGTTAGGATTAGGTTCCGTTGCATGTAATTATGCATAATTTACTGTTATTACTATGGTAAGTACATGTAACAATGTAAAAATGACAGTAAAATGAAGTGTTATCATATAATCTATATTGTATAGTACATTATAGCCTATAGAATACACTATAGTATGGTGTTGTAGTATACACTATACAATGTATAGACTGTACACTACACAATATACAAAATACTTAAAAACGACTGCATACTGTAGAACAATACATATAATGTACAACACTACATAATATGTACTGAATACTTTGGTGTAATCTAGATTGTATAGCACATAAGTATACACTACACAATATTATTAAATAATAAACAACTGCATAATATATAGGGAACTACAGTCTTGATGTACTATACCAAATGTATATCTATATTCTATAGTACATTATATAGAATACACTAGGGCTATATATACAATGTAGGCTACTAAATAGGCCTACCTAGCTAAACAGTATAATATAGTATGCTACACTGTAGAATACACTGCATACTGTATAGCCTAGCTCTATGCTATACTGCCATGCGCTAACATTATCCAAATGTTGTATCAAGGATCAGGAAGGCCCGCCCTGTAATATGATATGTGGATGTTCATTAAGCACAGTAAGCAGTTTATTATAGCCATGCGCATGGCCTGAGTGGCCTCGGCGGCAGATTATAAAGGCTAAAGGTGAGAGAAGACTGGAAGACACCCGCATGAGCAGTTGGCTAAACAGCTGCCATATTTCCGACAGTCAGTGTCAAAGCTCAGCAGCGTTCAGGACACCGGGCGGACTGCTCTCAGCTCTGCTCTGCTGCACCTCCTGAATAATGAATGAGTGACGCGCACATTGCGGCTCTCTCTACTCTGCGGCTGGGAGGGAGGCGGGGTCGCGCACGCATTGTGACGCGGCTGTGACGCGCATGCAGGAGTTTTAATCCTGTGCCGCAGCAGCAGATCAGCCGGTAACGCGAGGAGGGGGATGCGCGGTCGGTCGGACGGACGGACGGCTAGAACGGCTAAAAAAAGCCGCAGACAATTAAATCCGCGAACAATATTTATAGTGTGCAAAAAAGGTGACCGACTCGACCGAAAGCTCCTCCTCTCTCGCTCCCAATCAGGCTTTAGGAAGTTATAGGACACTGCGCGTCTCTTATTGTTCCAGACCAGGCCTGGGAATAGGAAAGCTGCGCTGTTTTTGACGCAATTAAATGGGTGATTACGGGTTCGGCTTGTTGCAGACAGCGAACATCAGCAGCAGCAGCAGCTCGACACTGTTCGGCGGAGGCGCGTTCACACCCTACTCCAGCCCGTCTCCGGTGCGCGCCAGCAGCTCGCCTCTGGTGTCCCCTCTTTTCCCGTCACATCAGCGCAACATGCAGGATGAGCCTGCGGGGTTGACAGCCTCTCAGTCCAGTTTCTCCGCTGTAGGTCACGCACAGACAGCCGGTGACCTTCAGCACGACCGGAACATACATCAGCAGGGTGATCCTCCGCAGCAGCAGCCGTACTCCTCCTCCTCCTCCTCCTCCTCCTCCTCCTCCTCCTCCTCTTCTTCCACGGGCCTGGACACCGATGCGCCATCGTCCAAGCTGAAGATCCCGATGGAGTCCCCCAGCGCGCACCACATCAACAACGGCACCGGTGGCAATAACATGCTCGCGGCCGCTTTCCCGGAGATGCAGAACCCCGGAGGTGGCGGCGGCTCAGCTTCCCCAACCCTGCCCGCTTTCGGGACGCCGTGGTCCGTTCAAACGAGCTCCCCTCCTCCGCCCGTCTCCAGTTCCGCGAACGCAATAAACCCGATCCCCACCACCGAGCCTGACAACTTCTACCCGGGCATCCCCTCCTCTATTAACCCCGGCTTCTTCCAGAGCTTCTCGGCCAACCCGTGCCCGGTGCAGGGGTTTAGCAGCCCCTTTCCCCCGCAGATCAACGTCCCCCCGCAGCCTCCGCAGAGCCGCCGGTCCCCGGTCAGCCCGCAGATTCCCCCGCAGCAGGGCGCCTTTCTGCAGCAGAGGAACAACTACAACCACCACCACCAGGTGAGCGCACCGGCCTCGATTCATCGCCCGTTCAGTCCAACTACACACGCACTGTTTATGGCGTAGAAAACGCGTACATACGTAGTAAATTCTAGAATTCATAGAATTCTAAAGGCTGTTAAACTGTCATTGTGACGCAATCGCGGCCTTGGAACGTCTGCTCTTGCGTCATAATGCAGCGCTCCATTGTGACGTGTGTGCGTTGAATACAAATGCTACTATCTTACTGCACTGTGTCCTGCTTAGTAGGATTTAAAAATTAGTATGGTAATTAGTATTAGCATGTTTATAAAGTTGTAATAATAATACATAATAGTAATACTTAACAATATTACTGTTTTACTGTATTTTTGATCGATGCAGCCATGGTGAGCAGAAGAGATACTTATAATAAAATAAAATAAAAACACATTAAAGGGTTAGTTCACCCAGAAATAAAAATATCATCCCATAATTTACTCACCCTCAAGCATCCTAGGTGTATATGACTTCTTTAAGCCGAACACAATCTGAGTTAGGCTATATTTAATGTCCTGGCTCATCCAAGCTTTATAATGGGAGTGAATGGTACCTTAGATATTGACGCCCAGAAAGCGCATCCATCTATCATAAAAGTAATCCAATACGGCTCCAGAATCTTAGCGATCCCGTTATGCAACAGTAAATGTTTAGTATCCTACATTGCGGTATGAAACACTGAGAATGGCATTCAGTTATAATCTCCGAAAAATAACAACTGTCAATTTGTGCTTTTTAATGCAATTTGGCGTAATGTCAAAATAACTTGTGGTAGTACAATCAAATAATGAGTCACAGTGGAAATGCAAGGTCAGGCCTAGTTCAGTGCATTGTGGGACACTGAAAACAGCTTGCTCTGGTTTTATACTACACGTTTTTGGCAGAAGTAGTTGATTTGCACTCTGCATAATGCAGTGATAGAGAAAACAGTAGTGTGTTTTTCCACTTGTTTTCTGGAGGGGGACAGCGGCTCATCGAGCACGAGTCGTGGTAATAATGCTGAAGGGCTTCACGTGACATTCCAGGGATGTCTTGACCTGTGGGGCACTCAGCGAAATCTCCCATCGAGAGCTTGGAGATGTCAACACCCTGCTAAACTGCAGCGCTGTCTGAGAAAGCTGTTATTACAGTAATCTGCAGTCCAAGCTTCACTCTGCACTGGCGTTTCACTAATATGGCATGGTGGCCATTTTGGTGAATGTTGACTATTCCTTTACATTTCAGCATTTCTTTGATATTATATTAGATACTCCACATTTATGATAGTGTTCGCTGCGCTGCGTCGCTACTGAATCTACAACAGCACCGAATAAATGATATTCTATTATATCAGTATTGGGCAACCTGAATTGAGCTTGATGAGATGTGAGATGAAGTACCGCAAAAATACAAAAACAATAAATACGCAGCATGTCTTTTATTGTGTTGGTAAAAAGACTCGATCATCTGTTAGGACACATAGGACACACGATCATCCATAGGACCGCATGCAACGGGCAGCGTTTTAGAGACATTATGCAGTTTACAAAAGCTGGTTGCGTCGCCGCAGATCTGATATCTGGGTATCTGGTGGTGAAGTATTCTAGGCCTGTGTGGGTTTGGTCTTGTGGGGGTGGGGTAGAGATGGTCACATGGTTTAGGAGTGGCCCTATATCTGTCACTGGGATATTTGTACATCTGAAGTCATGCTGGTCTAACAGCTGTTAAGAGTAAATGTCTTTTAGCATGGTATCGCAGATAAGCCGGAGACGCCCTTTTTCAGGAGTCGAGAATTTTGTATGTATGTATTTATTAGGTGTGAGAGGTATGACCATAATCTTATAACACCATGTGAGTCATGGGAAATGGTCAGGAAGAGCATTAAGGATGCATTAAATTGAAGTGACACTAAACATTTATAATTTACAAATGATTTCTATTTCAAATGAATGCAATGAGAGAATCCTGAAATAATTGTAGCAATGTTTCCACAAAATATATTAAAATATGAAGCAGCACGACTGTTTTTTTAACAATGATAATAATGAGAAATGTTTCTTGAACATCAAATCCTCATATTAGAATGATTTCTGGAGGATCATGTGACACTGAAGAATGGAGTAATGATGCTGAAAATTCAGCTTTGATCACAGGAATAAATTACACTTTACAATAGATTCACATGAATTAAACAAAACAAATGGATTATGTGGTGATACACGTTTAATTTTTTTTTGACAATTAAGTACTTAAAAAATTTAAGATACTTCATCTCAATTAATTGTTTGCACATTTTAGTTGGAACTTGATGGACATAAACCAAAAGCTAAGAAAATTCATAATCATAACAAATTAATGATAAATATGGCATTACATTATGTAACACTTGAGTTCAAAATCAATCATATTATAAAATAAATAGATCAAATTCTAAATTATGATTGGATGGGCCATATTTAAAGCTGTAGTTAAACAGCCAATAAATGCACACCTGTGATTGCATATGAATAGAGTTCTATGACAGAGTCATTTTCTGACGGTGTCGTAGATTAATCATGATCATCTCACAGTGTGTTTGCTGCTACGATCTACGTCTACTGACTGGCCAATAAAAATGCAACATGAAATGGCGTATTGATCAACGCGACATGGCATTAAACTTAAAACTACTTTCCTCAAGCTCCATTTGCAAAATTAGCATCCCAAGTTGGGCTCTTTTCCTTAACCATGACCGTGTCCATATTCTCCTCTTTCACTCTTTTTTTCAATGCATGTAAAAACCACAACTGTGATTCATCTTGCTCTATTTGTTCACCACTCGCACATGCTGATGGCGTTCTATTCTTCTATACTAATTTGCGTCGTATCCTTCGATTCAATAGGTGTCATCATCGTACAGTCTACATACATGTCGTACATATGTTTATTAGATCCACAGTGTGATTTGTAATGATCTTATAGCCGAAATCACACAGTCTGTAGCAGGCATGAGTCGTAGTTGGCGGTCATTGTAGTAAAACAAATATATGTTAGATTAGCACCAAAACTTCTACTGTTTTGTTCCGGCTCATTAGATCGTTATGCTTCGTTATTTTGCGGCGCACCTTTGTGCACAAATGCTGCCAGTGAAGTCAGTTTGATGGGCAGAAAGTCAATAAGTCGACTGCCTAAACTCTCGGATGCAACCCGTATTATTGCGGCAACTCCAAACAACTCGCTTGTTTGGGACACTTCACATTTTGATTCTTTGATCTTGTGCATGTTTGAATAACGTAAAGCAGCATAGCTTCAGCTCTACTGGCTGATGCATTTCTGCAGTCGCACACATACGTCAAACAGCCAGCGCAGGCTCTAGGATGTGGTTTACTTCTTGCTGCATAGCTCTCAACATCTTCCCAGTGTCTAGACGCCATCAGTGGTAATTATCTCTCACTATCCCTTAAACACTCAACCAGATTGTATGTGCACGCAGTCTCGCACACCCACCCACACACACACACACACACACACACAAACGCACACTCAGGCCATTACCCAATTACACACAAAGACATTACGGAGATGGGTGGGACTCTCATTTGGGGAGAGTTGTGCACACAATGCAATGACAACACCTGCTGGAAATGAAAATTTGTTTCTTTTTGTCATTGTTTGGTGTGGACGCTTTGCGAAGAAGTGCATTCATATGTGTTTCAACATTATATTCTAGGATAAAGACAGCGTGTGTTGTCGCCACTTTCTTCACGAGATGTGGTGTGAGATGTAAAGCTTTAAATCTTCTTACATGTACAGCAAGGCAAAGCCTGGCCATGCTCAAAGTAACACACACTCACACACACACACACACACACACACACACACACGCATACGGGCGATTACACCAGTCACTCTCATTCAGATTCCCACACACGCGTTAAATTTGTAGCTTTCACTCTATTTCTGTTGGCTTTGAGGTCATTATGCTAGTGCTACTCCTTGATGCAGTTCAACCTTTAACAGATACAACAAAAATGTCCGTCTTTCTCTTTTTGGAAAACAGAACAAAAGTATCGAGGACATCATCTTGTACTCACAGGCGTATCCCTTGAGAAAAAGTATACTTTAGCATACTTTTAAAAAGAATACTTAAATAAGAGCGAAAATAAAAAGAATATACTTAATTGTGAAGTGAATGTAATGCTGTTTTAGACACTTATTTGCATGTTAATTGCAAAAACTTAAAATGTATTATAGTTTAAATTTATATTAAATGCAACTATTTGAGCTTAGTGCTTTTTTACCCTCTCAAGAACGACTTGACTTAACTACATTTTTTAATGTAATTTCGTAATTATTTCGTGTTTGAAATATGGTTCGAGTGTACTGGGGAATTTACTAATAAGCATTTATGGTAAACTAAAATATGCTTTAATGTATTTTCTATTGAAACTTATATGTCATGCACTGAAATATAGTTGTAATTACACATTTGTAATGATGAAGATGCCGTTTAAGTACATTTAAAATATTAACTTTAAATGTAATATCAAATAACACAAAAAATTATAGTCAAGTACTTTACATGTGCTTTAGTATGATAGTCAACACATCAAAATAAGTGTACTTTAAAGCACAGCAAAAGGCACTTTTTAAAAGTGTAATTCAGTGTGACGTGAAAGTTTGCTCTCTTTAAAGTGTATTCATTTCATTAATATTACATTATCTGCAAGTACACTACAAGTGCACATTCAGTACAATTAAGCACACTTCTTTTTACAAGGATACCCATATTGTTGTCCAGTGAAATGCTCTTTTAGATTGAGAGTGTCTCCTTCCTCTAAGACCATGAATGCCACATGCTCACTGGCTATATACAGTTTTCCGTGCTATTTGAGGATAATAAACAACATTTACTATACAATTAATGTCAGATTGTATTGCTGATTTAAAATATGTTACAGAAGTGTGAGTACTTTAATATTTCCCTATTCAGCTAGTGAGGAGCTGTACTTGCATGACTAACAATAGATGCGATGCGTCCCCAAGATGGCCGCCGAGTGAACTGATTGCTTTGAAATGGACTTGAACTTCTAGCGTTTGCATTGAAGTCCCTAACTAACGGTTCTGTGTGTCTGTAGCCCATGATGAAGCAGTCCCCGTGGGGCTCCCATCAGGGCGGTGGCTGGAACTCCGGCGGGATGTCCTGGGGCCGGGACCATCGGCGTGGAGGAGGCATGGGTGTGCCAGGCTCCGTCAACCAGATCTCTCCCATGAAGAAACCCTTCTCCAGTAACGTCATCGCTCCACCGAAGTTCCCCCGCTCCGCCGGCTCCATGGGACCGAAATCCTGGATCGAAGAGAATATGTTCCGCACCGACAACAACAGCAACACGCTGCTGCCCCCGCAGGTATGTGTGTGTGTGTGTGAGCTGGCCATGTGCGTTCAGGTTCTCGGGCTGGGATGGGAGCCAGTTATTTTTTAATTATTACTCAATATGTATAAGCATCAGTCGTCTGTGTGTACGCCCGGTACGCCCTGTGTGTGGCTGTGGAGTTCAATAGGACGTTCAACGACCTTCTACGGGATCATTGATGACTCACGGTGAGGTCATCGAGGTTTTGCCGGTTTCATCCTGAAGGAACCTGTCCTCTCCCTTCATTATTGTGTGGCAGTCTGAACTCGCTTCTGGAAATCTGTGTCTGTGTGCTTTTTGGAGAAATCAATTCAACCTATTTGATCTCCAGTTTGCTGTTAGATGGGACACATGGGACTATGAAATGTCCATGAATCTCATGAATCTCAAGTGCAATCATATGTTCGTATGACCATTGACCTTTATTTATGAGGTTGACTTTCTTAGGTGTCGTACCACTGGGGCTGGGAGGTATATATTTGTTCTGAAATAGCTTATTTATATATATATATGTGTGTGTGTGTGTGTATATATATTTGATCATATAAATTCAGCCGTGGTGACCATAATGTCCGGTACACACTGTATGATTTTGGGCTGTCCCATAGGAAAGATGAGCAATCGTGTTGATTCCTGTGGCTGTGGCTCTACGCCGTACACTGAGAGAGGATCAGAGACGGTCATTGTCACGGTCTTGAGACCAAATATAGCCTGAGATCATTTTCTGACAGTGTCATCGATTTATCATGATCATCTCACAGTGTGTTTGCTGCTACGATCTACGTCTACTGACTAGCCGGTAAAAATGCAACATGAAATGGCGTATTGATCAACGCGACATGACGCTGAAACGTAGATCTGTCACACAGTCTGTAGTAGACATAAGAGACTTCTCTCAAAAACACACACATATATAGGAGGAACTATTATTTCAACCAAACTACTGTAGGAATGTAGATTTAGAAAGTTTAATGCTCAAAGTAAAATACAAGAATAATATTATTTTTTTTACATGTAAATTGCCACACAGACACAGATACTTCCATGAACATTTCTGAGTGATGGTGCAAACGAATCATTGAATTTGTTTGAATTAATTAATTGTAACAACCAATACATGAAAAATAAAAATAGCTGATGCCAAAATACTTCAATGCTCCCACACTTAAGTCGCAAAATGATGGTAAAATGATGGTGATTTTGTAATATTCACGTTTTATAATACCAGGAAAATGATTGCAAACATATAGTAAATATTCAATATATTGTCCAGCCCTGCTTAATGCTTAATGCAAATTTTTGTGAGAGTCTGAAAGTTTCTCACTTTCGAGCTAAAAGTGAGAAACTGAGTATGTGAGAGGCTAAAGGGGAACACATATTTGTCCTGTTGCCCCATTGTTTTGATGATGAGCTGAAACAGCAGGTCATTTACATGTGAATCACTGAAGTGTACGTGGAAACACCCCATGTTTAAACCTCTGCTGATACAAACTGCTATTGTTACTTTTCATTTTAGTATCGACTTAGTAGTATCACATGACTACTGGTATTCTTGCCATCCTTACTCTCTACAGTTGGCTTATCTTATTCAGGCCCTGTGTGCTAATGTCTATAGATGTGCTTTTGAATTAAACCAGTTTAGTTTTGACATATTTAACATGCCGTTCTGTCATTGAGAGCTGTTGTTGTCTGGCACAGAATAACTCATTGTTAGTTTGTACTTTATTTCGGACCAGATCAGTGTTTGGCGCGTCACAGCTAATTCCGTTAAAGCGGGGGCCTAACAGAACTGAAATGAGGAACCTGAGATGAGTGTGGTCTGGCCTTCATCACTTTCTTTCCTCCTCTCTCAGGAAACAGGTCCGACTCTAGGAGCATCTGCGGTATTGTTCATTTCCATAAACACGGTGCCGTTTGGGATTCCTCGCATTCCACGAGCCTCTCCTCTCTCCTCCTGTCCTCTCCTTCCTTCACGTTTGCTCTGCGTTCCAGAGATCAAATGCGTCATGTGCTGAAAAGAGAAACAAAAAAAGATAGAAACGGAAGGAGGAGGAAAGATAAAATAGGGCTATAGAGATTTCATTCGGTTTCCCAAGATTTTCTTTGAACTTTTAACTTCAGATGTTTCAGTTCGAATGTTAATGACAGTGTCGTTGTCGAAATGTGTTTGAATCAAGACAGGGTCGAGTCTGAATCCACATGTAATATGGTCTTGGACTCGAGGTGCGCTTTACGTCATGTCGTAATTTCCCTAATTGTTAAAAGCGTTCTTTCCCTCGTAGGGATTTTGGAATTTGGAATTGGAATTTTCTGAGAGATCCGACGTGTACCACCTGACAAGTTGCAGATTCATTTTGCCATTGATAGTGTTGCCATAGAAATGCATAATTCCGAGGAACGTTCAGAGTAGAATGCCACGTGTTGTAATTCTACACGTCATCTTGTAATTACATCATGGTGTGAACGCAGCATCAGTCTTCATATTTCGTGGTGTTTGTCTTGTCATAAACTGAGAATGTGGTCTCAGTCTTCAATCAGACTCGAATGAGCTGGTCTCGACTAGGCAGGAAAAAGAGGTTATAAAAATAATTGTATAATTTGAATGATATTGAATGGTGGCATAATAACCCACAGTCTCAGATCAGCATGAGTCTTCAGGCCTCGTGTTCTTCACTGGAGAACTGAGCTGCTTTTCAGACACTATTTCTGGCAATGTTGCTAAAACTATATTTAGCCCCTTGCAGCCTCGGGCTGTCTGTAAGCTCCGGTGTGAATAGGACTGGAGACAGAAAACAGCACAGGACTGATATAAGATCTTGCTTTTTAAAACCTGCTCTACCTGTGGGAGGCAGATGGCCGTGACACATCCAGTTAGAAGCATCTGCGCTTGACACAGTCAACACTCGCTCCCTAGTGTGCTTTCCAAACAATGTCCATCATACATTTATGTGTCAGTCAGCGTATCTTTACATATTTACTACGGAGCCTCATACATGACATGTGGAAGAAGAAATGTATTTTGTGGCCAGCTTTATTAATTTGTTCCCTCGTTTTAAGTTCAATCATTTAAATTCAATGTGGCCACGAATTAAATTAAACAACGAAACTAATTAGTACGATATGGCCACGATTTAACTAAAATATCAAAACGAATTAGTACGATATGGCCACGATTTAACTAAAATATCTAAACGAATTAGTACGATATGGCCACGATTTAACTTAAACAACGAAACAAATTAGTACGATATGGCCACGATTTAACTTAAATATCTAAACGAATTAGTATGATATGGCCACGATTTAACTAAAATATCTAAACGAATTAGTACGATGTGGCCACGGTTTAACTTAAACAAAAAAACAAAACAAAAAAAACTGTACAATGTGGCCAAGATTTAACTTAAATAACGAAACAAATTAGTACGATGTGGCCACAATTGAACTAAAACAACGAAACAAATTAGTACGATGTGGCCACGATTAAACTTAAACACCGAAACAAATTAGTACGATGTAGCCACGATTTAACTTAAACGACGAAACGAACTTGTACAATATAACCAGAATTTTACTTAAACAAAAAATCTGTACGATATGGCCACGATTTAACTAAAATATCTAAACGAATTAGTACGATATGGCCACGATTTAACTTAAACAACGAAACTAATTAGTACGATATGGCCACAAAGTAACTTAAATATCTAAACTAATTAGTACGATATGGCCACCATTTAACTAAAATATCTAAACGAATTAGTACGATATGGCCACGATTTAACTTAAATATCTAAACGAATTAGTATGATATGGCCACGATTTAACTAAAATATCTAAACGAATTAGTACGATATGGCCACGATTTAACTAAAATATCTAAACTAATTAGTACGAAATGGCCACGATTTAACTAAAATATCTAAACGAATTAGTACGATATGGCCACGATTTAACTAAAATATCTAAACGAATTAGTATGATATGGCCACGATTTAACTAAAATATCTAAACGAATTAGTATGATATGGCCACGATTTAACTAAAATATCTAAACGAATTAGTACTATGTGGCCACGGTTTAACTGAAAAAAAAAAAAAAAAAAAAAAAACTGTACAATGTGGCCAAGATTTAACTTAAATAACGAAACAAATTAGTACGATGTGGCCACAATTGAACTAAAACAACGAAACAAATTAGTACGATGTAGCCACGATTAAACTTAAACACCGAAACAAATTAGTACGATGTAGCCACGATTTAACTTAAACGACGAAACGAACTTGTACAATATAACCAGAATTTAACTTAAACAAAAAATCTGTACAATGTGTCCACGATTTTAACTTAAACAACAAAACGAAGAAGTGCAACGTGTCATAAAACACAACACAGATTGTTTTATATATATTTTCCATTAGAATAACTGTAAAGCTGGGCTGAAAGTGGTGATAGGAAGTGATGCGGGCGGCAGTAATCTGGCATTATCCTGCCACACAGCAGCTGCTGTTGGTTAATGTGTGTGTGTGTGTGTGTTTGCTGAAGATTCACCATGATGGACCACTTACTAAAACACTTCATACTGCAAACTAGAAAATACAGCGACTGATTACAAGCCTGATTACAAAAACAAAAGTTTCACCATTAAAACCCATGTCCCAAGCACACATATATAATGATGCCTTTATGACAGACTTGTGTTGCACTTTACACATTTTTTTTTGTTGTTTTTTGAAGTGATTCCAATCATATTTCAAACATTTCAAACCCATAATGTCGAACAGTGCGCATCTGAAGTGTCTCAGCTGAAGGAAATAATACATTATTTATCGGCTTTAACATATCGGCCAAATTTTCTTATCAGGCCGATAACCATAACATTAAAAATTAACATATATCGTCCGATACCGATATGGTGGCCGATATATCGTACATCCCTATATGAAAGTGTACTCTCTTTAAGTGCACTAAAGTGGACTTTTATTTTATTGGTATCTGCCAGTACACATACAGAAATATACATACAAGTGGATATTCACCACAACTAAGTGCACTTCTTTTCCACAAGGGTGGAGATAATGAGGGTCTCCTGGACTTGTGCTGTGTTTGTGTCAGTCGTGAAAGTGTTTCCTGCAGTGTGTGCACACACAGGTCTAGTGGCGGATATAACTGTGTTTATGTTCACATTCCTTCTTGGTCTCATTGCGGTAATGACACAGATATCTGTGGCATGTTGTTGCGCGGGTGTTGTGATAGGGAGACGGGATGCCCCCACAAACGGGAAGAAGAATATTCTGGTAAAGCAGCCGAATATCAAAAACAAGCGACACACACACATTCTTCCTTAAAACAGCCACGCATCGAGACCAGTTTTTGGCTGAACTTTCAGTCCAAAATACACTAAAGCTAACAAGCCTGCCTGGTTAATTCCACTCGTGACAGCTCTACAAACAACATTCCAGGGGGTCGGAATTCTGTGTCCCAGAATCCGGGTCTGCCGCAGTATTCCTGGGTCTCAGGGGTGACGGAGCGCACCGCTTGGCCTACACAAACACGCTCTATTCCTGCTTAGAGCGATCAGCTCGGAAAGAATGCCATTCCCTGCGTCCGAGGGAGCCGGTTTGCTCCTGACTGTGTGCATGTAATCCCATAATTTCACAACACTCCCTGCTTCCATCTGTCTTGCACATATTGACACATCCCTCAACTCTGTTTCCTCAGGATCGGTCCAGGATGTATGACAGCTTGAACATGCATTCGTTGGAGAGCTCCCTGATCGACATCATGAGGGCGGAGCAGGACCCTTTGAAGGGTAAGATATATTTCCTTATCATGGTTTGCTGGTGTCATGGGAGTCGTATAAGGCTTCGGAAGACAGACTACATGGAAGATTTCACATGTTATACATGGTTCATATAAGGTCTGTCTTCATCACGGTCTTAGAAGAACCAGCACTTTGTACTGATTTTGCTTATTTTCTGTACTTTTGATTCATTCATGTAATTGAGAGGGTTGCATTGAGCTTTGTGATTATAGACACTTTTGGTTCTCAGATAAATGTTTCTTAATATCAAAAAGTGAGCTTATAAAATTGATAATTTTGTCTCTTAAATCTGATTAGATGATGCACAAAGGGGTTGTAAAATAGCCATATACGTTTAAATGTACTTTTTTTTGACAGTCTTGCAACAGTTTTTTATTAATAAATGATTCTGATAATAAATAAGCTATTTTGAAATAGTGGATTTTACCATGGTAAGAGTAAATATTTTGCAGTATTCAATCGTGCATGTTACTCAAAAAAAAGTATCGTTATTATATTTCATCAAGAGCAACTTCCCTTGTGAAAAAGAATACACTTTTACAGAGTAGCCTTCTTGTTATGTAAATAATATACTTTAAAAGAATATACATAACAAAGAATGTAATGTTTTCTGACACTTAAATTCTACTTGCAATGAAATACAAATGTATTATGGTTTCAATTTATATTAAATGCAATTATCTAAACTTAAGTGGGTCAAAAACACTCTTAAGTAGGACATGTTTATATGTAATGTCATGTGGAAGAAACATAGATATTGTGGCCAGGTCTGTTGATTTGTTCCCCTGATTAAGTTCAGTCAGTTACTTTTAATTTAGTTCTGTTTTGTGAAAGTCATGAAAGTCTGCTCTCTTTAAGTATTTAAGGCCTTATTAGAATTGAAAAATCTGTAAGCACAGTTTTTAAAAAATATATATACTTTTAAGATTCGAAGTATCATTCAATAAAATGAAGTGCACTTCTCTGCCTCTGAAACGACTTTCCCTTTTGCATGACATCACAAACCCCTCTTTAGTTTTCAACCCGTCCCCTTCCACCACCTCTGTCCGTTCTGGTATCGTACGCATATTTTTTACAATTCCTGACGGACAAGTTCCCTTTTACAAATTTTTTTTTTTTCACATAGAATATCTTATTGTAAAATAGGTTGTTACAGCATTTTATGTCGGTACTTTCAAGCACTAACTTAAAGTTCTCATAAAGTTTAAAGTTTAATAGCACCTAACCAGGGTAAGAATCGTGGCACTGCCTATCACGGCCTTATGCTTTATTTGGGCCCAAGCATATCGTTGTGTCCGGCGGCACTGTGGCTCAGAGAAACGAGGTCTTCGGTTCGAGTCCCGGCTGAAGACTCTTCAAGTCTTCCTTCTTGGTGAATTGGAGACGCTAACTTGTCCGTAGGTGGGAATGCGTGCGTGTGTGTGAGTCCCCAAGACATTTAATTGGGAGGGTTGGGGAAAGACCCGGTGATCTACCCCAGACAAATCCACGGACAGTCTCTCGCGGATGGCAGGAGACATGGCCCATAGAATCACCAAGAGTCAGATAGGACTGAAGTGGTTAATGAATGGATGGATGATTGTTTGTGTGTTGAGTCCCAGCCTCACGGTGTGTGTGTGTGTGGCACTGTGGATCTGGGTGTGGCTCTCGCTACAGTCTCTCACTGGAGCTTCTCGCTCAGCCTGCTGGAGCAGATGGACCAGACACATGGGGCGGCACTCACTGCAGAGACCGAGAGAGAGGGAAGGGCGTGGGTATACGCTCTATATTTAGCTCACGCCACCCTGTGTGTGACAGATAAAGGACAGGAGAGTGAAGGCCCTCTTTTAAAGGATATATTTATTATTTTAATATGTTCCTTGAGATTAACTTCTAATGTTATGAAAGTTTTTTTTGCACAAAAAGCAAATAAATGTGAGGAAAAGGGATTATTTTCAACCCTCACTCTGAAATTATCCGTTTTTAAGGCGTTGCTCCTTTAAGGCTTGTCAGTAAACGGCCAAGGTTATGATTGGCTTACGTCATAGCATGGATAGATCATTTATAATAAAATACTGCAATAAAAAAAAATAAAAAATAAAAAAAATGAATTTTGAATAAAGAATAAAAGCAAATAACAATATGATATAGAAATATTATTATTTGGACTCACTGAGATGCTCTGTTTCAGTCAGGAATATCTCATCATGGAAGTGTTACAGCTTTCAAGTTGACTTTAATATGGGAATTGCGGGGTTAACAGTAGGAAATCACCACATTATGATCTAAATGTTTTAGTAGTTGTGGTGTACATGTGCATTACCTGTGCTTTAGCTTTTCTAACATGCCGACGTTGGCTCAATGGACCCGATCGTGGGAGATGTGCTGAGCGAACCGCTCCTGGGAAACCTGCTCAGTAAACGATGGCTCAGTTAACGGGTCGTCACGAGTGTTCGCCAGCGTCAGGGAATGCGCTGACACCAGCTGAAGCGCTCAAAACAACACACCGCTGTTGAAATATTAAACACTTGGCAGAGAGACCGGACCACTTCCAGGATTGGTTTTGTCTTGTGATGTTATTGTGTGTAATCACAAAGCAGATGAACCGAAACAATAGTTTGATTGACCGTGGAAGGACGATGAGAGCTCTGTGAAACATTGTAATTGTTTCTAGGAGCTTCTGCGTTTAATAATTGGACAACAGATGGTGTGTGTGGGTGTTGTGTGTGAGAGAGTGTGTGAGGACTTGGAAGAATTACAGCTTATTGTCTGTGTACCTGGACGTTTTCTAAAAAAAAAAAATCTGTCAGACTAGATTAGGGATAAATCTCAGGACATCATGTCCAGGTCACATTTGACCCCCCAAATCAAACGGAAAAATATTCTGAATACATTTTGCATAAAGAAAATGAAGCCCTGCAGAAAAAAAGACTACTTTTCCCATTACAACATTATTTGTCCATATTTGTAGTTTTTGGCTTTAAATAGTTATTTAAAAAAAAGAAAAAAATTCTTTGGAAAAGAGAACATTTGCATCTAGAAATCTAGAAATTCAAATTGTTTTTACTGATGCTTTCAAGATGATTTTTTGCAATTTCAACAAAACCTTGTCTGTGTTAGCAGGCTAGATAACAGTACCTGGGAATATGCAGATTTTGCAACAACAATAGTCCCCGACAGCCACACATTCAAAGGGAATTTTTCTGTGTCTTAAGTGCTCACATGTTAAACTGGGATGTGTCATGTGACAGATCTTCGGATTCTCTATGTTTGCGTCTGTCATGTGACTGGGGTCAAACTTAAGGATGACCTTAATAACACAGCAAAGCTAGTTCATCATTGCAACATTCCTCATGAGAGAGAGGGGCTCTGTTTAAAAACCTCGAGCCCCGTTCACACAGAGAGTGATAACTATAGTGATAACTATATTAGCTCCACACCAGCAAACCATAAAGTTCTGTGTATTATAATATGCGCACGCTGCAGTTTTGTCGTCTGCCACTTTAAATGCCCGAGCCAAGTTCTGATTGGCTGTCAATGTTTTTATCGTTAATCAGCTAGAAAAATAAATAAATATGAAAGTGATTCCAGTGATGTCGTTCCTTTGTGTCATTATCATAATAACTGTGGTGTGTGGACCTCACCATTCTCATAAAATTAAAACGATTAATAAAACTTTGTAGTTATTGATAAAGTTATCATCCATTGTGTGAATGGGCCTTTAATAAAGTTAAAAAAGGAAAGGAGTTTTACTTCAGGAACCCGACTGTTGCGCTCTATGGCTGATTTGGATGCTAGCTTCAAAACGGCAGCGAAAGCATCACTCTTTATGTAAAGCGCATGAGAGAACCAACTCCATATTCATTCTCTGTTTTTAGCATAATGCTAAGCTAATGATATGATTTTCTAAGCATAAAAATGCTTTTGCCTTCTCTAGATGTCTAACGCTGCTCCCTACATAGACAGCTCTCTAGGTGTTGTAAGATTGACACACGTTTCATACTGCTCTCTCTCTCTCTCTCTCTCTCTCTCTCTCTCTCTCTCTGTCTCCTCTCTCATGTTCAGGCCGTGTGGGATGTCCCCACCCCGGCGCTGACGGCCTACTCATGCTCAATGGTAATTATGACAGTGAGCTACAGTTTTTTGTTTTTCTTCTATCTGTAATATGGCTGTGTGTAGCAGAGGCCATCTTGAGGAAAAGATGGGAATCTGGGAATCTAGATGTGTTTGATGAATTACTATGAAGTTACTATTCCCACTGATGATGTGACGTACGTGTTTTAGCATGACTGGATGTCTGTTAGCATCCAGACCTCAACTATTGTTATTATAGTAGTTATAATGCTATTTAATTGTTAGAGAAATGCTGCTAAACCTTTAAACGTTCTGCATAGTCTGAAGAACATTGAAGGTCACTGACTGTACACCTTTAGACCACAAGAAATTATTTTAAGGAAGGGTTTTTTCCCAATGTAGTTTGAGGCTTGATGTCTTCATCTGTCGATCTGAAAGACTCTGCATGTTAGTCATATTACCACAGTTGGCTCACTTTGCCACTCTTAAATGTTCTCGTTCAACTCGTATATGTTTGTGTCATATTGCTGTCGTAATGTTATGTTACAGATACTTTCGCATTTGAATTATGTCGTAATGGAATTTCAACAATTTAGCATTTTATTCATAGTGTATTGCAGTCTTGGCTGACCAATCAGCTCGCTGTATCCAGAGGACTCCGTCCATTTTTAGCCAGCGTGACTGAACTCTTGCTCATTGTGTTTGGCTACGCTCGGTTTAGATCACAGTCTCTGAAGCCTCGCAAAATTGTGGTTTGCTCTCTTGTGATGCCATATTTCAGAAACAGCTGTTGCTTTCTTTTTTGGATAATTGGATCATCGTAGATTATACTCTAAAAATAACTGTGATTGTAGCCAAAAGGCTTCGTTTTGTTTGCTTTGTGTGTCTTTAATCAGTGGTGTTTACCAAGACAAGCATCACTATTACTATGGCACATATTTAGGGTTAGTAATCTGAACTAACTCCTAACCAGAAGCATTACACATACGATATTAGTCTAATGGACCCCCCACAGATTTACACTGATGGATTGACCTGAGCCATATCTATCCATTTGGGAATGGAATTGGTCCAGTCTTCAACATATAAAAAAAAATATTGATTTACAAATCCTTTTTGAACTACATTCATGTGATTTGAAATCCTATTCAAATCACATTTCTGGAAATCTGTTTCTCGTGTTTCATGTGACATTTTACACTCCATGTAAATCGTAAACGTCAGACGCTGTTATAGGAAACATGCCGAAAGTCATGTTGTTGCAAAGTGCCGGACAAGCAGAAAATGACAATATAACGGAGAAGTGTTTTTCTGTCAAAATCAAAATGTCGCCTAAATACGTAACGGCCAAAGGCGATAATTAAAAATGTCAACTGATATATCAACCTTGGCAATGTTTCATTCGACCACTACACTATAAAAAGTTGTACTAACTTAATTAATTAAGTTAACTAAACTAATTCTCTCCAATTAAAGTCAACTTAAATACTTTTATTCATCTGAGTTACAGGTAGTGTTTTGAACTTAAAAATTCCTGTCATGGTAACTAAAAAAAACAAAAACAAGTTGAGCCAACTTGAAAAAATAAGGCAACATTTCACACTCAACTTTTAAAGTTAGCTCAACTAATTCGCTCCAATTAAAGTCAACTTAAATACTTTTATTCATCTAATCAGTAACAGTTAGTCTTTTGAACTTAATTTTTTTTTTTGTCAAGGCAACTACAGAATGTTTTGCATTTAGCAATGCCTGCAGCCACAATCCTTGTTTTTAAATCATGTTTTGTTATTGAAAGCTAACTTCATGACATGAACATTATTTGCCTCTTAAAACTACACTGTTAAAAAATATATATTTTCTTGATTTGTTATAACAACTTTTATATTTTGCCAAACTTAGATAATGGCATAATATTTGGAGTTTCTATTTATTAAAACTCCAAAAATCACAACATTGTTCAATGTAAAATTGTTTGTTCAGATAACTGCTCAATTTGGTTTTGGACAAAAACTTGAAAATCTAAGTAAGGTCAACAAAATAACTTTTCTTAGTCAGCAACCTACACAGCAACACACTGAAAAGAACACTTAACACTTATCTTGCCCACTTTCCGCTGCTCGCGTGACATATTAAGCTAATGTCCGTGTACACTCTTAAACAATAAATGATGTTCGAATTATACGACACAACTAGGTTTCACCTTGTAAACATACATACACAAAAGAAGAGTACGAGGTTCGAGATCATTATTCAAAATGCCTTCTGTCATTTCTTCCCTTGATAATTATTATATTATTTATATAATGTACTAGACATACACATAGGTTACAAATAGATAAAAGTTCGGTTCCATCGATGGTTCCATATAGAACCTTTTAATATCCATGGAAACTTTCCAGTGCACAAAAGGTTCTAGTGGAAAAAGGTTATTTAGATTCCTATTCTTCGCTCTAAGAACTGTTCACTTACAGGTTATTTTGGGAACCAAAAATTGTTCTTCTATTGCATCGCTGCAAAAAACCCTTTTTGTAACTTTTATTTTTAAGAGTGCACAGTCGGCGTGCAGACAGATTTTCACGTCTGACGATTTTCAACAGCGCAATTCAACAATTCACGTGGTTTGTCAGTTTAAAAAGAAAGGTCCTCTATAGACTGTGTCCATCTGCACTCACTGTCAATGGAGTGTACTTTGAAAGGCTTGAACACTTAGGCTATTTTATATCAAAGTGAAGTGTAGACAAAAATATTTGGGGCAAAAGAGGGGTAATGGGACTGGGCATGTTCATAGCCCTCTGCACCACAGCTCTCACGGACTTATATGTGCGGTTGAACTGGTTTTGCGGCTAGTTTGGGTCACATGAGCGAGAAGGACGTGTGCTAGTATAGATCACATGATTACTAAGAACAGTCACTAATGTTAGTCAGTTGATCCACTGGAACATGTGCTGTCTGTCATGTGATTATATGGAGTGACACAGTGGGAAGAGGTTTTCTGGAATATTGTGCTTTGAGGAATGACAGCAGTGAGGCTTCATTCTTGTATCTTCACTTGGTATGAAAAAATAAATAAAAATGCACTCCTCTTAAGAGAAACTATCACAGTTAAAATATTGAGCACATCCTTTACATTGAACCTTCAGTCATCTGAAAAGACCAGTTTACTTACCAGTTTTACTTTATTTACCAGTTTAGCTAGGGGTGGGTGGTGTAACCGGTTAAACAGTCGTGATTGTTGAGAAATACAGTAAGCCGCAGTTCTGTCTCGTGAGAATTCACAACTATTTTATGTTTCGGCAAATTCATATGAATTTGTATGACTTCATTTCGTACATTTTCAGAAGGTTAGGTTTAGGGCTTGAGGTTGATGCTAACTTGTTTTTAATACAATACATACGGTTTTCTATAAATCACATTTTACGAATTTGGAGTAAAATCAGCTGGCGCCTAAATGGTCAAATACACACAAACATTTGTCAAAATGCTTGTCTTGGCAAGAATACACATAAACACAGTCAGTGTCTTTATCGTAAACAGCCGATGTGTGTCAGTATATTGGATCGGGTCATTAGGTCTTAAAGTGACAGTGGCCTAATAGAAAAAAAATAACTTTAGCTTTAATTTTTAGTTTAATACAGTGAAGATTATGCAGTGTTTTATTTTACTTTCAATTACTTGATTCAACTTCTGAAGTATTTCTTACCTGAAGGTGTGTTCACACGTGGCATGTTTGGTTGGATTAAAACGTTAGTGCGGTTCAGTTGAATAAGTGTGAACGCTGCCATCTGAACCTTGGTGTCTCCAAACAAGAGGACCGAGATGCTGAAATTATGAGACTCGATCCACATACAAACAAACTCTGGTGCGGTTCGACTGAAATATGAACTCAACACTTACCAAAGACATGTAAACGAACCAAAAACAGGACATGATGTCACAAGATGCGATCCTAAAATGCTCCAGCATACCTGTTTTTTCTCGTCATAGTCGTGATGTTTCCCATCACAGTTCAGTACAGGATCAGAACCGGGTCTCCTCACTGCAGATCTTCATTTGTGTGACGGAGGGATTCCTGACGCTGTTTTATCTAATTTAACCGTTTTATAAGCTCTTCACGAGTTCTCAGCTGGTCAAAATACCATCATTTGAAGCTACACTCATACAACGAGCGCATTTATCCCAGAATACAGCATTGTTTTGATGTTCGGTAAGTTCTGTGACGAAATATACGTCATAAAAGCCGACCAATCAGGCTGTGAACACACAGTATCCCCGTGCCTTTAGGTTTGGTATCTTTAGATTCAGTGTTAAAATGCCAATGTGAATGCTAAGCGGACAAGGACTAAATGTTGTTGTTGTTTTTTTGGTCAGGATCAAGCGAACCGAACTACAAGTGTGAACACACCCTAACATTAATTAAGCTAGAATTAGTTTTTGCTGTGGTATTAAAATTGGTATCGTCTTGTGACATTTTACTGGTGTCAAAAAGCTTGGTGTCTTAAAGGGATACTCCACTTTTTTTGGAAATAGGCTCATTTTACAACTGCCCCAGAGTTAAACAGTTGAGTTTTACCATTTTCGAATCCATTCAGCCGAACTCCGGGTCTGGCGGTACCACTTTTAGCATAGCTTAGCATAGATCATTGAATCAGACAGGACCATTAGCATCTCTCTCAAAAAAATGACCAAAGAGTTTCGATATTTCTCCTATTTAAAACTTGACTCTTCTGTAGTTACATCGTGTACTAAGACCGTCGGAAAATGTAAAGTTGCGATTTTCTAGGCTGATATGGCTAGGAACTATACTCTCATTCCTGCGTAATAATCAAGAAACTTTGCTGCCGTACCATGAGTCCAGCAGGCGTAATGATATGACGCAGCGCCTGAAAATAGTCGACCCTATAGTCTACCGAGCTAGGGACTATTTTCAGGAGCAACAGAAGAGTCAAGTTTTAAATAGGAAAAATATCGAAACTCTTTGGTCATTTTTTTGAGAGAGATGCTAATGGTCCTGTCCGATTCAATGATCTATGCTGATCTATGCTAAGCTATGCTAAAAGCTGAATGGATTTGAAAACGGTAAAACTCAACTGTTTAACTCTGGGGGAGTTGTAAAATGAGCCTATTTCCAAAAAAAGTGGAGTATCCCTTTAACAGCCTTATTTCCAGCAAAAAAAATTATGATATCATGATAAATATCGTTGTATATTCGATTTTGAGCACATCGCCCGTCCCTATAGGTCTAGCCATGATGACCCGCTGTACTGAACATTTCATCAATAAACCTTTCTCTGCATTTACACAGTCATGAAGTTAAGCGTTCAGTCAGCTGTTTCATAGTGTTCTGTGTTGTTTCTGTCCACATGCAGCCAGGAGCTATGGGAGACGACGAGGTAAAATCAACTCTGTTCATTACGCTATCTGTGTTAGCATGGCAACATTTGATGTGTCTGTGTACGGTGTATATGTGTGTACGCTGTGACATCTTCATTGACCACTAGAAATAACTTGATCAGTTTATCGGTGTAATCAAGTGTGAACCGGGTTCAGATTGATCTGATCTCTCAAACCACATCTAGAGTTAGTGAGAGACAAATGTGCTACGATAAACGAGTTTGTGTCCTATTGCACCTTAGACACGAATAACCACTTACTAACATGCTGTATATTGATTTGACACTTTGTTTTGACACTTTCCCGTGTCAGAAGATGCCGTTTGAGATGCATAATGCTGATCAGATCACCCAAGATGGATGTTGATACCATGGGTGTCTCACCTGTCATTCACTCTTTAACAGGACGCTCCTCCCTCTTCCCCATTGACGACGGTCTCCTGGACGACGGCCATGGCAACCAGGGTGTCCCGGGGGTCCTGGGGTCTCCTCACTGTTACCCCCATCAGAACGGGGAGCGCATCGAGAGGTTCTCCCGCAAGGTGTTTGTGGGCGGCCTGCCCCCTGACATCGACGAAGGTTCGGCAACTGTCACGCTTGCATTCATGGGAGATATTTGTAACATACTCGCATGTAATTGTATGTGATGTTTAAAATGCCACGTCAAATTTTTTAAAATCAACAATATTATATTTTAAACGTTTTAATTAGTTAATTAATGTATTTATTTAATTTAATTTAATTCAGTCTAGAGGTTTTTGAAAGTATTTTATACTTGTACACCAATTTGTATGGCAGTCCAATTAATAAAAAAAAAAATATTACAATCATTAATTCTAAAATGATATTATATTATATTTATATTAAATAATTTATAATAATGGATTCTGAAAATGTTATGTTATTTTATTATATTATAATAATAATATGATTATATGATATTTCACTCCGTCTAGATGTTTTTGAAGGCAGCTTCTCTCTGTTTGGCAGTCCAATTCATTGGATTAATACAATTTTTTTTTTATAATAATTATAAAATTATATTCTATTCTATTACAGAATTAATAGAATGTGTTATAATGGATTCAAAAAAAATATATTTTATTTTAGAATATTACATTTCCGTTATATTATATATTAATTAATTATTATAGAATTTATAATAATGGATTCAAAATGTTTTATTTTATAATATTACATTTCTCTTATATTATATTATATATTCATTATTATTATAGAATTTACAATAATGGATTATTAAAAATGTATTTAATGTTTTTATGTAATAAAAACTCTCTGCCTGGTAGTCCAATTAATTGGATTAATTAAAACAATTTAATATAATAACTAATTCTAAAATTGATTATTATATTATATTATATTATATTATATTATATTATATTATATTATATTATATTATATTATATAATATTATATTATATTATATTATATTATATTATATTAATTATATTATATTATATTATATTATATTATATTATATTATATTATATTATATTATATTATATTACTCTTCACTCTTCACACCTCTTCACTCCTCGTCAGCTGTTCTTACACTCTCTGGTTTCGTCTTCTTGACTATCGAGCTCTCATCCACAGCCTTTCAGACGTACAAAAGACTTTGCAAACCTGTTTCAGTCTTGCCCTGACGCCACTGAAGTCTTTCTGACATCTCTCTGGTGGCAGATTACTCGATAACAGCACTGAGACACATAACACCCGAAGCAGATCAGCAAACAAAATGGCTGCCGCTGATGAGAAATGTTGATTTACTGTCAGTCTGAAGAGAATTTGACCTGATTCAAATACTGATCCCTCACCTTGCAGATATAGTGATCAGCGCCACACCGAAACATAATGCAAAAGACTTTTACCCGATGTTTGATTCTCCTCTACTCGTGCAGATTAAAATCATTATGTTTCCTGTATGCAAAAGTTTCTGCAACCGTTCCCGCAGCTCTCTCTGATTCTCAGTTTCTCATCTTTCACACAGATGAAATCACAAGCAGTTTTCGGCGCTTTGGTCACCTGGTTGTTGATTGGCCACACAAAGCAGAGAGCAAGTCTTACTTCCCTCCTAAAGGTACGTCTAGAAAAATCACCGCAAATCCAGGATCTGCATGTACTTACTGCACTGTGATTATTACTGTTAATAATACTGTTAACAGTTATTACTGTCACTGTTATTACTGTGATTATTACACTTGTAAATTAACAGTAAACTCTGAGACATCAAAACCCTGCTATACTTTATCTTCATCAAATTCTCCATCCTTTGATTGACGGATGGACTGTGTGGTGGGCTTTTGTCTAGGTTACGCCTTCCTCCTGTTTCAAGAGGAGAGCTCAGTGCAGGCCCTGATCGAAGCCTGTCTGGAGGAGGACGGCAAACTCTACCTGTGTGTGTCCAGCCCCACCATCAAAGACAAGCCTGTGAGTCCACATACTGGGCCCTATGTTAAGGATCTAAGCTCATGGTCTAAAGTGCACGGTGCAAGTGCACTTAGGTCGGTCCGAATCCACTTTTGCTAGTTTGACGATGGGGAAAATGGTCGGCGCTCCCGGTGCACGGTCTAAAAGGGTTGTCCCTATTCTCTTAATGATTAATGGTTGTGTTTTGGCCGTAATGTGCAATAAACCAATCTGAGTCTCATCTCCCATTCCCTTTAAAAGCCAGTTGTGCTCGCGCCATGGCGGATTTGTATGTGAACACTCCAATTGATCTCAAACCTCTTAAAAGCGAACCGAACTGAGACCATCTCGGGAGGTGGTCTGAGTACGGCTCGCTTTCAGCTGACACTGAACTAGATCCAAAAAGCAACAGTATGAACACAAAGAGGTCCTCTTTCAGGGACAGTGTGAACGTAAAGAGAACTGGGTCCTTTTTCACTTGGTTCACCTCTTGGTCCACTTAAAGGAGTCTGAGTTCGGTTCTTGTTTAAGAGGGCTCAAGTGTGAAAACACCCTTAAGATCTATTTAAACCGAATGTGACAGAAGAAAACATCAGTTTGTGTAAAGAGAACTTCAGTTCTTCAGAACAGAGAATAAACACATGCCATTGGGTTTTAAAGAAGTGTTTTTTGTTGCTTTGGAACAGCTCTGATCTTGAATATGCTCTGACTGTGAAATAGAAGTACACTTCAGCATACTTGTTACAGAAATAATATATTTAAGTGCGAACTGAATGTAATGTCTATTAAATTCATGCAGCTGAGGGTTTTTTGATCCACTTAAGTAGGACTTTAGAACATCTTTAAATGTAATTTCATAATTACTTCTGTTGAAGTATGGTTAAAGTGTACTGCTAAATGTACTGAAAAGCATTTATGGTGAACTAAGATATACTTTAATGTAATTTCTATTGTGTGTTATGTATTTAAATATATTACACATTTTTAATAATAAATTAGCAATTTAGTTCACTTAAAATATATAAATAACACACTTGTTAATATTATAATGTTAGTCAACACATCAAAACAAGCGTACTTCTTTAAAGCACGACAACAGATTATTAAAACATAATGATTTTAAAATGCATTTTAAAGTAACACTTTTAATTTGGCATTATTGTGAAGTGCATTTAAGTGTGTTAAGAAACAGTCGTGAAAGTGTACTCTATTTAAGTGCACTTATTTTAATTAATATTACATAATCTGTCTCAAGTATACACTTTTAAAGTACACTACAAGTGCAAACTTCTTCTTCGCGGTGTCTCTGTGTTTGACATGCACGATCTGTGTGTGGTGTTTGTTTCAGGTCCAGATTCGTCCGTGGAACCTGAGTGACAGTGATTTTGTGATGGACGGATCTCAGCCGCTGGACCCTCGCAAAACCATCTTTGTGGGAGGAGTGCCACGTCCACTGAGAGCTGGTACACCCAACCTGTGCCAATAATCACAATTTATTTCAAACAAAGTGACATTCAAATCATGTTCTCCATCTATATATTGTTTTTATGTGTTTTCTTTGTGTGTGTGTGTGCTCTGCAGTGGAGCTGGCCATGATCATGGACCGCTTGTATGGTGGCGTGTGTTACGCGGGCATCGACACGGATCCCGAGCTGAAGTACCCAAAGGGGGCGGGGCGTGTGGCCTTCTCCAATCAGCAGAGCTACATCGCTGCCATCAGCGCCCGATTCGTCCAGCTGCAGCACGGAGACATCGACAAACGGGTAACCACATGCCACTTACGCCATTCTTTGAGACTAGCTACATCCAGAATAGCACACTTACACTTGCTATTTCAGTAGTGTATAGTATTCATTCTGTGCTTTAATTTTCTGTATACATAGAACACCCAAGTGCTAGATTTGGCAAAGGGTGCATTATAACAAAGAACAACAAATACTGTACACCACAGTGCAATTGGTATTTATTCCTGTTCTTCTATTACATTGAACATATGTGAAAAAGAAGTGCACTTCAGCTTATTTTTAAAACAGTACTTGTTGCAGAAATAATATACTTAAGTGCGAACTGAATGTAATGTTTTCTGACACAATAAATGAAAATGCATTATAATTTAATTTCATATTAAATACATTTTAGAGCTTATTTTGACCCATAATCAGGACTTCAGTCCTTTATATGTAATTTATGTTTGAAATATGGTTGAAGTGAACTGCTGAATGTACTGACCAGTATTTATGGTTAACTAAAATATACTTTAATGTCATTTCTATTGAAACTTGTATGTCATGTTTTTGTAGTTACACATTTGGAATGAATTTAGTAAATTTTTCAAATAAATTAAATTTAAATGTAATATCAAATAACACACTACAGGTAAAATTATAATCAAGTACTTTACATTATGCTTTAGTATGTTAGTCAACACATCAAAATAAATGTACTTCTTTAAAGCACGACAAAATATTATTAAAACGACTATTTAACATGTACTTAATTTGACATTATAATGTGCACAAAAGTTTACTTTAGTGTGTTAAAGTCCGTCTGTAGTCAATAATTGTATCCATTAAAACTCCTCTTTGATCACCAAAATTACATTTAAAAAAATTCTTCATGCCTTAAAATATCTTGAATGTAGTAGACCACTCGACACCCTTGCCTCATTAAGTATGTGTGGTTCTATGAATATGCAAATGAGCCCCACCTCCACTCACTCACTCAGCTCAGAGATCCACTGGTTGACGATCACACGTTGATCTGATTGGTTACAAGGTAGTTTGTGACGTCAGAAAAACAATTTGCACATGATTTGTCTTAAAGCATATAAAAAAAAACACATAGACATATAATCAAAATTAAAAGCTGGAGTTTCACCACAGGGAGACTTTAAAAAAACATAGTGCTGAAAGTGTATTCGATATCATTATTCTGCAACTTTTAAGATTTGAAGCACACTACAAATGCACAATCGATACAATTAAGAGCACTTCATTTTCACAAGGGATTGCATTGTGGTATACAGCATTAACTACATGTAATCATATTTTTTAGAAATCATAATACCCTATTTCCTTAAAGTATTACAACATTTGAATGATATACTGATCTTGAGTAATTCAAGGCTATAAACGTATCATTATTTCACCCGTCACATTATAGTCCAGACTAACTATATCACAGCACTGTTTACTGATGCCTACATCAGCTGCTGCACTTTATCAGAGGAGAAATCAACCGTGTTTTTCTTGTTTGTGCGTCACACAGGTGGAGGTGAAGCCGTACGTGCTGGACGACCAGCTGTGTGACGAGTGCCAGGGAGCGCGCTGCGGAGGGAAGTTCGCCCCGTTCTTCTGCGCCAACGTCACCTGCCTTCAGTATTACTGCGAGTTCTGCTGGGCGAACATACACTCCCGCGCCGGACGCGAGTTTCACAAGCCGCTGGTCAAAGAGGGGGCCGACCGTCCCCGCCAGATCCACTTCCGCTGGAACTAAAGACGGGAGTTCCTGGAGAGCCGGGAACGGCAGCATGCAAGACGAAGCGGAAACATCGCGTCTGCTACGGGAAAAAAAAAAAAAAAGATGCTTAGTTTGACCCCCCGAACCCAAGCTGTCAGTAGAGTAATTAACCGTATACAGTATATAGAGAATATATATATATGTCTATAAATATATAAATATATCTTTATCTTTTGTAGCAGCCAGAAACACTACAAGCCTCAGTTTATTTCACCAAACCACTTCTTTCTCCTCCCTCCCTCCCTGCACATCTCAGGCTCGGAACAGAGTTTTTTTGTGGTACCTTCGTGTTTTTTAAAAAGGAGATTAAGAAAAAAAAAAAGAGATTGATTTTTTGTAGTTTTTTCAAATTATTTTTATATGTGAGATTAAAAAAAAAAAGTAGAAACGAGAATGTTTTTCGCTTGGGGGGGCAGCCTGTCCGTTCTGTTCATTCGTTCTGTCCGTCGCGTGTCAGTCTGCTGCTAAATCCCCCCCTAGTGGGCAAAGTGCGCAATTGTCTCTTGATGACGTAATCTCTAAATGCCTGCCCTGGATCTCGAACCAAAGGTAGCAAAACGCGCGGCCTGAAAACGAGACGTTTGCCGCCGGATACAAAAAAAGGAGTAATATTTCCCCCCTCCCCATTGTTTTCACTCCAATGTGCTCTTAGCAGGAATAGGAATGATTCAATAATTAATTACTGAGACTTTCCATTTTCCACTGGCAAAAAAAAAAAAGAAGAAAAGACAATACCTCAGAATATTAATCTGGCTTGTTGTTGCTCTACTCTTGCAATTTAATCACAAGCTATAGAAGAAGCTTTGCTGCTATATAGGATGTAACGAATAGATAGTGTCGGTGTTCTATGAGATGCCATTGTGACGTCACTGGCGATGTCACACACAGAAATGCAGTCCGTTCCCTCTCGCACGACGTGGCCGATCGGCGCCATGAAAACACAGAATGTGAAATCTTTCGTGCATGTTTGTGGCTGTACATCATTTGCATGCAGTGTAAAGGTTACCAGCACATATAAGAAAGAAAAAAAAAAGATGCATATTAACGATAAACAGAGGAATTTATGTAGCATGAGGTGGAAAAAAAAAAGGTCAGACTCTTAGATAATCAATACTAATAACGAAAGGAAAAAAAAAACAGTGTAAAATTCTTCGTAAACCTTTGCATGCGTTGTTGTGATGATTCCTTTACGAACTTATTACGAGAGAACTGACGTTAGTTTTTAGAGTAGTGAGTTCTGCCATTTTGTAACTCGATTATTAGTCAAGAGACGGTGTGCTGTCCTGTGGTTTTCGTGTCTTGTCTTCGTGCAGTGTGAGTCTAGTTATGAATTGAGGTTTCAGTTCGATTTAAACTCTACGATCTAGAGGATCGACATTTAACCTTTGCCCTTCCTGAACACCCCTGAATTCCACCCCTCGTATTACAGTAGTCGCTGGAGCGCAGGACAAGAGCTTTTTTCTGTGGTAGCTCTGACGTAGTTGGTAGGAACTGGCGAAGGAATTGTACCAGTGGTCGTTCGTTGTCTGTGTGTGGGCGGAGCCTATCTCCGCGTTTCCTAGTTTATTCTCTGGACAAAAAGTATGGAAGCTTGTTTCCGCTACAGAGTAAAATAGGTAATTGCGACTTATTATCTCACAAATCGGACCTTTTTTTCTCTCGCACTTGTGAGTTTACATCTTGCAATTTTTACTTTTTTTCTCTGAATTGCGCGACATAAACTCGCAATTGCGAGATATAAAGTCGAAATTTACTAGGATACTCCCAAGACGGACATTTTGAATTTTTTTCCCGGTGAAATTGTCCGTTCAAGCGCAAGAAGATGCGAAAGAGAGCTTAATTCAGTATTCACGTGGCTTTCTGGGAGCGTGCTTCGGATGTGCAGTTAGCGCAGACAAAACTTCTCACACAGTGTGCGCGAGTTATCTTTCATGTCTTCTTGCGCTTGAATGTTTAAATTAGATAGGCTAACGACACAGCACTGGTCCGATTGGGACGGTGACTGTTCTGACAACGAGCCCTGCATGTGCGCTCTCTTTCTCTCACGGTGAGCACTAGAGGGCGCTCTTAGCCAAGCCATGGTGCGCCGAGCAGAAAGTATATTTCGTTTTTTTACGCGTACGCAGTCGAACACACAGCCTAGCTACTTCTTTTGACTCATACACATACACAGGCATTCGACGCATGCAGTTTTGCGCAATCTCTCATGCTAGAGTTTCAACCCATGTAAATATCTTTGTATTCTTTCATGCTAGAGTTGTACAAATGAGGGTACTTTCTAACTCTTGGCACGATCTCTGTCTATGTAGCTGTCATTGTCGCTGTAGCTAGCGCTCGTTCCGGTCTGTTTTGTTTATGCAGTTTTTCTTCCACTACCTTGTGAATCGACGCCCCCAGGGCACCGTTGCCACCGGATAAACTAATTACTGCAAACATAAAATTCCAAGAATTGCAAGATATAAAGTCGGAATTGAAAGAAATAAAGTCGGAATTGCAAGATAGAGTCGCAATTGCAAAAAATTAAGTCAGAATTGTGAGATAAGTCGTCGCAATTATCTTTTAAATAGTTTATTACGTGGCGGAAAAAGCTTCCATACAAAAGCTATCGGTTAGAAGAACAGACATGGAGAAAAGAGAGGAGAGAGACGATACTGCGATTATATTTGTGTAGCGGAGCCGTTTTGATTTTGAGAGCGATCGGGTGATTCGATCGGATCAGTCTTGTGGACAATCTCTACAGAAGCAGTGGACCGGCCGTCCGTTTGGTACTGTACTGTTCTTTCTGTACTGTTCTTTCTGTACTGTTCTTTCTGTCGTTCTTTCTGTCGTTCTTTTTTTGCACTCTATATATATCCTTGTGTTGGCGGGTTTGGTGAAGAATTCAGTGCCCTCGTCGTACTGTCGTGTATGTGATTTAACCTTTCAAGTGTCAACAGTGTGTTTTATTTATTGCGTATATATGTGTATATTTATTTGTTGGCGTGTCCCAGACTCTGGAGGACACGTGATGCACTACCTTTTTCGATTTCTCTCCTCTCCTTTCTCCTCCGAGAGAACCAATCCCTCTTTCCCTGACGTTTGGAGTCGAACGCAAAACAGTCTTTATTTTATTTTGAATCACGTCACTTTTTGTTTTGTTTTGTATATGTGTGTGTGTGTGTGTACTATTTCATTCTAGAAGAATTGCGACCTATTTTAAGTCTATTGGATAATTTAAATATCTTTATTTTTGCATAGTAACTTATTTGATGTATTGTGTAAAACGCTGGACCCAGGTTATGGTCATCCGCTCTGAGTGAGTAGCGAAGGTGTTTCTGGGAACTTAAACCCGCAAGTCCTTTTTCCGTGTTCAACACTGTTGCTTCGTACGTGAATGTGTGGGTTTTCGTTGTTGTCGTTTTGAAAAATCATATTTATTTGACTATTTTTGTAGACAGATAACTATTTGATTTAAATTGTATTTTTCTATTTCTGTAGACCTCTGACTGTCACTTGATTTGCCCACGTATTTATGGTTACGTTCACACGCAAAATGCTGTTTCTTGAATCATCATCATCATCCGTGCAGTTGTGTATGTGTGTGTGTGTGTGTGTGTGTGTGTGTGTGTATGAATCTATTTATGTATTATTGCTTAGCACACATGGATTTGATTACTATTTAAGTTGGTGGTGTAGTTTATTTGAAGGAAGGAAGCATTGAGGGTTCTACTATGTTCATGGAAAACACTTGAGACTCTCCCTGGTTAGATGGAGGGGTATCAGCCCTCCCCTCACTGATACTCAGAAACTTGAATATAACACATTTTGAAAGGCTTACTAACCTCGAATCTGTGTTGTGACGTGCAATACTGTTTCTAATGTTTGTATAAAAAAAAGTGAGAATTGCAGTGTATACCTTTTTAAATGCAGATTTATTTTTTTCATTGCATATTTTGCAAATTTCTGATTCACAGTGTCATTTTTTACTGTCAGAAAAGATGAAACCCCTTTTTTTCATTGCAACTATTTTTAAATCCAGATATCTTTGTACTGATGTAAATGATTGTAGTTATTTTGGATAGTGTTTTGCTAACAAAAGGAGAAACTTTTTCATGCATATTTCTATTTCTTTTTTGTTTGTTGGTTTGTTTTTGTTTCTTGTTTTTTTTATTTTACTCTAATAGTAGCGAAATATTTGGGATAATTTTTCATATTATATGTCATTAATATTATTTTGTATTTTTATGTGGAAAGATATGAATATATAATTTTATGATGCTAACTGCTAAGATATTATTTCAATTTGGATTATTTTTAAAGCTAAAATCTTTGTAATAATGTTAATGTTCTAGTTTCTAAATCAAGTTTGTGTATAGATTCACACAAGTGGTTTATGAAGTGTTCAGACTGTAATTATTACTGAATGGCTCTTTGATATGCAAACTGAATATCATGTTGTTCCTTATTTTTTGATTTGTTTTGTATTTAAATGGGGTGTTGATTACAATCTTTTTCTTTGATTTCCTGAATAAAGACCCATTCTGTTCAGACACAAGCCACGTCTCAGATGCATTCTTTGGCTGAAATATTTGTGGTTTGGTCTGGTTTTTGCCATGTTGTTTGACATTTAGGAAGAAATATGGCAGTGGTTGTGATTATTGTACAAAGCACTTTTTATAAAGTCGTTTTGTAAAGATTTCCACACGCAGCTCACCAGAGGAATTGAATCACGAGCCCTCAGGCGCCCCCTGGAGGACAAAACACTGTATCCAACCAGGAAGATTCTTTTGTTTTTGTTTTTAACAATGGTAAATTCATTAATTAAAAAATATATATATATCATCCGCATGGTAATTTGAAAATTACCTGCAATATATATAATGTATAGGGCCAAGACAATTTCACAACATAACCTCTGACCGATGAATGACCCACCTATATATTTGACGTCACTGTGCCTGGCCCCGCCCATAGATCGTATAATGTCTTTCAGTCCTGAATGAGAACAGAAAGCGAAACTTCAGTCATGCGTTTCCTCACAGGTAGGCCTGTGTAACCACAGCTCCTCCGACGCACAAACACAAACAAGGTAATTACACTTGTGCAGATAGTTGTACAAACCCTCAGAATTTGTTAAACCTGTAAAATAATTTACCAGATTCCCCGATGTCGAAGATAATAGTTTTGCATTAAGCTTTTCCCGTCTTAAAAAGAGTAAAAAATATGACAGGACAATGTTATTCATTCGTCGAAAAGTTGTGGGAACTCTGAAATTGTGTGTTTGTGTTAAAGATAATGTAAAGGCCATTCAAATCGGTCATGTGGAATTCTGTAAAAATATGAGGTGTTTCAGAAGCAAAATGGCCAAGTGAATAAGAACCAAGATGACCATGACCGTGAAGATCAAATTCACGTTTATTTACTTCTTTAAAGATGCCGTGTGAAATTCAGTTTCTTTCAGTGTTCAAATTTTATGGGAGAAGGAAAAAGGAGAGAGAAAAAAAATCTCTATCACCCTCTCTCTGTCTCTCATAATTTGGAAAAACAAATAAATAAGTAAAACATTTATTCCAGAATGAGAATTAAACACGTCTGGTCATTCTAGTCATCTGCACTAGACATGATTAGGAAGTTCTAATGTAATTGTATTATTTGAGTATTATTATGTACTTTATGCACTACATAGAAGCCCAAAAAAATTTATTTTCAAAAACTCGTCCACATTTAAAAATTTTAACACTGGTGGCAATCATGTTATACTGGTTCAGGCAAGCAAATATAGGAAGTGTGCAAATGATGCTAAACTGACAGAAAGCACTTTGGGTGTCTTGTGTCACTGTAGACTTTAGGACAGAGTAAGGTGGGCTGAAAAACGGCACCATGAGTGAGTCTAGTGAAATCAAAGATAATGTCACAACCAGCCATGAGGACAAAGATGACGGCAGCTTCTCTCCTACTGAACCTCACATGTTCAAAGAATCCGAAAGGTACGTTTTTTAAAATGTATTTGTACTTGCTTATTACTGCATTTTCAACTAGAAAGAAGAAATGTAATATTTTCCATCTTCTCAGCATGTCTTTAATATATATTGTCAATTTGATTGTTTTATATTAAAGTATTTTGATTAGAACAGTTATTAAAATGAGCCTTATTCAGTTCCTGGTATTGACTGGTGTTTTTCTAGTGTTGAGGTTCATCAGCAGAAGAGAGTTGCATCTCCAGTGCTTAGCTGTGTTTCTATGAAGAGTGATGCGTCAATGGATCCTCCAATTAAATTCCAGCTGGAAGATCCGAGGTAAAACACATTTACTCAGTGAGACTATAGTGGCGCCATGCCTTGCTGATTTCACTGACAACTTTCTCATCATGAGCCAACATTCAAAATATTTCTTTCCTAGTTTAGTTTGCTAAATGTCTGTACTTGGAGCAGAAAATATAGATGGTTATTCAAAAGCACCATTGTCGATGCTCATTTTTAGTTGTAGGTGAACATTTTGAAGATCCAGTTCAGATGAAGTGTAATATTTTCTAATAGTGACTCGATTTTAAACCTACATTAATGTTGCAAATTCGAATTTTTCTTATTTTTGTCACTGAGTAATATTTACATAATGTAAATATTACTGTTACTGTGCACAGGAAAAAGGAGAGGCGAGGATCCAATTGCGGCAAAGTTTATTCAAAAACACAAACAAAAGAAATGAAAGATAAACCAGTAGGCTAATAGGAAAAAAAATTAAAGTAACAAGACAAGTTGCAAAGACAACTACAGACTACTGAAACACAGGGGTATACATACACAGGGAAACAAGGGGCTAACAAGGAACAGGTGTGAACAATTAATCACTATGGAAACTATTGAGGGTATCTATGGGCAAATTCCAATCGGAAATTTGAAATCTGATCAGATTTAGCAAGTGTGAACAGCTAAAGATCACATGAAATGCGTTTTCAATCTGATCCCTCTGATTGGATTTTGCGTGGTTTATATGACTTTCTCACACATGTGAAACATAGATGTTATAGGAAATATGCTGAAAGTCGCTGCAGAAACAAGGTTGTGTTGTTGCAAAGTGCATACCTGTCAAGTATCCCGTTTTGGCCGGGAAAGTCCCGTATTTTACCCTTCTTTCCCGCCGTCCTCCCGTATTAGTATTTTCCCGTATATCTCCCGGTTTTTAACCTTATTAAAAATAATAATAGGCTACCCCGGGCCCGGACGGAGTAAAAAAAAACAAAAAAACATTCCTAATCTGAGTCTGTCAGTAGCCTCGCTATAACTGCCACCTGCAGTAGCCTCTCCTGCCAAAAAAACAAAACCCTCATGTAAATACCGCGAATGCAAAGTCTGCAACAAATTTGTACAATAACTCACTAAAAGAGTAAAGAAAAGTTAGGCTATGTGAAATGAAAAACTGTAAAAGAAAAGCAGTATGAAAAATGAAAAGAATGTGTGGATTGAAAATAAATTGTAAATGTAAAGACAAGCAATGAACAGAAAATATGCAAATAAGCCTTTAAATAAATGCTCTTCATATACACCATTTTGTGTTTTCATTTAGGCTGTAATATATTGGGGGGGGGGGGGGGGGATTTCCCTTATTTTCAAATCCAAAACTTGACAGGTATGGCAAAGTGCCGGATGAGCAGAAAATGACAATATAACGGAGATGACAGAACAGAATACAGCCGCTCACATCAGCCTCAAGATCAGCATGGGACACACACATTGGATCTGAACGGTTGCGATACAGTGTGGACAGTCAATCATTTTAGATCAGATTCCAGTCACATAAATCACGATCATAAATATTTGGATTTGGACTGACAGTGTGAACATTATTGAATACGTTTTTAACGTAATAAACATACGTTTTTACAAAATTAAGACGTTTGGAACGCACATGGCAAAGGGAGCAATTAATAAAAGACCACATCATTAACTCGTTAGCTTCACCTCGAATGTTACCACTACAAAGCTAGGCAGTGATAACAGGAAGATCTTATATGATACAAATAAATGTACATTTATAATGGAGTTTTTAAAATATGCTTTACATGTGTGTTACCGATCAGCTCTTAAATGATAAGTTAAGCATTAAACACATTAAGCAATTTTTTTTTACCAATGAAACTTTTTTAAACTTAATATGAAATGGGTTATTATAGCCAATATCACAACAAAACAACTTATTCTGTGAATTATTGTGTTTATACGTTAACTCCAACTCTCCCACCATATCTAGATTTAAAATGAACCGCGAGGACTTGACACCCTGGGTCACATGACCATAAACGATTAAATTACTTCCTTGTAGTGACCATAGCACATTCCCTTCGCTCACAAACTTGTGGAAGGGCCCTTTGTGAAGGGATTCAGTTGTTCACTTACATTTGGAATGGCACTACAAATGGCGTCCCCTTCCCGAAATGCCCTTCAAGGGTGCAAAAATGCAGTTTGGAATCGCCCTATGGAAACAAAAAAAAAGGCAGCTACGGAAATAAAGGCAAACAGGAACTAAACACAGTAAGTTAAACACTGGAACAAGGGGAACAGAAAATACACAAGTCTATGTATCAAAACCAAGAAACACAGATCAAGAGAACATGTAATAATTACTCAATGACAGAAAAATAAGAATTTGAAAGATGCTCTTAAACAAAACGACTTTCAGTCATTCAAGGTGTACATTTTATAAGTATTCATGTTCAGTTAAACCCATGTGGTGTTTGCACTATGCTCTACCATTTGAGCTCCCTTCACACCATGTATGTATGATGACGTTCTTCTCTTTACTTATGAAAAAAAAAAAAGGTTTTTCAGCCATTAAATCACTGTGTTTTGTTCTGCCAAAGTCTCCCAGCAGACTGGCTTGGTTCTTCCGCCAACACCCATGTGTCCGTTCAGAGTAACTGGTCAATGGATCCACCAACTAATCTCCATATGGCTGATTCTGTATTGTATGTCTGGTCTTGTTTGTATTCTTTTTTACCCTCATAAATAATCAATCATTATTTTTCTGAATCAAAAAGATTAATACATTGTTTTGTTCGCAGAGAGCAGCCAGTAGAATTGCACACTCAGTCACCCCGAAAGACACAAATGGCTGCTATTTTGAGGGTTAGCCTTTTTTTCATGTTTTACATCATTCACATTCAAAAGAACAGTATATTATTGAATAAAATATTGTCTGAATATATTTTTCGTTTTTGTGCGTTTTGCCTTAGCAACTTCAACGCAATGTGATCACTTTTGTAAAGAAGGAGCTCAGAAAAATCAACAGCGTTTTGGACTCTGATCTCACAGAGTGTTCAGAGAGTCAACCAGAAGGAGAAGAAGATGGTCTTGAAGCCAAAGAAGCAGCAGTCAAAATCACATTGCACATATTGAAGTCTATGAAGGAGCAAAGCCTCTTTGACAAGCTACTTCAATGTTAGTATGTGTGTATGAGTAGAACATAGTTATCTATTAAATACATACAAAGTAAGAATTTGATTGTTATCTTCCTTATTGTATTTAGTTCATCAGATTGACGCATGTCAGCAAAAGCTTAAATCCAGTTTGAAGAACAGGAGCCAGTGTGTATTTGAAGGTATTTCTAAGCAAGGAAATCCATCCCTACTCAAGAAGATCTACACAGAGCTCTACATCACAGAAGGAGGGAGTGGAGAGGTCAACAATGAGCATGAGGTGAGGCAGATTGAGACAGCATCCTGGAAACCAGAGACACAGGAATCACAGATCAAATGTAATGACATCTTTAAAGTCCGACCTGGGCAAAACAAACCCCTCAGAACTGTGCTGACTAAAGGAGTTGCTGGAATCGGAAAAACAGTCTCTGTGCAGAAGTTTGTTCTGGACTGGGCGGAAGGAAAAGCCAATCAGGATGTTCATTTCGTGTTCCCATTGCTTTTTCGGGAGCTTAATTTGATTGGCAAAGAGGAGTACACTTTGGAGAAACTTGTTCATTTGTTCTTCAGAGAAATTAAGGGATTCAAATTTTCAAACTTTGAGAAATACAAAGTCATATTCATCTTTGATGGTTTGGATGAGTGTCGACTACCTCTTGATTTTAGGGCTAACATAAGGTACTCTGATACAACTGAAGCCGCCTCAGTGGACGTGCTGCTGACCAACCTCATCAAGGGGAATCTGCTTCCTTCTGCTCTCATCTGGATCACCTCTCGACCAGCAGCAACCAGTCAGATCCCTCCCGAATGTGTCGACCAGGTCACAGAAGTCCGAGGGTTCAATGATCCTCAGAAGGCAGAGTATTTCAGGAAAAGAATTCCTGATCAGAGTCTGGCCAACCAAATCATCACACACATCAAATCATCAAGAAGTCTGTACATTATGTGTCACATCCCAGTGTTCTGCTGGATTTCAGCCACTGTTCTGGAGAAAATGTTGGGTGACAAAGAGATTTTCCACATCCCCAAGTCTCTGACTGAAATGTACACACACTTCCTGATTTTCCAGACATTACAGATGAAGGATAAGTACAGGGATCTCTCGGATCCACACTTGACCAGAGACAACATTCTGCCACTTGGAAAACTGGCCTTCCAGCAATTGAGGAAAGGTTTTGTGATATTTTACGAAGAAGACCTGGCAGAGTGTGGCATTGATGTCAAGGATGCCTCACTATACTCAGGACTGTGCACGCAGATCTTCAGAGAGGAGTTTGGCTTATACCAAAGGAAAGTCTATTGTTTCGTGCATCTGAGTTTCCAAGAGTATCTTGCAGCTTTGTTTGTTCACCTTCACTGGTTTACAACTCAAAAGACCAGCAGCGATGAATTTAAGATACCATTCCAAGACACAGACTTCGGAAAGCTCTGCATGGATTCATCTCTGTTTGACCTACACAAGAGTGCTGTAAATCAGGCTCTAGAGTCGAGGAATGGGCACTTCGACCTTTTCCTCCGCTTCCTCCTCGGCCTTTCACAGGAGCGCAATGAGACCTTGTTTCGACACCTTTCAGTACAAATTGGACACACCGCACACAGCAGTGAGGACACAGTCAAGTACATAAAGGATAAGCTCGGGACAAGTCTTAGCTCAGAGAGGTCCATCAATCTATTCCACTGCCTTAATGAACTGAACGACCATTCTCTTGTCAAGGAAATCCAAACCTTCCTTCACTCTGGGAGACTTTCAATGGAGGTACTTTCAAATGCGCAGTGGTCGGCTCTGGTCTTTGTGCTGCTCACCAGTGACGAGGGACTGGAGATTTTTGACTTGAGAAAATTCTTCAAATCAGATGATTGTCTTTTGAAGCTTCATCCCGTTGTCAAAGTCAGCCGGACTGCCATGTAAGTGTCATCGACTTGAAAAATCATCTAAATAAAGGTTCAGTATTGAACACGTTTTAAGAAATGTATTTCATAATTCTTAGATTGTCCTCGTGCAAACTGACGAAGAAAAGCTGTCCAGCTCTGGCTTCTATTCTTGAGTCCAATCCCAATGTTCTGAGAGAACTGGACCTGAGTTTCAATGACCTTGAAGACAGAGGGGTGAAAAGTCTCTGCTCTGGGCTGAGGAGTCCACATTGCAAACTAGAGACACTAAAGTACTTTTATGCCTCTATTCTATTAACAGTATTAAAAATCAATACATTTGGTATATGGCTGTCCCTCTAACCTGTATTTTTTTTCAAGATTGGAGTTTTGTGGACTCAGAAGAGACAGCTGTTCAGCCCTTGTTGCTGCTCTTAAGTCAAACCCATCACATCTTAAGGAGCTGGACCTGAGCTGCAATAACATCGGAAATGAGGCCGCAACCTGGCTTGTGGGTTTATTGCCTGACTGTGGGCTGGAGACTCTCAGGTCTTTTTTATTTATTTATACTTTTTTTTTTCAGTGACGTTTTGATGAATATTGATATGGCAGTTAACAACTGAGTTCCGGGGTCGAAATCCTTTGGCCAAATTCACTCTTTCCGTAATCCTTTCGTGAAGTAAACTTGTCCTTGAATGGGTTGGAAAATGTAACAAATTTGCTCTTTCCAACCAAACCATGCAGTGCAGACCAATTGGTTGTGCACTAAATGATGCAGAATTACTACAACCCAGTGGTAACATGGCACAGAGCAGCACATAACTATTTGGCTTCCCAAATTGCTAAAAACCACAAGAACTAGTAGAAAGAGTTGATGACCTCTGACTAATGTTTGCATCTTTCAAGAGCTTTTCAATGTCACTTGCAGACTTTCAAGCTGTGGGATCACAAAGGAGGCCTGTGCTTTCCTCACATCTGCTCTGAGTTCAAAACCATGCCAACTTAAGAAACTGGATCTGAGTGATAACAAACTTTGGGACTTGGGAGTCGGGCTGTTTTCTGGTTTACTTGCAAACCCGAACTGTAACATTGAAGAGTTGAGGTAGGTGTGTTATAATATTATCTCTGTAGAATGTCTCTTTTATTTGTGTTTCTGTACTGTGTAGGAGCCAGAAACAGAAGGTATGTTGTCAACTGTTGTATTTGTTAATTTGTTTCAACAGCATTGTGGTAAAAATGGAACACTATGGAAACAGCTTTTTTTTTCCTGTACTTTTTTTCCCTGTTGAATAAAGTGTTATATAAATGAGTGTCCCGTCATTCTAAAATACTCCTTTCCCTCAGTGTCTATGAAGTGGAGCAGGACAACGTCCCACCAGTCCTTGTTTAGGATTCTCATCCACAGACGACTGGTTTTGGGAATTTTTACTGCTTGATAAATATAAGCAGCACGGCATTCACGGTTCATATGCTCATTGTCTTCAAATTATGACCATAAATGGATAAATATTAAGTCTGCTGTTTAAAACAAATAAAGAACCAATGTAGGAGAATGTTTATTATGCGCAAACAGCGGGAAACTCTGTATATTTGTGCAGTGTGCGCATGTCAAAAAATGTATTCTGATTTAAAGCTTGTGAGATATAAACGCGCACATCAACCCGATCACTTGTTTAGCATTCATGATTCAGATTCATCAATCGGAATTAATTCAGTCCGATTAAAACAAAAGTTGTGCATGTGAACATAGCCAATGTTGACTACAAACACAGATTTTCTGTCATGCCGTTCTCTCAATATTTACGATTCTTTGCAGTCTTTAGCCGCTGTCTACAATGCGCTGGATCTTTCGATATTCACCGGAAGTAACTCACTCCCGCTGAATGTTTACTCTTTGAATTCTTGCACCAGAGAATAAAACAAGTCGGCACCAAGAAGTATTTCCTACTAAAGTAAGGTGGCATTTGACTCTTCAAGCGTATCCATAACAGAATGGTGGGAGTGGCCTTGGATGGCAACATGTTTTCTCTAGTCAGGTGTTTTCTAGTCAAGTTTTATTGAAAGCCCATTTTTCCAGCGAAGTAACCCTTTAAAATCGGTACTCTCGTAAGGGAGAGTCTGTAACCCTATAATGCAAACAGCATCTCAAAATTGCACTTATGCTTCTTTTGAATATCTTTAGAACATATAATAACATAAGGTTTTGTAATTTGATATATTGGGTCATGCAGGATTCAGTTGTTTCAAATTATGCCCAACTCGATTTTACATCTTTTTAAAGAAAATTGAAAACATACTCATGAAAACATCATGGAATGCTAATCATCCCCAAAACTTGCATAACATAGTCACTGAGACAGTGGTCAAAATTTTTTGATATGCCAAATTGTTAATTTATGTCATACAACCAATTCGCAAGTGAGGATGCCAAACGGGCAGTGAGGCTGTATCTTTGGATTGCTTTGGGTTGGAACGTTTCACAATTTTTGCATTCATCAAATCCTCCCCAAATTTGACACAACTGGTCCAGAGCTACTCACATATTTTTAAAATACAGTATAGCACCATGACCTGAGGGTAAATGTAAAATTTGGATTCTAAATTATAGATCTAGTTCAAATTAGAACATATCTGCTGCCATGCTTAGCTACATAAGTGCTGTATTTTTGGGCCATGTTTTTGTCAAAATTTTTTTTCCTCTTTTTTCAGATTAGAGAGATGCAATTTTACATTTAGAAGTTGTGGACTCAGTATGGAGCACTCTCGTCTCACAGCTCTAGATCTTTCTGACAATGACGTACAGGATTCAGGGATGAAGCAACTTGCAAACTCACTGAAGAATACATCCTGTAAACTTCAGAAATTAAGGTTATGCTTCATTTTTCACAGCACTTGATCAGCCCTGTTATCGTATGTGACATATTTTTTTGTAAATAATATTGTCTATAAGTTAATCACCTTGTTGAAAAAAAAAAGATTTAAAAACGATATTAATGGCGTAAAAAATATATAAATGATCTTGTCATAATGTGCTCATAATAATTGACTAATCAGCTGCTAGGCTTTACATGTGATATTCATTGACTATCATAGCATTATACTCTATTACTAGATGGCTTGAAAACGTTTTGTCATATTCTGCAGGCTGTCGTGTTGCAGACTGACAGATAAGGGCTTCTCATCTCTGGCTTCAGCTCTGAGATCAAACCCCTTTAGCCTGAAAGAGCTGGATTTGAGCAACAATTTCCCAGGATGCTCTGGAATAATGCAGCTTTTTACAGTCCTTGGAGAAAAGGGCTGCACTCTCGAAAAGATGTGGTCAGTATTTGCCAAAAGCATTTAAAAACAAAACATGGACCTACCATCTATATGCGGACGACACTCAACTTTACTTGCCTTTGAGTACGAATAGTAGGGACTTGAGTGCAATACTCCTTAGGTGTCTGGAGGAACTAAAACTTGGATGGATGATAATCTTGTCCAGTTGAATAAACGGAAAACAGAAATTATTTTTGGCCGTATAGTTTGTAATAAGACTGTAAATGATAACTTAGGCCCATGGGTTAGTTACCTGCAGGGTCAAGTAAAGAACTTGGGAGTCAATTTGTATTCCTCTGAAGTTCGATATACAGATAAAAACTGTTGTTTGGAACTGCTTTTTTGTTATCTAAGGGCAATAGCCAAATAAATTCGATTCTCTCAGCTAGTGATTTGGAAAGAGTCATTCATGGTTTTATCTTTTCTCGTTTAGATTATTGTAATTGGGACCTGTCATGGTAATGTTGCACGTCCACCTAGTACAAATGTCACGGCGAGGATGCTTATGAATGCTAAGAAGTTGTTATCCTCACTGGGCTGGCTACCAGTTCAATATAGGATTCATTACAAGATTTTGATATATGTTTTTAAAGCAATCACTGGAATGGCTCCAAAATATTTAGTTGAGCTTATTAAGCCTTATAATTCAAGTTTAATTCCAAGATCCATAAAACAAGCTCCTTTTAGAATTCCCAGAGTGCGTCTCGAAGGCTGATCTCACTTTGTTTGTCGCTGGTCCAAGATTATGGCACAACCTGCCCATTAAGATGAGATCTTCCTCAACTTTACATATTTTTAAAGACCGTTTAAAGTCACACCTGTGCTTGCTTGCATTTTGACACGTTTATATTATTTGCATTGGACAGCACTTTGGAGTTACTGTGTAGCATAAAAGGGGCTCTATAAATACCATAAAAAAGTATAATTGAGTAAATTATTTGGAGTAAGTGTTGGAGAGAAGAGCAGTAGCACCTCACTGCAGTACATGAGATCCAGGGGGCGGAGTTGGATCCAGATATAAGGGGTGGAGATTGATAGGTTTAGGGGTGGGTTTAGGGATCAGGGGGTGAAGATGGGTAGGTTTAAGTATATGTAAGGTGGGAGGAGTCGGATCTGGATCCAACTCCTCCCCCTAGATTTCGTGTTCTGCAGTGAGGACCATCTCGATGTTTGCATCAAGGATATCAATTATTAAAAGAAAATACATTTTTGAAGATTATAATTGATCTGTTTTTAATCCTGCAGCCTGGACTCTTGTAAACTCACTCCAGATATGTGTGGGCTAGTGGCTAAAGGTCTAAGCCAAAACTTCAGCCTGAAAGAGTTGAACATGAGCAACAACACTCTTAAAGATGAAGGTGTTCGGTTGCTCTGTCTTGGACTACAGGAGGGCAGTTGTGCATTGAAGACTTTAAAGTAAGATCAAATAACCATTTACAAAATACCCTAATTTATTTTTACATTTCATGTATGTGAACAAACAACAGTAATATAACATTACAACAAAACAAGTACACCCCAAAACAACAACAACCAAAACCAATTTAAATAAATAAAATACTCATTTGAGAAAGCAGGTTCAATGAACAACGTCATGACTTTGTTTCCATATGTTTTCGTTTCTAGGTTATCCAACTGTGCTTTCGGTGACAGCTGCTGTGAATACCTGGCATCAGTTCTCAGTTGTCAGTCCGTATCTGTTGAACTGGACCTTAGCAGAAACAACATCAGCCAGGAGATGGAGCAATTTCTGAGCTCTATATCAAACATCAATCTTTTATTCTAGTGTAGATGCAAGTGTAGTTTCACAGGTCAGTTAGAAAGTTTAGGATTTTCAGTATCCTATGTATACTGTAGATATTAATGTGTCGGGGGGAATAAATACATGAAAAACAGAAGACAAAAAGTGTTCATGAAATGGAATAGAATGTAAAAAGACTTACATTGAATTAGAAGACATAATAAAGTACAAATATGCTGCAGTTTGTGCTTAAGTAATTGTCTCAGCATTACTTCATTGTTCATTGTGTAGCGAGTGATTGCCGTGGCAAGCGTGACCTCACTAAGGAACTCGAGAGGTGTGTCTCTCATAGTCAGCACATCGGGAAAGCTGAACAATCACTGCAGAGATCTTACAGAGATGCACTCGTTCAGAGAGCTGATAAACAGAGACGGACAGAAGCATGAGGTTCGCTAAAGAGAAGCCAGAGACAGTACAGACAGAGAGATGATTGTGCCAGACACTATGTGCTGCAGGCATTTGGCTTGTTCATGGATGTACAGAGAGGAAGAAAGAAGAAAATAGGACACAGCTCAAAGTTAGGAATTCAAACAGGCAAAGGACATTACTGAAAGACTAAATCAAGATGACGAAAACGATCCTGCAACTTACTGGCAAGTTACTATTTTTGTTGTTTAACTAGTTGAAAGACATTGTATTTTTGTTCTTTGTGATTGATTCTAAGATGTGCATTATAACTTTTCAATAAAAGCTGTATTTTGATTTATTTGCCATTTGTTGTGTTGTTAAGAGATGTCAGAAGATTTGTTTTGCTAAGATTAGGTCTCATTAGGTTAGGTCAGAAGATTAGGTTTGTCATGTGTTGGAAACGTAAGGAATAGTTCACAAAAAAATAAGTTACTCACCCTCATGTTGTTCAGAAACCCATCTGAGACCTTTTTCTTCTGTGAAACACTAAAGAAATGAATGAGTAACAACTTAGATTAGTCTTTTTCCCTCACACAAATATTGTATAGAGCTTAGTCACAAGTCATATGGATCACTGTTATTCTTTAAAGGTGCTTTCATGGAGTTTGTGCAATTTTAAAGGGGTCACGAACTGCATTGTTTTATCGTTTTATAATGTTTCCTGTGGTGCACTTATAATGTTAGAATGATTTTTCCATCAAAAATTGTCATACTTTTTCATTTAATCTTTCCTACTCTGATTTTAGCCTCTGATTTGAACTGTTTGAAGGGCCGTGGCTGCTGTGAGGCTTCAGTGTAAACGTCCACTGCTGTGATTGGCTGACATCTTTGCATATGCAATAATTACTACATGTGGAACACTCGAAAACTTTTAGCACGTTTTTACTATTACAGCTCTTACAACTATTACTATTACATGTTGAGTGCATAAATGCAGTGATCTCGTCATTGCAACTCAATTTCTGCACTCTCGCGAATGCTTAATGCTTAAGAGAATTTATTATAACAGGAGTTTTGGCAAGAGTCCGCGGTGTTTGACAGCTCCAGCGATTGTTAAGGTAGGTATATATATATATCAAATTTAATCACAGTTTAAACAACAGATTATTTTCATCCTACTAAGAGAAACAATGTGAAGATGAACATTTAGTCACTGGTTTGATTTACTGACACATAGACAAAGAACATCTGACTGTACATGAATTATTACATATCATAAATATAAATTGCCGAAATTGCGACTGATTTACCAAAGAATCCTCGGTGAAATGTACCGAATACTAATATATAATGCTCAAATAAGACATTCACATTGTTGAAAATAAATAACCACATTTCTAGCATGGGATCCTTTGGAAGGTAATGTTACTTTAAATGGACTGATCCTGCATCTTTCTTCTCTCCTCGTCATCTCACTAACACACCAGTGGGCAGAGCCAAATCTGCAATGATGAAGTAGATGTAGATTTTCTTCTGCAGAATGTGCCTGTTAGATAGGAACATTCCACAAGTCATTCGCTGGGCTTGCAAACAATTAAAGCTGATTTTGGACCAACAACATGAGAGCGAGTAAATTATGCCAGAGCTTTACTTTTTGTGTGTGTGTGTGTGTGTGTGTGTGTGTGTGTGTGTGTGTGTGAACTATTCCTTTAACAGACTAAAGTTTTGTGTTTAGACAGAGTTGAGTCTGTCTGTTGTCATAGTAGCAGTGTTTGTATATAATTTCACACTTCAGCTGATCATCACAGATGTTTTATTGCATTCTCAATCACAAACTGGATTTAAGAGCATATAAATGAGCGTTACGGTCCAATCTGCTGTCACAGCTGTGCTCGACTCATCAGACAGTACCAAATGTGTTTCTCCAGTAAAAGTATGAAGTACTCCTTTTCAATTTGACTTAATACTCAAGTACTTTATTTTAATGCAATTAAGTAAAAAGTAATGATTGATGACTTTGTCATACATTGATAACTACTGATAATTATTGATAATTCAAATGTGCAAACAAGTAAAAATAACAAAATATACCATATAAAAGAGGAAAAACAAAGTGTGTAAATGTGTTGACACATAAACTCTATAAAAACAGATGTCACATAGGACAAAACATGTTAACATTTTAAAAGAACGCTATGCAAACATTTTAGAAACTACGGCAGAGGAAAAATGCCTTGTCATGAATTTGCATTATTTAAACAAATCAGTCTGTTTAAGGTTGTGGGTTGGTTTAGTGCTGAAATCAGGTAATCTCACTATTCAAGTAGCATAATTCAGATAGTCAAAGATAAGCAAAGCAGCATGGATGTAGTCAAACTCTCTCTTGGCCAATACTACAACATGTGCTTGTTTTCATTACCAGATGTCTTCTTGCAAACCTGAATACCGAAAATCTGTACTGAAAATCGACTTTTTGGGACTTTAGCTTATTCACCGTATCCCCCAGAGTTAGATAAGTCCCTTCATAGCCTTCTCATCTCCGTGCGTGCCGTAACTCTGTCTGACGCACCCACCGCTAGCCTAGCTTAGCACAAAGACTGGAGGTAAACAGCTCCAGCTAGCATACTGCTCCCAATAAGTGAAAAAATAACACCAACATTTTCCTATTAACATGTTGTGATTTGTATAGTCACAGCATGTACAAATAAAAGGTCACATGAGACACAGCCATCTTCTAACCGTATACATACTGGGAACTACACTCACCTAAAGGATTATTAGGAACACCATACTAATACTGTGTTTGACCCCCTTTCGCCTTCAGAACTGCCTTAATTCTACGTGGCATTGATTCAACAAGGTGCTGAAAGCATTCTTTAGAAATGTTGGCCCATATTGATAGGATAGCATCTTGCAGTTGATGGAGATTTGTGGGATGCACATCCAGGGCACGAAGCTCCCGTTCCACCACATCCCAAAGATGCTCTATTGGGTTGAGATCTGGTGACTGTGGGGGCCATTTTAGTACAGTGAACTCATTGTCATGTTCAAGAAACCAATTTGAAATGATTCGAGCTTTGTGACATGGTGCATTATCCTGCTGGAAGTAGCCATCAGAGGATGGGTACATGGTGGTCATAAAGGGATGGACATGGTCAGAAACAATGCTCAGGTAGGCCGTAGCATTTAAACGATGCCCAATTGGCACTAAGGGGCCTAAAGTGTGCCAAGAAAACATCCCCCACACCATTACACCACCACCACCAGCCTGCACAGTGGTAACAAGGCATGATGGATCCATGTTCTCATTCTGTTTACGCCAAATTCTGACTCTACCATCTGAATGTCTCAACAGAAATCGAGACTCATCAGACCAGGCAACATTTTTCCTGTCTTCAACTGTCCAATTTTGGTGAGCTCTTGCAAATTGTAGCCTCTTTTTCCTATTTGTAGTGGAGATGAGTGGTACCCGGTGGGGTCTTCTGCTGTTGTAGCCCATGTTGTGGCTTCACAAATGCTTTGCTGCATACCTTGGTTGTAACGAGTGGTTATTTCAGTCAAAGTTGCTCTTCTATCAGCTTGAATCAGTCGGCCCATTCTCCTCTGACCTCTAGCATCAATAAGGCATTTTCGCCCACAGGACTGCCGCATACTGGATGTTTTTCCCTTTTCACACCATTCTTTGTAAACCCTAGAAATGGTTGTGTGTGAAAATCCCAGTAACTGAGCAGATTGTGAAATACTCAGACCGGCCCGTCTGGCACCAACAACCATGCCCTGCTCAAAATTGTTTAAATCACCTTTCTTTCCCATTCTGACTTTCAGTTTGGAGTTCAGGAGATTGTCTTGACCAGGACCACACCCCTAAATGCATTGAAGCAACTGCCATGTGATTGGTTGATTAGATAATTGCATTAATGAGAAATTGAACAGTTGTTCCTAATAATCCTTTAGGTGAGTGTATATTCTCAGAAGGCGAAGCACTGCTACTTGGGTGGAGTGACAGTGTGTCACAGGTTTCTGGATACAAGTAGCTCAAGAAGACTACAACGAAATAGTCTTTAATTCAATAATTTACAGGAGATGGGGTATAAACATGGGGAACATCCACTTTACAGATGAGACAGGACAAAGAGAACTGAACAAACCAGCCTACAAAACATAAGACAGATGCCGCTCCCGCAGGGTGTAGTCTTGACAGGCACAGGTTGGAGATGGAGACCCAGGTGGAGCTGACACGCCAAAGAGCAGGACAACTTAGAAACCTAAGTTCAGGACAACACAGGAACCTGAAAACTGAGGACGAAGGAGAAGCCAGGGGGAAAGCGGAGACAGACGGTACCAAAGGTGGGATGAGGGAGCACGGTGGAGTCATAAGGCTGAAGGTTTCTGGTGTAGACGAGGGAGGAGCCATGGTAAAGAATGCGTTGACAGGCCGTGGTGGAGTGTTGGGTTCAGAGGCTGGGGACGGAGCCAGGGGATCTTCTGGACTAGGCGGAGCTGGTGGCCTGAAGAACTGAAGCAGATCCACACAGTTCAGTGCAGGGGATGAAGAGGGGCTGAAGGGTACCAGAGGAGGAAGGGCTGAGGAACTGGCTGTTAGACGAGGTGGGAGAGGGAGGCTGGGAGGATCACAGGAGATTCAGGGATGGACAGAACCAGCGGTGAAACTGGAGAGTCAGGGCTGGGTGGAACCAGCAGGAAAACCGGAAGTTCAGGGATGGACTGAACCAGCAGGGAAACTGGAAGTTCAGGGATGGACTGAACCAGCAGGGAAACTGGAGAGTCAGGGCTGGGCGGACCCAGCAGGGATACTTGGGATTCAGGGCTGGGCAAAACCAGCGGGATCTGGAGAAATAGGGGTAATGTATCTACAAACACCTCCAAAAATCTGGATGTGAAGTGGGGCTGGTATCGTCCTCAGTTGAGACAATGGTGAATGGAGAGTTGTTAACCAGCACCCACTCCACAAATGCAGCAAAGTCTTCCCTTGGACCATCCGCTAGAAGGCGTGCCTTGGACCGCTCGCTCAGGTTGGTGTGATAAAATACACAGAGCAAGTGGTCCGGGTAGTCTAGTCTTCCAGCAGACGGTCTCCCTGCTCCAGGCACAGCAGGAATGTCCATGATAACAAAAAAGGAACAAAAAAGGGGAGGAAAAAAAACACAGCAATTTTTTTTTTTTATCTCTGTTACAGTCTATCTTATCCGGATCTGGATATAAGTAGCTCACAAAGAAAAAGTCTTTACTTCAATAATCCACAGACAATTTTTTTCTCTGTGCGTGCGTGTGTGCGTGTGCGCGCAGGAAACACACATCCACTTTACAGATGAGTAAATGACTAATCAAACACAGGAAAACTAGGTCTCAGGGGAAACACAATAAACATAACGTAACTGTGACAGTATGATAATGATTGCAGACTTTTTTTGTATTGAACATTGATGGAGCAACAGATTTTGTGTGAAAATAAACCTTTTTTTTTCTTCTTCATTTTTAAAATTCTTGTTTATGATGTATGTAATGTAAAAGGTGGCAAGATGGGCCTTTTAACCCACAGATACACGGGGCAAAAGGAGTTTATTGTTAAATCATATTAATATGTTTTTAACCATGTCTAAGTTAATACTTGTTCAAACTGTTGATTTATTTACCTTAAACAAAACTGAAAATCATTAATAGACCTTTGTCTCTTAATGATTCTTATTTGCTACTTAAATCTACACCATTTTAAAAACCATCAATTTAGTGCAGAATCAACTTTGCGCTGCTGTCCAAGATCGCGTCAGGGATCAGACGGATCCCAAAAGCGGATGTTTTGAAAGTGCTGTGGCAAGTTTTTGTGCCATTTAGTGGTTTAGAGGAAAATAAAATCAAAGCTGCCTTTTACCCAACCCAACTTTAGCCCCGTTGTACCCTATATCTTATTTTAAGGATTCTTGGATATCACTGGAAAACAAGACTAAATGAACATTTTCAGCATTAACAGAGTAATTTGGTAGTATTTTGCACTCAAGTTTTGCACTCAAGTTTCTCTGTGATGTTGTAGCTCTGGAATGAGCTGGATCAGAGCCTCAGACCAATTACCATATCATCATTCAGAGGTCTGTAAAATCACTCCTGCTACATGCCATGCATCTGTCAAAACACACACAGTCCTGCAAGAGCTCAGAGTTTATTTGTGCATACTGTTCGGGTAATGCATGCCCTTGCACTTCTGAATTTGTTAGGACACATCATGTGATCTTATTTGTATACTTGGAAGGGATACAGTGAGATGTATAATCACAATCTATTGCTCATGCAGTTGTTTTCCCATTGAAAACACGTGCTGAGAAGCTGTGCAGTCTGTTTTTGTCTCTTTCAAGACTGGACTTGCAGTTTTTCCTTTTCAAGAGTCTCAGTATTGTGTTTTCATTTCTATTATTTAGCATGTCCACATGCCTTTGGTAAGTTTCCCCTTAGGATCTGATATCTCTTTCAGTAGATGTTTAAATTTTATAACATTCTATTTTTTTTTTTCTGATATGATGCAATAAAAATCAAATAATAATGGTTGATGTACATAACGAATGTACATAACATCTGCATTTTTCTAATTTAATTCACTTTTTTTCAATTACAAATAATATCAGTGTGTGGGTGGACAGCAGACAATCAAAACAATAAAGCAGGGTTTCTCAAACTCGGTCCTGGAGGGCCACTGTCCTGCACAGTTTAGCTCCAACCCTGATCAAACACACCTGAGCAAGCTAATCAATGTCTTCAGGATCACTAGAAACTCACAGCTAGGTGTGTTTGATCAGGGTTGGAGCTAAACTGTGCAGGACAGTGGCCCTCCAGGACCGAGTTTGAGAAACCCTGCAGTAAAGTGACCTGTTATGAAGTTCAAAAACAGCATTGATTAAGAGGTCATTAATCATCCTCTTTTACTTCATGTGGAACAGTTTATTATTCCGTAATAGTGACATCTCTGAATCCTTATATAAATATACTGGCTTGGGTACCAGTAGGCTAAAGGAAGAGTTCAGACAAAAATTAAAATTCTTTCTTGAGGTGAACAATTTGGTTCATTGTTTTTTTTACTCCCTTGCTCTTCTATTTTTCTCACTTAGGTCTAAGGATGTGGACAATGGTGGGTGTGATCTGTCTCTCTCAGTGCATTATGGGACAGCAGCTGGAGGCCAGGTCCAAAGGAGCCCTGCCTCAATTCATTTGCAGCATTCCAGGGATGCCAGGGGCATTAGGAAAGTCTGGCCCCCCAGGGCCTCCTGGGGAGGATGGCCATGTCGGAATCCCTGGAAGAGATGGGAGGGATGGACGGAAGGGAGAAAAGGGAGAAAAAGGAGATCCAGGTAGAGTTCTCAATTGAATCCAGTTCTCATTCAATGGTGTCAATGCAGGCAGATCAATAATATTGTTGAATATTAAGTGTCCCCAACCAAGTAAGCCAAAAGCCAAAGGCGATAGTGGCAAGGAACCAAAACTCCATCAGGTGTCAGAATGGAGAAAAATCCTTGGGAGAAACCAGGCTCAGTCGGGGCCCAGTTCTCCTCTGGCCAATGAACAAAGTGTATGATTATGATTCAGTCAGAAGTCAGATTGGATCAGAACATTCAGAATATTTATCCAGTTTCATCTGGTTGAAGATCGGAGTCACGCCTGTATAGAGATGAGTTTGTTGAGGATCAGTGCCGATGGCTGTCGTGTCGATGAGGCCTTCACAGGGGAGAGTCTAGTTGACACAACCTCTGCTGACTCTTCAGGGTTGTGGTTGGGGTTGTGTCTGGGGCAGGTCCTCCATCTGATCTGGATACGGCCCGGATCCGGCTGAATACAGTAAACCTCAGAATGAACAGAGAGACTAATATTAGCATAGATGCCATTCTTCTTATGATGTTACGAGTACATTGGGTGTTATTGGAAGTGTTCCCGGTTCTGACTGACCTAATTTATGCAGCTTAATTGATGAGTAGTCATCCAAATCTGCTCCTGGTGAGCTACTGTCCTGCAGAGTTCAGCTCCAACCCCAATCTAACACACCTGAACCAGCTAATCAAGGTGTTCAGACTTACATGGACATTGCTGGCAGGTGTGTCGGAGCAGGGTTGGATCTGAAGTCTGCAGGAAGGTAGGCCTCCTAGAGCAGGGTTAGAGATCCCTTATCTAGGGTATGGTTTTACCCCAAAAAATTCAGCATCTTTAAGAGGACTGTGTTTGTTTCAGGGCCCAGAGGTCGATTCGGGCCAATTGGAAAACTTGGAGATCGTGGGGAGAGAGGTTTCATTGGGAAACGTGGACCTGAGGGTGATCCTGGAGATTTAGGGCCTCCTGGTTCTGCAGGACGTCGTGGATATAAGGGTGACAAGGGCCAACGTGGTCCTCCGGGAGAACCAGGAATCTGCAGATGTGGAAGTTTGGTTCCCAAATCCGCTTTCTCAGTAGGCATCACCAGTAGCTACCCCACCGAACAATACCCTATCAAGTTCAACAAAGTCCTGTTTAATGAAGGTGGCCACTACAACCCTGAGACGGGAAAATTCATCTGTGCATACCCAGGAATATACTACTTCTCTTATGACATAACTCTGGCCGACAAGCATCTGGCCATTGGGCTTGTCCAGAACGGAGAGTACCGGATAAAGACTTTTGATGCCAACACCGGAAACCATGACGTAGCGTCTGGCTCAACCGTGATGTTTCTCAACCCAGAGGATGAGGTATGGCTGGAGATCTTCTACAAGGACCAGAACGGCCTGTTTGCTGACCCCGGCTGGGCTGACAGTCTGTTCTCTGGGTTTCTTCTTTATGCAGATACAAACTATATGGATACATTGGCAGAAGACTACAAATAAGCTACGGTAACATCACTAAATGGTGCTACCTATGGACAGTCCCTTCCTGTCTGTGACCCTGTATTGGGTCATGCTGTTTTTTCAGCACCTCACGCCATGAACGTTGCATTTACAGACACTGTTTCAATTTATAAAAAGCAGTTGTTAAGTAAAAAAAAATTATAAAATAGTACAAAACCCTGAATTCTGTTCCATCAGCTGTTTTTGCACAGAAGAACATCTTGCTTAAAGTCACAATGTATATTGTTGACGAAATAAATTATGATGAAAATGATGTTAACGATTATACAAAGAAGGATGAGATCTTTTTTTAACACTCTTATAATTGATCTGTGTGAAATCACAGTCAATCACGCAATTATGATCACTTAATGTCACACTTTTTGAACCCATCCCTAAGACTCTAATGCTAATGGTTTCAACTGGGGATTTAACCATTTTTAGGCTGTTTTTTCTTTTCCCACATTTATTGGGAATTAACTTTTCCCATATTTTGTACATTCTGTATATGGCCCACAGCATATTCAAATTCATATAAATCTCACTTAAAATATTTGTATATATATATTTTAAGTGTTGATTATGTGTCCAAGTTCTTTTTTATTAATATTAATATTTACTCACTAAATATACAAAAGAAAGTTGTTGCGAAATATTCATTCCCTTGAATTTTATTAATTCTACCCTTCCCTTTGCGAAAATGTTCATGTGAAATATTACATTTGTATATTATAAATGTACAAAGAGTATATTGTTTAATTTGCTGACCAATACACCATTGCTGACTATAATGACATTGTTTGGCATGTTCAGCTAATGCTACATTATTTATTTGCTATGAATTTATGAGTCAAATAAATCCAAATATTTGAACAGAAACTCCCTTGGTTTTATTGTGTCGATGAGTCACTTGTATCTTGAATTCAGTTCAATTTGTCATGGGAGAGTTCATCAGAGGAAACAGCTCAACCATCTGGACTGTTCAGAGACCTTGACCTGAACAAAAGGATCTAATAGTGTTAGAGTTATATAATATTTGTTTTGAATATGCTGGAGATTAAAAAAAAAAAAAAAGTTTATAAAAAGAATAAATAATCAAACATTTGTTTCAAGGTTGATTTCAAAGATAAAATTGTAATAAATGGGATGATTGGACCAGTGTATCCGGCCTTTAATTCTGCTTGTGCATGTTAGTGTGTAATTCTTCTTCATATGACACCGACTAGAAATAGTGGGAAAATGTGTTATGGCCAGAGAGATGAATTTGGCATTAAAACGTTTTATATTTTATATATTACACTACATATCAGTGTATTTTATTACTGGCTTCATGAGTAATGCTCTCTGAATTCTGATTACAACTATCTGAACAGGATCAAACAACATACAGTACAGAATTAGTGAATGTATACTCACCATATTGGTTGGTTTTGCATTCTTTATGAAAAGATTAAACTTGATGAAAAAATAAAAAATAAATAAAAATGTGACAAAATCTCAACGGCTTTAGAGCATATTTTCTGGAGCAAACAGGAAATACTGTGAATAAGGTCTATTTCTTCCACTAACGAAACACTTGTTTGCATAGGCCTATTGCAGTTGAATAGTTGTCTTGAGTGGTTTAGTGATCTTAGATTATAATTTAAATCATTATAATCTTATATTATAATCTACAGTCCAATAAATAGATGAGATCAAAACGGGATGTAACGTTTGTTATTGGAACTGGTCTGTTTCAGAAATAATATAATTTTTAAATAATACACCTATTCTGCGTTTTATTAACATCACTCAGACTATGATTGATGAATAAGGTTGGTTTTCTTTAAATAATCAGGATTAATGAAAGCGGCAAATTCGTGGTATTATAATTTGAGTGTAAATTGTTATTGCATCTAAGACAATACTGCAATAATATGGTAGACCTAATCTTTCCTCGATGGAATAAAATTATTTTAAAGGTTCAAGAAATGTTTTTTCTGAACATGTTTTTGTTTTTACATTAAGGATAATTAAGGACAGAAGAAGAAGAAAAAAACAACAACAAAAAAACATTAATGCAAAATTATCGGATTTAAGCTATGGATTTAAGCGCTGCCAAGTGGCGTCAGCAGATTTATGTGATTGACGGGAGTCTGGGCCAATGAAAAGCCGCCCTGACACTGAGTGGGACGGACCGGACGCAAACCGCTGTGGGTTCGGTTGCTCTATGTTCGGTTGCAACAGATTATTTACATCCGTTACCAGGCAGCGGTACGCAGCATGACGGTAAAACTATACCAAAATACATATTTAATATCTGCTCCTTAAATGAATTAATGCTGTTCGCATTGTTTCATTCTGGAAAGCATTTGCATTATTTGTTCACTCAGGGTGATGTTTATTTCCTGCGCCGAGAGAATACAGAGATTTACTTACTGCACTGGAACTTACTTTATAAGAGAAACATCATATGTGTGTTTATAGATGAGCGTGTGTTTGCTGTGGATGAGACAGTCTGTCCCTCTGTTATAAACTCACTTTAACACAGTTTCATCAAGAAGTTCCTGTGAAGTCCTTACTTCTGATCTGATGATATGAATTGGGAAGATATCTGACATCAGTAATTGTATTCAACATGTCTTCGCCCAGGTAATCTTTCCTTTTTACTACTTCAGGAATAAAAAACATAAAGTGTGATTGTTATAAGAGTAAGTTTTCTGTCCTGTTGTCTTCAGTAATGTGCGGGAGAAGATGAGGAAGAAGAGGAGAGAACTGCAGGAGTCTTTAGGAAGAGTCAGAGATGATAAACAGGTTATTATAATAATAATCAGTATGCAGAATATTATTATTATTAGTACTGGGGGTTTTCAACCTGGGGTCCGGGGAAAAGCCTGGAGAAAAACTTCTAAATAATAAGATTAAAAAATAAAATAAAGTATTTACATATATTAATTTCAATCAAATGAATGAATACAAAATGTGATAAAAATAAAAAATATTACTTGTTCATCTGTTAAATATTAAAATTAGATTAAATAAATAAAAATTGATTCATATAAATAAATATAAATTAAACAAATTATACATTTAACAGGACATTACGGTAGTGAGTAGAAACATATATAATGTATCTAAAATTAAACAAATTTTAGATTCATAATATACGTTTTTCAGTGTATAAATTGGGTGTTTTTTTTTAATGATAGATTACATTTTAGGACAGGGTCCCTCACACGAGGATGGTCATATCTGGGGGTCTGCAGCATCTAAAAGATTGAAAACCCCTGCCCTGGTATAATATAATGAACAGTGATTGCCATTTACTATGTTTGTTGTTCATCACCTGTTTTTTGTTTTTTTTAAGGTGCTGCACTTTTAGGCAATTCATGGGTTTCATCAGGTCCCTTTCCACAGGTGTATAAAATCAAGCACCTAGATTATGAATGCAGACTGCATTGTGCTTGATTAATACACCTGTGGAAAGGGACCTG